>JBBGZY010000178.1:6700000-7300000 GCA_037952925.1 Lithobates clamitans | reverse complement strand
CCTATTGACCCCTGATAAATTGGTTTTAGCAAGAGTTCCTCGAGACCTGAAAATTATTTTTGGGGTTCCTCTAGGGTTTAAAGGTTGAGAAAGGCTGCTTTAACCGGTTCAATACAGGGCATTTTCACCCCCTTCCTTCCCAGGCCAATTTTTAGTTTTCAGCACTGTCGCAATTTAAATGACAATTGCGCGGTCGTGCAAAGTTGTACCCAAAAAAAATTGACGTCCTTTTTTCCCCACAAATAGAGTTTTCTTTTGGTGGTATTTGATCGCCTCTGTGGTTTTTATTTTTTGCGCTATAAACAAAAGAAGAGCGACAATTTTGAAAAAAAAACACAATATTTTTTACTTTTTGCTATAATAAATATCCCATTTTTTTTTTTAAAAACAAATTTTTTCCTCAGTTTCGGCCGATACGTATTCTTCTACATATTTTTGGTAAAAAAAATCGCAATAAGCGTATATTGATTGGTTTGCGCAAAAGTTATAGCATCTACAAAATACGGGATAGATTTATGGCATTTAAAAAAAAATGTATTTATTTTTTTAGCGGCGACCGCGATTTTTTTTCGTGACTGCGACATTATGGTGGACACATCGGACACTTTTGACACATTTTTGGGACCATTCACATTTATACAGCGATCAATGCTATAAAATTGCATTGATTACTGTGTAAATGTGACAGGCAGTGAAGGGGTTAACCACTAGGGGGCGGGGAGGGGTTAATATGTTTCCTAGGGAATGATTCTAACTGTAGGGGGAGGGGACGCACAAGGGGAGGAGACCGATCAGTGTTCCTCCGTTCTGGGAACACAGATCGCTCTCCTCACAACTGACAGGACGTGGATCTGTGTGTTTACACACACAGCTCCACGGTTCGGCCCGGTTAACGGGCAATCGCGGGTGCCCGGCGGACATCGCGGCCGCCGGGCACACGCACCGGGTCCCGAGCAGCGTGGCGGGCACGCGCGCGCCCCCGAGACGGCCGGGAATCCCAGGACGTCATATGACGTCCACCCAGGATGGGAGATCCCATCTGTGGACGTCATATGTCTATGGCTGGGTAGGGAAGTGGTTAAAGGGAAGAGTTTTGCGTTTCAGACCGTAGGCCTGAATGACCAATTGACGGACCCAATTGGCAATGGAAGCTTTGGAAGCTGCCTGCCCTTTCCTGGATCCTTTTGGTAAAACAAAAAAGGAGTCTGATCCTCGGACATCCGCAGATCTAGACAAATAAACCTTGACTGCCCGGACGATGTCCAAGGAGTGCAGTCGTCTCTCCTCCGCCGAATGAGGCTGAGAGAAAAAAGAAGTCAAAATAATGTCAGGATTTAAATGAAAGGCCGACACCACTTTTGGCAAAAGGGATGGAACAGGTTGTAACACGACCCTGTCGTGGTGGAGGATCAGGTATGGTTCCCTGCATGGAAGGGCCACCAACTATGACACCTTAGCCGCGGTGATAGCCATCAGGAAGGCTAGCTTGCCTGACAGCAAGTCTAATGGAATTTCCTTGATAGGTTCAAATGGTTGTTTCTGTAACACAGACAGCACCAAGTTCAAGTCCCGAGGACACAGATGACCTGGGAAGCGTCCATGGCCCATCTATTGTCAGTCACACAATCTCCGGGAACCAGGGCCTTCTGGGCCATGCTAGTGCCTCCAGAATGACATGAGCTCCCTCTCTCTAAATCCTGGCTCCATAGAACTACCAGAGCATCTGCTCCGATTTCCAGAGGATCTCTTGTTCGGCACACAAACAGCTGTAGTTTGTTGTTGAACCTGGATGCCAGTAGGTCGACCTCTGGCCATTCCCAACGTTGGCAAATTTCCTGGAACACCCCTGGGTGTAGGGACCATTCCCCCGGGCAGATCTGCTGGCGGCTGAGATAACCTGCCTTCCAGTGCTCTACTCCTTGGATATGGAGTGCTGATAGAATCAGCACCTGTCCCTCTGCCCTGGCTAGTATGTGGTTCACCTCCTTCAGAGCTGAACGACTTCTGGTACCACCTTGGTGGTCTATATAGGCCACTGTAGTGGAATTGTCAGACTAAAACCTGATGGGGCAGTCCTGAAGCGCCACTGTCCATAACCGTAGGGCCAGTCGTACTGCCTCCATGACGTTGATGGGATCTGTTCTGTCGACCATTTCCCTTGAGCTGTGAGCCCCTCTAGGGTCGCTCCCCGGCCTTAAAGACTGACCTGGCATCTGTAGTCAGTACTCTCCAAATTAACAGGAGGAAGGATCTTCCCTTTCGCAGGTTCTAAACTTGGAACCACCAGTTTAGGCTTGAGCATGCCCGAAGAGATAAGAACATTGGATAGTCCAGGGCTTGTCCTCTCCTGTTCCAAGCCAACATGATGTCTTGTTGTAGAGGCCTAGAATGGAACTGGGCATAGGACACTACCTTGAAGGAGAATACTATCCTCCCAGCTATGAGTAAGCACTTAGTATAAGTGTGAAACGCGTCAGCTGTTGTTCTGTACCACTCTGCTGTGGTGTCTTGTGTACTTTATGATCCTGATCTACAATTAAAGGCATTCGAAATTTCCACCGGTGTGCGGCTGCCCAGAGTCCTTCCGCCTATTTCTATCCTCCCTAGATGACTCATACAGAGCCGAATGGAGGGTTGTCTGGTGCTCCCCCAACTGACGCACCTGATCCTTCAGGGCACAGATCCCTGTGGGTGAAAAGAATACTCTTGCTTGGACCGTATCTAGGATCAGACCTAAATACCTTAGGTCTGGCAAACCTTGGCACCCCAGATGTTTCGGAACTACATTTCCCATGATGCTCAACTACACTGCAGAGTGCATGAGCATCATGGGAAATGTAGTGCCAAAACATCTGGACTGCCAAGGTTCGCCATCACTGCCTTAGACCTTGAGCTGGGTTCAAGGCTGACTTTTCTGTATTTATGATCCAGCCTAAGCTAATAGTGCACTGTGCAGGTTATGCTCTGTTTTGGAGCCTGTAATGAGTGATCTCTGAGCAGGAGGTCGTCCAGATACCCGAGCACCAGGATCCCTTGTGCCCTTAAAAGACCCAGTACTGGTGCTAGGACCCTTGTAAACACTCGGGGAGCTGTAGCAAGCCCTAAGGGTAGAGCCTCAACCGAAAGTGATGTTCCTCTTTTTTTAGCCTCACCAGAGGTTCCTGTGATTTGCAGTAGATAGGTACGTGTAAATATGCGTCCTCTATAAATCGATGGAGGCTAAAAAGTCTTCCATCTGGAGCGAGGCTAAAACTGAGTGGACAGACTCCATACAAAAGAACTTGATTAGTAGATACTGGTTCAGAGATCTTGGGTCCAAAAATGTGCCCTGTGACCCTGTTTGGTTTTTAAAGCGGAAAACAAGTTTGCTCCTTCGGATACAGGAACCTGTACAATTACTCCTTGATGCACTAAATGATGTAGTGCCTGAAGCAATAAGTCTCTTTTTGGAGGATCCAAGGGAACACTGGATCTTAAAAACCTCTGAGGGGGAACCCCCCACAACTCCAGCTTGTAACCGCGGGATATAAAATTGAGGTGACCCATTTGTCCTGAATTATTGTTCTCCAAATGTCCGCAAATGTCAGCAGCCTTCCCACCACCCGATAGTGTGGGGGCATCTCCTCAAAAGGAGGGCTTGGTGCTGGGTTTAGAAGAAATTTGGACCCAGGGCTTTTTCTGGCCGTAGCCTTGCGGCTTGCCCCTGGCCCTAGCACCCTGTTGGCGGCGGAACTGCTTTGGTACTGAGACATTTGAGGAAGCAGTCCCTAAAGTTCTAAACGAGTGATGCTGGTGCTTTTCTTCACAGGAAGTAGAGAACTCTTCCCTCCGGAAATCTTTTGGATATATTTGTGCAAATGATCACCAAATAAACATTCCCCATGAAAGGGGAAACCTGCCAATAACATTTCACAAGGAAGCTCGGCTGACCAGTTCTTAAGCCACAAAAGTATGCACATATGTACGGACAAGAGAGCCAAATGAGAAACCTGCTGTATTGAATCCTTTTAAGGTGTCAACAGCAAAACACAGCGCTTGAGGAATATTTGTCTTATTTTTCAGGCAGATCATCCTCCTGGTTAGGCCTATCAGGCTGATTGACCTGGTCCTTTACAGACTGGCAGATACCAACTGCTGCAACAGCTGGCTGAATAGCTGAACTGGCCAAAGAAAAGGAAGACTTTAATAATGACTCCAATTTCTTGTCAACAGGGTCTTTCAAGCCCTGTGCGTTATCTACCGGACAAGTTAAGTTCTTGTTTAAGGAAGAGACTGATGCATCTACAGCTGGCATGCTCCACTTTGACAAACTTTTCATCTATAGTATATAAAAAGGGAAAACCTCTTAAGGGGAACAAAATCCTGTCAGGGTGTTCCCAATCAGCATACACCGTCTGTTCCAGCAGGGGGTGTAGGGGGAAAGCCTGTGCGGCCTGAAAAGGCCTTAGGGATCCTAAGAGGACCAGGGGGGCTCAGTCACCTTGGCAAGAGGCAACTTAAAGAACCATTTTGGGCAAAATCAGGATGAAAGCCTCTGTGACTGAGAGAATATCCTTTTTGTCCAGATTGCTCGGGAACAGACTCATCCGCCAGGCCCTCCACAGAATCTTGAGCTGTTAGCTCTTCCCCATTCCTGCTCCAAAGGCGGCTTCCAGGGAGGGGGAGCTGTCACAATTCTTGCCACTCTGCGGGATGGAGGCAATCCTGTGCTCTAACCCAGCTAGGACCGAGGACAGTTCATCCTTGGTGATAAAGGGTGAAGACGCAGCATTGACTGTAGGCACAATATCAGATAGGCGCAATGGCTCAGATTGCCTGGAAGCCTCTGGTCCTTAAGTTGATACAACACTAGGTATAAGCTAGGTTCATCAGAAATAGGGGTGAGCCGAACACTCCCCTGTTCGGTTCGCACCAGAACATGCGAACAGGAAAAAAGTTTGTTCGAACACGCGAACACCGTTAAAGTCTATGGGACACGAACATGAATAATCAAAAGTGCTAATTTTAAAGGCTTATAGGCAAGTTATTGTCATAAAAAGTGTTTGGGGACCCGGGTCCTGCCCCAGGGGACATGGATCAATGCAAAAAAAAGTTTTAAAAACAGCCGTTTTTTCAGGAGCAGTGATTTTAATAATGCTTAAAGTGAAACAATAAAAGTGTAATATCCCTTTAAATTTTGTAGCTGGGGGGTGTCTATAGTATGCCTGTAAGGGGGCGCATGTTTCCCGTGTTTAGAACAGTCTGACAGCAAAATGACATTTCGAAGGAAAAAACCCATTTAAAACTACTCGCGGCTATTGCATTGCCGACAATACACATAGAAATTCATTGATAAAAACGGCATGGGAATTCCCCACAGGGGAACCCCGAACCAAAATGTAAAAGAAAAAATGACATGGGAGTCCCCCTAAATTCCATACCAGGCCCTTCAGGTCTGGTATGGATATTAAGGGGAACCCCGGCCAAAATTTAAAAAAAAAATGACGTGGGGTTCCCCCTAAATTCCATACCAGACCCTTCAGGTCTGGTATGGATTTTAAGGGGAACCCCGCGCCAAAAAAAAAAAACAGCATGGGGTCCCCCCCAAAAATCCATACCAGACCCTTATCCGAGCACGCAACCTGGCAGACCACAGGAAAAGAGGGGGGGACGAGAGTGCGGCCCCCCCTCCTGAACCGTACCAGGCCACATGCCCTCAACATTGGGAGGGTGCTTTGGGGTAGCCCCCCAAAACACCTTGTTCCCATGTTGATGAGGACAAGGGCCTCATCCCCACAACCCTGGCCGGTGGTTGTGGGGGTCTGCGGGCGGGGGGCTTATCGGAATCTGGAAGCCCCCTTTAACAAGGGGACCCCCAGATCCCGGCCCCCCCCGGGTGAAATGGTAAGGGGGTACTTACCCCTACCATTTCACTAAAAAAACTGTCAAAAATGTTAAAAATGACAAGACATGACAAGAGACAGTTTTTGACAATTCCTTTATTTAAATGCATCTTCTTTCTTCTATCTTCCTTCATCTTCTTCTTCTTCTGGTTCTTCCTCCGGCGTTCTCGTCCAGCATCTCCTCCGCGGCGTCTTCCATCTTCTTCTCCTCGGGCCGCTCTGCACCCATGGCATGGGGGGAGGCTCCCGCTCTTCTCTTCTTCACTTTTTCATTTTCTTCTCCGGGCCACTCTGCACCCATGCTGGCATGAAGGGAGGCTCTCGCTGTGTGACGGCGTCTGCTCGTCTGACGATTCTTAAATAACGGGGGGCGGGGCCACCCGGTGACCCCGCCCCCTCTGACGCACGGTGACTTGACGGGCCTTCCCTGTGACGTCACGAGGAATGCCACAGGGAAGTCCCGTCATGTCCCGTGCCCCGCCCCCCGTTATTTAAGAACCGTCAGATAAGGAGACGCCGTCACACAGCGGGAGCCTCCCTCCATGCCAGCATGGGTGCGGAGCGGGCCGGAGAAGAAAATGAAGAAGAGAAGAAGGAAGAAGTTAAGAAGAGGAAGAAGATGAAGAGAAGAGCGGGAGCCTCCCCCCATGCCATGGGTGCGGAGTGGCCCGAGGAGAAGAAGATATAAGACGCCGTGGAGGAGATGCTCTTTTCCTGTGGCCTGCCAGGTTGCATGCTCGGATAAGGGTCTGGTATGGATTTTTGGGGGGACCCCACGCCTTTTTTTTTTTTTTTGCGTGGGGTTCCCCTTAAAATCCATACCAGACCTGAAGGGTCTGGTATGGAATTTAGGGGGAACCCCACGTCATTTTTAAAAAAAATTTTGGCTGGGGTTCCCCTTAATATCCATACCAGACCTGAAGGGCCTGGTATGGAATTTAGGGGGACTCCCACGTCATTTTTTTTTTAAAATTTTGGTTCGGGGTTCCCCTGTGGGGAATTCCCATGCCGTTTTTATCAATGAACTTCTATGTGTATTGTCGGCAATGCAATAGCCGCGAGTAGTTTTAAATGGGTTTTTTCCTTCGAAATGTCATTTTGCTGTCAGACTGTTCTAAACACAGGAAACATGCGCCCCTTTACAGGCATACTATAGACACCCCCCAGCTATGAAATTTAAAGGGATATTACACTTTTATTGTTTGACTTTAAGCATTATTAAAATCACTGCTCCTGAAAAAACGTCCGTTTTTAAAACTTTGTTTTGCATTGATCCATGTTCCCTGGGGCAGGACCCGGGTCCCCAAACACTTTTTATGACAATAACTTGCATATAAGCCTTTAAAATTAGCACTTTCTCCCATAGACTTTTAAAGGGTGTTCTGTGGCATTCGAATTTGCCGCAAACACCCCAAATTGTTCGCTGTTCGGCGAATTTGCGAACAGCCAATGTTCGAGTCGAACATGAGTTCGACTCGAACTCGAAGCTCATCCCTAATCAGGAACTACTGATGACATAGGTGTGCCCTTCCCTGTAGTGTTAGTCCCACTCTTTTTTTGAAGACATTTTTCTAGCCACAAAAGAGGGTACTTGGGTGTAGTATTAAAACACCTCAGAAGGGAAACCCTTTAATAGGGCTCACCAAGCCCCTATGCAACAATCCTGCTAAGCACCTTAGCCTGCCAAGCAACACTTGGCGACTCACATAAACCGGATAAGGAGAAATGAACCGTTGCAAGTGCCCGTTCAGAGTCTGCTGTGTCCCCCAGCTGCCTTCTGGAAGCACCGCATGCTTGGCATATACAGCTTAAATAAGCTGGCTGTGCGCCAGAACGTTCTGTGCATGCGCACGCATGTACGTGCCTGGCTGTATTCGCATGATGCAAATCTTCATGTGCCCAGATACAGGCTACTGCGCATGTGTGGCGAAGCCACGTGCGCCATGGCCGCCAAACAAACTGCTAAGTCAATCGTCGATTTTGCAAATGCCCGTGCGCCATGGCCGCCAGACAACTGCTGAGTACAGCGCCACTCTTGTGAATGCATGTGTGCCATGGTAAACCAAGGCGAAATGGCGGCCATCATACAGGTAAAAAACAGCCAGACAAGCAAAAAAGGTACACTTTGCAAACACCCACAGGTAGCTCAAATCTCCCCTGTATGGTCACCGCACACCGCCTCTAGCTAGCTTGACTGCTTGTAACAATCACTGGGACACCCCACAATCATAAGCAAAAGGGGTTTAACTTGCCCGTCCAGGTGCAGGGCAGCTTATAAACTAAGAGCCCAAATTTCACCCATCACGGCGGGTTCCTGTCACTTGAGGACCTTCAAGGACTGGGTACCCTTTTCATTTTTAGGGTCCACTCCCTTGGACCTGTACAGCACCCTGCAGAAATGCCTTAGCGATGTGGTTTTCAGCATTCCACTTCGCAGGGTCCAGCCCCCGGAGGCCGCATTACAGGCAAAACCTTTCAGGATCTTGAGTCTTCTTTGCGAGGCTCCCATTTATCTAAGCATATTAAGCCTGTGTCAAATGGATCCGGTCAATCCCGTGATTCATTTAACCACTTGCCGACCGCCTCACGCTGATATACGTCAGCAGAATGGCACGGGCAGGCAGAATCACGTACGTGATCTGCCTCCCGCGGGTGGGGGGTCCGATCGGACCCCCCCCCCCCCCCCCCCCCCGGTGCCAGAGGCGGTCGGCTCGAGTTCGCGGGCGATGAGAGGTGAGGGGGAGGCCATCCATTGTTGGCCACCCCCTCCCGATCGCTCCCGGCGAATGAAAATGCTTCCTCTCCCTCTGTAATGTAAACAGAGGGAGAGGAAGTGATGTCATCCCTCCTCGAGCCGGTCTTTTCGTTCCGGCGCCGAGGAGAGAAGACATCCAAGTAAGTGCACCAACACTACACTTCCAGTAGAACACGCCAGGCACACTTTTCACCCCCCTGTCACACTGACACCAATAGCAGTTTTTTTTTTTTTTGCATTGGTGTCAGTTTGTGACAGTTATAAGTGTTAGGGCAGTTAGGTTAGCCCCCTTAAGGTCTAGGGTACCCCCCTAATAAAGGTTAACCCCTTGATCACCCCCCGTCACCGGTGTCGCTAAGCGATCGTTTTTCTGATCGCTGTATTAGTGACACAGGTGACGCTTGTTAGGGAGGTAAGTATATAGGTTCGCTGTCAGTGTTTTATAGTGACAGGGACCCCCATATACTACCTACTAAAGGTTTTAACCCCCTGATTGCCCCCTAGTTAACCCTTTCACCAGTGATCACCGTATAAGTGTTACGGGTGACGCTGGTTAGTTAGTTTGTTTTTTATAGTTTATTATAGTTTTAGGGCACCCGCTGCTTATTATCTTATAAAGGTTTAACCCCCTAATTGCCCGGCGGTGATATAAGTTACGTTTTTAGGATCAGATAAGGTCTGCGTCGCCCCAGGCAGCGTCAGGTTAGCTCCAGTACCGCTAAAACCCACGCACGCAGCATACACCTCCCATAAACACAGTGTTAGCAGGATCAGCCCAGATACCTGCTAGCACCTGTGTTTTGCTCCTCAGCCCAGCCCACCCAAGTGCAGTATCGATCGATCACTGACACTTACAAAACACTAAGCACACACAACTGCAGCGTTCGCAGAGTCAGGCCTGATCCCTGCGATCGCTAACAGTTTTTTGGTAGTATTTTGAATCAGTCGCTAACAGTCAGGAGCTTTTTTGCCTGTGAGTCTCACTAGTGTACCCCTAAATTTAGAGCCCAAAATGGCAAATCGAAGGTACACTAGTGAAGAGGCCTACACGTTTCTGAGCATGACAGATAGCGAAGAGGAAGTCACTCATCTGTCAGATTCAGGCTCAGAATACGATCCTGTAGAGGACAGCGGCTCCATGACAGATAGCTCTGACGACGGAGTTGTGGTCCCTGCTAAGGTCAGGCATACCAGACCCCAAACTTCTTCAGTCCTTGAAGTGCAAGAACCGCAGGGCTCTCGTATGGAGCAGAGAAGTACTAGTGCCGCTATTCCTTCTGGTGAACTGGCAAGCACGAGCGGCCTAGTACACCCTGGTCGTACATCCAGCACTGCAGTAACACTTGGTGACGTGGCGAGTCCAATAAGTGCAGTTCAAGCTGGCAAGCACAAGTAGTGTCCCGCTGCCACCAAGAAGACGAACACAGGCCCGGCGTGCCCATAGTGCCCTTCCTGCTGCATTCGCCAATCCGAATTGGGAACCCACCACTTCTGCAGCACCCATACTTCCCCCATTCACTGGCCAACCCGGAATTCAGGTGGAAACAGTTGACTTTGCGCCACTGGATTTTTATTCGCTGTTTTTTACCGAAGATCTCTATAGATCTATTGTGGACCAAAGCAATTTGTACGCTGGTCAACACATCGCCACTATTCCCCAGTCCTCCCTTGCCAGAGATTGGAGACCAATTACGGTTTCTAAATTTAAGACCTTTCTTGGCCTTTCCCTCCTCATGGGCATAACTAAAAAGAGTGAGTTGCGGTCATATTGGTTCACTGACCCAATTCACCATGTGCCCGTGTTCTCTGCCTCCATGACCAGGGCACGATACGAGCATATTTTGCGGTTCATGCACTTCAACGACAATGAACTCTTGTCGTCCTCGTGGAGACCCTGGATACGATCGGCTCTACAAAATTCGGCCCCTCGTAAACCACTTCAACCAGCGTTTTGCAGACTTGTTTACTCCCCATCAAGTTGTCTGCGTTGACGAGTCCCTGATTAAATTTTCTGGCCGCTTGTCATTCAAACAGTACCTTCCCAGCAAGCATGCCAGATACGGGGTCAAGATGTATAAGCTGTGACAGGGCCACAGGCTATACATTTAGATTTATGGTTTACGAGGGCAAAGATAGTCACGTAGAGCCGACAAACTGCCCTGACTACATAGGAAGCGCTGGCAAGATAGTGTGGGACTTGGTGTCACCCTTATTCGGAAAGGGGTACCACTTGTACGTGGACAATTATTACACAAGCGTGCCACTTTTTAGTCACCTTTTTGATCAACAGATTGGAGCATGTGGCACTGTGCGACCTAATCGCCGGGGCTTTCCCCAGCAGCTTGTAGATTCCCGTCTTAGGCTGGGGGAGAGAGCCTGCTTACAGTGTAATAATTTGCTCGCTATGAAGTGGAGGGACAATAAGACTGTTTTCGTTCTTACCTCCCTTCATGCAGACACGACGACCCAAATTACTACGGCGACTGGTGTTGTGGAGAAACCCCTCTGTGTCCACGAATATAACCAAAATATGGGAGGGGTGGACCTCAACGACCAGTTGTTGGCTCCGTACCTAGTTGCCCGTAAGGCCAGACGCTGGTACAAAAAAGTGTCTGTATTTATTTCAATTGGCTTTGCTGAATGCTCATGTGCTATACAGAGCTTCAGGACGGACTGGATCCTTCCTTAAATTCCAGGAAGAGATCGTCAGAGCCCTTCTGTTTCCAGACGGTGCTCCACCTCACTTTCCCCAACCAA
This sequence comes from Lithobates clamitans, assembly GCA_037952925.1. Classification (NCBI taxonomy): domain Eukaryota; kingdom Metazoa; phylum Chordata; class Amphibia; order Anura; family Ranidae; genus Lithobates; species Lithobates clamitans. The sequence goes on along the minus strand of JBBGZY010000178.1, from coordinate 7,288,606 downwards.
ATACAGTAAGCCGGCTGCATGAGAGGCATTTTCCTTATGTCCTCCAGAGTACCCCTACCCAACGAGCCCCCCAAAAAAGATGTCGTGTCTGCAGCAAGCGCGGATTTAGGCGTGACACCCGGTATTGTTGTCCCTCCTGTCCTGACAATCCTGGTCTATGCATTGGTGAATGTTTTGAATGCTACCATACACTAGTTGAGTATTAGCGTAGGGTGCAGCACTGCACAGACTAGGACACACTTTCACATCGCATTTTGAGAGACCCAAACCTGGTACCAGTTAAAAAAGTTAAAGTTACTAAAAAAAAAAAAAAAATACAAAAATAAAAATACAAAAAAAATATAAAATAAAAAAAACAAAAATAGTTGTTGTTATATTGTTCTCTCTCTATTGTTCTGCATTCTATACTGCAATGTTTTATTGTTATGTTTTTATCATGTTTGCTTTATAGGTATGCAATTTTTTTATGCATAAAAATTATTGCGGCGCTGAAAAGTACAAAAATGAAATTGAAGAGTGGGAGGAATCCAATCACCAAATATATTGTGCAGATGTAGAAAGAGTCACTCGTCACCACGTGGTAATGTAGTCTGCTTACCAGAAGATGTTGAGGATTAGGCATAGATGATATATTTTCAATAGCATCCAGCAAATCCAGCCCACTGGCTGCTTGCTTTTTTCAGTTCAGCGTGAATTTTTACTTGTTTTATGCAAATTTTTTATACTTTGTTTTTTTTATTGTTAACCACTTTTTTTTGTTTTCAGGTACGCCATTCAGCTGCAGAGCGGGTTTATTTATCTTGACAGCAACAGCATTTGCTCCCACGATACATAAAGCCGTGATTCCAGCGCTGTCGGAGGTGATTTCACCACCACAGTTACATACTTCAGCATATATGCTGACGCGTGGAGGCAGCAGTGGGCGGAGGAGCGATTTGCTCCTAACTTTTGCGGGAGGATGCCCCCATGCTTCGGCATATATATATACATTGCATGTATGCCCATCGTTAGAAGTGGGTGGATGAAGGGAGGTATTCTAATGGTGGGCATACCCACCGATCAATATCTTTTTTTCGTTCAGGCCACAGGCTGCATGGAAAAAAAAGTTTACAATATATGCCCAACAAGGACCAGCAACGTACTGGTAGGTTGCTGGACTTTGAGTGGTTATACCAGAATGATGCCTGCAGGTTTAGGTATCATCTTGGTATCATTCTTTTCAGCCAGCGGTCGGCTTTCATGTAAAAGCAATCCTAGCGGCTAATTAGCCTCTAGACTGCTTTTACAAGCAGTGGGAGGGAATGCCCCCCCCCCACCGTCTTCCATGTTTTTCTCTGGCTCTCCTGTCCCAACAGGGAACCTGAGAATGCAGCCGGTGATTCGGCCAGCTGACCATAGAGCTGATCAGAGACCAGAATGGCTCCAAACATCCCTATGGCCTATGAAACCAGAAGCTATGAGCATTTCATGACTTAGATTTCACCGGATGTAAACAGCGCCATTGGGAAAGCATTTTATCACACCGATCTTGGTGTGGTCAGATGCTTTGAGGGCAAAGGAGAGATCTAGGGTCTAATAGACCCCAATTTTTTCAAAAAAAGAGTACCTGTCACTACCTATTGCTATCATAGAGGATATTTACATTCCCTGACATAACAATAAAAATGATTTAAAAAAAAATAAAAATGAAAGGAACAGTTTAAAAATAAGATAAAAAAATAAGAAAGAAAAGAAAAAAAAAAAAAAAGCACCCCTGTCCCCCCCCTGCTCTCGCGCAAAGGCGAACGCAAGCGTCGGTCTGGCGTCAACTGTAAACAGCAATTGCACCATGCATGTGAGGTATCACCGTGAAGGTCAGATCGAGGGCCGTAATTTTAGCAGTAGACCTCCTCTGTAAATCTAAAGTGGTAACCTGTAAAGGCTTTTAAAAATGTATTTAGTTTGTCGCCACTGCATGTTTGTGCGCAAATTTAAAGCATGTCATGTTTGGTATCCATGTACTCGGCCTAAGATCATCTTTTTTATTTCATCAAACATTTGGGCAATATAGTGTGTTTTAGTGCATTAAAATTTAAAAAAGTGTGTTTTTTCCCCCAAAAAATGCGTTTGAAAAATCGCTGCGCAAATACTGTGTGAAAAAAAAATGAAAACACCCACCATTTTAATCTGTAGGGCATTTGCTTTAAAAAAATATATGTTTGGGGGTTCAAAGTAATTTTATTGCAAAAAAAAAAAAAAAAATTTTTCATGTAAACAAAGTGTCAGAAAGGGCTTTGTCTTCAAGTGGTTAGAGAAGAGTGGGTTATGTGTGACATAAGCTTCTAAATTTTGTGCATAAAATGTCAGGACAGTTCAAAACCCCACCCCAAATGACCCCATTTTGGAAAGTAGACACCCCAAGCTATTTGCTGAGAGGCATGTCGAGTCCATGGAATATTTTATATTGTGACACAAGTTGCGTCAAAAAGACAATTTTTTTTTTTTTTTGCACAAAGTTGTCACTAAATGATATATCGCTCAAACATGCCATGGGAATATGTGAAATTACACCCCAAAATAAATTCTGTTGCTTCTCCTGAGTACGGGGATACCACATGTGTGAAACTTTTTGGGAGCCTAGCCGCGTACGGGACCCCGAAAACCAAGCACCGCCTTCGGGTTTTCTAAGGGCGTAAATGTTTGATTTCACTCTTCACTGCCTATCACAGTTTCGGAGGCTATGGAATGCCCAGATGGCACAACCCCCCCCCCCCTCCCAAATGACCCCATTTTGGAAAATAGACACCCAAAGCTATTTGCCGAGAGGTATAGTGAGTATTTTGCAGACCTCACTTTTTGTCACAAACTATTGAAAAAAGAAAAAAAAAATACATTTTTCTTGTCTTTCATTTTCAAAAACAAATGAGAGCTGCAAAATACTCACCATGCCTCTCAGCAAGTAGCTTGGGGTGTCTACTTTCCAAAATGGGGTCATGTGCTATCTTGGCATTTTATGGCCTTCGAAACTGTGATAGGTAGTGAGGAGTGAAATCAAAAATTTACGCCCTTAGAAATCCTGAAGGCGGCGATTGGATTTCGGGGTCCCGTACGCGGCTAGGCTCCCAAAAAGTTTCACACATGTGGTATCCCCGTACTCAGGAGAAGCAGCAGAATGTATTTTGGGGTGTAATTCCACATATGCCCATGGCATGTTTGAGAAATATATCATTTAGTGACAACTATGTGCAAAAAAAAAAAAAAATAAGTCACTTTCCGGCAACTTGTGTTAAAAAATAAAATATTCCATGGACTCAACATGCCTCTCGGCAAATAGCTTGGGGTGTCTACTTTCCAAAATGGGGTCATTTGGGGGGGGGGGGTTGTGCCATCTGGGCATTTTATGGCCTTCAAAACTGTGATAGGTAGTGAGGAGTGAAATCAAAAAAGTATGCCCTTAGAAATCCTGAAGGCGGTGCTTGGTTTTCGGGGCCCCGTACGCAGCTAGGCTCCCAAAAAGTCCCACACATGTGGTATCCCCATACTCAGGAGAAGCAGCTAAATGTATTTTGGGGTGCAATTCCACATATGCCCATGGCCTGTGTGAGCAATATATCATTTAGTGACAACTTTGTGCTAAAAAAAAAAAAATAAGTCACTTTCCGGCAACTTGTGTTAAAAAATAAAATATTCCATGGACTCAACATGCCTCTCGGCAAATAGCTTGGGGTGTCTACTTTCCAAAATGGGGTCATTTGGGGGGGGGGGGGGTTGTGCCATCTGGGCATTTTATGGCCTTCAAAACTGTAATAGGTAGTGAGGAGTGAAATCAAAAATTTACGCCCTTAGAAATCCTGAAGGCAGTGATTGGTTTTCAGGGCCCCGTACGCCGCTAGGCTTCCAAAAAGTCCCACACATGTGGTATCCCCGTACTCAGGAGAAACAGCTGAATGTTTTTGGGGTGCAATTCCACATATGCCCATGGCCTGTGTGAGCAATATATCATTTAGTGACAACTTTTTGTAAATTTTTTTTTTTTTTTGTCATTATTCAATCACTTGGGACAAAAAAAATAAATATTCAATGGGCTCAACATGCCTCAGCAATTTCCTTGGGGTGTCTACTTTCCAAAATGGGGTCATTTGGGGGGGGTTTTGTACTGCCCTGCCATTTTAGTACCTCACGAAATGACATAGTCAGTCATAAACTAAAAGCTGTGTAAATTCCAGAAAATGTACCCTAGTTTGTAGACGCTATAACTTTTGCGCAAACCAATAAATATACGCTTATTGACATTTTTTTTTACCAAAGACATGTGGCCGAATACATTTTGGCCTAAATGTATGACTAAAATTATTGGATTTTTTTTATAACAAAAAGTAGAAAATATCATTTTTTTTCAAAATTTTCGGTCTTTTTCCGTTTATTAGCGCAAAAAATAAAAAACGGCAGAGGTGATCAAATACCATCAAAAGAAAGCTCTATTTGTGGGAAGAAAAGGACGCAAATTTCGTTTGGGTACAGCATTGCATGACCGCGCAATTAGCAGTTAAAGCGACGCAGTGCCAAATTGTGTGCCAAAAAGTGCTCTGGCCAGGAAGGGGGTAAATCCTTCCGGGGTTGAAGTGGTTAAGAACGGTTTGTGGGACTAGAAAACTGGAGCTAAAACAAACCGTGCCTTCCACCTTGCACACATTGGTAAAAAACTGAAGTGCTTCCTTTATGGGAGGGGTTATATAGGGGATCACTTCCTGTCTAAAGACCTTTGGTCTACCAGTGTCCATTTACCTGGAGATGAAGTATAACCCAGCAGGTAATGAATATTAGCCTGACTCTGTGTCCCATGATGTATGAAAAAGAAATTATTTTTTACTATATGTGCTGGGTTATATTACCCTGACCTTCATGTAAATGGAGAAATATGTTTTTGCCTTTGGTTATACCTTAAACACATTGCTAATAGCACTAGCTACATGCTTGTAGCTTAAAATATTGATATTTGTACTGAAACGGTTTTGAAGTGCCAGTAAAAAAAATTAGGCTGTCTGTAAATAAAAAAAGTTGGTGGTCGTCAGTAAATTTAACTTTGGAAAGTTGGCAACACTGCTGCAGACACTAATTGTACCGCTCTCCAGCCCTTCGGTGAACAAACTGCCTTCTGCTAAGCCAAATAGTTCAAAATTTTGACTCATCAAACTAGAGCACCTGCTGCCATGTTTCTGCAACCCAATTTCTAAGTGCGTAGTTGCATCGCTTAGTCTAATTTCCAAAGTGGGAGGTATGGCTTTTTGGCTGCAATTTTTCCATGAAAACCACTTTTGGCCAGACTTCCCCAGACAGTAGATGGGTGTATCTTGGTCCCACTGGTTTCTGCCAGTTCTGTACTGATGGCACTACTGGACATCTTCTGGTGTTGAAGGGAAGCATGTTGTGTCCTATCTGCTGCATTAGGTTTCCTTGGCCGACCGACCGCTGCACCTACGGTCCTCAACGTCGCCTGTTTCTTTGTGCTTCTTCAAAAGGGCTTGAACAGCACATCTTAAAACCCCAAGTCTGTTTGGAAATCTTTGCCTGGGAGAGACATTGCTGATACAGTATAACTACTTTGTGTCTTGTCATGGTATATGACCTGTGTTATGAAACCACCTTCACAACCTCAACTTAGTAGCAGAGTTTGGCTGTTCCTCACCTAATTTTAAGCCACCTGCATGGCCATTTCTTCTTCAGTTAATGACGGTTTTTCAACTTGCATATGAAATCGATCATAAGCACCTGCTTGGCATAATTTGATAATCATACACCTGCCTCCAGTCTTACAAAATCCCTGACTGTGCAAGTGTAAGAATTGATGCTGGTTTGAAGGCAAAGGGTAGTCACACCAAACAGTGATTTGATTTAGATTTTTTTTTTTTTTTGCACAATACTATACTTTAAAGGTTGACTCCCAATTCAATAACCAGGTCATACTGGTTTAAAAAAAATGTCTGGATTTGCTGGATTAAAACCAAAATCAGGACCTGGAGAGAGGGGAAAAGACAGTATGGGGATAAAAGCATGGAATACACAGTTGTCACATCCTATTTCTGTGAGGACTAAAGAAAAAATGCATGCAAGGCCACCACACTTACCCGTTACCCGCAAAAACACAATTGACCCCAACAATTCATGGTAAAAACAGAGGGTTTAGCTGCACACATTTGTAAATATATGTGGATGCTGCAGTGTCTTGTCAAGGTTCCTTTGTATACTGCGGTCCTAACTATATTTGTACATCTCCAAATTGGAGTATACTTATAAATTGGTGTAGTATTTTTAGAAAATGTCGATGTCCCTTAATTCCGTGCTCAATAAGCACATTAAAGAGGTTACCATCTCTAGTTCAGCAGTGTCCCTACAAATACTGCTTTTCCAACATTTCTAGGTACACAAGGGGGCTTTTCCGATAGGACAAAATTTGTCTAAAAGAACTGCAGTGAGATATGAGGTACATCAAGATACAATCATGAAGAAAAGCATGTAAAAATGATGGGCAGATATGACCACCACCATTTACAAAACAATTATAGCTATATTACATCTGAACCGGATTTTTAAAACATAAACACATTCATATTAAGCTGACCTCCTGCCTATGTTAGCAGAAAAATGAAGTTAAATTTTTTAACCTCACAGTATGTTCATGGATTTGGTGGGGACATTACATTGTAAGAACCATTTAGGAAGGGACTGATGTAAGTAGTGACTATATCAACAGTACATAAATGTATACAATGAATATATTTGTACATACAAAAGAAACAGAGGGCAAAGAAAGCAGAAAATATAATTCACATGTTTCTCTCTTTAATTTTCCATATATAGAAGAAATCTATATACAATCAGTGTGCATTTAAACAATTTAGAAATTCAATCATGAAAATGAAAATTATACTGGCTGCATAGCACATTTGACATTATTGCCCATTTTCTTAAACAAAAAAAAAAAAAAAAATTTTTTTTTAGGGAAAACAAATGGATCGACAATAAAATTTTGGCTGGTTTGGACAGTGGAGCTGCTAATCAACCACGCTACCTGGTTTATAAAAACATGTACATAACGGCTTTTTAGATGCATAAAAGTCATGGTTTCCACAGAGCTTAACACAACACTGATATCTGTTTAAAATTAAAAACAAATAAATCTATAAACTGGAACACCAGACATAAGCATGGAATTAGTGTTCACTTTCCCCGACATTTTTTTACATTCTGAACATTGATTCCATAAAACTATAAAGAAAACAAAAAAGGTTATGAATATATATATATATATATATATATATATATATATATATATATTCCATACTGAATGAGAAGGCCTGAGTTGGTGGGGAAAGGAACAGTCAAAGAAAGCCTGAGAAAGGAAATGTTCATTTAATTAATTTACAATAATTTACAGCAATTTTACTTTGTATAAAAAAAAAATATTACAGTTGATCACAAAAAAAGGCTATTTTACAGGTTTAGGTACAGGATTTAAATATTCAAGCATATGATGAAAAGCGGCAAGGTGGTTGCAGTGTACAATGTAAACAAATAGCTTTGGAAAGTGAACGTAGTCCTTGAGAGCATTTTCCAGACAATATAAAACCCCTTTCTTCTGACTCGTGGAACAGGACCATAGGCAAACACAAAGTAATCCATAGTACAGGCATCTGATGTTTTCTGTTAAAATTCAGTCAAAATGGGCAGTGCTGAGGTCTCCGAAATAGTAAACATCTATTTCTTAATTATGTTAAAAAATGCCACGATTGCAGCACAGTGCAGCATATACCTTAAATACAAAAATATTCTCTGTTCTTTTGTGATAATAGACCTTGCATTCAGGAAAGTAGTAACGTCTGCCCTGGGCAGATGCAGTCCATTTCTTTCAAGTCATGTAAGGCAATCACCGTGATAATTTTACTGAATATGGCTAATGTCCTGGACTGCACTCCATGTGTTATGTTTTGCGCCCGCTCCATAAATGTTCTGGGGTGCTTTTGTGATCTGATGAGCACTCAAAGGGTGACCTGTGTCCCAAAGGAGACCTAGAATCATAAGAAGACCTCTGATCTAAAGGTGATCTGGGTCCACTACCAGAAGCCCTATGGTCCATCTGCCAGTCTGAATGGTACCGGTAATCCCTGGAAGATTTGTGATGGCTGTAGTCAGAACTTGATCTGTGGTCTGAATGAGAACGGTGATCAGAATGGGATCGATGATCTGAAAGGGATCTATCTTTTAAGCTTCCTTCTATGTTTGACCAATGATCTCTGTTTCTGTGGTCATCCAGCTTTCTGTGTTTGCTTTCACTGTGATATCTGCAACAGAAAAACAAAGACAATGGTCACTGCAGGGCTTCACATTCTTTTTTTTTTTTTTAATGACCAATATGTTGGCACATTAGTGTAAAATTGTGTTGACTCGCTGCTCGATTCCAGGGGTATGTGTGAACTATACCTGTCACAAGCTACACCATTAGAGCTGCATACAAGACCATGCATTGTTCCTTCTGTTCCATTTGCAACAGCAAGTTGCAGGTTCCCCAAATGGTTGAAGTCATCAGTTATGTATGGTCACTGATGAACACAAATCAGATGGCAGAGGTATAGATCAAGGGAAAGAGTGTTTGTTCTGCTGGACAACCTTCTAAAAGCAGGGCACATACACCTATAGGTCTGTTGTCCCTGCCCCGAATGGCAAGAGAAATTACACTTGTGTGTCAAACCCATATTCATATCTTAAAAGACAAAATTGTCCACTTCACTAGAAATGTAACTACGAGTATAGAAAATTGTACTCACTACACGTACACTCTTTTGCAGTACCTTTGCTATAACACACATTCTGTTATATACATTAGTGGGCATACTAGCAAAAACATTTTTTTTAAGTGGTTGTAAACCTCAGACATGAAATATAAACAAATGGTATCATACTATAGTGTGTAATTGTCTCAATAAACCACTTAAGGACCGAGCCTCTTTCTGAGAATGGTTGTTTACAAGTTAAAAACAGTTTTTTTTTGCTAGAAATTTACTTAGAAACCCCAAACATTATACATTGTTTTTCTAACACCCTAGAGAATAAAATGGCGGTCGTTGCAATACTTTGTTACATCGTATTTGCGCAAGCTGATTGGTTTCTATGCAGAGCTGCACCAGATTTTGCACTCTCCAGTTTTAGTAAATCAACCCCTAACTGTCATTTTAGCCAGCTGCTTTGTTAATCTATCAGCATGAATTACTTTTGACAAGTTTTCCTGACACCAAGAGAAAAAAGGCAACATAGGAAGGATCTCCAGTTGCTTGAAGTACGAGTAGGTCACTTTAAGAGAATTAGCAATCCCAATGAGAAACCCCCTGGGAATTACAATAGTATTTTATTATCCAGAGTCATGGATTTTAGGAAGATATATCTATTTTTATTTGTATTTTTAAGTTGGTTATAAATGGAAGTAGAGACAGATATGGTATAAAGAAGAGCAATGGGAGATCTGTGTCCAAACCATCCCCCGACACCTGATTGGCGAAATGTGCTAAACGGGGCTTAGATATGCAACGTCATCCTGCACAGTGCGTCCACTTGGGGCTAGTAGGAAGCACTAGTGGAGCTGGCAACTATTACATGTTGAAACCATCATTCCTGGGTGTCAGGCTGGGCACGTCATTATGTGAGTTTATGGGTGGATGTCTTTAATCAATTTTAATAAACTTTGTTGTGTTTTTGTTTCATTTTAAATTTTTGACACAGTACTGTGCAAACATTTTAGGCAGATGTGAGGAAATGCTGTAAAGTAAAAATGCTTTAAAAAATATATACTTGAATTGTCCACGTATCAATTTACAAAATGCAAATTGTGCGAACAGAAGAAAAATCTAAATCAAATCAGTATTTGGTGTGACCACCCTGTGTTTTCAAAACAACATCCTTTCTTCTAGGTACACTTGCACAGTTTTTGAAGGAACTCGACAGGTAGGCTGTTTTAAACACTATTGGCCAACGTTGAGATCTGTAGACACAGTGGTCAGCCAAAAAACCTAATGCAGCAGATGACACATGCTTAGCTCCCTTCAACAGAAGATGTCCAGTAGTACCATCAGCACAGAACTGGCAGAAACCAGTGGGACCAGGTACAACCATCTACTGTCTGGAGAAGTCTGTCCAGATGCAGTGGGTGGTGGTTTGGTCAGCATCAATGGTGTGCTCAATGCTGAGAAATACAGGCAGATACTTATCCATCATGCCATACCATCAGGGAGGCATGTGATTGGCTCCAAAGTTATTCTGCAGCAGCACAGCGACCCCAAAGATACAGCCAATGTAATTAAGAGCTATCTTCAGCGTAAAGAAGAACAAGGAGTCCTGGAAGTAATGGTTTGCCCCATAGAGCCCTGATCTCAACATTGAGTCTGGGATTACATGAAGAGACAGAAGGATCCGAGGCGGCCTACATCCATGGAAGATCTGTGGTTAGTTCTCCAAGATGTTTGGAACAACCTACCTGCCGAATTCCTTCAAAAACAGTGTGCAAGTGTACCTAAAAGAACTGATGCTGTATAATAGGCAAAGGGTAGTCACACCAAATACTGATTTGGATTTCCCTTCTGTTCATTTACTTTCCATTTTGTTTTTTAAAATGACCACCTGCCCAAAAGCCTAGGACATGAATCCTTCAGGCATTTGCTGACAGCTGGATGGGAGAGGAGTCCTTCAGGCGATCTAGATAGATTGCAACCTGGATGCCCTAAGTTCTGAAGAAAAGGAAGGAAAGAGTAGCAGAGGAGAAGCCAAAGAGCAGTGATTATCTGCCTCTATGAACTGCAGAAAACACTGATAATGTGGATAAATGGGAGCATGTAAATAGGCATCTTGGAGGTCTACAGATGCCATGTATTCCCCTTTTTTCAGAGAGGCAGTTATTAACCTTGCAGATTGTAAGCGGAAATTTGGAATCTGAAAGTTTTTGTTGAAGGATTTTAAGTCCAGAATAGGATGAATAATAGGACATTAGACTTGGTACCATAAAGAGGTTTGCAATAAATCTCTTGAGCTTGTCTTGTGGAGGAACTGGCACAACTACTCCCTGGAACAAGAGATGGTTTAGTATAAACCAAAAGGTAAAGGAATTCCAGTGTCCCTCACTTGACAACATAGAAATTCATTTTTCAGAGGCACTATCTCCTATTGCCCTCCAACAATACTAGCTATACAAGAACTGACTATTACCATTTATAAGAAACAACATTGTAGACAGTTGATCCTCGGAATATAAGATCACCAGTTTTTTTGCCTGCCTCTGGATGAGGAGCAAGTTTACATTTCCATGGAGAAAGGTTTATTTCTTTTATTTTTAATTCAGAAAGGCTGGAAAAAAAAAAAAACAACAGACGTGAAGCGATCACTCACCTATCCTGCTTATAATGGTGATCCCAATCTCTGTGGTCTTTTCCATTACTGAAGCTGGAATAGGGCCTTTTCCTTGAGTCACTTTTCTTGTAGGAATCACTCTGGTGTCGGTCCTTATGGTGGTGATCATGGTACTGTGATAAGTGCCTGTCAGAGGAATAACTGTCTCTGCTGCTGTCATCATGATTTGTGTTTTCTTTTAATCTTTCTACATCTGAAAAAAAAAAAAGCAGCAAAATATCAAGATCAATAGTTCAGAGAACAGTAAAATTGGTTTAGCAGCAGTGGCTTGTTGGCGGAATCTGAACATAGACTTCTTTATACAGACTTTATACAAACACTGATGGAGGAGATTCACATCGAGCTTCGTTGGGGGTTCACAAGTACTTAGAGTTCCATCCATAATTGGAAATTCCGCTGACCCGGTTCCTCCCCCCTCCGGTGTCACATTTGGCACCTTTCAGGGGGGGGATCAGATCTGTCTAATCCAGGTATTTGCTCCCACTTCCGGCGATAGCGTGCCGCAGAATCCGCGGCGAACTACGCCATGTCCGACCCCTCCTCCACCCCGACGCTGTCTTCTAAGAGACACACAGGTCCCAGAAGACAGCAGGGACCATTCAGAACATGCAGTGCGACTCGCGCATGCGCAGTAGCAAACAGGCGGTGAAGCCGCAAGGCTTCACTTCCTGAAGATGCCGGCGCATCCACCCGGAGCTGAGGGAAGGGTTGGCTTCGGGTGAGAATTTTAAAAGTCAGCAGCTGCAGTATTTGTAGCGACTGACTTAATTTTTTTTTTGCAGGCGGAATTCCGCTTTAATGGAGTAAACTGTTCAGAGTTAAATTGTTTAGTACTGCCACTTCAATCTACCTATTTTTGGGACTTTGAAGGCAACCAATATACAACATTGCTATTGCTAAAAATAGACTTGTTATATGACAATAGAATTGATTAGCATTTACCTGGATGCCGTACAATTGTGTTCACGCTGCTGCCAACGTTCTGGTCATTGTGCTGTAGGGAAAAAGAAAACCATTTGAATTATGCACATAAAACTAATATGGGAAAAAAAAACAAAACAGTCATCTAAGTAACCATTTACCTGAGACTCCTGGCGCTTCTTGATAGCATGTTTGTAGAGCTTGTGCAGTTTCCGGGCATCAAATTCAGTAAACTTGGATACAAATATCCATAAGTTTCTAAGCAACAAGGAAATTAATAATTAAAAGGAACATTAAATACAACCATTTTGGTTTTATTTCACACACTGGCTACAAATGTATCTATCAATGTCCAATTAGATCATATCAGTGGTTAACTAAAGAGAATGAAAAACTTCCCCACTCAAACCAGCTGCCTCCCATGCAATCTAAAGGGACAGGTCTGGAAAGAAATGTTGAAAAACTGCTACGGTTGAACTCCTCCTGTGCAAAAATATTTTTTACTTACTGTAAAGAGCATGCACATCAATACACAGGGGTGGGGCCTGTACTTTTCAAAAAAAAAAAATTATAAGTACATATCTCCTTATTTGCTTTCTCCTCTATTAACCAGTAGCCGACCAGCCGCCGTCAAACTGCGGCAGGCTGACTCTCCTGGGCAAATTGCCGTAGCTGGACATCGGGCGTGCGGCCGCCTAGGGAGATTTGCTTCAGAACCAATCAGTCTCCAGGCCAATGATTTCTGGCCTGGACCTGGTGATCGGTTCTGACGAATGAGACACTGTCCTCTGCCTGTGTAATGTAAACACAAGCAGAGGAAGAGATGTCACCTTCCCTTGTGGAACCCTTTTCGGATCCAGAGAGAGGAGAGAGGACATCCAAACATGAGTTGCACCAACACTACACATAGGTACACTTGTCACCTCACCCCCCCCCCCCCCCCGATTGTCCCCCTAGTTAATGCCTTCACTCTGTTACCAAGTGCAGTTTTCAGATTTTTCATAGGTCTAAGGTATCATTAACCCCCTAATAAAGGTTTAGCCCCTTGATCGCCCCCCAGGTAACCCTTTCACCCCATGTCAGGGTCCCTAATATAGTGTACAGATCTCTTTTCTGATCGCCATATTAGTGTCACAGGGGATGTTAGTTTCACCGTTCGTCTTTTATAGCGTCAGGGTACCCCCATATATTACCAAAAAAAGGTTTTAACCCCTTGATCGCCCCCAGTAAACCCTTACACTAATATGGTGATCACTGGTGATGGGGTAAAAGGGTTAATTGGGGGCGATCAAGGGGTTAAAACCTTTTTTTTTTGTAATATATGGGGGTACCCTGACACTATAAAAAACAAACTAACCAGTGTCACCTGTTACACTAATATGGTGATCACTGGTGACGGGGTGAAACAGATGACACTGGTTAGTTCGTTTTTTTATAGTGTCAGGGCACTCGCCGTATATTACCCCAATAAAGGTTTAACCCCTGATCGCCCGGCAGGTGACATCAGTTAGGGTCAGCGTCAATCCCAGGCAGTGTCAGTAGCTCTAACACCCACGCACACACCTTACTAGTATAGTGTCTGAACAGATCAATATCTTTGATCAGATCTATACTAGCGTCCCCAGTGGTTTAGTGTTCCCAAAAATGCGGCGTTAGCAGGATCAGCCCAGACACCTGTTAACACCTGCGTTTAGCCCCTCCGCCCAGCCCACCCAAGTGCAGTATCAAATCGATCACTGTCACTTACAAAACAACACACAACTGCAGTGCTCGCAGAGTCACGCCTGATCCCTGCGAACGCTAACAGTTTTTTTGGTAGCGATTGAAGCAGGCTCTGACAATCTGGTGCTGTGCTTTTGCCTGTGAGTCACACTAGTTGTACCTATAAATTTAGAGGCCAAAATGTCCAGAGGTACACTAGTGAAGAGGCCTACATGTTTCTGAGCATCACAGCTGAGTGAAGGGGAAGCCGCCTCACTTTCAGATTCAGGCTCAGTGTACAAACCAGTAGAGAGCAGCGGCACCCTGACAGATAGCTCTGATGACGGAGTAGTGGTCTCTGCTAAGGTCAGGTGTACCCAACCCAGTTCTTCTGTTGCTGAGGTGCAACAACCGCAGGGCTCTCATATAGAGCAGAGAGCCAGTACTAGTGCCACTCATCCTTCTGGTGAACTGGCAAGCACCAGCGGCCTAGAACACCCTGGTCGTAGACAAACCAGCACTGCAGTAACCACTTGGTGATGTGACGAGTCCCATAAGTGCAGTTCAAGCTGGTGCGGCGGATAGCACAAGTAGTGTCCTGCAGCCACCAAGAAGACAAAGACAGGCCCATCGAGCCCTTCTCGCTGCATTTGACAATCCTAATTGGGAGCCCACCACTTCTGTAGTGCTCGTACTTCCAGCATTCATTGGCCAACCCGGAATTCAACAATTGATTTTACATCACTTGATTTATATTCACTGTTTTTCACGGAAGATCTCTATAGATCTATTGTGGACCAAAGCAAATTGTATGCTGGTCAATTCACCGCCGCTAATCCCCAGTTGAGCCTTGCCAGAGATTGGAAACCTATTACGGTTTCCGAATTTAAGACCTTTCTGGGCCTATCCCTCCTCATGGACATTACTAAAAAGTGTGAGTTGCGGTCATATGGGTCCACTGACCCAATTCATCATATGCCCGTGTTCTCTGCTTCCATGACCAGGGCTAGATACAAACAGGTCTTGTGGTTTTCGCACATCGACAACAATGAACTCTGTTGTCCTCGGGTTGAACCTGAATTTGACCGGCTCCACAAAATTCGGCCCCTCGTAAACCACTTCAACGAACAGCTCGCAGCCTTGTTTATTCCCGATCAAGTTGTCTGCGTTGATGAGACCCTGATTAAGTTTTCTGGCCGCTTGTGTCTTTCAAACAGCATCTCCCTAGCAAGCGTGCCAGATATGGGGTCAAGTTGTATAAGCTCTGTGACAGGGCAACAGGCTATACATATAGTTTTATGGTTTACGAAGGAAAAGATAGTCACGTGGAGCCCCCCAACTGCACAGGCTACATAGGGAGCGCTGGCAAGATTGTTTGGGACTTGGAGTCGCCCTTATTCGGAAAGGGGTACCACTTGTACATAGACAATTATTACACAAGCGTAGCACTTTTTGATTGTGGAATTGACGCGTATGGCACCGCGCGATCTAATTGCCAGGGATTCCCCCAATGGCTTGTAGATTCCCGACTTAGGGGGAGAAAGTCTGCTTGAGAGGTAATAATTTGCTCGCAATGAAGTGGAGGGATAATCAGAATGTTTTCATTCTGTCCTCTATTCACGCAGATACGACAGTCGAAATTTCAATGGCGACTGGTGTTGTGAAGCCCCTCTATGTCCACGATTACAACCTTAATATGGGAGGGGTGGACTTCAACGACCAGCTGATGGCGCCGTAGTTAATTGCCCATAGAGCCAGACAAAAAAAATACAACAAAAAAAAAGTGTCTATATACCCATTTCAAGTGGCTCTGCTGAATGCTTATGTGCTATACAAAGCGTCAGGATGAATTAGATCCTTTCTAAAATTCCAGGAAGAAATCACAGCCCTTCTGTTTCCAGATGCTGCTCTCCCCCAAATTCCTAGTGCAAATGAAGTGAGCTGGCTGCATGAGAGGCACTTCCCAGAAGTCTTCTGTTGAAACCCTACCCAAAGAACACCCCAAAGAAGATGTCATATCTGTAGGAAAAGCAGATACAGGCATAACAACCGCTATTATTGTCCCTCCTGTCCTAGCCAAGCTGGTCTCTGCATCGGTGAATGTTTCGAACGCTACTAAACACACTAGTGGAGTATTAGCGTAGGGTACAGCACTGCACAATCCTAGGGCACACTTTCACAGGGTCTCCAAAGATGCCATCGCATTTTGCGAGACCCGAACCTGGAACCTTTACAGTTACAAATAAAAGTGTGTAAAAAAAAAAAAAAAAAATAGAAAATAAAATAAAAAAAAAACAAAAATTGTTATTTTCTAGTTCTTCTTTCTCTATTGTTCTCCTCTTTTTTACGCTTAACTGCAATGTTTTGTTACTATGTTTTATCATGTTTGCTTTGCAGGTATGTACAATATTTCACAAAAGTGAGTACACCCTTGACATTTTTGTAAATATTTTATTGTATCTTTTCATGTGACAACACCAAAGAAATGACACGTTGCTACAATGTAAAGCTTGTATAACAGTGTAAATTTGCTGTCCCCTCAAAATAACTCAACACACAGCCATTGATGTCTAAACCACTGGCAACAAAAGTGAATAACTCCTAAGTGAAAATGTCCAAATTGGGCCCAATTAGGAATTTTCCCTCCCCACTGTCATGTGACTTAGTGTTACAAGGTTTCAGGTGTGAATGGGGAGCAGGTATGTAAAATTTGGTGTCATCGCTCTCATTCCCTCATACTGGTCACTGGAAGTTTAACATAGCACCTCATGGCAAAGAACTCTTTGAGGATCTGAAAAAAAGAAATTGTTGCTCTGCATAAAGATGGCCTAGGCTATAAGAAGATTTCCAAGACCCTGAAACTGAGCTGCAGCACGGTGGCAAAGACCATACAGCGGTTTAACAGGACAAGTTCCACTCAGAACAGGCCTTGCCATGGTTGACCAGAGAAGTTAAGTGCACATGCTCAGCGTCATATCCAGAGGTTTTCTTTGTGAAATAGATGTATGAGTGTTGCCAGCATTGCTCCAGAGGTTGAAGGGGTGGGAGGTCAGCCTGTCAGTGCTCAGACCATACGCCGCACACTGCATCAAACTGGTCTGCATGGCTGTCTTCGCAGAAGGAAGCCTCTTCTAAACAAGATGCACAAAAAAGCCCACAAACCATTTGCTGAAGACAAGCAGACTAAGGACATGGATTACGGGAACCATGTCCTGCGCTCTGATGAGACGAAGATAAACTTGGTTGAGATGGTGTCAAACATGTGTGGCGGCAACCAGGTGAGGAGTAAAGACAAGTGTGTCTTGCCTACAGTCAAGCATGGTGGTGGGAGTGTCATGATCTGGGGCTGCATGAGAGCTGCTGGCACAGGGGAGTTACAGTTCCTTGAGGGAACCATGAATGCCAACATGTACTGCAGGACAGTATTCCAACATGATAACGACCCCATACACACCTCCAAGACGACCACTGCCTTGCTAAAGAAGCTGAGGGTAAAGGTGATGGACTGGCCAAGCTAGTCTCCAGACCTAAATCCTATTGAGCATCTGTGGGCATCCTCAAACGGAAGGTGGAGCGCAAGGTATCTAACATTCACCAACTCCGTGATGTCGTCATGAAAGAGTGGAAGAGGACTTCAGTGGCAACCTGTGAAGCTTTGGTGAACTCCATGCCCAAGAGGATTAAGGCAGTGCTGGAAAATAATGGTGGCCACATAAAATATTGACATTTTGGGCCCTATTTAAACATTTTCACTTAGGGGTGTACTCACTTTTGTTGCCAGCGGTTTAGACATTAACCCCTTCCCGCCGACCGTACGCACATATGCGTACTCGGCTTTCCGAGGTTATACCGGGATGATGCCCGCAGCTGCAGGCATCATCCCGGTACCGTTGTTTTCAGCGGGCGATCGGCTACCCATATATAACAACCGATGCGGCTAAAAGCCGCTCGGTTGTTATACCGGAGGAGCGGGAGGGGACATCTCCCCCTCCCGCCGCCTCCCGCCGCTGTTACCGGGCCTCCCGTGCAATCGGGAGTCCCGGTGTCCGTTCGGCTGCCTTCGGCGGTTGGGGGCGGGCTGGAACGAAGCTGCGAGCGGCTTCGTTCCAGCCTTCTTGTTGAAAACGCGGAAGCGACGTCATGACGTCACTTCCCGTTTACTCGGCTGCCAATGGCGCCGAATTTAAAAAAGTACACAGTATTCAGAATCGCCGTTTTCGGCGATCTGAATACTTTGAAGTGTAAAGGAGGGATGGGGGGTCTTTTAGACCCCCCATCCCTCCATAAAGAGTACCTGTCACCACCTATTACTGTCACAAGGGATGTTTACATTGCTTGTGACAGCAATAAAAGTAAAAAAAAAAAAAAAAAATTTTAAAACAATTTATAAAAGTACAAAAATAAAATAAATAAAAAAAAAAAAAAAAAAAATTTTTTAAAGTGCCCCTGTCCCCACGAGCTCGCGCAGCGAAGAAAACGCATACGGAAGTCGCGCCCGCATATGTAAACGGTGTTCAAACCACACATGTGAGGTATCGCCGCGATCGTCAGAGCGAGAGCAATAATTCTAGCCCTAGACCTCCTCTGTAGCTCAAACCTGGTAACCGTAAAAAATTTTTTAAAGCGTCGCCTATGGAAATTCATAGGTACCGTAGTTCGTCGCCATTCCACGAGTGCGTGCAATTATAAAGGGTGACATGTTTGGTATCTATTTACTCGGCGTAACATCATCTTTCACATTATACAAAAAAATTGGGGTAACTTTACTGTTTGGATTTTTTAAAATTCATGAAAGTGTCACTTTTCCAAAAATTTGCGTTTAAAACACCGCTGCACAAATACCGTGTGCTAAAAAATATTGCAACAATTGCCATTTTATTCTCTAGATTCTCTTCTAAAAAAATATATATAATGTTTGGGGGTTCTAAGTAATTTTCTAGCAAAAAATACGGATTTTAACTTGTAAACACCAAATTTCAAAAATAGGCTTAGTCATGAAAGGGTTAATTGTTATTGTCAAATTGTCAAAGTTATTTTGATGGGACGGCAAATTTTCACTGTTACAGCTGTACACTCAATACTTTACATTGTAGCAAAGTGTCAATTCTTCAGTGTTGACACATGAAAAGATATAATAAAATATTTACAAAAAATGTGAGGGGTGTACTCACTTTTGTGAGATACTGTAATTCTTTTATACTTTACCATTTATTGTGTTTTATTGTTAACCATTTTCTTTGCAGGTAAGCTATTCAGCTCCAGCACTTATTTATCTTGACAGCAATAGCGTTTGCTCTCACAATAAGTAAATCAGCGACTCCAGCGCTGTAGGAGGTGATTTCACCACCACAGTTTTTTTTTTTTTTTTTAACTGTGCATGTATGCCCATCTTTAGAAGTGGTGGATGCAGGGCGGTATTCTAATGGTGGGCATACCCACCACCGATCAATCTCTCTTTTCGTTCAGCCCACAGGCTGCATGAAAAACAAAAAACAAAAAAAAACGAACAAACATTAAAATATATGCCCAACAAGGACCAGCAACATACTGGTATGTTGCTGGACTTTGAGTGGTATACCAGAATGATGCCTGCAGGTTTAGGCATAGTCTTGGTATCCTAGTCTTGGTATCCTTCTTAGCCAGCGGTCGGCTTTCATGTAAAAGCAATCCTAGCAGCCAATTAGCCGCTGATCTGCTTTTACAAGCAGTGGGAGGGAACGTTCCACCCCCAACCCCCCCCCCACTGCTGCTGTCTTCCATGGTTTTCCCAGGCTCTCCTGTCCCACCAGGGAACCTGAGAATGAAGCCGATGGTTCGCTAGCTGACCATAGAGCTAATGGGAGACCAGAATGGCTCCAATCACATCTATGGCCTAAGAAACCGGAAGCTACGAGCATTTCATAACTTCGGTTTCGCTGGATTTAAACAGCGTCATTGGAAAATTTGGAAAGCATCTGATCACAGTGATCTTGGTGTGGTCAGATGCTTTGAGGGCAGAGGAGAGATCTAGAGTTCAATAGACCCCATTTAAAAAAAAAAAAAAAAAGGAGTACCTGTCACTACCTATTGCTATCATAGGGTAAATTTACATTCCCTGTAATAAAAAAAAAAAAAAAGAAATACTATGAAAAGGAACAGTCTAAAAATAATTTAAAAAAGCACCCCTGTCCCCCCGTGCAAAGGCGAACACAAGCGGTGGTCTCGTGTCGTATGTAAACAGCAATTGCACCAAGCATGTGAGGCATCACTGAGAACATCAGATTGAGGGCAGTAATTTTAGCAGTAGACCCCATCTGTAAATCTGGAGTGGTAACCTGTAAAGGGTTTTAAAAATGTAGGCAGTTTGTCACCGTAACAAACTGCCTACATTTTGTGCGCAATTTTAAAGCATGCCATGTTTGGTATCTAGGTACTCGGCATAAGATCATCTTTTATATTTAACATTTGACATCATATTTAAGATCTTTTATATATAATATATTGTGTTCTGATCCAAAAAACTAAACTGAACTAAAGGCTGTAATGTAACAAAATAGGTAAAAAGCCAAGGGGGTGAATACTTTTGCAAGGCACTGTATTTGCTGTTTGAATTGTTCCCTTTTTTTTGTAAGAGATAAAATGCCTATTTTTTTTTTTTTTGTTCGTTTTGTATTTGTGTTTGAAATTGCAAAAAAAATTATACAAATTACGGTAAAAAAAGAAAGCGCACTTGGAAGTGCAGTCATTGTAGATCTGATGCAAGGTAAATGAAAAAACAAAAAAACAGCATTTTAGCTTGCACGTGATTGGGTGATAAAATCAACAGCGCTTCCCCTCATTTCAATCTTCCCTTCAGATCTACAGCGACTGCACTTGTAGCACAAAGAGGATTTGCCTTTAGTAAATAACCCCCATTGTTTCTTTTTGTATCTTTGTTTCTTCATCTGCAGATCAAAGGGATAAACAAATGTTCCTCTTTTAACCCCTTGTTAACCCTTAATTGAAAAAAGCGCAAAAAAAAAAAAAAATCTATTTATTTCATTTGTAAATAACTTTACAATGCTTTTTACTGACAGCTGAAGTGAAATCAAAACAGTTGCGGTAGGTATCGGTAAGTACTTAAAAAAAAAAAAAAAGTATCGGTGCATCCCTAAAAATGACAAACTTTTTTTTTTTTTTAAAGCACAAAGTTGTCACTAAATGATATATTGCTCAAACATGCCATGGGTATATGTGGAATTACACCCCAAAATACATTCTGCTGCTTCTGATACCATGTGTGGGACTTTTTGTGAGCCTAGCCGCGTACAGAACACTGAAAATCACTGCCTTTAGGATTTCTAAGGGCGTAAAATTGTGATTTCACTGCCTCACTACTTATCACAGTATCGTAGGCCCTGAAATGTCAAGATAGCACCCCTCCCCTCCCCCAATGACCCCATTTTGGAAAGTAGAAACCCCAAGGTATTTGCCAAGAGGCATGGTGAGTATTTTTCAGCTCTCATTTGTTCTGGAAAATGGAGGAAAAGGAAAATGTATTTTATTTTTGCAATTTTCAAAACTTTGTGACAAAAAGCGAAATCTGCAAAATACTCAACATGACTCTCAGCAAATAGCTTGGTTTGTCTACTTTCCGAAATGGGGTAATTGGGGGGGGGTTGAGCTATCTGGGCATTTCATGGCCTTCGAAAGTATCCCCGTACTTAGAAGCAGCAGAGTGTATTTTGGGGTGTAATTTCACATATACCCATGGCATGTTTGAGCAATATATCATTTAGTGACAACTTGGTGAAAAAAAAAAAAAAAAAATTGTCATTTTATCGAATCTTGTGGCAAAATATAAACTATTCCATGGACTCAACATACCTCTCAGTAAATAGTGTGGGTTGTCTACTTTCCAAAACGGGGTCATTTTATGGCCTCCGAAACTGTGATAGGTAAGGAGGAGTGAAATCAAAAGTGTATACCCTTAGACAGCCTGAAGGTGGTGCTTGGTTTTTGGGGTCCTGTATGTGGCTAGACTGCCAAAAAGTCCCCACACATGTGGTATCCCCCGCAGAATGTATTTTGGGGTGTAATTTCACATATGCCCATGGCATGTTTGAGCAATATATAAATTTCAGTGACAACTGTGTAAAAATTTTAATTTTTTTTTCTTTTGGCATTATTCAATCACTTGTGATTGAGCCTTGCAGGGGGTGGGGCGAATTCCCCCTCTGACAGCTGGGAGAAGAGGAGAGCTGAGGGAGGTCAGCTGAGCTGCATTATAAGAAGGAATCTCACTCAACTATACCACAGAAACACACCCTCCACACATAACTGCAATAGAGGATTCCAGCAGTCCACAATCACTTCAAACTAGGGCTTATTATCATGGTAGGGTATTATACTGCAGCCCTCCTGGAAAATCGGGGTAGGTCTTACTGTCGATGGAAACACTGTATATTGCAAAAAAAATAAAAAAACTGCAGAGGTGGTCGAATACCACCAAAAGAAAGCAATATTTGTGGGAAAAAAGACACAAATTTAGTTTAGGTACAGCATTGCATGACCACACACACACTTAACAGTAAAAGCAGCGCCAAATTGTAAAAAATGCTCTGGTCATTAGGGGATCAAATCCTTCCTATCCTGAAAATATTGAATAAAAACCCCAGACCTTGCTCCTTTGTTGGGATCTGTATGATCCCCCTTTGAGAATTAATTGGTCTAGTGCTTGAAACAGAGATTGTCCTTTCTCTGGATCTTTGGGAATGCTTGACCTTAGGAAGTGAGACGGTAGAAAGTCCCGAAATTCCAGCTTGTACCCCAGCATTACTGTGGAGATGACCCATCTGTCCTGAATTTCTTGCTTTCCAGACTTCTGAAAACTGCAGAAGTCTTCACCCCACCTTGGTGAGGGGGGTTGACTCTTCATGATGAGGCTTTAGGATTCTGCTTTGCAGGTTTCCGACCCCAGGACTTCTTATGAACCTGGGTCTGACTCTGATATTTTCCTCTAGAGTGTGACGGCGGAGGCCGTAACCCCTGCTGTAAAGGAAAGAGCCCGTTTAAATGAAGGGAGTTTATACATTTTGACTGGCAAAAGTACTTTTCCCACTAGAAATTCATTGGATATATATGTCCAAGTTTTCTCCAAATTGGCCCTCCCCATGAAAAGGGAGCCCAGTTATGAGATCTTTACATGGTACTTCAGCTGAAAAAAATTTTCAACCACGGGATTCTACGCATGTGCACAAGCATAAGCGTAAGGCGGGACGCCTGGTGAATAGAATCTTTAATAGCATCTATTGCAAAGCATAATGCTTTTGGTAGTTCAGCCAAATCCTGAGCTTGTTGGGCAAGAAACTCTCTAAGGGCCTGTTTAAATTGATCCTTTAGGGATTGACAGATGCTTATTGCAGACTGAGTAATGGCACCCGCCATGGAAAAAGTAGATCTTAATAGGGATTCCAACTTTTTATCTGTTGGATCCTTTAAGCATCTGTGCATTGTCTACTGGACAAGTCTAAGCCTTTATTCACATTGGAAATCGTAGTGTCAACTGCTGGTATTTTCCATCTTTTGGAGAATTTCTCCTCCAGGGGATAGAGAAAATGCTTATCTGGGTGATCCCATTCAGCAAAAAAATAAGCTGTTCTAGTAATGCATGCGCAGGAAACGCATGCAAAGGTTGAGAGGGTTTTAAGGAACCCAAGGAAGAAACCGAACTTTCAGGAGACTCCGTTAGGGGTAGCATGAAAGTAGAAGAACCATCTCCGTAAGAGATTGTATCAGCAATTCCTCAGATTTGAGAGGCTGAAAAAGACTCATCTACCGTTGTTTCCTCCGCAGAGGAATCGCCATCGGTTTGTTTCTCCTCCTGAGGGTAACACCTCATGGATCTAGCACGCTTCCTATCCATTTGAATGGAGGAATGCGTTTAAAGCCACTAATCTTTCTTCCAGACCCTGCAGGGAGGAGGAAAGGACATCTTCAGTCACGTATACAGGGGCTGAGATGGGAGCAGCAGTTGCACCATCAATTTGTTCCAAATGGCTCACCCTGGCTTGCCATAACTGGTAATTCAGGCGAGGATGACAGCATGGAAATGCGACTCGGGATCCTAGCGCCTGGGATCCTAGCTCCTAGGGGTGAAACCTTTATGTGGTGTCTTTTTTTGGTAGCCATAGTCCTAAGTACAAAAACAGAGGCACTATAAAAATTGCACTTAATCGCTGAAAATAGTCATGACATTTAAAGCCGCTATAAAATTCAGCCTAGTACTGGGAAAAAGGTGTCGTTCCTGTATCAGGAATGCCAGTTTGCAACCCTCACATGTCCCACAGCTTGTGTCCTTGTGTTGCAGGCTGCTTGTTTTCTCCTCGCCAGCCAAGGAGAGACTGTCACAGCTGTGTTGCATTTATTTTTAGCCTGCCGTGTGTCCTCGTGGAGGTTCACGGCATCGCGCTTAGGCCCCATCCCCTCAGAAGAAAAAATTCTGCCCCCCTTTACTGTTAAAACGTTCCTGATTTCGGGTACACTGACCCAACACGAGGAGAGGGGGGGGGGATTGGGGGGGAGATGGGGAGCAGGGACCCATCCAGCAGCATGCACAAACAATGAAATCAGCCACAGTAAAAACAATTAGCGGTATTCGCGGGACCCCCGCGGCGCGGTAATGTAAGGGGGGTACATCGCTGCTGTCCCCCTAACCCTCTGGTCCCATCAGGGAGAAGAAAACACTTTTGCAGCTTTCTCTTACCTTGCAGAGTCTCCCTCTGCACGCTGCTGCAACACAGACTGAGCTTACAGTGAAGACAACAGAGTAAGGTATGTGTATAGACTCCCTCTAGTGGAGATTTAAGGCACAACATTATTTCCCTAATGGAAGAAATACATAGATATTTTTAATACAAGTTTCTTCCCTTACCTTAACCTCACCGCAGGATTTGCTGAATTAACAAACAATCCAACCTTCACCCATCCTGGTGGGCTGCGTAACAAACCTTCAGGGACTGGGTCCCTAAAACAGGGTTCCAACTGCCCTGGACCTGTAAAAGCACCCCATCAGGAAGTTTAGGTAATGTAGCAAGACCTAAGCTCTGGATTCCTGGGGTCCAGGCCTACAAAGAGGCATTACAGGCAAAACCTTGTGCTTCAGATACGAGGCCCCAGATACCATCCTTTAAGGCCTCAATGGCACTTTGGATGGATCTGGTCTATGGAGGCTATTTACATCCAGCATGGATCCCTCCTGGAGCTCCTCAGAGCACATCTTTACTCATGACCAACACCTTTAGACACTGGCGAAAAAACTGATGTGCTCCTGGAAGGAGAAGGGGTTATACAGGGAGTAAACTTCCTTGATTGGGTTTACCAGTGTCAACACCTGAAGGTAGCCTATAACCCATTAATTACTTAAGGCTCTGTGTCCCATGATGTACGATCATGGCCATACACAATACGAAAAATCGGCTGAAATTTGGACAGTTTGTTTTTTTGGCCAGTTAATAGGCACAAAAACAATAATCGTTGGAACGTTTTTGGAGGACAAGTTTGGAAATTTTCTGCCAAACGAACGATAAATTGAAAGGTTGTGTTTCACGTCCGAACTGTTTGCACTAGTTATATGTTAAAAATCAAAAAATTGATTCATGTCCACTGAACAATTTATCAGTCATTATATGATGGCACTATCGTTTGCTCTCAATTTTTCGTATGGTGTATGGCCGGCATAAAAAAACCTCAAAAACTGATGAGCACGGAAGAAAAACTGATGAGCACTGATGAATACTTCATTCGCTTTGACGTGACTCAACTGGTGCCTCATGTGTGAAAGAGCCAAAAGAGAAGTTCCAGTGATCCTTATGCTGGCAATACACTATACAAAAAATCAGCCGAACCCATTTTCGAAAAATACACATTTGGCCGAGAGCGCAAACGATAATGGCATCATGTAATGACCGATAAATCGTTCAGTGGACATAAATGATTGCATTTTTTTGTTAGTTTTTTAATATATACCTAGTGCAAACAGTTCGGACGGGAAACACATTAAGCTTTCAAATTATCGTTCGTTTCCAAACTTGTCCATTTTTTCGGCTCAAAAAAGTCCCAACAATTATCGATTTTGTGCCCATTAACTGGCCAAAAAACAATCTAAATGACCGAATTTCGGACGATTTTTCGGATAGTGTATGGCCAGCATAAAAGCAAACAAACTAGTAGTTTTGAAAGAGGTCAGAAATGTCATCCATACACGTCATCACTAAAAGCACCAATGGGAGCGTTTACCTCCCCTACCCTCATCTTACACAACATTAGACGTTAAAGCAGTAGCAAACACCGCTTGGTGACTTGTACCTACAAGTAAGCTTATAAATAAAGCTTGCCTGTAGGTACAAGGTATATCTTCTAAATATGCACCGTTTAGGAGATATTCACTATTTCTGCAGCTGGTGATGTTATCGGCGCATGAGCAACGAATGGCGTCCATGCCTGTGTGGGAGTGACATCATTGCGTCTCAGCCATTCAACCGGCCGGAGCCCGTGAACCTGAAAGGATTATTTGCCTTTACTACTGCTTTAAGTATGTGGTTATCAAATGCTTAGAGTTAATTGGTGTTGTTTAAAAGGTATGGTAACTTTATATCTATACATATAGAGATAAACTCACTTATTAAAGCTAAAAATGTAAAGTTAAAATTTTTTTCCCCCTATAGCTGCAGTCATCACCATTTACCTGTAATGTCCAACGTCGTGTAGGCTGCTGCTTTGTGGAGATAACCTCTCTGCAGTGTGCCCAGTCCTCTTCCTGGCACTTAACTTCTGGCACAGCAAGGGTTAATAGCCGTCAGGCTAAACTGCATTCAAGACTAGTGTTTAGCCTTTAGTCTGAACCCAATTAAAACGATCCTGCCAGGATGCTGTCACAATCATAAGTAACAGCAGAATTCCTTGCCTCCTACAGCCACACATATACAAGCCCCTAGTATACATACAGCTTTGGGGAATGCC
The DNA here is from genome assembly GCA_037952925.1 of Lithobates clamitans. Lineage (NCBI taxonomy): Eukaryota > Metazoa > Chordata > Amphibia > Anura > Ranidae > Lithobates > Lithobates clamitans. The sequence continues at coordinate 7,261,579 of JBBGZY010000178.1, read as the reverse complement.
TCAGCCCCTTAAAGATATCATATTTATTTGAGTTTTCGATCTATAGGCTTTACAAAATGTCCCTACAGGTTAAGTCATATTAGGACAACTGATGGCAGCTTAACTATATAGTTTCAATGACATCTACCATCTAAACCAGGGGTCTCCATCCTTTATAAACCAAGGGCCACTTTACTGTTCTTGAAACTTTAGGGGGCCGAACTGTGGCCAGTGGGAGAAGAAAGTGTCCTGACATCAGTGGATTCGAAGAATGCCCCATATTGGTATCAGTGGGAGAAATAGTGCTCCATCTTTGGGATCAGTGGGAGAGAGATCATTTGTGTCAGTGAGAGGAATAGTGTCCCATCAATGGTATCAATTTGAGGAATAGTGCCCTATCAATGGTGTCAGTGGGAAGAATAGTGACCCATTGTTGGTGTCAGTGGCAGAAACTATGTCCCACTGTTGCTGACGGTGGGGGGGAAATGTCACAAGGGACAGAAAAAAGCAAGCAAAGGGCAGCATCCGGCTGCCGGGCAGCAGTTTGGAGACCACTGATTCGAACAAATATATTTGACAAATATAAAGATATAGATAGTACTTACTTCCTCCACTGTTTAATTAGTTCAGGGTTTGCATATTCTTTTAAGCACTCTGTAATGTGATCCCCAATTCTGATGAGGCACTGCCTGGTGTGCTCCAGCTGTTCTCTCTCAGAGAGTCCTTTTTCAGGTCGATCCAGTTGTTTCAATGCTGCCTTAACCGGCCTCATCCTCTCCTTACACTTTAAATGATAATATATAAAATGTCAGCAAGATCTATTTGTGAACATAGCTCATTTACCTTTCTCCTTTTCCTCTCCAATAATGTACAAAAAAAAACACTACTCTTACATTTTTACCTGACAAACACCATGGTTTGGGTAGACAGGGATTGCCTGTGCTGACCTGAGAAGCCAATTAGTAGCGCTTCCTGCTGCACTGGAACCAGAGTCAGAAAAAGCCCAAAGCTTTTCATTTCTACAAAGTAGGTGTTATTGTGTCATTTTTTGAGTAACCTTAAAGAATCATTTTTGCTACATGGGTGTTGGAGAGGAATGGGAGGTTGTAAAGTCTTCAAGACAGGATACAACACATACCTATGTACACAGGTAAACTATATACACAAGGAATAACCCAATGTTACAAATACAATAATGTTAAAATGCGCTTACCGTATATACTCGAGTATAAGTCAAATTTTTCAGCACTTTTTTTGTGCTGAAAGTGCCCCCCTCGACTTATACTCGAGTCAAGCACTTTTCTGCAGCAAAAAAATTCATTTTCCAAACCGAATTTGGGGCCCCGTATCTCAGGGCCGCTTGGTGCTAGGAACCCCAAATTTGGTGTGCATATCCAAAGCTGAAGTTCCTACAACTAAGTGTCCCCGAGATACGGGGCCCCAAAATCGGTTCGGAAAATGTCATTCTCTGCTGCAGAAAAGTGCTTGACATTTTCTGAACTGATTTTTGGGGCCCTGTATCTCGGGGCCACTTGGTACTAAAAACCCCAACTTTCGAAATTTTATGTTGCTAGTTCCACTGGGTTTGCACACTAAATTTAGGGTTCTTAGCACTAAGTGGCCCCGAGATACGGGGCCCCAAAGTCGGTCAACTGTGTCCATCTGCAGCAATGTCATTTCGGGACCCTTTGGGTTCAGAGACCCCACATTTTGGCTGCGGCTAGGGGGCATCTAGGAACCCTTAACTACAGAGTTTGAAGTTCAGGGGACCTATGGCTGCAAATGGGCACAGCGAGGCATGCAAATGGGCATAGTGAGGCTGCAAATGGGCATTGTTGACCCTCTTTTCCACTTACAGTAGCTGTGCATTTCTCCCCCTCGTCTTATACTTAATTATTTGTGGTAAATTAGGGCCTCGACTTATACTCGAGTATATACAGTAATCTATACAAGAGCTGCCAGCTTGCCCACTTCACTTTAAAGTGAACAGATCAGATAAACATACAGAATGCCAACGCTTTCTAAACTACAGGAACCACTATGGAGAGTGTCCACTTTTTTCTGAATATCATTTTCAATGATAGCCCTCAGCAGAGTTACACACGATCACTTCAGGATAGTGATTATTAGGATAATGATTAACTGATTAGTACGATTAATAAAGTATCCTGAAGTGTGTGTGCACGCAACTGCTTGAAAAAAATCTTAGAAAAAAAAAATTCAGAATTTATATTCCTCATGATGGGTCCTCTAGCTAGGTTTAACAGCACTGCCATTCTGTATATTTTATAACCCAATTTTGTTAGCACTCATCCTTTCATGGGTAAGGCATTTACCCCCAAACTCATGCAGAATTCCCTTAAAGTGTAACTAAGCCTACAATTAAAACAAATTGCAAGCAGCTTTTTATTGCAGATGAGACATGCCTTTGTCTCTTTTGCAATAAGACACACTTACCCCCCTGCTTGTAGCATTTTATTGAATGTACGTTGGCCTGCGCATTTGTGCGCATTCTGGGCACACTAACTGTTCCAAATGACTGATTCCCATGCGCATGCATGGGATAGCCTCATTCCCCGCTATCCAATCAAGTAGTCAAAAACCTGACTCCCTGAAGAAGCCTTGGGAGACGATAGCAGCAGCCAAGGAGGGATGTAACAGTCACATTGCTGGAAGGTGGAGGTAAGCATGCAAATACAGATATCTGACTTTAGCTATACATCTCTGTTCTAGATCAGTGCCTCAAACCTCTTACTGCACCTATTTGTTCAGTGTAATAGCCAAACAACTAGCATTTTCAGAAAGCGATTGGCAATGACAGAACTCTAGTGTCTCTCTGCAAAGAATTGCTTAAAGTGGATGTAAACCCGATTCATGAAATTTAAGATGGGCACATATCTGCAGTGCTTTCTTATCTCTCTTCAAAGCACTATGTCCCATAGCCGTCTCCTGCCCCGTTCTTCTGTTATCAGCCTGATAACTTTTGACAAGTTCTACGTCACATATGATAAAAGCGTTGTGTTGGGGAGGATGCTATAAGACCCCTTTTACACTGGGGTGGTGGGTCTGTTAGTGGGTAAAGCGCCGCTAGTTTTAGTGGTGCATTACTGATGTTTAAGCAGTGCTTTTCGGCCGCTAGCAGGGCACTTTTAACATTCCAGAAGGGGTCAAAAGCATTCATTTCAATGGGCAGGGGCAGTGCAGGAGCGCTGTATACAGTGCTCCTACACCACCCCAAAGATGCTGCTTGCAGGACTTTTCCCACCCCACAAGCGCACAGCCCGAGTGCTATCACACTGGGAAGACATGAGAGGCAGTTTTCAGGCACTTTACAGGCGCTATTTTTAGCGCTTAAACTCTGGAAAACTGCCTCAGTGTGAAAGGGGTCTTCACAGATTAGCACAGAGCTGAACCATTCATCGAACAGACCTGAAAGTCTCTACCTATGAGAGGGGGTGTGTGCCTTTCCTCCAATCAGCTATCTTGGCTATATGCCCAGGCTTCACTGCAGTGTTAACTAAAAAGAGAAAATCTTCTAACAGGATGTGCACATTCTAAACAGCATATAAAAGATAGAGACAGATATACATTTAAAACTTATGTAGGGAGATTTGGTTTATCTCTGTGTATCATTTGAGGCTGTTCACTTCACTGGGTATATGTGAGGGTTTACAGCCACTTTAATGAATGGGGGAAAACCTGGACTTTTGGTTTACCTGTAAAACCCTTTTCTTGGAAGATCACAGGACACATGATATCTTTATATCCATTATGATAGGGTTATGCTGCCACTTTTAAGTGACTGGACCTGTGTCCCGTGATGTACTCCAAGAAAATAAATTTTACAGATAAACCAAAAATCCCATTTTCCTTATCGTACTCCAATATGATAGGCTTGTCCCACAGCACTGAAAAGGAGGGAAAAGTAACAGCAACAAGCCAACAGGCCCAAAAAAATAAAACCAGAAAGGGTTAGAAGCTCATGCAGCAGCCTGCAACATCCACCAACCAAAGGTCGTGTCTGCAGAGGCCTCAATATCCACCTAGTAAAAGTATGAGCTGAAGACAATATAAAAAATTGTCTGTGCTCAGTGTGTAAAAAAAACAAAGAGAAACCTTCAAGATGTGAAAAATCTCAGTCTGAAAGACAGCTGCAGTCTATCTCACATAACAATATAGAACAAAGAAAAAGGGGGCATAAATTGCATTACATACCGTAAATACTCGTGTATAGGCCGAGTTTTTTAGCACATTTTTTATGCTGAAAAAGCCTCCTTCGGCTTATACTCGAGTGAGGCAAAAGGGCCCGGCTGTCTGGCGGGGATGGGAAAAGGCAGGGGCGGGTGCAGGAGAACTCAGTGGCTTTTGGAATGTGTGTGAGTTTTTACTGAGCTGATATCAGGCTCTGCCCCCTCCGGTAAATTACTGCATGGGCATCCCTCGAGTGTCCTGCACAAGAGCTGGGAGTGGGACAAGGAACATCACCTAACGAGTAAGGGCTGTTCTACAAGGGGGGGTTGTGTGTGTGTGTGTCTGCGTGCACGTGTGTGCGTCTGTGTACATGTGCGTGCGTGCCTGTGTACATGTGCGTGCCTGTGTAATTTACCAGTAGGTGCTGCATTTCCCACCCTAGGCTTATACTCGAGTCAATAAGTTTTCCCAGTTTTTTGTGGTAAAATTAGGCGCCTCGGCTTACATTTGAGTATATACGGTAATTCATAGATCAATAAAATGCATGATTAGTGAATCAATAAGAAAAGGCAATGAGGCAATAGGAAAAATATGTGATAAGGGGCTCAGCTCTTGTGCCTCAGAAATTCCTGTGCTTCAAGTGATCACACAAAGGTGCTCCACCAAAAAGATAATATCGCCTATTACCAGACACTAAGACCTCTTTAAAGGTCTGGCTGCACCTTAGAGAGAAAAACGTGGTTGGATGGATAGATAAACAAAGTGGAGCTCCACTTCGGCTTAGGATCTCACAGCATGACATGCAGCTGTGCACAATCTCACTTAGATGCTCCTCAGACTGCCAAGAGAACCAGTTTCAGGGGTGACATCATGCCCACCTGATATGTGTAAAGTAGATTACTTTATTAAACTTGGTTTTTGGATACTGCACAATGAGCGTTCCTCTCCACATGTGACTGATCTCACTTGTGGCTGCAAGTAGATCTGGTTGTCTCTTGGTGGACCGAGGAGCATCCAAGGCAGATCTGCACAGCTTCCTGTCATGATGGGAGAACCTGAGCGGAGCATTGCCAGACTTTTTAAAGAGGTCCAACTGTCTGGTAAGAGGTGATATCATCTCTTTGGTGGAGAACCTTTGTGGGATCACTTGAAGCACAGGGGTTTCTATGAGGCGCACGAGTGGAGCACTTTATTTTGAACTGAAGACCAAGTAGCATCCTTACAAACTTGATCTACCGAAGCACCAATGTACCTGGTAAATGTGCCATCACTGAGAACAGCGAAACTTTTGCTTTCAGACTGTAAGCTTGGGAAGTAAACCAAGAGATCCAACAAGAAACTGCATTTGGAAGCTGTGTGACCCTTTTGTGCACTTCCAGGAAATAAAATGAGGGAGTCAGGCTGACTAATTGTAGTAATTGCCTTCAGGTAGACTTTGACCGAAATAAGGCAATGGGATATCCTGGTTAAAATGGAAGAAAGCCACCTTAAGCAAAAAGGTCATCTGACGCTACAAGACCACCTGGTCAGGATGGATCACCAGAAATGGTTCCTTACAGGTAAGAGCAGCCAACTCAAACTCTGCGAGCTGAAGTAATGGTAACCGGAAAAATAATCTTCTGTGTCAAGAAGACTATTGGATTATCCTGGATGGGTTCAAAAGCCAGGCCGTGGTCATCAGAATCACCAGAATGCCTCCTACCCGAATGCTGCAAAGCAGATGGGGTAGAAGCTGTAACAGCAGAACGGCATAAATCAGGGAGAACCAATCCCCATGGCCTCACCAGACCATCCACCATGAACACACAGTGTTCCTTGGTTCTGGATATGAATATGTACAGCTTTACATTGAAAAACTCTGTTGAAGGTGGGGAATTCTTGATGTGGATCATCCTGGCATCCAAGTTTAAACACCTCTGGGTGAAGTGCCCACTCCCCCAGTGCTGACAGCTGAGAAAATACATCCCTCAATTCCAGGGTGTTGATGGTCAACAACCTATCCTGTGTTGGCCAAGTTAAACCCATAATTCTCTCTTAAATTTGAAATCTGAGATGTCTGCTAATGCCTCTCTCCCCCCAAGAGCACACAGAAAATGAAACCAAATTCAGAAATGGTAAGGGTATATTACAAAGATAAAAAAACTTACAACGCTGAAAGTCTTCTGATCAAGCTCCTCTGCCTCTTCGGAAATTGGGACAGGCTCACTACTGGCAGTTATGTGAACAGGGGTTTCAGCAGAAATGTTTTTCTTCTGTTTCTCCTTCTCAGGCTTCACATCATTCACCTACATAATAAATTTACTTTTAATGTTTGGAAAACAGGATTTGTTTAGATCCTGTAAATTCTACTCTCTGTATTTTTTTGCAACACACATGAAGGGTGTACGTTTTAGGAACAATGTTAGAAACAACATATGAAAATATATATATTTTTATTACACATATATACTTACCTTTTCCATATGACTCTTGGCAGGTCAAGCAGGGTCCCCTTCAGTCAACTCCTAGGTGGTCTTTGATGTTGCAAACAGCGCTCACGTCAGCGCTGCTCTCTGCTTTACTGTATGCTAGCAGAGCATTGTGGTTTATTTGGAGCTGACTCACAGAATGTTCTTGGAGATATCGAATGCCAGAAATATTATTGCAGGGGAGAGTGCCAGAAAGGAGGCGAGTCTTTGAGCCAAAGCTCTTCTTTTAAGCAATATTACCCAAGAAGCTTCTGGTTTAAATAAGGAGGTGAAAAAATAGCTCAGCAGAAAAAGTGGAAAACTTACACTGCTAGATACGAACACCGAATGTAATCAAATGAGGTTCACACTACTCATACATGCCTATTACATATTTCATTCCAGTCGCTGAAAATCTAATTTTAACTAATCTTGACACAGATCCTAGCTTTATAGTAAGGGTCAAAATGCCAACATTTTGTCACGCTTTTTGAATTAATTCAAACACGAGTGTCAGCATTAAAGTGATCTTAAACCCTCAGTTTTTTAAGCACTTTCTTGCAGCTGAGGTAATCTCTTGATGAGTATGCGTTTTCTCTAAATTTTAATCCTTGTCTATGCTTCTGCTTAAAGTGGTTGCAAACTAGGCTGAAGGTTTTTTACCTTCATGCAATCTATGCATGAAGGTAAAAAACCCTCAGTGTGCAGCTCCCCCCTCATACTTGCCTAAGCCTGATCTCGATCCGGCGATGTGCATGAGACCCGAGGTACTCCCGGGTCTCTCCCTCCTGATTGGTTGAGATGCAGCAGCAGGAGCCATTGGCTTCCACTTCTGTCAATCAGGAGGGAGAGACCCAGCAGTACAGTGAGACGGAAGCGTGGCTCTGTGTCTTATGGACGCAGAGAGCCACTCTGGAGCGAGCACGCATGCGTGCCCCCACAGCAAGCAGCATGCTACGGGGGCACATGGCAAGGGGAAGGGGCCCAGATCGCTAGCAGGGAACCCGAGAAGAGGAGGCTTGGGACTGCTAAAAACCACTGCACAGAGCAGACAAGTATAGCAAGTTATTTAAAAAAAAAAAGTGTTTTATTTACAATCACTTGAAGCTGGAGCCATGACTACTGCCCAAGGTTTTCTGTCTTAGGGTGGCTTCCTTCTTTTGCAGCACCGTATGGCACCATCCTTGCATGCAGGGAATACAGCTACATCTCCCTACAATGTGTGCTTCAATAGAAACAAACAGCCTCTGTAGCCTAGGATGGCAGGGCACTGCCCTGGGCTCCTTCCACATCCAAGCTAACAGACTGACTGGAGACTGCACTGTCTACTACTGTGTTAAAGCTTTCCTGTGAAGATCAGAAGTACAGCGAAGTAGCAGAGAGCAGGAGGCAGCACCTTTAAAAGTTGTTAACTACCAGTCTTGGGATAAGAAATTAAACAAATCCTTTGCTGGCAAATATTATATTGTGAGCAATGTGTTAAGGCAGGGGTCTTCAAACTGCGGCCCTCCAGGTGTTCAGGAACTACAATTCCCATCATGCCTAGTCATGTCTGTGAATGTCAGAGTTTTACAATGCCTCATGGAATGTGTAGTTCTGCAACAGCTGGAGGGCCGTAGTTTGAGGATCCCTGTGTTAAGGTAAAAAAACGCTGAGGGTTTAAAACTACTTTAAATCCTAGAGTGAACAGGAACCCTGGAAAGAAAGAAAACAGTTTGTGTTTCACATATTGTATTGGTTTAATAGGAGCTCTAGGAGAGCCAAACACCTGATGCCAACACCCCCCTTTCTTACTCCTCTTTTCCTCGGTCATATGTGCCATGCTATTCCTTCCAACAGCAAAACCTATTACAAAGAAATCTTAGTGATGAAGAGCCATATAAATGGAGATGTAAACATTTACTAGAGAAGAGCATTTCCCTATAGCCGGGGTCGGCAACCCGTCGATAGCACTGGCTACCTGTTGACCGTTTGTAGGCGACAGGTAGATTGCTGCATTTCATGTGTTAATGGCTCCATTTTGTTGTTGCCTGGCTTTCGTCAGCCATTTTGAGAGGCGTGGTTTAAGGATTTTGTGCAGTTTGGCCTGTGGGTCATCCTAAAGGGGAATCTGCTCCAATTCCTTTGTGTGTGTGTAGCCATGCGGTCTACTTTGCACTGAATTTACTAACTTTAACTGAGTTTTTGTACTTTTAGTGGTGTGTTTTATTTTATTTTTTTTAAATGTTTGGGAGTTTCTCAGAGGGCAATTCATTGTTTCTTTAGGAGTTCAGGAAAGATTAATCTAGCCCCCCCCCCCCGATACAGGAAGTTCTTTGCAGATATGCAACGGGAAGTTGATGGGAGAAGCTTGGGGTCCTTTAACTCGTGTTTGGAAGATGACTAAATAATTTTGATTTTTAAATGTAATTAAAGGGGTTGTAAAGGTAAACAATTTTTCACCTTAATGCATTCTAATGCAAACTTACCTGACCCCTCGAAAATCGGCTGCTCGTTCCGGACATCCATTACACTGCTCAGCCTGGCCGCTGATTGGTTACAGTGGATGGATTGGCTCGCGCTGCTGTCAATCACATCCAATGATGCGGCGCGCTGGGGGGCGGGGCCGAGTGATACAGCGAGCGGCTATAGCACGGGAGCGCGCCCGCAATAACTAACCACCATGCGAGGGAGCTCGCATTGAGGTGGTTAGTTCTTGCGGGGAGGAGCTGAAACAGCGCCGAGGGACCACAGAAGACCAGGTTCGGGGCCACTCTGTGCAGAACGAGCTGCACAGTGAAGGTAAGTATAACATGTTTGTTATTTTTAAAAAATAAAAAAAAAATTACCTTTACAACCTCTAAGTTTTATGCAGTTTTGGGTAGAGAGTAAACAGGCATCCATGTTTTTGTTGTAATATCTAGGTACAGATAGAAGCCATAATATTGTTTTGAATAGTGGAGTATTTCATGGTGCTTTGTAGTCTGACAACACATTTATAGGGCTGCCGATAATCGGTTGGAGAGCATGTAAATGTGAGGAGTAGTACACTAGCATACCGGGAGGCCGTGTAAGTTAAACGGAAACGCCGGGTGCCAGTACTGTAAAAATAAGTCACTAGGCAGTACTGCTCCAAACGTTAGTGCGAGGGTGCCCTGGATGCAGGGACAGTCATAAGCGATTCGAATCGTCATGGGTAATGTTGACCGTCCATGCGTTGGAGAAAAAAAATGAGGCTCCACACCAGTCAGACAGCTGCATAGTACATGAAGTCTGGGTTTGGGGCTCTGGACATGAGACCCCTTAAAGTTTGGCATATATGGTCAGAGGGTACAGTAAGGTGTATTCCTTTGGAAGGTACCTTTAATGTCTGGAGGTACGAGACCCCAGAATAAAAATACCTTGGAAGTAGTTCAGCTGTGGCTTCAGAAATCTGTAATGATGAGTGAGTTGATGGCTGTGTAAATAAAAGAGTGAAGGTAGCATTCCATCTAGTTTTGTTTTTTCATTTTTGTTTTGGGAACTATGAAATATCACCCCCACATTTGTATCTAAATGTTTGTCTCATGTTTTAGTCTTCTCATTGTTTGTATGTGGTAACAAGAATACATTTGAACCTACCGCGACAGCCCTCTTACGTGCCGCGGGTGTTGTATTTTAGTAAGAATGTGAAGGTAAGGGTTACAGAGGGTTTGGTTATTGTCGGTTTTGAGGAATGTCAGCGACAATTTACCAATATACACGAACGTTGTATTGTTTACCATTCTTTGCAGGTTAAATATTAGGGATACAGTAATAACTTTTGTTTATAAGTATCTTTTCAGGTCAAGGGGTTTCTGAAAGTGTATGTAAATAGAAAGCAGGTGTATATAAGGTGGTAAAAGTATCATAGGCCATTTCACGGTTTCATCGTTTTTTATCTGCACCATTCTAAACCCTGCCTGTCTTACTCCAGTTTGTAAAGAAGAGGAAAAAAAAAAAAGGGGGGGAGGGGGTGATAGTGGTGAGAATGACAAATAGCGTACTGGTGACCCCACAATAGGGATAAAAAATTTTCGCTGAAGGGAGGAGTTTAACAAGATTCGTGGACACTCATTAAAATTAGAAGAAAAGAGGTTTAACCTTAAAACTACGTAGAGGGTTCTATACTGTAAGAGCGGCAAGGATGTGGAATTCCCTTCCACAGGTGGTGGTCTCAGCTGGGAGCATCGATAGTTTCAAGAAAGTATTAGATAAGCACCTGAACGACCACAACATATAGGGATATACAAGGTAATACTGACATATAATCACACACATAGGTTGGACTTGATGGACTTTGTGTCTTTTTTCGACCTCACCTACTAAGTAACTATGTAATAAAAACTGACAAGCGTTGTAATACCTCTCCACTCTATCCAAATAAACAAAAAAAAAAAGAAGTTTTGTCTTTAGTTACACTTTAAAATGGTTGTAAACGCTTTTGTGAGACTAATACCTACAGGTAAGCCTAGAATAAGGCTTACCTATAGGTAGTGGAAATATCTCCTAAATGTGCGCCGTTTAGGAGATATTTCACTTGTAGTGCACCCATGTCATCAACGGCGCATGTGCTGTGAAGAAATGGACCTCCGTGCCGTTTCTTCCCCAGCGTGTGCCGTGACTGACGGCTCCTGCGCATGTGCGGGAGTGACGTCACACGGCTCTGGCCAGTCACAAGGCCGGAGTCCGTAGCCCCTGAAGGAAGAGGGGCAAAGATGGACACGGCCTGCACAGGGGACAGCGCGGGCTTCGTTTGCAGGTGTCACATAATGGGCTAGTATGCAATGCATACTAGCCCATTATGCTTTTAATTTGCAGGGAGCAAAAGAGGAAGTAAAACCCATCAGGGTTTACTTCCTCTTTAAGGATGAAGTCACACATGGTTGCCAGCTATGGTAGGGGGCAGTGTGGACCGCGATTCTTGAAGTGTACAAAACATACACTTCATTCACGACAATGTACAGTAGTGCAATGCGCTGCGTTGATGTACATTGCTGTGCGATTCAGCGTAGTGCACTGTGATAAAATGCAGCATGTCTACATTTTATCATAGCATGTGGCAGGACAGCCATAGGCTGCGTTGCAGTGTGAATGGGCACACAGGAAAAAATTGCATCCTTTGTGTCCCTGTGGTGACAGAGGTTTTGCCATGCAGTAAAATTCACATAGGCTTTTGCTGAAGGGAGAGCAGCAGTTGAATCCATTCCCTTGCAGCCCAACTTTGAATGAAGCTGTCTGAAGGGAGCAGGGACACTGTTCTGAAGCATTCACCTGTCAGCTTGAGTTATTGAGCTTTGCAAACAGATTTTTTCCCAAAGGGGCTAAAGAAAACCTGAAAATTATGAAAGACCAAAACATATCCACCTGCTGGTTGCATATGAAATACATTAAGAAATTTAACTTAATTCCCGGCGTATTGTCAAATGACATCCACAGATGGGATATCCCACCCTGGGAAGGCATCATATGAAGTTCTCCGCTTCCCGCTGTTATAGGGGGGGCGCGTGCCTGCTGCTTCACTGAGGAGCCGATGCGTGTGCCCGCGAAGTCCACCGGGCACCCGTGATCACTCCTGACAGAGCAGGAACGTGGATCTATGTGTAAACACACAAATTCATGTTCTGTCAGGGGAGAGGAGACAGATCATATGTTCCTAGTACATAGGAACGTGGATCAGTCTCCTCCCCCAGTCAGTCCCATCCCCCCACAGTTAGAACACACAGTGAGGGAACACATTTAACCCCTTCATTGCCCCCTAGTGTTAACCCCTTCCCTGCCAGTGACATTTATACAGTAATCAGTGGCTATTTATAGCACTGATCTCTGTATAAATGTCAATGATTTAAAAAAAAAAAGGGTCCGATCTGTCCGCCACAATGTCGCAGTCTCGATAAAAATCGCAGATCGCCGTCATTACTAGTAAAAAGAAATAAAAATTTTTTAAAACAAGCCATAAATCAATGACCTATTTTGTAGGCGCTATAACTTTTGCGCAAACCAATCAATATACGCTTATTGCGATTTTTTTTTTAACCAAAAATATGAAGAATACATATCAGCCTAAAGTGAGGAAATTTTTTCTTTTATTTTTTAAACAAAAGTGGGATATTATAGCAAAAAGTTAAAAATTGTGTTTTTTTCAAAATTGTCGCTCTGTTTATAGCGCAAAAAATAAAAAACGCAGAGGTGATCAAATACCACCAAAAGAAAGCTCTATTTGTGGGGAAAAAAGGACATTGATTTTGTTTGGGTACAGCGCCGCATGACCGCGCAACTGTCAGTTAAGCGACGCAGTGCCGTATCACAAGAGACAGCCCGGTCAGGAAGGGGTAAATTCTTCTGGTGCTGAAGTGGTTAAAGTGGTTCTAAAGTGTAAACATTTACCTTAATACACTCCTTGCATTAAGGTAAAATAGGTTTAGGCATAGGCATCTTCCCTCACCCCCCCCCCCCCCCCTTTTACTTACCTCACATCTCAATTGATCCAGCACTGTGCACATCTGCAGCTCTTCTCTCCCCTCACTTTCTGGTTTCACTGACTATGATGATGCAGCCATTGGCTCCTGTAGCAGTCAATCAAAACCAGTGACGAGGGGGCGTCAATAGACAGACTGCGAGACTAGCGAGTGAGCCTGCAGGAGTGCCCCCATAAGAATCGGCCTTCTATGGTGGCACTTGCCAGGGAGGAGGAGCCAAGACTGCCCAAGGAGGAGCCAAGAAAATTAGGTTCGGGGCTGCTTTTTACAATTTCAGCGCACAGAGCAGGTAAAGACAAACCTGTGTTATTTTAAAAATAATTTACAATCACTAATTTACATTAGTGCTAACCATAAAAAAAAAAAATCAAATGATTAACCTACAAATGAGCTGATGGCTATAATGCAAAGCGTTCTGTACAATATTATTCCAAAGTAAACTGCACATGGTCATTATCTTGATGTGACTGTATTTACCTTTTCCTCTTTGATTTCCTTATCTTTCACAGAATCTTTTGTTTTAGCATCTTTTTTGTCCTTTAGATCTTTTTCTTCTCTCTTATCTTTCTTTACATCCTTCTTGCTGCTGTCCTTAATTTCTTTCTTATCCTCTACCTCCTTTTTTACAGCTGGTTCAGGTTCTATTCGTTCATCATTTTCTTTTTCCGCTTTAGACCTTTTATTATTTGTTTTTACGGAAACCTCTTCTTCCTGAAAAACATCCACAAATTGTTGTGATGTTGGTGGAAACAGCACATTTGCAAACAAAATCTATACTCCTACACATTAAAAGCCAAGCCCACCTTTCTGCCCATTTCATGTTATATCTATATTTTAATGAATCATGCTCAGAGCCTCAGGGACACAGGTAGTCATTAACTATTGGGATGTTCAAAAACAGTCCAACTGTGACTGAGGGGTGAACAAATGCCACCAGGCTAACTAAAACAACAGAATTGGGGGCTACCTGCAGCATAAAGAGCCACCTAAAGGACATTGCATTCATGGCTGGCATTCAGATGAGGCTTGAATATCCATCTGGTAGAACTTAGAACCAATGACAATGTGAACAGAAGACCAAGCCGCAGCTTTGTAAATCTGGGAAAAGGTGGCTCAAAACCAAAAGGCACTCACAGAGCTAATAGTGTGCCTTGACAGGAAATGAAAGTTCTGAATGACACAAAGTCAGTCTATCTGAAGAAAGCAGTGATCGAGACTCATAGCCAACCAATGAATGTTGGACTGGAGCTGGAGAGAGGAATGGAAAAATTATATCCGGACGTTGAGGTGAAATGCCAAAACTACCTTAAGAAGGAAGAAGGCAACACCATGTTGTCTTTGTGCAACACCAAAAAGGTTTCTACGCATACTGCAAGGCCACTCACCCCGCAGAAATAATGGCTGCAAGAAACACCAGCTCAAGGATAAGAGTTAAAGGGGTTGTAAAGGTAAAATTTTTTTCACCTTGATGCATTCTATGCATTAAGGTGAAAAAACTTCTGACAATACCGCCGCCCCCAGACCCCCCGTTTTACTTACCTGACGCCTCGAAAATCAGCTTCGCGTTCCCGACAGCTATTCCTCCGCTCACCCTGGCCGCTGATTGGCTACAGTGGATGGATTGAAAGCAGCGCAGCCATTGGCTCGCGCTGCTGTCAATCACATCCAATGACGCGGCGCGCTGGGGGGCGGGGCCGAGTGATACAGTGAGCGGCTATAGCCGCCGGTTGTATCACGGGAGCGCGCCCGCAAGCACTTACCACCATGCGAGGGAGCTCGCATTAAGGTGGTTAATGCTTGCGGGGAGGAGCTGAAACAGCCGCCGAGGGACCCCAGAAGACCAGGTTCGGGGCCACTCTGTGCAGAACGAGCTGCACAGTGAAGGTAAGTATAACATGTTTGTTATTTTTTTAAAAAAAAAAATTTCCTTTACAACCCCTTTAAGAAAGACATACCGTATTTATCGGCGTATAACACGCACCCCAAGTTTAGGAGAGAATTTTAAGGAAAAAAACTTTTAGGAGGGAAGTTTAAGGAAAAGAAACTTACATTAAAATGCCCATCAATGCAGCTTCATCAGTGTTCATCTGCAGCCTTGTTAGTGTCATTGCAGCCTTTTCAGTGTCAGTGCAGCCTTGTCAATGCAGCCTTGTCCCCAGTGCAGCCTTGTTCCCAGTGCAGCCTTGTTCCCAGTGCAGCCTTGTCAATGCAGCCTTGTCCCCAGTGCAGCCTTATTAATGCAGCCTTGTCCCCAGTGCAGCCTTATCAATGCAGCCTTGTCCCCAGTGCAGCCTCATCAATGCAGCCTTGTCCCCAGTGCAGCCTTATCAATGCAGCCTTGTCCCTGCAGCCTTGTCCCCAGTGCAGCCTAGTGTCCATGCCTCCTGCCGCCGCCGCCATACACATAGTAGTAGTTTGAAATATGGCGCCGCGGAGTTCGGAGAGACTCGGCGCCGGCGGAAGTGAACGAACGCCGCAGAGATACACATAGCCGAGGGTTCTCGGCTCTTTCCGGCGCCGCTCACAGTCCCGCCCAGTCCCGCCCTATGATGGACATAACACAGGTCCAATCGCGGGACTGGGCGTGACAGTGAGCAGCGCCGGAAAGAGCCGAATACACCCGACTACGTGTATCTCGGCTTTGTGATTTCGGCGGCGCTCGTTCAGCACCGCCGAGTCCTTCCGAAGTCCGCGGCGCAATATTTGAAACTACTCGCTATGTAAATGTCGGCGGCGATCGCCGACATTCACATAGCGATAGCGGGGATCGGCGTATAACACGCACCCACGACTTTCCCCTGATTTTAAGGGGAAAAAAGTGCGTGTTATACGCCGATAAATACGATAACTCTAATGGATTCAAAGGGTGGTTTCTGAGAACCAAATTCAAATCCAGTCTCGGAGTAACATACAGGGGAATTCATATGGGAGAAACTGAACAAAGGCCTTAATAAATGTGAAGCCAATGGTTTCTGAAAAAAAATAGCAAGAGCAGAAATCTGGCCCCTAATGACGTGGATGATCAAATGCTGGTCAAAACTCAGCTATTAAAAAAAAAAAAAAAAAAAGGAAGGTGTAAAATCATGGAAAATGCCCTGGGATGAAAGCCTCGTGACAGGCAAAGTATGCCTTCAATGTATGGTGATATACCTTTTAAGGAGGTAAACATTCTACCTTTGATCATGGCAATAATAATAATAATAATAATAATGAAAATCTGGGCTTCAACAACCATGCTATTAAAGCCAGCAACTGATACAGGATGGTAAAGCCAACCAGAAACTACGAAAAGTCTTGTCAGGTCAGAGTACCACATTTGCCTAAACCAATCTGGAGCTGAAGATTGCCAGAATGATCGCCATTTTCAAAGCAATCAACTAAGATATGAGCAGCCAGAGCACCCACTGCTTCTGCTACAGGATCCCTGTATCTGGAGATAAACGTGTCCAATTTGTTGTTGAGCATGGAAGCCAGGAGGTCCACAACATTTCCCACTTCTGACACATGTCCTGGAACATTTCAGGGTATAAGGATCACTCTCTCCTGGGTCCAGGAATTGCCAGTTGAGGAAGCCTGCTTGCCAAAAAATCCATGCCTATAATGTAAACAGGGGACAAGGCTAGAACGTGAAGTTCTGTTCATCAGACATACTGTGGGGACTTTGGGTCTGAGATGGTCACTACGACCAGTGGCCCGCTCTGTTGTCCCTGGTAGATTAGAGATGGACTCCGCAGAGGATGTTGCAAAAGTGTGCTTGTAAGGGGACTCGATCTCACTTGACAGAGCTAAGGGAAACTGATGTGGTAGACACAATAAACACACCCGATTTCAGATTAGAGAAGTGAGTACCCTCATAGGTTACAGAGTAAATATCCCTGAAACTGCAAGAATGTGATCTGGGGCAGTAATGCAACTAGGCTTAAGGTAGAAGACAAGGTCTCAGATACTTAAAACCAGGCAGGATGGCCAGAGGGGATCAGGTCACTATAAGAATTCAGGAAGGAAGTACCAGAGATCAGAGTTAAAAATGCCGTGCCTTTACAAAGCAGGAGTAGCAGCGGGACAATACTTCTTCTATGCTGAATGGCAGGAAAAAGCATGTGTGCGCCACTCCACACACCCAGCAGATGTTGACGCTTTATGCCACAGTCCAAGCCTCCCATAAGTGGCGGTATACCCAAACAATAGCTGAATTCCCGTATCCCTTACTGGATGAGAAAGAAATATACCCGACTAGCACATTTTGCCTGTGCAGTGAATGAAGGCTTAAAACTGACAATTGATACTACTTTCATACAGGACTATACACATTTATTCGCTCTGACCTTTTCTTCTTCATAGTCTTCTTCCTCTTCTTCCTCAGATTTTTCAGACGTATGTGGAGAAGATTCGCTTTTTATTTCCTCTTCAATTTTTACTGGTTTCACAACCTTACTCTTCTTACCTCTAGCTTTCCTCCGCTTAGAGCCCCCCTGTGTATACAAAGGAAAATATCAAGTATTAAAACATAAATAGATATATATATATATATATATATATACACATACACACACACACATACACACATACACCCCCTGGCATAATTTATGATTTCTTGGTCATTTTTTAGAGAATATGAATAACACAAACATTTTTCACTCATGGTTAGTGTTTGGCTGAAGCCATTTATTATCAATCAACTGTGTTTACTCTTTTAATCATGGCAACAGAAACTACCCAAATGACCATGATGATTTTGACCTGATAACATGCACATAAGTTGACACAAAGGGGTTTGCACGGCTTTTAAAAGGTAGCCATCCTCACCTGTGATCTGTTTGCTTGTAATTAGTGTGTGTCTATAAAAGGTCAATGAGTTTCTGGACTCTTGATTGAGAATGCCAATCAGCAGTGTTCAAACTCTAATCAAGAAGTGGAAAATGAGGGGTTCTGTTGAAACCAAACCACAGTCAGGTAGACCAACTAAAATTTCAGCCACAAATGCCAGGAAAATTGTTGGGGATGCAAAGAAAAACCCACAAATAACTTCAGGTGAAATACAGGACTCTCTGAAAACGTGGTGTGGCTTTTTCAAGATGAACAATAAGGAGGCACTTGAAGAAAGATGGGCTGCATGGTTGAGTCGCCAGAAGAAAGCCATTACTACACAAATGCCACAAAGTATCCTGCTTACAATACGCCAAACAGCACAGAGACAAGCCTCAAACCTTCAGACACAAAGTCATTTGGAGTGTTAAGACCAAAATTGAGCTTTTTGGCCACAACCATAAACACTACATTTGGAGAGGAGTCAACAAGGCCTATGATGAAAAGTACACAATTCCTACTGTGAAACACAGAGGTGGATCGCTGATGTTTTGGGGATGTGTGAGCTACAAAGGCACAGGAAATTTGGTCAAAATTGATGGCAAGATAAATGCAGTATGTTATCAAAAAATAATGGAGGAACATTTGCATTCAACCAGGAAGCTGCTCATGTGACATACTTGGACATTCCAACATGATCCAAAACACAAGGCCAAGTCGACCTGTCATTGGCTACAGCAGAATAAAGTGAAGGTTCTGGAGTGGTCATCTCAGTCTCCTGACCTCAATATCATGGAACCACTCTGGGGAGATCTCAAACGTGCAGTTCGTGCAAGACAGCCTAAGAATTTACAGGAACTGGAGGCTTTTTTCCAAGAGGAATGGGAAGCTTTACCATCTGAGAAGATGAAGAGCCTCATCCACAAAAGACTTCAAGCTGTCATTGATGTTAAATGTGCAATACACGGTATTAAGAACTGGGGTATGTAAACTTTTGATCAGGGTCATTTGGCTAGTTTCTTTTATGATTTAAAAAGAGCCAAATACTAAGGCCCCTTTCACACTCGGGCGGGGGTAAAGCGGCGCTATATTTAGCAGTATTCGGCCGCTGGGGGGGGGGGGGGGGGGGGGGGGGGGCGGCGATTTTAAACACACACACCCCCCCCCAGCGGCCGAAAAGGGGTTAAAACCGCCCGCAAAGTGCCACTGCAGCAGCGCTATGCCGGCGGTATAGCCGCGTTACCCCATTGATTTCAATGGGCAGGAGCGGTGTTCACCGCTCCAAAGATGCTGCTAGCAGGACTTTTTTCAGCGTCCTGCTAGAGCACTGCTCCAGTGTGAAAGCCCCGAAGCTTTAACACTGGAGACACAGCATCGGCTGTTTCAGGTCGATTTGCAGGCGCTATTTTTAGTGCCATAGCACCTGCAAAACGACCCAGTGTGAAGGAAAAGTTTGTGTTATTCATATTCTCCGAAAAATGGCCAAGAAATTATAAATTCTGCCAGAGTATGTAAACTTATGAGCACAACTGTGTGTGTGTATATTATATATACATACACACACAATATATATATATATATATATATATATATATATATATATATATATATATATATATATATATATATATATATATATTACACTCACACACTTTTTATCAACATTCACATAGAGAATTATATGTCCTCTTTGACAATCAACAATTCTGCCATGTACAGTTGGTAGTAAGCATTTAACACTAAGTGGGATCTGGGGAAAAGCTGAAGTAACACAACACTGCTGATAGCGAATTTATATTTTTATTGCACTACTATTTGAAGAAGAACTGAATTCTGGAAGCTGTGCTCAAAAAAGGCAGTCAGAGGGAGAGGGCAGAGGACCATTCATCAGTATTGCCTGATCTTTTCCCATTATGGGCTTACCAGGCCTTGTTCTGCACTGTCTTTATGTGGAGACTGCCATCTTAGTAGAGGGCAGGGCTTTGGTTCCTCAGAATCCCCAGCACTGAAGACACCAATCAGAACAGGAATGACATGAGATCTCACTCCTAATTACCCAAGACTAGCAGTCAGGCAACACTCTTAGACACCCACTGCAGATATACAGCTATGAGGCTGTATGCTTTTTTTTATTTTTTATAGGATCTAAACACAAGAAAATCCATTGAGGGACATAGGAAGTCCTATATTATCAGATTTAAACAATGCTTGCTGGAGGATATTGGTCCCTGGCAAATGAAAAATCTGGGGCGGGGTCCATTTCCCTCAACTGACTTCAAGAAAAGGATTTTACAGCGGGCACAAAAATGCAATTTCTCTTTTGTCCATTGAGGGACACAAGTCATCATATACTAGGGGATCCTGCACGAGTATTGGGAAACCACAGAAACAACCTGATGCCTAAGATCAAGAAGAAATGGCCACCAACCAGAAACAAATTACAACATAAAAGGGAGCATTGATCAGAAAAAGAAAACTCTTGCCCTTAAAACCACAGGGCTGAGAAAAGAGCTCACCAATCCACCTAGAAATAGAGGATTGAGTAGCAGAATGACTCTTGTGAGTGACCTTCAGGCAGAACAAACAGGGAATTAGACTGCTGATATGAAGCTTTAGACTTCAAATTCGAACAGCTCCAATCACATCAATAGAGTGAAGCACCTTTTCTTTGGATTCTTATCCATGTATAATGGTCGACTTTCTAGCCTTGAGGAGGGTAGAAATGAGAGTCAGAAATACTGCTATACCCTCAGGACTTAGGGTTCAATAGCCAGGGCTTTGATGTCAGTGACTGTAAAGCACTTTGATCCTGCGACAGTAAATTTGGTCAAGCTAGAAAAGCCCATGGCTTAAACACCAAGAGACCTAGGATGTTTGCATACCAGCTTCTTCTTGGCCAAGCAGGTGATATTAGAATTACCTAAAGAATGTTCTCATCCTGCACATTTGATGCCAGTCAATTTTCCACACCGAGAATATGCACAGTTGAGTAGAGCCAAATGTGAAGTTCTGGCCAAAACAAGATCAAGTCTACTCCCTCAGCAACATTATTTTTTTTTACCCTCTTTGATGCACTCCTATGGGTAGACTCCAAAGGCAGGGTAGACTCCAAAGGCAGAGGAAACAGTGTAGGAAAGCCAGCAGAATCACCTAAAGCTTCAGGATGTTGATTGGCAACATCTGATCCTCCAACAAGCACATTCCCTAAGCCAAGAGGTTCTCCAAAGCACATGCCCAACCTGACAGGCTGGTGTCTGTCGCCAAGACCTTACACTTACACTGGAAAGAAGGATTTCCTTGTATCCAGCATCTGTGGATATCCAAAATTCCACAGCCGACTTGGGCATCACATTAGCAGAGTCAGGGACTCCTGATGTTTTGTGCCTCACAATACTGAGCTACAGTGCTCTGGAATGAAACTGGACATAGAGGAACAAATCCAAGATGGCCAATATCTTCCCTAGCACCTTCATGCAGGCCTAAATTAAGACTTTCCAACAACCTCAGGGACTCCATCTGAGATCAAAGAAACAGGTATGTCTCAAGCAGGAGCGGTACCCTTCGCCTGCGCCACGTTGTGTAGGAATCCCAAGTTCTCCAGACACAGAGTTGGAACCAAGAATGACTTCTGAAGGTTTAGCACCCAGAATAACGTTTTCAGGATTTGTACTGTTCTGCTGGACATCTGAGCGAATTGAAAAGCTGATCATCTGGGTACCCAACAATCCCAGAAAACGAATCCAACACCTTGGTAAACACCTTGGGGGTTGTGGACAGGCCGAATTGAAATGACACAAACTGAAAGTGATTATTCTTCACTGTGAATCGCAGAAACCACTGATTAAGCAAGAGAATCAGTAAGTGGAAGACTATAACATGGTCCACCATATCAGCATTACTCACTAGTCCTGCTGCAGGGCCAGAAGGCCGTATCTTCCATCCTTAACAGGTGAGCCCCACAGAGCCTTTAGGTACTCTACTTCCCTTCGGGGGTATCATAGCACTGAAATTTTAGAGCACCCTGCCAACAAGGTCACCAGATGCAGTGTACTTTAGAGATTGCTGTCCACGGGATGCAGAGCCAAATGGCAACATTACAGGTTGTCCCTGCTCTGGGTACAGTCTCTTAGCCATCAGGTTGTAGCAACTGATCTACCAAAAGCAGGGGTGTTAGGAACAGGCTAGGAAATTGGAAACTAAGCCCTTTAAAGAAGGTCTTTTGAGAGTCAGCTGTAGGCAGACTCATCACCTAAGATGATTGGGTAAAACTAATCCTCAGCTGAGCTGGGAAGGGTTAAGCCTGCATGGTGTGTTTCCTGCCTTTTTTTGCCAGTGTCAATTCACCTAACCCAAGTAGTCATAAATATCAAGTCCTTTGTGTCCTGCGATGGGAACATGTTGAACCCTTATCCTACGCCAACCTGTACCTGGGGGAGTGGGAGCAATATTTTCTCAGACAAGGAACTCTCCGTGTACACTTGCCACATCTCTACATGGCAAAAGTACATAGATGACATATTCCTCGTCTGGGGGTGCCCAGAGGACATTTTATACCAATGTTGTCTGGGAGGGTCCAGAGGACATTTAATACCAATGTCTTGAAGCTATGAACAATTCAATCTAAAATTTCTGATGACCTAACCACCGTGACCTTTTTGGATACATGCAGTACTAAAATGTCCGATGGACATCTTACCAGCGGCCTCTGTCGCAAGAGTACCGCTTTTAATACCATACTCCATGCTCATAGCTTTCATCCCACTAGTCTTGTTAACTCAATACCTTTCAGTCAGTACTTATGACTGAGAAGGAATTGCTCCATGGATTCCACTTTCGAATTAGAAGCTGATGAACTAAAGAATAGATTTTCGGAAAGAGGTTATAGTAAAACCTTCGAAAAGCTTTCAATAAAAGGGAGCAGACTCCCTCGTGTCATAAAAAAGCCCCCAGTGATCTTCCATCTACACATGTAATTTTAAGACATACCAATCAACAATCAGAAATCAAAACAATTCTGAATAGGCATTTGCCTATTCTAGCTGAAGATGTCGTAATTAAGCAGTTCAATGAAAGACCAGCCATTACTTTCAGAAGGGCTGCTTCATTGAAGGACAAACTTGAGTAGTGAATTATAGATAGGGTTATCCATGTTGACAGGGTGGTACGTTTGCCTGTGCTGGGGTGCTCTTATTGTACCTACATGTTAGGGAAAAGTCATTTAACTCTTCCCAATGGTGAATCTTTTGATTTAGGACACTTTGCAAATTGTCGCACGCAAGGAGTAGCATACATGATCACATGCGATTGTAATTCGTTCTATGTTAGTAAAACCAAACAAGAACTGCGGCAACACTTATATAGACATATCCGTTGCATGCAAACATTTGCAAGCAAGCCGCCTTTGTTGCCTTCTCCTTGATGGCCATTGATCCTCTGTGGGGCTTGAGGTCTGGGTTGGGCTGAGACCCGTGTGGTTAGCACCACCGAGCCATTTCTTGTGGTCTGGACATTTGGCCATGTCCACCTCTTTGTAAGTGTAATATACTTGTTACGAATGTCATATGAAAATAATAAAATCATGCAGAATCTGGTAAAATTTAATATGAATTTAAATTGTGCATTTTTTCTTGCTCTTTTGATATATGTAGAATTGCTTTCACTTCCTTAGCCTTAGATGAAGGCTTTGTACAAGTTTAAATGCGTTGGGTTGACTTGGTGGATATGCATTTTAATACATTTTATGTATACCTACAATATATGTGCATAGTAGGAATGTCCCAAGATCAGGACGTGAATTGTCTAGACCAGACAATTTTTAAGCTTGTACAATAAAAAAGTTTTTCTATTTTGTTTTACATACAAATTTGTAATTGTGTGATTTCTATAGCTACAAAGTCCCATGGGAGATCTCTTTTGAATAAAATTATTAGACCTAAACTACTTACACCGCCTGAAAGCCTTTGTGCTTCTTTCCTTGCAAGGTCCTTGTTGAGTAGTTTAATGAGGTAGTCAGCTCTGGTCTGTAACTGCTTAGCTTGGGGCTTTTTGTCTGGATCATCTGGTAATATCTAACAGAGAATTAAAAATATTATTAATGGCTGTCACCATAACCCAGTTAGTACACATACTATTTGCAGCAGAAACATGAAAATAGTTTGTAGCACTGACTACTACAGATGCAAACTATAGGGTGGATGTAAAAAAGTAGTAAAGCTTATTCAGAAAATGCAGATATTCCCCTTCATTTATGGTGTTCATTAAGGATGAGCTCCGGCATGTTCGCATGCTGAACATGCCGAGCCCGCCAGGAAGTCAGCACGGCACAGCGCTAATCACAGGTAGGGAGACATTTCCTGATCTCTGCAGCCGCACATCGGGAAATGTCTCACTGCTTGTAATTAGCACTGCGCCGTGCCTACTTCTTGGCGGGCTCGGCGCGTTCAGCATGCGAACACGCCGGAGCTCATCCTTAGTGTTCATGTTTCTAACAAATTACAAAGATAACACCACATCAAACAATTCCCAATATTTACATACATGTATCATTCTAGTATTAAAAGAAGAAAACAAAGTATCCAGTAATAAGTAGTTTACAGAGAATACTAATTTGTAAAGATTTACAGACAATGATTCAAAATGAGTATGGCATCCTAAGTGATATTAGAATAGGACTTAAAATGTAAATACCTTATCTTGCTAGACAACTATATTAAAATATATTACATACCTTTTGAGTTAAATTGAGGTCCGGGTCCATTTTAATCATCTCCCAGCTGCCATATCCATACTCATAAATGCCAATTAAAAGATTCGAGTCATCCGGCTTGTTCCATTCAATATCAAAATGTGCAGCTTTTGTGTGGCATGGAAGAACGTATCTGGGGTTATGCAAAGAGAGGTATATCACCATGAAATCATCTCAAAATGTCTTGGAAACATGAATTAGATGGATTCAAAGGCATTCCAAGCACAAAAAAGGGATTTCTGAACAACTGTGGATGTAATAATGGTGAACTGTGTTCATTCACAAAAAGTAGACAAATACAAAACACTTTCTCATCTGTTTTTCCTGATCAAGAAGAAACAAAAAAAAAAGCCAGATGACAGCTATTTCTTTTCTAAACTAGTTTCCAAAATGAGATTTAACCACTTAAGGACCGCCCGCCGTCGTTTTACATCGGCTGTTTGAAGAGGAATACAGTTATGGCAGTAGCTAGCTGCCATAAGACCAGTATCCTCTTCAAGAGTGGACGGTCCTCTTTCAGAAAAAAGCGTCCTCATCGGCGGATTCGCTGTGAGATCACTTTCATCTCCGGTCTCCGCCGCTTACCGGTGCCGTCTGTAGCGGGGGAGACGATCGGGCCCTCTTCCCTTACAGGCTGGATGCCGAGGAAAAGATGGCCCCAGCTCGGCTCCATAACATTGGAGGGCGGAAGCAATGTCAAACGTCACTTCTGCCATTCAGTCTTAAAATCTGAATTTTTTTTTTTGTAGCATTTTAGAGTAAATATGAGATCTGAGGTCTTTTTGACCCCAGATCTCACATTTAAGAGGTCCTATCATGCTTTTTTCCTATTGAAAGGGATGTTTACATTCCTTGTAATAGGAATAAAAGTGACCCCTTTTTTTTTTTTTTTTAAAAAGGACAGTGTAAAAATAAAAAATAAAAAGTAAAATAAGAAAAAAGAAAATAAATTTAAGGTGCTCCGCCCTGCCGAGCTCTCGCGCAGAAGCAAACGCATAAGTAAGTCACGCCCGCATATGAAAACGGTGTTCAAACCACACATGTGAGGTATCGCCGTGATCGTTAGAGCAAGAGCAATAATTCTAGCAAAAGGCCTCATCTAACTCAAAACTGGTAACCTGTAGAAATTTTTCAACGTCGCCTATGGAGATTTTTAAGGGTCAAAGTTTGTCACCATTCCACGAGCGGGCTCAATTTTGAAGCATGACATGTTGGGAATCAATTTACTCAGCATAACATTATCTTTCACAATATAAAAAAATTGGGCTAACTTTACTGTTGTCTTAAGTCAAAAAAGTGTATTTTGTAAAAAAAAACAAAAAAAAAAAAAAACCTGTGCTTGTAAGATCGCTGCGCAAATACGGCAAAACAAAGTATTGCAACAATCGCCATTTTATGCTCTAGGGTGTCTGAAAAAATATATATAATGTTTGGGGGTTCTAAGAAATTTTCTAGCAAAAAAAAAAAAAAAAAAAATGATTTTAACTTAAAACACCAAGTCTGAAAAATAGGCCCGGTCCTTAAGTGGTTAAAAACAGACATGCAGCAATGAAACAAAAACTTTATTCAACTAAACAGAGATATAGGTAAAGGAATAATGACAGTGACTATATCCAGACATAAAAATAAATGTAATGAGGGTAAACAAAAAAAAGAAAAAAGGGTAACGTACTTATGTCTACATACTAAGGATATTCCTACATAAACCACACACAAATTTATAGGAAAGCATCAGTCCAAGCTCTGCTAGGAAAAAATAAAGCCGTCTGAGACACTCGCCAACATTCAGGCAGAAGAATGGAATGTACAATTTTGAATTATCTTCCAATGTCAAAAAACAAAGGTCTCTTTAATGCAGGGTTTCGCCGCAATCTGCCCTTAGATTGTGTCCGGACTTAGCTGACACTCCATCTGATGCGCTCCTCCCTCGTTTGAAGAGCAGTGCAGGGAAGCAACATCTTAACTGTCCTGCGCTGATCTTCACCAGACCTCTTCTGTCCACCAATCCGTCCAAGCACTTATATGTCAAATTACATGCGTTGGATGAGAAAGGATGGCCAGCGGGGATTTACACGCCAGAACAGGTAGTAATCTGTCACACAGCTTCCCTGCACTGCTCTGCATGTGAAGGAAACTGCTTCTGCACTAAAGACTGCTGGACCCGGTCATGTACCATGCCATGATGACCCCCCCTGAGCTCTGCCTTGATGACCCCCCTGTATGTGCTCTGCCCCTCTTTTGAGGACTGTGAAAGTGTCTATCAGTGTTCTAATGTGCTTATTCTATAGCGTTTCTAAATCCAAGAGCAAACATTTAAAGTGGACCTTCAGTAATTTTTTTCATCTTTCCATTTATTAAATCTTCTGCCATCGTTGTTTTAACTTTGGATAGCAAAACATTTTTTCTGTCAGTAAATACCTTTATACAGCCCACTTCCTGTTTCTTGCCTGGTAAAAAGTCTAGGCTTATGACATCATGCACAGCTCTCTTGCTGTGAGAGTTTTGCCAGGAAGGGAGGGGCAAAGAGTCATGAGGCCCAATGAGAGCTGCGGGGCTGCAAAGCTGGAGGTGTGCCTCTGTGTAAATCTAGGAAGTGAACAGGCAGCATCTTCAGCTGCCCACAGTTAAAATGGATGCAGCCAGACTTAGTGGAGGGAGATTTCTGCAGCATATTTGGCAAGCACGCAATTACAGCATATATAAAATATGCAACGTGATTGGAGGGAAGCTTCAGAATGGCAAAGATGTTTTTATTACAAATTATGTGAGCAGACTGCAGTTCCTCTTTAAGAAGCAACAGTTAAAACTCCCAACATGTGGTGTTTGCATCCATTTTCTTTTACTCAGGCATTTTTCCTTTATTTTCACCTGGTGATCTTGAAAAGTAACACCTAGGCTGACACCACTAATATTCACCATACTATATTTATGGAACAGTGCTATCTTAGGACAAGAAGAGAAAAGCAACCCCCCTTCCCCCCACCCTCCTTGCTAGGTTTCCCTGTCAGGCAGCACAGCTAAGCCCTGAATCTTTCTGCAAATTACACTGCAGGTAAGCAGTACAATATGGTCCAGGATTACAATATGGTCAAGGAGTGGACAATGAAGGAGCAGCAGAACATTGATAAGGACACCTTGTAAAACACGTTCCCATACTACCCATCTTCCCTTCACCAGAAGTTTGCTGAGCATGGGATTACAGGAGGCTGATAGAGACAGAATTGGGTACTGTTTTTAGTGATTTTTAAAATTATTTGGCTGGCTGCCTATCAAAAATGAACCTAATATTTTCAAGGTAAACTAACTTTAAATCGTGTACAAGCAGATTAAACCTACAGACAAAAATAGCTTACTTTCAGACGCTCGGCATATAAGAATATAATGTCAAATACCTTTTCCTTTCCTCGGGATCTAAAGGAATAGATTTATGCAATGGAAGCAGCTCTTCTTCGTGTGAGCTGACCAACTTTGCATTAACTTGCACTCCTGAAATTCGGAATGTTGGTCCTTTCATTTTTCCTCGCCTTCCCCCTGTGATATTCATAAATGAGGGGGGAAAAAAAAAAACACCACAGAAAAAAAAAATGTAAATGTACCATTAAAATGTGCGCATGTAGACATAACCTCTGCTAAACATTCAGACCACAGTGACATCCAACTGCCTAAGGCCCCTTTCACACTTGTGCGACTTAGGACTGCAAAGTTGCATGAAAAGTTGTACTCCATGATTTCTAATGAGTACCATTTATCTGTGCAACTTCAAGTCGCACCGACTACAAAGTAGTCCCTATACTACTTTGGTCCGACTTTGATGCAAGTTGAGGTCCATAGAGCTCATGTTTACACAGATATTCCCTGAAATTGCGTCAAAATCGCGGCCACCAAATTGTGGTAAAATCGCGCAGCTTTCAAGTCGCGGCAGTGTGAAAGGGGCCTTAGAGTAGAAATGTATCCTTTAGTGAACTTGTGCACTACCATTATATTTGAGTGTTGGAAGTCGGGGGCTAAAGAGCCCAACCATTATATAACACTTCTTAGAAGAAAGGTTATACATTTGCTACCAAACCTCATGTACACTGCTGCTGGTGAACGGATGTTTAGGAGCAGTTGGGCATTTTTTTCAACTGCTCCTGAACCCTTCTCTATGTTATCTTATCAGTACATGTACACTGGTTTATTTATAGTCGTTTCTAGGCAGTTGTGTTTAGAGGCTTTTTTTGGAACCCCACAAAATGTGTTCAGAATCTGTGTTTAGAGGCATTCGAAACGCTAAACGCGGCAATTTGCATTTAGCAGCGTTTCGTTTAGAGGCGTTTTTCATTTTTGGCTATTTTGAAAAAAAAAATTATATATATTTTTTTCTAACGCTTCTAGACGCAAACGCGACTAAACGCGGCATGTAAAAGCGGCTAAACGGCCATTTTTAGACGCTGGTTTCTAGCTGTCAAGTTCAATCTTTCGGGAGAGGTTGAACAACGTCCCATGTACATAAAGCCTTAAACATGCAATAAGTGCAGTCAAAATCTGAAGATTCACATAAACTTCCCAAGACCAAAAACAAACTTCTAAATATTTTTCTAATGTTCTGTTAGTATTTTATTACTTTATATGAATTCAACATACCTGTTCTCTCTGAACCAGAAGTGTCCTTTAATGCTTTAATGCAACCATTGTGAACAAGTTCTCCAAGTCTTCGGAGATCTGTCTCCGATTTATCCACAAGTTCTGCATCTCGAGCAATTGCGTCTAACCTGGAATAGAAAAAAAAAATATTTGTTGGAACAAGAAGATTTTACATACAATCCAACAGAATACATACAGTAAGATCATTCATGCTAAGACATGTTAGAGAGCGATTTGGGGCTAGATAGCTGGCTTCTGAACGGGGGGGGGGATTTGGGCTTATTCCAGATCTTGGACTACAGTACAAGGCACAAGCTGGGAATTCATAGACACTGGCTTAAAGGCTGCTACCTTCAGGTGATTTGGTCATTGGCAAAACCTTTGGGCACAGCTTCCCTTGGGCTCATCCCTACCCCACTCCTTGAGACCTCACTTTTTTTTTAAATTTTTTTTTTAACAAGCAATGCAGAATAACAAAGGAACAGAGGGGAGGGGTGGCCTGACTCCTGGACTGTACACCAAGAAATAAAATGGAATTTACAGGTAATCAAAACTCCTTTTACCTTAATCATACAGTACATGACACAGGCTGGATATTTATAGACCCTGGGATGTCACCAAGCAATAAATCAGAAGGGTGGCCAACAAGGCAAACAGAACATCGCTAATAGACCCAACAAAACAGATAGGGATCAAGGTTCCATGATCCGTGAGACACCTTGAATAAAGGCTTTTTACGAGTAGGAGGGAATCCAAAGGTTTTTAAAATAGCACGGACAATGCCAACAATGTTTAGAACCAGATTTTTGCCAAGTCCTGACTGCAGGAAGGCCCAGAAAATGTGGCACTGTGAAAGTCAGATATCATTTATCCTTAAGGACCTGGGATTCAACAGCCATGCCATTAAAGCAAGTGGCGGAGAAGCAGGTAAGTAAAGGGGAGCTTGAGACAGCAGGTCTGGCCTGTTTGAAAGAGGCCAGGGGTTGTCTCCCAGGGTATATGTTTGTGTACCAGGTTATTTTGGGCCAGTTTGGTGTTGTGAGAATCAAATTTTTTTCTCTTACTCTATTTTGCAGAGCCATCAAGGAAGAACCTACACTGAAGAGAAGGCCATCTCTAGAGGTTCCTATTCTGGCCAAAAAGCAGGGTAACTTGTTGAACCTTAGGGCCAGGATTTTCATATCAGGAGTCCCCCCATTTCTGACATAGAAGATTGACGATATCGGAATCAGTGTTAATTTGCTGACTAAAATATTTTCGTAGTTGAAATGAACACAATTTGATTAAAATACAATCTGATTACCACTGGTGTTTTTTTATCTTTTGCGATATACAAAAAAAAAGACCGAAAACTTTGGGGGGAATTTTTTTTTTTTTTACTTTCTGCTATTAAACATCCAATCCAAAAGAAAAAAAATCAAATTTCTGCATACATTTGAACCAAAATGTATGTTTCTACATGTTTTTGATTAAAAAAAAAAAAAAAAATCCCAGTGAGTGTATATTGATAAGTTTATAGCGCCTACAAACTATGGTATGGAACTGATCCCCAAGTTTCTCATCCCTGGATCACGCTTTGCTGTTTTTTTTTTGCCTTCCTCTGGATAAACTGTGTTTATAGGATTGTGTATATGGGATTGTATGATTCCTCCCAACTGGCATCTGATCACCTTACATGGGAGTGAGAGAAACTACTCTCCTCTTTACAAGGTTGGATTGGCAACCCACCAAACTAGGGAGTTCCTTGCTTGGGTGGAGAGAAGAGAGACAAAAAACTGTCTTACTTTTATGTTGCTGGTCCCTGTATGTGTTCAGGCTTCGCCTGTATAAGTGGACATTCCCCCCTGGAGGGATCATCAGGGTCTGGTAATCACAGGAATAGACAACAGCACTGGACCTGTATAGCACCCTGTGGCTAACTAAATGTGTTGCACCAAGTGCCAAGGTGTGCAGCCAAGCAGGACCCAGTGCTTAAAACACCACTACAAACTGTTCACAGTGTGGGATCTGAGTAGGATTCGCAAGATATTACTGGGGTTGCAGGCTAGGCTACGCCAGAATACTGCAAGAACTACCCTGGAGCTGTATAGCTCTGTAGTTGCCCAGAAGCAGCTGATCGCACATGATTCCATGCCCAAGGGAACCAAAAATTGCAACACTGCGCAACACGCCCAGTCTGCCCCTTTTGAATATCACTACAGCGGTATATTGCTCCAATCTCGCACCGTAACCAGCCCTCACTGCCCAAAGTACCAGAAACACTAGGGAACTACCACATACAGGGGCATTCATCATTTCTTGTTGCAGGACCAAAAAGCCTGACCTTCACCCCCCTGTGTGGTGCACCCCACAGGTCCTTCAATGACTCAACTTTCCCCAAGTGGACCTGTAGAGCACCCAGCCAGTGAGGTCACTGGATATGGAGTACAACAGACATAGCTGCTCACAGAATCAAACACCAATCGGCAACATTACAGGCCATCCCTGCTCTTGCAGGCGGGGGTACAGTCAGAGATACAGTAGGAATTGCTCTACGCTTATTCTATATGGTAAGCCTTTATTTTTAATCTTTGCATGAAAACAGCCATCGTTAAACACAGTAAATAAATGTGAACATTTAACAATTTACCTTTCTAAAGGTCCACCAAACTTTTTATAACTTTTAATAAACCTAGAAGCACAAAAGAAAACAAACGTAAGTTCACACTAGGAGAAATGAATATTATGAACTTAATGAAAAACACAAAATACCTGTGCTCGTAATAAGGTGCATTATAAACAACAAAATAAAATAACCTAATAAAAAGCAGCTAGCACAGTTTCCTGGAAAAACAATAGCAACGGTATAAAATAAGTGCAGCGCTTATTCTGGTAGAAACCATATCCACCAAATAAAATAAATTGAATGCAGCGCTTGAATAAAGTCCATACCATTAGGAAATATAAAAGTTCATTTGACAAGGAGCCAGTGATTTTTAATTCAGATGACAGGTGCCAATGAAGAACCACCACCACCGTTTCCAGCTTGATGGATATACAGTCATGGCCGAAATTGTTGGCGCCCCAGAATTTTTTCCAGAAAATAAAGTATTTCTCACAGAAAAGTATTGCAGTAACACATGTTTTGCTATACACATGTTTATTCCCCTTTGTGTGTATTGGAACAAAACAAAAAAAAGGGAGGAAAAAAAGCAAATTGGACATAATGTCACACAAAATTCCAAAAATGGGCTGGTCAAAATTCTTGGCACCCTTTCAAAATGGTGGATAAATAAGACTGTTTCAAGTATGTGATGCTCCTTTAAACTCACCTGAGGCAAGTAACAGGTGTGGGCAATATAAAAATCACACCTGAAAGCGGATAAAAAGGAGAGAAGTTCACTTAGTCTTTGCATTGTGTGTCTGTGTGTGCCACACTAAGCATGGACAACAGAAAGAGGAGAAGAGAACTGTCTGAGGACTTGAGAACCAAAATTGTTAAAAAAATATCAACAATCTCAAGGTTGCAAGTCTATCTCCAAAGATCTAGATTTGCCTTTGTCCACAGTGCGCAACATTATCAAGAAGTTTGCAACCCATGGCACTGTAGCTAATATCTTTGGGCGTCGATGGAAGAGAAAAATTGATGAAAGGTTGCAACGCAGGATAGTCCAGATGGTGGATAAGCAGCCCCAAACAAGTTCCAAAGAAATTCAAGCTGTCCTGCAGGCTCAGGGAGCATCAGTGTCAGCAGGAACTATCCGTCGACATTTAAATTAAATGAAACCCTATGGCAGGAGACCCAGGAGGACCCCACTGCTGACACAGACATAAAAAAGCAAGACTACAGTTGGCCAAAATGTACTTGAGTAAGTCAAAATTCTTCTGGGAAAACATCTTGTGGACAGATGAGACCAAGATAGAGCTTTTTGGTAAAGCACATAATTCTACTGTTTACCGAAAACGGAATGAGACCTACAAAGAAAAGAACACAGTACCTACAGTGAAATATGTAGAGGTTCAATTATGTTTTAGGGTTGTTTTGCTGCCTCTGGCACTGGGTGCCTTCAATGTGTGCAAGGCATCATGAAATCTGAGGATTACCAAAGGATTTTGGATTGCACTGTAGAGCCCAGTGTCAGAAAGCTGGGTTCTCATTCGAGATCTTGGGTCCTCCAGCAGGACAATGACCCCAAACATACGTCAAATGGATGGCAACAAAGTGCTGGAGAGTAAGGATGAGCTCCGGCGTGTTCGCATGCTGACCGTGCCGAGCCCGCCAGGAAGTCGGCACAGCGCAGCACTAATCACAGGTAGGGAGACATTTCCCGATCTCTGCAGCAGCACATCGAGAAATGTCTCACTGATTGTGATTAGCGCTGCGCCATGCCGACTTCCTGGTGGGCTCGGCACGGTCAGCATGCGAACACGCCGGAGTTCATCCGTACTGGAGAGTTCTAAAGTGGCCAGCAATGAGTCCAGATCTAAATCCCATTGAACACCTGTGGAGAGATCTTAAAACTGCTGTTGGGAAAATGCTCCCTTCCAATAAGAGAGACCTGGAGCAGTTTGCAAAGGAAGAGTGGTCCAAAATTCCGGGTGAGGGGTGTAAGAAGCTTATTGATGGTTATAGGAAGCGACTGATTTCAGTTATTTTTTCCAAAGGGTGTGTAACCAAATATTAAGTTAAGGGTGCCAAGAATTTTGACCAGCCCATTTTTGGAATTTTGTGTGACATTATGTCCAACTTGCTTTTTTTCCTCCCTTTTTGTTTTGTTCCAATACACACAAAGGGAATAAACATGTATATAACAAAACGTGTTACTGCAATACTTTTCTGTGAAAAATATTTGATTTTCTGGAAAAATTTCTGGGGTGCCAACAATTTCGTCCAAGACTGTAGCTACCAGGAGACCCCAGGCGTTTGACAGCTTGAAGCTAACCAATATAACAAATGCTTTACTGACTGCCTTTTGAGTAGCCCGACGTTTGGGGTAAGGGTCAGTGTGTGTCCCGTCTATCGGTGGTGGTTCTTCATTGGCACCTGTCATCTGGAAATACAATCACTGGCTCCTTGTCAAATGAACTTTTATATTTCCTAATGTTAAGGACTTTATTCATATCTAAAACGCTGCATTCAATTTATTTTATTTGGTGGATGTGGTTTCTACCAGAATAAGCGTTGCACTTATTTTATACTGCTAATATTAAGAACTTATAATGCGATGACATACATTTTACTCAAGAAGGAAAACTAAAGTAATTTGGTTATGTAATTATACCTTCTTATTTCAGCATCACTAAAGCCTTTAATGTTCTCTCGTGGAATTGTTCTTGGCCGACCTCTTTTTTTGGGGCGTTTTCTGTCAGACCCCGAATCGCTGTCTTCAGATCCAGAGTACCTTCTATTTCGACTGCGTCTGCCTTCGCTTCCATTGAAACTAGCCTAAAATGGATAAAGTGACCATACAATGCAAAACTGTAGAGACAAGCCTGTTAAAGCAGTGGTCATCAACCCTGTCCTCAGGGCCCACTAACAGGCCAGGTTTGCAAGATAACTGAAATACATCACAGGTGATATCATTTGCTGCTCAGTGATTGCAGTATTCTAGTCTGCATCTCCACAGAGGTAATACATAAAACATGGCCTGTTAGTGGGCCCCGAGGACAGGGTTGATGACCACTGTGTTAAAGCATCAAGTTTGCAACAGTAGAAAGGGATGCCAAAGTATGCAATTGATTCTGCTAAAACAAATATATAGTACCTGTTTTGCACAATTGCGCATCCTTGGAAGAAGATAGATTTCTTGAAGCTCTTTCTGCCTTTCCTCTTCCTCCATTCTTCTTCTCTGGTCTGAAGGAATTAATTCCTCCCAGGATTTTGAATTGCGATCCGTTTCCACAATATCATCTTCCTCCATTGTAGCAAAGTTAGCAACCTTGTATAAAAAAAACAAATAAAGCACTTAAAGCGGAGTTCTGCCTGAAAAAAAATAAATAAAAGTCAGCAGCTACAAAATTACAGCTGCTGACTTTTAATACAAGGACACTCACCTGTCAAAGGGCACCTGCGCTGTCCTCACCCGAAGTTGACCCATCCCTCGGCTCCGGGTGCAGGCGCCGGCATCTTCAGTAAGGGAAACAGGAAGTGAAGCCTTGTGGTTTCACAGCCTGTTTCCTACTGCGCATGTGTGAGTTACGCTGCGGGTTCTGAATGGTCCCTGCTGTCTTCTGGGACCTGTGCGTCCCCCAGTAGACAGCGGGCAGCTGGGGGGGGGGGGGGATATTTCGCTGGAAGTGGGAGCAAATACCAGGATTTCACGGGTATCTGCTCCCCCCTGAAATGTGTCAAATGTGACACCAGATCAGCGAAAGTTCAATTTCTGGGTGGAACTCCGCTTTAATAGGAAAAATAAAAGGTGGCAGTGGAAAACATGTGTGAATTAACATTAAAATAATGTGGCATTAAATACCACCCTGCACCTGTCATACCTCTCAGAAAGGCACAAAATACATGTAGTATTAGTCTCGCCCACATGGCCAAGTCATTCATTTACGATCAGTGAATGGAAGTCATGGCTGACTACTTGTAGTTCTTAATTATCTGCGAGGGCAGTGCCGAGCATGCACATAGTTCATTTACATACCCTGCAGCATTCCAACTGACAGCTCGTACAGAAGTATGGCCTGAAAGCTGTTGGGCTTGTCTGCAAAAGTCAGACATTGCACTGGTGATCCACTTTTCACAGGTGCAATGCTTTGCAGGCTCATGCGGGGGGAAAAAAAATAATAAATGTGCATTTTTTTTCTCAGCAAAAATATGTGCATTTATTAATTTTTCCCCAGTCGTAAACTTACCCTTTAAGCTGATTGTAAACTTGTACATTTTTTTAAAATTAAAAAACATGTTAAACTTGCCCTTGCCTGCTCTGTGCAATGGTATTGCAAAAAGCTGCCCCGAACCATCTCTTGTGGGGTTCCGTGCTCCCATAACAAGCTGCTCAATCCCAAGCTGGGCTGTGTGTGTGTCTATAGTCACACAGCCCAGCACAGCTCCAACGCCCTCCTCACAAGATTTAATTAACAGCAACAGAAGCCAATGGCTCCTGCTGTTGCCTCCACATACCGTGAGCTGTGAGTGTACTGCTGCTCTCGGGCACAACGCTGGATCGAGATTGGACACAGGTAAGTATGTAGGGTAGGGTGGGGGGGTTTGGGGAGTTGACCATGGAAGGTTTTTTTTTTTACCGTAATGCAAAGAATGCATTAGGGTAAAAAAATAAACCCCTTAAGCCTTTACAATCAACTTAAGGTAGTTATGCTAGAAGGCAATACCTTAAATTGTGAAAGCAGCTCATCTCCTACAGTCGTTGGTCCGCCTTCATTTTCGCGGGTTTCTGCTCTGTTCAAGATTTCTTCAATGTCCATTTCCTGTATTCAAAATGCACAGTCATTTATAACAAGACAACAAGCTAAAATCAGAAAACCTATATAGTTGGCTGCTTTTATACCTGGGGCTCCTCCTCTTCTCCTTCAGGTTCCT
Source organism: Lithobates clamitans (assembly GCA_037952925.1). NCBI lineage: Eukaryota > Metazoa > Chordata > Amphibia > Anura > Ranidae > Lithobates > Lithobates clamitans. The sequence goes on along the minus strand of JBBGZY010000178.1, from coordinate 7,224,790 downwards.
TGAATAATTCTTCAGCACCAAACTTTAAAATAGCAGAAAGCTCTTCTTTGTTAAAAGGTGTAGCGCTTTGAAAGGAGAATACTTGTTAGCGCAAATTATCAACTAGCAGAATACACAAACAATGGCTTATTGTAGGGCTATGAAATAGAAATAAAGGTACAAATCTCACGCTTGTGCTATGACTCAGAGAGACAATGACTACATATATCCAATAAACAAATAGACCCTACAGGCTGCACGTCTTGCATGGAGGAAGCCCCACTTCCATACTCCTTTGAAGCTGGGGACCGGCCACACACGTGTGGTCTTCGGGTTAGGACACCAGCGGTCCTAGCAACCAATGACTGCAGTGGAGGAGGGAATCTGCGCTGGGGGCTGGCTGACATTTCCAGATAGGACTGTCACTTGGTCTGAGTGTGCACCAAGATCCTCTATTTAATGATGGCTGGCTTAAGGCAACATATACCTAGAAGGTGTTGATCCGGTGTGTAAAACAGTTTTGCCGGTAGTGTCCATTCTCTGAATAACCAGATGATCCAACACCATTTTTTTCTTTGCTCTTTCAATAATTTCTTCCTCTACAGAGCTTTTGGTCACTAGCCGATAGATGTTTACCTAAACACAGCAAAACAAGATTAAAAAAAAAAAACTATACATTTTCTTTAAATGCTGTATTTAAAATGTTATCCTTTTATTTTTGGCATTCAAAATCAAGTATAGATGTGCAGGTCACCGACTTATTGTAAATAGACTCTTGCCCATCGGGAAATACTGACTCCTACAGAAAGATTAGACATGGGCAAACAAAAATGGGATTTTTTTGTTTACCTGTAAAATTGATTACTTGGAGCACATCACAGGGCACAGAGCAGCTTTAGTTATCCTTACAAACTGTAATAAAATCACATAAAGGTGATTGGACAATGGCAAAAAAGACAGGAATTCCCCTCCCCCATAGGAAGCACTTCCGTTTTGTAGCAAGCCAAAGACCACAATACAGAGGGGAGGGGAGCGATCTCTGTCCTGTGATGTACGCCAAGAAATACATTTTACAGGAAAGCCAAGAATCCCATTTTCATTATCATACATCACAGGACAGAGTGGCTTTAGTAACGAGGGGAGGAGAACACATCAAGAAGCCAACATGCCCCATAAGAGAACCAAACTAGAAACAAGAAAGAATCTCACGCAGCAGCCTGCAAAAAACTGCCAACAAAGTTAAGAGTCCTTAGGGGCTCTAACCACCTGGTAAAACTTTGTAGAAAAAAAAAATTAACCTGAAGCCCAGTAGCAGCTTTGAATACTTGAGCTACTGAAGCTTGATGATGGATAGCCCAGGAAGCACCTTCAACTCCTGGTAGAATGGGCCATCACTAAGAAAAGTGGAATTTACCCTTTCAAACTGTAAGCTTGAGAAAAAAGCTGCCAAATCCACTGGAGATTGGTAGACTTGGTAGCTGAGTGACCGCTTTGATCCCTCAGAAATACAAAGAGTATCTGATTGTGGAATCGAGGTAGTCAACTTTCGGTAAATCCTGACACATCGGCAATTGAGGCAGAAAATTGCCACTTAGTCCCAGGCAACTTTTCCTCATAATCGCCCCAAGGATGGATGGGGTGGGGGCACCAGGCTGTTAAGGTAATCAGCAAGGCTACCCAGGTGCACTCACGAGTCCAGTAGCAGAACCCCTTACACAGGAGTCCAAATTTTCACCCTTCACGGCGGGCTGTGCCCTGAGGACCTCAGCTAGGGTTTACCACCCTGGACCTGTATAATACTCTACCTAAAAACAGTTTGGAAATACATCATTGAGCAGGATACCGTAAATGCAGGGTCCAGTGCTGACCGGCAACATTTCAAGCCCTCCCCACATTGCATCCTGTGTCGCTGGGGGATTTCCCCTTTAGGTTAATTTCTATTTTAGACCAGCAAGTAACCTGATTTGATTCCTCTTTTTACTATGTGCTCAAAACAGAACTTCCTTTTGGTGTTGGAAAAACATTAAAAATATTTTCCTAGCTCTGCCCATACCAACGGATGGGGTACTTATATACTTACTAGGTTACCCCATTGCACCTGGTACTCACCCATGTGCGGGTGGGTTTTAGTCCATGGGTGCCTTACCCAGTAGATCATTGCCCACAGGATTTAGTGCCGATCAGCATCAACACAGACCACGGCCGTTCTTACATATGGGGTTGGGGTACCATTTCTATTGGCCATCTGGCCGTAGTGACTGATCCAGATGAAGGCCATCCCTTCCCTAGCAGGGGTGTTAAGAATAATCCAGAAAACCGGGAACTAAAAGAGATTTTCAGAGAGTCATCTGTAGGCAAATCCATCATCTAATGGTACTAGCGGCTTAGTTGAGCTGGGAGGGGTTATGCTTGGGTGGAGATTTCTGTCTTTTTTGCCCAGTGTCCATTCACCTGAAGGTGGCAGCATAGCCAAATAGCCATGAATATAAAGTCCTGTGTGTCCTGTAATGTACTATTTCGAAAGATACAAACAAGTATTTTGGCAACTGTGTGTGTGTGTATTAGTGTGTGTTAGTGTGAGTTAGTGTGAGTGTGCGGGTTGGTGTGTGTATTAGAGCGAGTGAGTGTAAAACTCTAAAAGGAGCCAAGACCTACACTAATACAAAGTTAACAAACCTATTATCTTACTTCATGCATCCCATGCAGGTCACATGATTGGAAGATTAAAAATGCCACAGAAGACTATTAAAAAGCCCCGGTATTTACATCTTATAGCATGTATTACAGCTCCAACATGAGCCTACAGATAAAGTTACCTGCTTCTTTTGTCCTATTCGATGAGCTCTGGCTTGAGCCTGCAAGTCATTCTGCGGATTCCAGTCTGAATCAAAAATGACAACTGTATCAGCCGAAGCCAAGTTTATGCCCAGGCCACCAGCTCTGGTAGAGAGGAGGAAGCAAAAGTCCTATCAAGTGAAAAGAGATTGTGGTTAGACAAATTAATGGCTTTTCTATTTACCACATGGAAGCCTTAGTGCATAAAGCTGAAATCCAGGCAAATAACCAGAGAACTACATAAAACAGAACTGTATTACATGACGAAAATTGTATTTGTCTTTTTTGTCCTGAAAATTTACACATCCCAGTCAGGGTGACACACAGTTTTTGTTACAGTGATGCCCTCTCTCTACCTCCAGCCTGCTAAGAGGACAGTAAGAGAGAAGCAGCAGTAGACTGATGAAGTCATCTATCTGCTCACTCCTATTAGCATGCTCCTTTTCAGCACATTTGCAAGTGCACATGACTAGCTACCAGTGCTGTTCCTTCCTCTCCCAGTCAAATTTAGGCTTTTACACTAGTTAATATACCAAACATTTACGCCTTGTTCACACCGAGTTATGTGCATTTAAAAGTACACAAAAAACGTGTATGTCATAAAAATGCATTAAATCCAATGAAGCTGGAAAAATGAGGGATGTCTTTTCTGTGAATTTTCATTTGCTGTGATTTCCAAAAGAATAATGAAAGTACAGCAAAAAGCGCACACCACATGTTAAAAATTGCCAAAAAACAAAACAAAAAACAAAAACAAACAAAAAGGAGACATGAATAGATGTGAACCTGGCCTTAGGGCTAATTCACACAGGCATAGAGGTCCATACAACGTGTTTGTGTGCCCAGGACTGACAGATGTTAGATGTTAATGGACTGGGGACGGCAGCTATTAAAATCAATAACAGGAGCGGATGTGCGATTTTTCCTGCAAAATTTGAGTGTTTATATCTGTACAGGGACAGCCCTGAATGCAGTCTATCTGCACCCAGTGCTGTGCATCTGTTTCTGAATGGATGCAAGTGCTTGAGTGAATGGGAAAATCTGTACGGCTCCTGCATTTGTCAGCTTGCGATATCATTTTTAATAGGCTGCTGCTGGCATCTGCACATGATATCTGCAACTCCCAGGTGCATGAAAACACAACCTCTGCCCCTGTGTAAAAGAGCCATAATGATTAAAGCAGTATACAATTCTTGGATTAGGTGGTTGCATTAGATTTTTTTAGGCTCTCTCCTTTATTTTCGCCTGGTGATCTGGTCAGCATGTCGGTGTGTAGGTGTGAATAACTACATGTTTGCTTTAGGGTCTGCTTGTTAAGCTCAGTGTTGAACGCAGGATCCAGTACCTAAAGCAAACATTACAGGACTACCCTGCTGATGCGGGGCCTGGGTAAAGCATATAACCCATGGTCTATCACCTCCTGTTCTGTACTGTAAGATTAAGATACAAGTTTTCCACATTGATACATTTTGTAGGATGTACATTTAAAAACCAGTCGATGATGGGAGAAACAGACCTTTTCTTGACAAAATCCTCTGACAGAGTGCTACTGCTAGGAAAGAAATTTTATGTGGAATTCTTGCTTTGTAGCTAAAGTTATTAAAAAGGATGAGGAAACACCCTGGCGGCAAGTTTGAGACTAAGAAAAGCAAGGCTAGACACCATGCTAGGAGAAAGAACAGAGTTCTCCCAATTTATGGGTGAAATGTACTGCCTCGATTAGAAAGGACAGAGTTTGCCTTATGTCTGGGTGAAGCAACCACTGCCTGAAATTTGGCTGACTGAATTTTTTTCTAGGTAAAGGAGGGACTCAGAATCCGATGAGTCCTCCAGTGGATCTCTGCCAGAAAGATATTCGGAATCTCTGCTCTGATCTGGCATATGGAAGAAAATGTTTCTGCTGTAAAAGAAAAAGTAGTGTCCAAGGTAGAAAAAGGAGGGGTGTCCGAAAACCACCACCAAAGCAATTCTGATCGGCATCTGTGCAAAATGCAGGAGACGCAAGTCTTTCTTGCCACAAACTCGACCATGCACAATAAATTTGGTCCCTTATAGCAGTGTTTCTCAACTCCAGTTGTCAAGGCGCCCCAACAGGTCATGTTTTCAGGCACTCCATTATTTTGTACACGTGATTTGATCAGTTTCACTGCCTTAGTAATTACCACAGCCGTTTCATCTAGGGGGAAATCCTGAAAACATGACCTGTTGGGGGCACCTTGAGGACTGGAGTTGAGAAACGCTGCCTTATTAGGTTGGTTGCCCACAGTCACAGGGCCACCGCCTTTCCCACCTATTGTCAGATATTGGAAATCAGAAAAAGTGGTGCCTTTATTAAACACAGTCAAAACACTCTCCAGAAAAATCATTACCAGCTAGGAAGCATCAGGAGGGAATGCAGGTTATGGAAAGTGACTACCATCATTGCAGGCAAGAAAGCTAGGCACACCAGGGCTGTGAATGATGCTCAGTCAGTCTCCTTGTAACAAGGCTGTCTGAAATGCTGTGTGAAATATTGCTTCACTGGAGCTTAAGCAGAGAAATAATCCACAGAGGCGTTTGCAAGCATACGATTGTGTACGCTTCCTTTTCACAGTGCTGCATCAAGCCGAAGGAAAAAAAGATAGTGGCAGGAAAATTAAAATGTCAGCCCCACAAAACTGAATAGAAAAGAGAATTCCAAAATCAAGCGCTGAGAAAAGGAAGAGGTCATAATCCTTAACAGAACTCAGCGAAATACAGCCTAATCCATAAAGTCAGACATACACGGTGAAATAACAGAAAAAACCCTCAACACAGCCTATAACCTGCTAGCTACTCACAAGAAGTGTGTGTTCAGAGATAAGGAACAGACAAACTGCCACAGCCCTGGTCCCAATAACTTGGCGAGGAATCCCCAGATAAAATGGCCTTATCTGAAAGCAGAGTATTGCACTAACTGGTGGGTTGTCGCTACCAAATTCATAACTATAGCAGAGAGAACACCAGTATACTTAATGAATGGGAAAAGCCTGCACTCAATGGCTAACTGGAGAGATTTAACCCTTTCACTGCCAGGGCTGTACAGAAGTGCCTGCAGGAGGCCAGGTCAGTACGGTGTATGGACCTAATTTCTCCTATAAGCCTATGGTCACTTCTGTTATCTCACCAAAGACACCCCCCCCCCCCAAAAAAAAATAAAAATTAAATGACTAAACAAAAACAAAAAACAAAAAAAACCCCAAAAACACAGTAAGACCCAAATCCCCCCCCCCCCCCCCAAGTCCGCCTGCAATTACCCCTCCACAGTGGCAGTCACCCCCCCCCCCCACGGATACCTCAGCTTTCCTCCTGGCCAACCCGATCCGTCCCGATTGGCCAAAAGGAGAAGCCGGAAGACAGTAGCGAATATTAATTTGCTATTGTCACAACGCACAAGTGGGTGGGTTCGGGGTACAATGCTCTGCGCCCAAGCCCAACCTTTTTGAAGCCAATTAGAGCCTCAGGCTCTAATCATGTGGCTTGGAAAAAGAAAAAAAAAAAACCTCATACACACGTATGAGTCCGGCGCCCTGCAGGGGAGCGGCGCACCAGTACCCCCTAATGGAGGCCGCTGCTAATAAGACTCCTTTCAGATGGAGCGGACTCTGTAAAAAGCAGATCCGCTTGCTCACAGGGAATCTGTCTGCTGATCCCTGCTGAGCAGGCGGATAACAGGTCCGTGTCCGCTCCACTGATGCAGAGCGGACACGAACACAGCTCGCTATTCTCTATGTGACGGTCGGATGGAAACAGACCGCCTGTCCATTTCCATCGGATGCCATCTGATCTGCTAGATGGCTAGGGAATGGAATCCCCATCCATCTGCTTTTAGCGGGCTGGATCAGATGCAGGCGGGTGTAAACGGACACATGTCCATTTACATCAGTCTCTCCATAGAGAACAATGGGTGGTCCGAATCAGCCCACCTGAAAAATGGACAGGCAGACCCAATCGGTGTGCTTGTGTGAAAGGGGCCTAAGGCCTTGTTCATACAGGGCATACACAGTGTACCTTTACAGGGATGCACAGGTGTTCCGTGCATCTGTGCAGACAATCCCATTGATGTCATTAGGGATGCAGCACCTGCACGAACAGAGCCGCTGCTCCCAATTTTACATCCATGTAGGTCCGAATGCATGTCCCTGTGCTCCCACTGTCTGCGTTCAGGGTTATGTACCCACACGGATGTCAGATTGGGAACAGCAGCTATGTCTGTGCAGCCGTTGCATCCCAATTCACATAAATGGGACTGCCTGTACGGGGATGCACGGAACACCTGTGCGGGTAAACATGGCCCCCCATGGGCGTACACTTTAGTATGTCACATGTGAACGAGGCTTTAGTACTAATTTAGCAGGGATTTTGTAAATTACGTTGTGTTTGTGTGCAATATTAATGATATTAGTGTATTTTTTGTGAAAACAGCGAAATGATGAACATTTGCGCAATTATTGCGGGGCCCAAAAAAATCAGTAGCACTTTTTTTATTCTACTGGCCATGTGCTTTTAGAAAATGTCTAGTTTGAGGGGTCTTTTCAAATTTTGAAAGCTGTAAGTGAAAAATGAAAATCTCCAGATTTTTAGAGAAATTTTTGGGTACGCTCGATTTTCACCATTTTGCAAAAAAGACGCAATGTAAAAATTAAAACTTTTTATTAACTCCATACAGGTTAGGCTTTTATATTTAGTAGGGATTTAGCAAGAATTTTGAAAAAATTAGCTGTGTTATCTGCGAATAATGGTTTTAGTGTATTTTTTGCCAATATATTGGTTCGATAAACATTTGCGCAAATACCACAGGGTCTAAAAAATATCAGTAGCACCTTCTTTTTATTCTAGAGGTCATATGCTTTCAGAAAACATATGGTTTTGGGGGTATTTCACAAATTCTGAAAGCTGTAAGGGAAAAATTAAAACCTTCAGATTTTTTGGGAAATTTGGATATTTATACCTTTGCGTCTGTTCAATTTTCAACATTTCGCAAAAAGGCGCAATTTAAAAGTTACAAATATTTATTCACTCAATACAGGTTAAGCTTTTATATTTAGTAGGAATTTTGTAAAATTTGCTGTGTTTTTATCTGCTAATGGTTTTAGTGTAATTTTTGCAAATACATTGGTTTGATAAACATTTGCGCAAATACCGCAGGGTCTAAAAAAAAAATCAGTAGCACCTTTTTATTCTAGAGGTCATATGCTTTCAGAAATCATGGTTTGGGGGGGGGGGGGTTAGGGGTCACAAATTCATTTTAAAAATGGTCTGGCCACCTGAGGGTACAAAATGGAGCACAAGGCCTGGCAGCGAAAGGGTTAAAGGAATTCCAATATTCAGCCTGAATCTACTTGTAGCCATAGATAGTAGAAATCTACCAAGGTTAAAGAAATATAGTACACTAAATGAAATATTTCTTTTTCTAAGGATACTAAAGCACAACTGGGTAGGTGTGAGTTGAGGAGTTCTAGTTTAAGGTGGGCTGGCTGTCAGTATTCTATGTGTCTAGTGTCTTTTTCTCAAGTAATAGGAAATATGAACTGTAGATTACTTAAATAAAATCAAGTTGTGTCCCTCTATGGACAACAGATTAACTACCCATATTAATAACATGATAGAGAGCTAAAATTCAACAAAAGAGTGCCCTTTACAAAACACTATTTGCAAAAAGTAATTTACTGTGGACACAGACATTACCTCTGAGCCTTCAGCATTAAAATGATCAAGTGCTTGCTTTCTTATTTCTCCTTTGATGGACCCATCTAACCTCTAGAAAAGAAACATTTTTAGAAACTGATAAAAAAATGACTTGACATGTGCATTTGACTTTTCATCACAGAAGTACTCAATAACTACTAACCTGAAACGGAAACAGTCGAGACTTTAAATAGTCTGCAAGGATGTCCAGCATCCGCACCATTTGAGAAAAGATCAAGACTCGATTACCACGTTCACGTAAGCGTATTAACAATTTGTCCAACAGAATAAGTTTCCCACTGCTCCGAATTAAGTGCTTTACAGGATAAAGGGTAACAAAACAGAAATATTACATTAAGAAACACAAGCAATTCTTTTTATCCCTCGCACAGAATAAACTAGAGGTAGCATTCTGCTGGCAAATGGAGCCCAAAGATTACTGGTAGACTATATGAATAAAAATTAAACTTACCTGGTGTTATTGCGATTATAACACGTATTTTCCACTACTTATAAGTACTAAATACTTGCATTGTTGTGCATAGTGCAAAATTAATTTCTTGGAATTCATTGAAAATGTGGACACCAGTAAACAAAAAAAGCATAGTATAAAACTTTGTACTCTCAGCATGGCTTAGTTCTGTGAGTGAGAGTGTGATCAGAGAGAGTGTCCTTCAATGAACTCCAAAAAAAAAAAAAAAAAAAAAAAAAAAAAAGAGGAATTTTAATTTACCCACGATATGACATTTACGAATTACAGTACAAGACACCGGCAGAATAGCCATACATCATGATTTATATAGGCATGCGCATTCAGGTTATCAGACGGAAAAGTTTTGGAGGACATGACCCTTGGGCAACCTTCCCTATATCCCTACTCTGAAACCAATATAGAGTAAACCAAAGAATGGGAGGGAGGGTGGCCTGCATCCTGTACTGTGCTCCAATATATTGAATTTACAAGCAAGTCAAAATTTCTCTACTCTTTATCATACAGTATAGAACACCAGTCTTTGAGACAACCCAGGTAGGTGGGAAGACACGAAATGTGGGTGCGAAGAGCAGAATTCTAACTGGGGGGGGGGAGTAGGGGGGTGGGGGTTGACGCCTAGGAGTAACAAAAGGGGGACAAGCTTTTCTGGACTGAGCTCTAGGTTTCTTCTGCTGAGGCCGATGGGTACTCTTGCCCCCCGCTGACATCCTTGAAAAGGGTGTCCACGGCAGCTCTGAAGAGATGATGTCCCTCAAAGGGCATGCACAGTAGGCGCTGTGTCCTCAGGTTCACTGGCAGGAGAATCAGAGGTTGCCAGCCTTATATCCCATAACAACACATCTATGCAGTAAGTTACGGCTGCAAGGGATCAGCTGGGGAAAAAAAAATAATGAATTTCTCATTAGCTTAGCCCAGTAAGCAAGAGTTTGGCAGGCTAGCATCACAGCCAGAACAGGCAGTAATGAAGGATCTGCAGGAAAAAAACAAGGTTATTGAAAAGGGCCTCCAAATCACTTGTTGATGGGGTCTTTAAACAGACACAGGACTGAAAGCATTTTAGGTGGGATAAACACCTTGTCAGGGTTCTTCCAGTATCTGTAAAGGAGAAGTGGAAACAGGCGCACTGAAAAAATCTTGGTGGAAAGGGAAATTTTTAAGGAGGCAAGGCTGAAACTGCACTGGTAGAAGAATACTCATTCTTGAGTTTTAAAAGGATGCAAGCCATTTTAAAGGGAGCCAAGATGGTGTATAAGTGGGTGGCTTGTAAATCCTCAGGACTTTACAGTCACCATCAGATAGAGTCTCGGAGGCCACCAGCAGATTCAAATAGGATTTTTTCATCATACTTGCCTGTAAAATCCTTTTTTTTCATACTATATGGGACACAGAGTTAGGCTAATATTCATTACCTACTGGGTTATACTTCATCTCCAGGTGAACGGACACTGGTAGACCAAAGGTCTTTAGACAGGAAGTGATCCCCTATATAACCCCTCCCATACAGGAAGTACTTCAGTTTTGTAGCAAGCACTGAATCCTCAAAAAAGAGGGGAGGGACCTCTGTGTCCCATGATGTACTCAAAGAAAAAAGGATTTTACAGGTAAGTATGACGAAAAAAATCCCATTTTCTTTTTCATACATCATGGGACACAGGCTAATATTCATTACCTACTGGGACGTCCCAGAGCAAAAGCCTTGAGGGGAGGGAGACACCCTGCCAAAAAATAGCCATCAGACTTAATACGGCAGCCCGCAGTATACTGCAGCCAAAAGCTGAATCCTCGGCTGCTCAAACATCCACTTGATAAAAGGGCCTCGGGAGTTGGCCAAATAGCAATGAAATGATGCCCTTTTTATCAGTCGCCACTGGTATTGAGGTTAAGAGTGCCACTGGTTTTACCGCTATCTTTTCCCCCTTAAACTGACATTGTAGCGCATGTCATAATTGTATTTAAAAAAATTACTAGAGGCAGTTGAAAAGATTCTTGCAAATCCTGAAAGTAACGTAGAACATTATGTGAGTAAAGCTGAGCTATATATTGAATCCCTTTAGAGCGCCAGCATTCAAACCCCTCCAATTTACCTAGTTCTTTATAATGCCTATTCCCCCAAAGTGGAGAATACTCAGAGGGCCCGTCATATTTCATTATACTCCTCATTTCCTACCAGACTCTATTCATAAGTGACAGTGTTGGACCTTTACAGGTATCGGCCAAGGCTTCAGATTCCAGCTGAGCCAGAAGATTGTAACTAGAACTCTTATCTAGCAATAGAGCCTGTATGGGATCCTCCCAATTCACAGCACCCTAGCCGGCAAAATGCTGAAGTTGGGAGGCTATGAAATAAAGTCTCGGCTGATTCACAGCCAGTCCACCCCCATCCCTAGCTCACTGGAGGATTGATAGCTTTATCTTGGGATTTTTTCCTTTCCATAGTAACCTTCGAAATATTGATTCTATTTTTTTAACCATTTGAGAGGTATCTATATCAGTGAATTGTGAAGAACGTATAATAATTGAGGGGCCCAGATCATTTTTATAAGGTTTGCTCGGCCCACCATCGATGACGGCAATTTGGTCCGCGCCCTGCTCTTAAGATGGAATTTAGTGAGAACAGGATAGCCTATCAAATAGTCTTCTACCCTTGAATGTATCTTTATTCCCAAATATTTAAACGAAGATACAATTTTAACTTGCTCTCTTAATATAAGCAAACTAGGATTATCTAAAGGAAGTATAATGGATTTATCCCAATTAATAACATAACCAGAGAACAAACCAAACTTTTGTTTAAGTAACATTAAAGAACTTAAAGAGTTATCCGTATCCCCAAAAAACAGCAGAGCGTCTGCATATGAGATTTTTTCATTCCTCAATCCGCTACAAAATCCACAAATAGATTCTGATTGTCAAATGGCTTCAGCCAGTGGTTCGAGGGCCAATGCAAATAACAGAGGGGACAGGGGGCACCCCTATCTGGTACCTCGATATAATGAAAACAATTCTGAAACCACACCGTTTATTTGCATATAGGCCCTCGGAGCAGAGCCTAACTCACCGTATAAAATTATCCCCAAGGCCAAACAAACTCATCACCTCCCACAGATAAGTCCACTCGACGCTGTTGAAAGCTTTCGCAGCATCGAGAGACAGATTTGCCCTCCTCCCAGGGTTATCAGATGGTAATTGCATATTCAAAAAAAGCCTCCTTAAATTAATAGCTGTAGACCTTGTAGGGATAAAACCACATTGATTTTGGTGAATCAAGCTCTGCATATATCTGCTTAGTCTTGTTGCCAGGACCCTGGCCAGAATCTTAGCATCCGAGTTCAGTAATGATATCAGGCGTTAAGATTCTGGAGCCAAAGGATCCTTTCCAGGTTTTGGTAGCACAATGATACAGGCATCCCTCATAGAATCTGGAAGCTTAAATGACTCTAAGGCCTGGTTAAGAACCTTCAACAGTCCTGGAAGCATGACCTCCCCATGTTGTTTGTATACTTCTTATGGTAAACCATAAGTACCTGGGGCCTTATTGTTTGGGGATTCTGCCACTGCCTTGATATGTTCCTCTAATGTCCATGGGGTATTAAGTTCCTGTCTAAGTTACAGAGAGAGGGGAGTTTTAGAGGGTCTAAAAATTCCTTAAGACTCGTTTTAGGAGTATTTAACTTTATCATGATATAAAATTGCTATAATAAGATTGCAGTATTTCATTTTGTTCGTAAGAAATATCTCCCCCTGCTGTACGAAAAGAGGAAATTAATTTAGTATTTTCTTGAGACTGCTATTATGGATAGCATTCTACCTGATCTTTCCCCCTCCTCAAAACTGTGACATCTGGACAAAAAGCCAAATAATGCAGCTTTGTTCACCGTTGCCTGTCTATACAATAATTGTGCATCCCTCCAGACCCCTCTATTAGAGGTGGTAGGATCCTTAATATAATGAGCTTCTTTTTGCTGCACATCGGCTGCTAACAGGGATTCCCGTTCCCGACTAGTTTTTTTATAAACACTTATGGCTTTAAGCAGAGTTCCCCTTAATAAAAAGCTTTCATGGTATCCCATACTACCTGAGGTGAAGCTGAGTTATTTATATTGAAAAATTTGAGTCCCCCTGGGGCAAAACTTTAAACCAAAAAGCAGGAACCCGCCAGCTAGTCCTATAGTTTTATTTTATTTAGTGTTTTTAATATAGGTGAATGCTCTGATAAACCTCTAGTTAAGTATTGAGTATTAGAGACCCAGGGATATGTCTATTATTGATAAGGTCTGGTAGGTGCTAGAACAGAAATATTCCTTAGAAAATGAGTTCTTAAGACGCCATATATCCTGTAGTCCCAGTTCCTGAATAGAACTATGAAAAGTAGTATCTACATAGGGGCCTACTGGGTATCTATCCATGCTGGGATGACATACATTATTAAAATCCCCTATAATCAGAAAGGGCATCCCTGGGTTATCTGCCATTAACATACCTGTCGCATTACTTCACTATTATATGGTGGAGGGGTATAGATAGAGCACAAATACATTGCGTAGAGAATAATGTACATACCAACAAGACAAACCTGCCCTGTGAATCCAGCATTACTTGCCTGCAGGAAAAGTGAAGCTTTGAAAAAATTAATATACTTGCTCCTCTTGCATATGCTGAGTATTCAGAATGAGTATTGCATAAGGTACCTTTTATTCTGTAATAAGCTAACAGTAGCCTTAGTGAAGTGTTTCCTGCAGGCAAGCAATCAGTGGTTCATGCTAAGACAATTTATTAAACAATGCACGTTTCTTAATAGGGTTCTTTATCCCTCTAATATTCCATGACCATATTACAATCTCAGTAGCCATTATTAGCTTTATATATATGTCAGTAGCCATTATTAGCTTTATATATATGATCAACTGCAAATATTAAGCCAATGCTCCCCAAAAAGGCTGTAAAAAAAAAAAAAAAAAAAAGGAAGAACATCATCCCCTCCTTTACATACCCCAAATCAGTGTACCACCTTAATATTCCTCCACACGATGAAGAAAAGAGCAAGTCCTGACCAATCCACCAATCCGATAGTAATTCAGATATATCATACAGCATCGTATAGATAGTCGCCCAAAAAAACAAAACAAAACAAAAAAAACCCACCACACACACACACCACCAACACGCATCCAGGCTTCTGGATGCCAAACACATTCCCACAGGAAGATGTAAAAAGAAAAAAAAAGGGAGAAGAAAAGCTTGTACAGTTAGCATCCGTGCAAACCAAAGAAACCCGCCTATAGTGGGTATATATATATATAGATAGATAGATAGATAGATAGATAGATAGATAGATAGATAGATAGAAGAAAATAGGGAGCAAATGGGGAGAGAGAAAATGGAAAGGAGAGAAGAGGAAGGAGGGGAGAATAAAAAGGGAAAAAAACATTTTCTAATCGTCTCATTATTTCATCTTTATCGCATCTTAAATCGCATCTTGAATGATTATTCCTTTTCTTCTTTCTTAAACTGTTCCATTTCTTTGCATAACATGAGTGCTGCTGATATGCGATGACAAATGTTGCTCATTATTATCAAGCCATGACGCTGCCGCCTTAAAATAATCAAAAAACCGTTTCTCCCCTAGCTATGATCCTTAGTTTGGCAGGATAAAGCATAGCATATTGAACTTGGATATCACGGAGGCATCTTTTAACATCTATAAAATGGGCTCTTTGCTTTTGAACCTCAGCGGAATAGTCTGGAAAAAAAAGAAATCTTTGATCCATTAACTTCAATATTTCCCTTAATACGGGCCAATGATAGAATTTTGTCTCCGTCCCTGTAGTGGACATTTTTAGAATAAACTGCCTAGGATATTTGCCTGGAGGTGGGGATCTAGCAGGGATACGGTGTGCTCTTTCCTCGGCAAAAAAAGGAGTAAAGTTTTGTTTATCAAATACTTCCAACAACCATTGTTCAATAAATTCTGTGGGCTTCCCCCCTTCCAGGCGTTTGGGAATACCAAGGATTCGCACATTGTTCCTTCTGAGTCTATTCTCGAGATCATCTATACGATTTGCATAGTGACCAGATTGCAATCCCATTTCTTTGAAATGTCTCTGAATAAGACCCATCTCATCCTCCATAGTGGCAAGCTGTCCCTTTACTGCATGTTCGCTCACGCACTTTCTGCATATCCTGTCGCATAATCATCACATCCTCCCTAAGGTGATTAAACTGAGCAGATAAGGAAGTCAAAGTATAATTACAGTTCTGTACTGCCAATTACACATCCTTAATTGTCGGCTCTCTCATTGAATCAGGTTGGGAAAGCAGAGCAACAGCACCCGAGGCTTTACTCACTCCTCTAGCCGCAATCTGCTCCGTTTGTCTCCCCCACTCCAGTATCTCCTGATCTCTCAGATTTCGTCATTTCCTCTGTCTCCTCTGCCTCTATTTCTGCTGCATCACCTGGAGCTTCTGTAAGCATATTAGATATACCATGCCATACTTGACACTCCATGTAAGTCACGGTCCGCATCCCAGGTGAAGCCTTCAAGCCTTGCTGCTGCCTCCTTTCCTCTGTCCTTCTTTGCTATCTGGAGCGCAGGCTGGACGACACTCTCCTGTGTACCCTTCTCTCCCACTGTTCCGATCACACCAGCCTCCTTGAGACGCTTCTCCATTGCTCTGGTAATTGGATGGCACTGCAGGGTGCACACTGAGGCAGGTAGTAATCTGGCAGAAAGGCAGGTAGCACGGACAGTAGGGGACAGAAAAGCCCTGGAGTATCCTCCCTATTTTCTCACTGATAGCCAGCAGATTGTCGGCAGGTGCACGGAGTTGCAGTGTCCTCCTCTCACATGATCAACCTCTGGCCACAATTTTTTAGTTTGCCAGTGTCCAGTCCTCCAATAATAGGCGGTTTAACCAGCAGTCTCTGAACTCCTGCGCCCTTCAATGAATAGAAATCTGCTTTCTACACTAATGGCAGTGTATCATTATTTGGCAAGGAAAACACACACACACGACTAAACTTCTATGATATACTGGAAGAAATGAAAATAGAGGCAGAGGCATTGCCATGGGCACCCCCACCACACATCTGCTTTCATTACTACAATCCATTTCATTCCTGTGGACAATAACTAAAATGCCCTTTTGGCTGGGAACCCCTACAAAACATAGGACAGCATGTACACAAGGAAGGTTACATGAGCACAAACATAAAACCCGAACAGTGCCCTCACTATGTCAAAAGTCCAAAATTATTCACCACACAATCTCACCTGTAGAGCCTCTTGTCTGTTATAAAATTCATTATCATCTGGTGGCTTAATGAGGTAGCAATGATTACAACACTTCTTTAGCTCCATCATGATGTTTAAAAATCCTGAGGTACTGCCCTTGGAACCTTTGCTTAAAGCCTTATAATTCCTTGTTAAAATCCACCTAAGAAAAAAAACTGATTTCAGTTGTGCAATGGTTTATTTTTTGTTTAAAAATTATGTTAGAACATTCACTCACAGCACACCTGATTGCGCATTATTAGCCGCTCTAAGAGGCTCTTACCTAGTCAAAATGGTACTTACATTAGGTGCAACTAAACAAACTTTTATTGAATACATAATGGCATGAATTTGTTTCAGCTTAGAGAAGAATTCCAGCAAATTCCATACAAATGGGCTTCAAACTATTAACATAAGTAAACAATGCTATAAAAAGACAAATGGAGAATTAGATATTTGAGGCCCTATTCCTTCTGTTACCTGCAGCCTCGTAACTGACTTTGTAATCGTTGGTTTACTTGGTCTTCAGTGTCCAGTAAAATGAAAACCCCTACAGGCAAAATTAGGAGCAGTAAAATCTGTTTATCGGAGTACATTACAGGACACAAGCATCTTTAAATCATTGCCGCCTGGGTTATATGCAGCTACCATCTTTAGGTGGTTAAATACTAATTTAAAAAGTAAAGGGAAAAAAAAAGGTGCAGGGACACCCTCTATATGACTTCCAGTTAGGCTCAGCTTTGTAGCAAGCAATAGGGAGATCGTAAGAAGAGTGGGGAGGGTCCTGTGTGCTGTATTATTCGCCAGATTGGACACTCTTGAGGATGCACCCACTGGGGAACTTCCCGTATTTTTACCGCACTCAATTCCTCAGTATCGTAGCAAGCAATAGGGAGATCGTAAGAAGAGTGGGGAGGGTCCTGTGTGCTGTATTATTCGCCAGATTGGACACTCTTGAGGATGCACCCACTGGGGAACTTCCTGTATTTTTACCGCACTCAATTCCTCAGTATCGTAGCAAGCAATACAGAGTAACCAAGAAATGAAAGAGAGGATGTCCTGTACTTCATGCCAAAAAATAGAATTTACAGTACAGTACAGGACAGAGGCTGAGTAGTCATTGCCACTGCGACATCCTCAAGCAATGAATGAAAAGGATGGGCAACAACTAGGCAAACAGAATTGTGCCAACAGGCTCAACTTCAGAGAGTGCCTGCAAGGCCTTGCAGTCAAAAGCAGGATTCGCAGAAGACTGGGTATCCTTTTGAACAGAGGACCAGGTGGAAGCCTCACACAACTGATCTACAGAGGCTTGGTACCAAAATGCCCTGGAAAGGCCCACTATTCTGGTGGAATGGGCACGTAAAAGGAGATTTTTCCTTAAGAGTGTAAGCACTAAAGATAACATTTCTGATCCACATTGTGATGGCGGACTTAAAAGCAGGGTGTCCCTTGTGGGGTCCTGAGGACAGGACAAATCAGGAATCAGTCTCCGTGATCAAAGCTGTAGCTTTGGAGGTAGACTACTGATTATGTCCAGACAATGAACAGAGATTTCCTTTAGATGCTTTGGTGTAGTACAATATACTTACTGTAATAGAAGACCGATACCACCTTGGGAATAAAGGATGGTCTTGGGGGCAAGACAGCCTTGTCTGTGTGATTTATGAGGAACTGCTTCTTGTGGGAGACAGCCTACTACTCAGATATGTCTGACAGATGTGATAGGAACCAAAAGGTTACTTTGCAGAGGAGGTCATCTAAGGGGAATATCCCTGAATGGTTCAAAGGGTGGTTTCTGCAGGACAGAGAGATCCAAGTTGAGATCCCAAGGAAGCACCATGTACTGCAATGGGGGCCTAATGCGACGCACAACATGAGGAACAAAGCCTTAATTCTTTGAAAGACTAGACAAGGCTAATACCTGGCAAGAAATGGGGTTGTGACCTGTCCACTTGATTTTTATGAGAATGCACCAACATGCCTCCATCCCAATGATTACAGAGAAAGCAGAGAGTAGAATCGGGACGTTATGTGGGGCAAGTTGGTGAATGTATACAGATTGAAAAGAATGTCGAAATGAAATATCAGGCAAATCTTATACAAGATGAGGTTATTCAAAAGAAATATTGCAGGGTAATACTGGTATAAAATTTAATAAAAGATCTTGAAACCAGGTACAGTCGTGAGTGAACACGTAATAAACCACCATGGAGTATATTGTAAACAATATATAAACAGACATAATTCAATTATTGATTATACAGTTACAGAGAAAAATACATTTTACTGTAAAATATTATGTGCATCATAGGTTGTTAACTCTACGCGTTTCTTGGCTTGTAACCAATCGTTGGGAGTCATGATGCAATTGAGCTGCATTGAAACAATAACCGTATATTAATATATGTACAGAGGTATAGGAGGAAAAAGACATTGGGGATGCAAGTAACTGATATACTCACAGATAATGCATTGGTCAGTATTGACCCATACATAAAAGTGCAGCGTTGATCCGGGTCCACCAAATCTCCACACCGCGCCACTGACACCAGCAGTGGCTTCCTTAGATGCCATGGTGATTTATTACGTGTTCACTCACGACTGTACCTGGTTTCAAGATCTTTTATTAAATTTTATACCAGTATTACCCTGCAATATTTCTTTTGAACAACCTCATCTTGTATAAGATTTGCCTGATATTTCATTTTGACATTCTTTTCAATCTGTATACATTCACCAACTTGCCTCACATAAAGTCCCGCTTCTACTCTCTGCTTTCAAGGCTAATACCTGTTCTTTTAAAGTGCTTAAGGCCAAGCTCTGGTCAAGACTTGATTGTAGGAAGGCCAGAATTAGAAGCACAGAGCAATATCTGGGATTGAAGTGCCAGTGTTCACACCAAAGGAGGATTTCCATGTGCGCAAGTAGATCTTACCACAACTGGTTTTCTTGCTTTCAGCAAGGTAGGCTTAACTACCTGGCATCCGCGCTATAGCCGAATGACGGCTACAGCGCGGACCTACATTCCCGGGAGGCCGTCATATGACGGCCTCCCCTGTGCACGCTCCCTGCGCGCGCCCCACAGAGCGCGCGCCGGGCGCGTTGTGATCACCGAGTCACTGAGACTCGGCTGATCACCGATCTGTGTAAGGGGCCGGTCCCGGCCCCTTACCATGTGATCAGCTGTCAGCCAATGACAGCTGATCACATGATGTAAACAAAAGATTGGTAATCTTTTTTTTTTACTCACGCTGACAGCGCGAGTAGAAAAAAAAGCCGATCACTGGATCGGATGTGAGGGACATCGGTCCCCAAGTGGAAGAGGCACATCTGCCTCATCAGTGCACAATAAAAGTGCCACCTAACAGTGCCCACAGTGCCACCTAACAGTGCCCACAGTGCCACCTAACAGTGCCACCTAACAGTGCCCACAGTGCCACCTAACAGTGCCACCTAACAGTGCCACCTAACAGTGCCACCTAACAATGCCCACCTGTAGTGCCAATCAGTGCCACCTGCCAGTGCTGCCCATCACTGCCGCCCATCGGTGCCCATCACTGCCGCCCATCGGTGCCCATCACTGCCGCCCATCGGTGCCCATCACTGCCGCCCATCGGTGCCCATCACTGCCGCCTATCGGTGCCCATCACTGCCGCCTATCGGTGCCCATCACTGCCGCCTATCAGTGCCCATCACTGCCGCCTATCAGTGCCCATCACTGCCGCCTATCAGTGCCCATCACTGCCGCCTCATCAGCGTACATCAATGAAGGAGAAAAATTACCCGTTTAAAATTTTTTATAACAAAATATAAAAAAATAAACTTTTTTTTTTAAAATTCAGTTTTTTACATTTTTTTAATAAAAAGTAAAAACCGCAGAGGTGATCAAATACCACCAAAAGAAAGCTCTATTTGTGGTGAAAAAATGATAAAAATTTCATTTGGGTACAGTGTAGTATGACCGCGCAATTGTCATTCAAAGTGCGTCAGCGCCGAAAGCTGAAAATTGGTCTGGATAGGAGGGGGGTTTAAGTGCCCTGTAAGCAAGTGGTTAAAGTACACTGGACGTTTTTACAACCTCTCCTGAACGATTTAACTTGACAGATAGTAACCCACGTTTAAAAACGTCAGTTTTGCCACATTTACATGCCGCATTTAGAAAAAATGTCTAAATAGCCAAAAATGAAAAACGCCTATAAACGAAACGCGGCTAAACGCGAGTTACCGCGTTTAGAAGCATTTGGCGCTTAAAATGCCTCTAAACTCAGCGTCTGAACTCATTTTTTTTGCTTTTCAAAAAAGGCCTCAACTCAACTGCCTTAAAACGACATCAAACTAACCTGTGTACATGTACACATAAGATAACATTGGATGAGTTCGGGGCAGCTGAAAAAAGCAGCCAACTGCCTCTGAACGTCCGTTTATCAGCAGCAGTGTGCTTGAGGCCTTAAATCCAGAGAATGAGAAGCAGGGTGGAATAAAGGGCTCTGGGACAGTGGATCTGGCCTGTTAAAGCGGTAGTAAACTGCTAGATTTTTTTTTGCATCCTGCGAGGTAAAGGCATAATGTGCTAGTTTGTATCGCATACTAGCACATTATGTTAAACTTGCCTTAAAACGAAGCCCTTCCAGGGCAGAGCTGCCACCACTGCTGGTGTTCCAATCTTCACCTAGTCTTCATTCTAGGTTTGTGGACTACGGCAGCGTGACTGGCAGTAGGTGCGAACAGGTCACTCCCACACATGCGCATGGGAGCCGCAGTTTACGGCACAGGGCCCTGAAGAAACGGCCCGGGTGGCCGTTCTTTCAGTGCGCATGCACCAGTGATGTCACTGGCTGTATGTATGGTAAATATCTTCTAAACTATGCACGTTTAGGAGTTTGTTACATTACCTATTAGGTGGTAAGAGTCAGAGATGGGAGTTTACTCACACTTTAAGAAGAGGCAAGGGGTGGTCTGCAAGTCCAAGTTTGTCTGTGTACCAGGTTTTGTGGGCCATATAGGTGCTATGAGAACCACCATTTTCCTCTTTTGTGTCATCTCTTTGGACTGGAGGGAGGGCGCAGATTAGCCTGAACAGAAACCAGGGAATTATCAAGGCATCTGAGGCCAGCACTCAACATGAGGATCCTTGGCTCTGGTTACAAAAAAAGATAGTTGGTTGTTAAACCTAGAGGCTAGAATGTAGACATCCAGTGTTTTCTCTTTCTGACATGAGATTGAAGATGTCTGGCTGAAGGGCCCATTTCCCTTGATCCAGGTGGTGGCCGCTGAGGTAGTCCACTTTCCAGTTTCCCAATTCTGTGATGTGAACTGCAGAGATCACTTGACAGCGAGTTTTTGCCAACATTAACTGGTTTGCTTCCTTCAAGGCTGCAAGACTCCTGGTGCAAACCCCCCCCCGGTGCCTGATGTAATCCCCAGCCTTGGCACGGTCTAACTGCTCTCTTATAGGGTGCCCTCGCAGAAATGAGGGTCCAGTGTTGCAGAGCCATCCAAACTGCTCCGAGCAAGGATGTTGATGGGTAACTTGGCTTCCACCAGTGACCATGTTTTCCTGGACTGTGCGAGACTGGAACACTCCCAGCATGAAAAATTGCCATCTGTTATTACCTTCTAGTGAAAGGGAAGGAAAGCTTTTTGAAGGCCAGTGTCCATTCTGCTGAAAGTAGAAGCATAACCCAAGAAGTAAAGAATATACCCCGTGTCCTGTGGTGTACGATAAAGAAACATTTGATAGCATGGAAATATGAATTCTGCATTAATTTAGTACTTCAATTTTTTTAACAAGAGGTTTGTTAACATGGTAAGCTTTCTATATCTTACGAATGCTGGAAAGAAAACGGACAACCTGTTCTATCCCTTGTTAGGTCTCATGCACACTAGTTTATTTCACCTTACAGGAAAAAAATCTGCATTCAAAATGCACCTTTTATATCATTGGTCAGAATTGTCAATGAGTCTGGCCACTGAAAAGAATAAACGCTCCTAGCGCTTGGGCACTATATGCATTTGGTGGGTTTTTTATTATGCCTGAACGCTCCGCTCCTGAATGTGATTTTTCTGCCTTCAGGAGAGGAGCTTAGACCACCTCTAAACACTTCTGCTCCCAAACTCCTCAAAAAGCCTGTGTACACATGGATACATAGGCTTTAAGTGAGGGGAGGGCAGGGGCAAAATATATGTCCAAAGCCCCAAAAATGTCAGTTTAGGAGCAGCAGTGTGCATGAACCCTAAAGACTTCTGCAGCCATAACGTCTAGTTAAAATTACCACTTTGGTTGAAATGATCCTTTAGAGGGGAAAAAAAAGGAGAATTACAGTGGGGACGTAAAGTATTCGGACCCCCTTAAATTTTTCACTCTGTTATATTGCAGCCATTTGCTAAAATCATTTAAGTTCATTTTTTCCCCTCATTAATGTACACACAGCACCCCATATTGACAGAAAAACACAGAATTGTTGACATTTTTGCAGATTTATTAAAAAAGAAAAACTGAAATATCACATGGTCCTAAGTATTCAGACCCTTTGCTGTGACACTCATATTTAACTCAGGTATTGTCCATTTCTTCTGAAGATCCTAAAGATGGTTTTACACGTTCATTTGAGTCCAGCTGTGTTTGATTATACTGATTGGACTTGATTAGGAAAGCCACACACCTGTCTATATAACACCTTACAGCTCACAGTGCATGTCAGAGCAAATGAGAATCATGAGGTCAAAGGAGAGCTGAAGAGCTCAGAGACAGAATTGTAGCAAGGCACAGATCTGGCCAAGGTTACAAAAAAAATTCTGCTACGTAAGGTTCCTAAGTGCATAGTGGCCTCCATAATCCTTAAATGGAAGACGTTTGGGACGACCAGAACCCTTCCTAAAGCTGGCCATCCGGGCCAAACTGAGCTATCAGGGGAGAAGAGCCTTGGTGAGAGAGCTAAAGAAGAACCCAAAAATCACTGCGGCTGAGCTCCAGAGATGCAGTCGGGAGATGGGAGAAAGCTGTAGAAAGTCGACCATCACTGCAGGCCTCCACCAGCCGGGGCTTTATGGCAGAGTGGCCCGACGGAAGCCTCTTCTCAGTGCAAGACACATGAAAGCCCGCATGGAGTTTGCTAAAAAAAAAAAAAAAAACAAACACCTGAAGGACTCCAAAATGGTGAGAAATAAGATTCTCTGGTCTGATGAGACCAAGATAGAACTTTTTGGCCTTAATTCTAAGCGGTATGTGTGGAGAAAACCAAGCACTGCTCATCACCTGTCCAATACAGTCCCAACAGTGAAGCATGGTGGTGGCAGCATCATGCTGTGGCTGTGTTTTTCAGCTGCAGGGACAGGACAACTGGTTGCAATCGAGGTAAAGATGAATGTGGCCAAGTACAGGGATATCCTGGACGAACACTTTTCTCCAGAGTGCTCAGGACCTCAGACTGGACCTAAAAATGGCTGTCCACCAACCTTTACCATGCAGCCTGACAGAACTGGAGAGGATCTGCAAGGAGGAATGACAGAGGATCCCCAAATCAAGGTATGAAAAACTTGTTGCATCTTTCTCAAAAAGACTCATGGCTGTATTAGATCAAAAGGGTGCTTCTACTAAATACTGAGCAAAGGGTCTGAATACTTAGGACCATGTGATATTTCAGTTTTTCTTTTTTAATAAATCTGCAAAAATGTCAACAATTCTGTGTTTTTCTGTCAATATGGGGTGCTGTGTGTACATTAATGAGGAAAAAAAAAAAGAACTTAAATGATTTTAGCAAATGCAATATAACAAAGAGTGAAACATTTAAGTGGGTCTGAATACTTTACGTCCCCACTGTACCAGTTCTACTTACTTATAGTACTGTTTCTGCAGCGCACTCATCTCCACCCTTAAAATTTGCTCCACCTTTGCTGGTAATGACTTCTCCACATCTTTCTTAACTCTTCTTAGAAGGAATGGCTCAAGTTCTCTGTGGAGGCTGGCATAGCCATATTCTCTGCCTTTACCATGTTCCTCTTCAAAGTCTTCCCAGGAGGAAAATCTAGAAAATAAAGCAACACTGTCAGTTCAGTTCTCAAAATATTGTTTCGGGTTTTATAGATAAAACACAAGTCACTTCATAACATACTTTTCCGGCATGATGAAATGAAGCAGGGACCATAGCTCTTTGAGTGAGTTCTGCAATGGTGTTCCAGTGATAAGAAGCCGATGGTTAGACTTGAAATCTATCATGGTCTTATACAAAAGGGAATCATCATTCTTCAACCGATGAGCTTCATCAACTCCTATGAAAGCCCAGTTAACGCCCCCTAGAAAAGACTAATGAGAGAAAAGGTCAGGTTTTTTTTTGTCAGCACAGGGTGGTACTGTGGACATACATCGATAGACTGTGCCTCGTCCTAATTTGAATGATATCGAATTGACAGAAAATTGACTTTAATGGCACCACAAACTATTATGTATGCATTATAACCATATTAACAGTTTGTGTGTTTGTGGCGTGTTTGTGGTGCCATTAAAGTCCATTCTCTCTAGGTCAGTCCAATATTGACGAAAGAAATGGTCAGTAGTGTACTCTATCGATACAGCACATGGATTCTCAATAAAATTGCCAAGACATGCCACATACAATTTAAAACGTCTAAACCTTTAAGTCACACAAATGAAAAGCGGTCATTTCAGGTAAATTACACAAAAATAGGTTATATGAATATGGTATATATAAGAACACGCACATGTTGCCCTGCTGTGCATTTACATGGGTTTTCAGATGCAATGTGGCCAATTTACTAGAGGAGCTGAGATTTTTCACAGTAAATTGTGCATATTCACATTGATTATCCAATCATGTGAAAAATGAATTCATATTTCCTATATTGGCCTCTATTAAAGAGGTTGTAAATCCTTACAGACCACTTTTTACTACAGGTAAGCCTATAATAAGGCTTACCTGTAGCTACCCTGGATATCTCCTAAACCTACACGTTTAGGAGATATCCCCCTGTATCAGCATGTGCCGACGTCATCGGCGCACTGAAGCAATGGCACGCCCGCGCCGTTGCTTCAGCTAGTGTGCCTTTACCGGCCGTTCCTGCACGCATGCGTGGGGAGTGATGTCATCGCGATTCCGGTCAATCACAGCGCCTGAGCCTGCAATACCTGCAAAAAACTCCCGGAGCAATGTCACCGGCCGGAGTCGTGTACGGGGACTTCAATGTAGGTTAGTATTTCATAATGAGCTAATATGCTATGCATTTGTCTTGCAGGTTTTTTTATGGGTTTACAACCACTTTAAGCCCAAAATGGGTGAAATGTGTTAGGGATTCCTAATGAGCTGAAGCCATTTATGTTTATCTAGCTTTACTAATAAGTTTACTGTGTGCCGGCTTTGAGTGCAGACAGGTGCCATTTTCTAGTAGCCTATTTATTTTTTTCTTTTTCCTTCATTGAAGGACACAGCCATACCTCATCAAAGTTGGGTTTGTTGTTGCCACCTACAGGAGTAAATGGCGGATCACCACCAGAGACATAAGTCTCTTCGGGCGGAAAAGTGATGAATCATTTATCCATATAGGGCCATTATTCTTTGTAGGAGATCAGTCTCCATCTACATCCTGGAAGTTCAAGAAATCGGTCCGCCCCCCCCCCCTCCAAAATTGAATTACTAGGGGGAGTTATTGATGACAGCATTGCTGTAACTAGCAGCTGGAGACAACCCCTGGGGAGGGGGGGATAAATGTAAAACCAAAGGTCTCTATAGCGCTTGGGAACAAGGCTGTATGCGTTAGGGGTGTGCAGGCACCTCTATTTAAACAACAGTCTTGGGAGGGCAAAAGTCAGTCACTAAACAGGCAGTTTATTGGACTGATAAAACAAAATCCATAGAAATTCAATGGTTAAATAAAATAATTGCTGTAAAAATAGCTTGCACCAGACCCGCCAATGTTCATATGTAAAACAACCAGGGGCTAAACAGCCTACTTGCCCATATGTAGAGATGTTACAGGTGGGTCCTCCGCTTTGGCGGGAATCCCAAGAATTGTAGTTGCCCGGACACACCGGGAGTGTGAGGGATTGCTGGGCTGCCGTCACGGCGGCCCCCATCGAAAACGATAGGGGGGGGGGTTGGGTTGGGGGGTGAAAACAGTGGAACCTGCAGTGTTCACTCTGTGAAGACACTGTGTACAAGGAAGGTGGTTGGCGATGACGGCACAGTGCTGGCACACTCAAAGCTAGAGATTAGGGTTCCTTGTGGTACTTTGAAATGCAGGAACAGCAGTGGGATAAAGCTTCTTTATTGCTAAATGTTGAGACGAGTAAGAAACAGGGAAATTCAGAAGCGGCAGAAAATGAGAAAGGTACATAGGTACCTCCGGGTGCTTAAGCACAACCGATCCAACTCACAAAGTGATTCTGCAGAGACAGGGTCAGACCTGAGGCTGTGCCATGGCTCTGGAAATGAAAAGCATCACAATGAAAAACGCAGCCTTGAAAAGTCCAGAAGCCTACATCTGCAGAGGTAGGGTCACCCCCCCCCCCCCCCCGAGTCTGTGCCAAAGCTTGGGACATGAGAGAGTGCTCTACATCTACAGCTACCATGACCAATACACTCAGGTTTGAAAAGCACCATAATGCAGAGCCCTAGGCCCCACAATTGACCAGGCCTGCAAGGTCTAGGTACAGCATCCACAGTGATTGCGAAGGAACCGCTGAACTGTATGGTTACTATATAGAGACGAGCTCGAGTGTGCTGTGAGCTCCCCCTTAGCGTATTGCCACGGCCGAAGAACCCGGCAACATTAGATTGCTCTGCACCTCGTGAGACAGTTCCCGGTGTCCTGAGCGGTAGAGGGCGAGTGTGGAGGAGGGGTACGGTGGATCGGTGCCCATAGCCTGAATCCCAGCACGTACTGTGACAGCGTTGCTGGTGCTGCTGCCGCCACTGCGCATGTGAAACCGGAGCTCAGAAGCAGTGGAGAGTGTAGACCGGCGGCTTCACGGCGGAGGACCCGCCAGACGGTAGCTAAAGCACCCCTTCGGAGGCTGAGTGGAAGCCGGCAGATGTACAGCTGAAAACCGGTCTGGAGAAGGCAGGTGAGCAGGATTTGGAAGCAGGGTACAGGCTTGGACAGCCCTCTGTTTGCTGTTGCGGTTATTAAGAGGTAACTGTGGAACAATCTTCAAAGTGTCAGGATCAAGCAACAGCATACAGCATAATTGTTGCCTGTTTAAAATGCCACACTGCCAATTATAGTGCTTCTGTTCCTAGTGACACTTGCCATTGCTAACCATTCTGGGACCCGCTGCTTGATGTGCTGTATTAGAACTTTGAAATAGGCCCTGTTAGCTTACTGCTCGTTGTTGCTGTTGCTAAGAAACGGAGTGCAAGCGACCCTGCATCACAAGATAAGGGGACGGAGGAGTGTACGGGTAACTGTGGTACAAATTTCAAAGCCCCAGGATCAAGAAATAGTGTATAGCATAAATAGTGCTCGTTTAACACTATATTGCCATATTGTCATTTATTTTGCCTCTGCTGTTAGTGACACGTGCCATTTGTGATCACTCTGGGCCCTGCTACTCGTTGTGCACCCCTCTTTTTCTTTGTGTGACGTAGACAGTCAAAGGCAGCAATGTCAAGGAAAAAAGGGGAGGATCCAGGTAACATGGAGAATCTGGGGACGCAGTCGCTGAGATCCACAAAGGAAAAGGGAAATCAGGCGGCAGCAGCAGCAGCGAGGCTGGAGAAATTTGCGCATGCCCCTGAGCAGACCCCCACAAAAACTGGGGTTGCAACGCAAGCTAAAGTATCTGGGGATAGGAAAAGCCAGGGTCAGGCTTCATCAACAGCAGTAGGAGGGGGGCCTAAGAATGTGATTAACAACAAAAGCACAGGGGTGGGGGAAAACGCTTATATACCATTACCAACTAATGCTCCTACTATTACTCCTACTACAGAAGCAGAACCCACCCTTCGGGAAATACTACAAGCGGTTAATATGTGCAAAACATCATTGGAGGGTTTAAGCTGCCAAATTAAAGAGGTTAAAGAGGAACTATTATTAATAAAGCAAGAGCTACAAAGGGCAGTGGAGAGGATAACAGCTTTGGAGGGAAGGGTGAGCCAAATGGAAGATGATGTATTTCCTCTACAGCAAGATGTTAAAACCATGAAGGATCAACTGGGCAGATTTACTGAGAAAATGGATGACATGGAAAACCGTTTAAGAAGGGACAATGTAAGGGTAGTGGGGCTCCCAGAAGGGTGCGAGGGGCATAACTCTATTGTTTTTTTGGAAGGTTGGCTCAATGAAATATTTGGAAGAGAAACATTTTCTTTACAGTTTGCGATTGAACGGGCTCACCGGGTCCCCTTCAGGGCCCCGCCTCCTGGAGGCCGCCCCAGGTCTCTATTAATGAAGCTCCTGAATCATTATGACAAAATAGTGTTACTGCGTAAAGCCAGAGAAAAGGGGCCTATTTTTTACAAAGGAGCTAAAATTTCTTTTTTCCCGGACTTCTCACCGGAGTTGCAGAGACGCAGGGAGGGGTTTGTGGAGATCAAACGCATCTTACAAAAATTTGAAGTAAAATACGCTCTATTGTACCCAGCTAGGCTACGGGTAGAGGCAGATGAGGAGGTTCTCTTTTTTGATTCCCCGACAGGAGTAACACGCTGGTTTGAAGGAAACAAACAGAGACTGAAATGCAAGGAGAGGAGCCAAGTGAGCTAAGATACCTGTTATGAAGATTTGGGACGATGGGAAGAACTATGGGCTTGGCAAAGGGTGGTAGTAGGAATTTGTACGTTAAGCAGGATGAGAGAAGGGGATGGTATTACACTTAAAATTTGGCACATGAGTACTTCTTTAGCAGTGGGTGGGGGGAATATGGTTAGAGTGGGTATGGCACAGGGAGTGGATGAAGTGGTCACGATTAGAGCCCCTAGGGCGAACCTGGTAAGGTGGGGGAAGGGTGGGGGTGGGAGATTGTTGGGGTGGGCGGTTTGGGGGGGGGGGGGATGGATGGGAGGCGGGGTGTATGGAGATTTGTAAAATCAAAACAGAGTGAAAATAGAACACATTTAGTAGTCGAGGGGGAATGTAAGGGGATAGGGGAAAGGGATCTAGGTTTGAAAACAAGTGTGGTAGACAATAAAGGAAAATGGAAGATAAGGGGGAACACATGGAATGTCACTAGAATTATAGTATTAGTAAGAATAGTAGGTTAAGTCATGTGGGCATTAAAGCACAGAGTGCAACCATGGGCCATGGGGTGTTTGTTTTTTATTTTATTTTTTATTTTTTTTCTCTCTCTTTTCTTTTTTCTTCTTTTTTTCTCTCTTTCTTTTTCTTTTCTTATATAATGCACTTCACGGCAAAAGTAGTGGGGTTTTTTCTTATGTTTTTTAAGAGTAGGGAGTCACAAAAGATACAGAGGATTTTTGCACAATATATTGTATTAAGCCTAAAGCTGGGTTTCCCGGTTTCTTCTCGTTTTGTTTTTTTTTTTTTCTTTCTTTTTCTTTGGTATGCATAGCATGGGGTTTATAAGAATTGCTTCCCGCTCCTCGCCCCTTTGATGCAGTCTAGGGTTTTTAAGATAGGCTCCTGGAATATACGGGGGATGGGGAACCCAAACAAGAGATCGGCTATCTTCTCGCTGTTGGAAATGAGGGGGGTGGACCTGGTCTGCTTACAGGAAACCCACTTAACAAAGGATACGACAAAATATTTGCAAAATAGGAGGTTTCAGGCCCAATTCCACTCGGCCTACTCCTCGTATTCTAGAGGAGTGAGTATACTGGTGAAAAGAGGTGTGGTGTTCTCCTGTCGGCAGACCAGTATAGATGACATGGGCCGATATATTTTCCTGCATTGTTTAATAGAAAATAGAATGTATGTCTTAGCTAACATCTACATCCCCCCACCTTTTAATCTTGAAGTGTTGTACAAGCTAATGGAATTTATGGTAGACAAAATGGACACCCCGGTTGTAGTCGTAGGGGACCTTAACGAGGTGACAAACATAGCACTGGATAGATTCCCACCAAGAGCTCAAACATGCAACCTAGTAGAGGGCCGTCTAGGCCAGTTTTTGGCGGAGGCAGGATTGATAGATGTGTGGAGGCTTCGGAATCCCGAAATAAGACAATACTCCTGTTTCTCGGCCTCCCATTCTACCCTCTCCAGGATAGATCTGACCCTCGGGAATACAGAAGTGCTGCCGTTAATAAAAGATGTAGCATACCTCCCGAGAGGGGTCTCGGACCATTCACTGATGGTGGTTTCAGTGAATATAGGGGGTAGGGTGTCCCGGGGACCCTGGAAACTGAATTCATATTGGCTGGAGTTAATAGGAGAACCAGAGAGGATAATAATAAAGCTAGAAGAATTTGTAAGATTTAATGCAGGTTCAACTACAGGGGGTATACAATGGGATACCCTGAAGGCATTCCTTAGGGGTATACTGATCCAGGGGGTGGCAGGTGTCAAGAAAAAATCAAAAGAGTGGGAGGAAGGGATTAGGAGGGATGTGGAGATGGCAGAGAAACAATTCCTGGAGGATCCATCCCCAGAGAGGCAGAAACAGTGGGAGGACAAACAAGAGTCTTACAGAATGACAGTATTAAGGAGGGGGGAGAATAAGCTACTTTTTCAGAGACAACGAGCCTTTGTGGAAGGAGAAAGCGTGGGACGCATGTTAGCCTACCTAGTGAAAACCAACTCCTCCTCTTCAACAATTCCTGTAATTAGGACCTTAGATGGTGGGATCTCTTCTCATAGTTCAGAGATCACGGACACATTTGGGAAGTATTATGAAAACCTGTATAGGTCACAGGGGATGGGAAGAGAGGAGGATATGGATAAATTTTTTAGTAATATGCCAATCCCTAGTGTTACAGAGGAGGATAAAGAGAGATTGGACGCACCAATAACTCTAGCTGAATTAGGGCAAGCGGTGAATGGAATGGCAAATCATAAATCTCCGGGGCCAGATGGTCTCCCGGTTGAGATCTATAAGCATTACGGGAAAATCCTGTTACCAGAATTACTTAAAACTCTGAATTGGGCATTAAAGGCGGGGAGGTTGCCTGACTCTATGACCGAAACTACCATTATTCTGCTCCACAAAGAAGGGGGGGACCCGTTGGAGCCGTCGGCATATAGGCCAATATCTTTGTTGTGTACGGACGCCAAGATCCTGGCAAGGGTATTGGCGTCCAGACTTAACAAAATCATTTGTAAATTAATACACCCTGACCAAACGGGATTTATCCCCCACAGGACTACCAGTATGAACATAAGGAGGGCATATATGAATCTCCAGACACCGACAGAGAATACGGGGTCAAGAGCCGTGGCGTCCCTAGATATAACTAAGGCCTTTGACAGCCTGGAATGGAATTATCTCTGGCGGGTTCTGGAAGAATTTGGACTAGGTCCCGTTTTTATAAAATGGGTAAAAATACTGTATAACGGTCCGAGTGCGAAGATTAAGGTTAACAATGAATATTCACAAAAAATCTGTCTAGAAAGAGGGACGAGGCAGGGGTGTCCTCTGTCCCCCCTCCTCTTTGCTCTTGCTATGGAGCCACTAGCAATCTACATCAGGTCCTGTCCTAGAGTGAGGGGGTTTATGAGAAGAACAGGAGAGGAGAAGATTGCCCTGTATGCCGACGATGTCCTACTGTTTCTTGGAGACGCTGAGGACTCCCTTAGGCAGGTAATGGATATAATGGAGAGGTTTGGTAACTTGTCAGGATTAGTGGTGAACTGGAAGAAATCGGCACTCCTGCCCATAGATATACCTAATATGTCTGTGTCATCGGGAATCCCCCAGCTGAAAGTGGTTGCTACAATACGATACCTGGGTATAGACATGACAAAGGATCCCAAGCAGTATATAGAAGATAACCTAGCCCCATTATTGGTTAAATTTAAGCGTAAAATAGATATCTGGAACCGGCTTCCCCTATCAGTGGCAGGGAGAGGTAACCTAATTAAGATGATCTGGCTGCCCCAGCTACTGTATTTGTTACATAACACACCGGTGTGGGTAAATAAAAAATGGTTCAAGAAAATTGATACTTTATTTAGGGAGTTGTTGTGGAAAAGGGGTAAGGCTAGGATAAGTCTCCAGAGTTTACAGCTGCCAATTAAGGAAGGGGGAATGGCACTCCCGCATCCAAGATGTTATTTTCTCGCGGCACAGCTGCAGCATATAAGTGACGGAAGAGTAGATAGAGGCTTGCTGACCCAGGGGGCGCCACACAAGACAGTGGTGGAGGCATTGGAGGCTGACTCTTTTCTCGAGAGAGGCCCCACAATTAGGATGTTAACAAAGGTCTGGAAGGCAGTAAAGAACCTAATGGGCTATGTTGGGTTTACAGAATATGCCCCCCTGTGGCATAATAGGAACCTACAGGAGGTGGTGGCCATGGGGGAGTTTAAGGAGTGGGAGAGATGGGGTATAAACAGGCTATCCCAGCTATATAAAGGGAACGTATTAAAATCCTTTGGGGAACTTCAAACTGAAAACGGAATCCCAAAGCAAACCTTTTTTAGATACTTACAGATGAGATCTGCCCTGGCTGCCCAGTTTAGGATGCATCCTTTAGTATGGAGCGAGGCCGCATTGCTTCAGAAAGTGGTTAAACCTAAAATAAAGGGATTTATTTCGGAAATATATGCACAGCTGTGCGTTAAAAGTACTGTAAGGCCAGAGAGCCTTGGGTGTAGGGAGGGATGGGAGATGGATGTTGGGAAACTATCGGATGGACAATGGAGGAAAATATTGGAGATCGGGCAACTGGTCTCAGTATCCCCTGCGCAGAGAGTTTCCCACTTAATGCTGGTACATAGGGCATATTACACACCAAAAAAATTATTTAGATGGGGATTAAGATCAGACGCTAAGTGCCCTAGATGTGGGGGGGAGGGAGACCTAATACACATGGTCTGGAGATGCCCCAAGTTATTCCGGTACTGGACAGGGGTAGTGGAGGCCATTAGCAGCAGGTGGGGGATTCCTCTGGAAACAGAGGCCAGACTATGTATTCTGGGTGATAGAACTTGGGGACAGGAGGAGACAACTCTAAAAACAGCAGTTTTGAGGTGCCTGTATCAAGCCCGGAAGTTGATTATGCAAAGATGGCAGACCGTAGCACCCCCGACGGTGGAAGAATGGGTAAAAACAGTAAATGAGATCATTTGGAAGGAGAGAGCCCTATATATTAGAAGAGGAAATATAAAGAAATATGAAAAGATGTGGAACCCCTGGTTGATAAGTATAGGTTGTAAGGAATAACTGAAAGAGCTCGGGATCCCGGATGGGATGGGAGGAGGTGGGTGGGGGGGAGGTTAATAGGTAGTAGGGGTAGATAAAATGGACATGATTTGTTTAGATGGTCTCTTTCTATATGAATTGGAGGATGTCTCCACATGCCTGTTGATAGATTTGTAAATTTTATGAAATGTATTTTATAATGAATTGTTAATAAAGAATACATAAATAAAAAAAAAAAAACTGAAAAAAAAAAAAAAAAAAAAAAAAAAAAAAAGAGACGAGCTTAAGTAGCGGTTGTAGTGAGAAATCTTGATTGAAGAAACCAAGACACACTGTTTGCCAGTGTCCATTCCTCCTGTAGATGGCTGTATTATCCAACTGTAACTAAATACCTGTGACCTTTAAAGGACAAGAAAGAAAGTCTCTGAAGATCTTTTAGATTTCATTGCATTCACTCTCCCTACTCTGACAGGGAACAGAATTCAAGTAAATGGAAGATATTCACATATTTAAAAATTCTTATTTTTCTCCTCCGTTTTCATCTGGTGATCTGGTCAGTAACACACCTCCTGTATTAGAGCACCCCCACTCAATGAATGAGCACAGGGGGCGCCTTTACAGAGCAGCATTGTCAGTTGTGGAGGGAGGGTAGTGTTAAATGTATTAGTAGATTTAGATATGCTAACAAACTGAAGCTTAACTCCAGCTAATACTTCATAAGCAGTTGCAGCTAAAAAAATTCCCTTTGTGATAAGTTTTACATAATGAAAAGCTGATCATTGTGAACACCTCTGCCAGTATTAAAAGGTTTGCCTCATCTCTGTAAATGATACATATTACAAGAGAGCTTGTTCTTTTGAAAAACAACAAACTCATTGGGTACATCACCAGATGAAAACAGAAGAAAGCTAGCCCAAAAAAAAAAAAAAAAAAAAAAAAAAAAAAGGAATTCCGATACAGATCTTAGAATTGGTAAGCTGGAATATAATAAATGTTTGTTTTTGGATTTATTACTAACAAAATGTGACAAGTTACTTACTTTATCTTTAAGAAGGATCTCATAGGTTGTTAATAAAACATTGAATTTTAACCTCTTGTTCGGCAGGTGCATCCACTCATGAGTTCTGATCTGAAACAAAATAACAAAATCTATAAAAACAGAACAGACCCTGGGCATTTTCAAAATGATTAAAACCCATTTACACATGCATGCAGTGTTGCGGAAGTGGACCTCAAGGGTGCTCAATAACATTATTAAGATGCATAGCTCACTACAACAACCAAATAGATTTATATACTGTACATCAGGTCCGCTTGATTCAGATACAGTGCCTTACAAAAGTATTTATTCAACCCCCCCCCCCCCCCCCCCCGGGCATTTTTCGTGTTTTGTTGCCTCACAACCTGGAATTAACATGGATTGTTTGAGGATTTGTATAATTTAATTTACAGAACATGCCCACAACTTTGAAGATTTTTTTTTTTTTTTTTTTTATAAATAGGACAAAAATAACAGAAAAGGTCAATGTGCATAACTATTCACCCCCCCCCCCCCCCCCCTAAACTCAATACTTTGTAGAGCCACATTTTGCGGCTATCACAGCTCTAAGTCTCTATGAGCTTGCCACATCTTACCACTGGGATTTTTGCCCATTCCTCCTTGCAAAACTGCTCCAGCTTCTTCAAGTTAGATGGTTTACACTTGTGAACAGCAATCTTTAAGTCTGACCATAGATTTTCTATTGGATTGAGGTCTGGGCTTTGACTAGCCCATTCTAACACATTTACATGTTAACCCTTAAACCACTCAAGTGTTGCTTTAGCAGTGTGTTTGGGGTCATTGTGTGCGGCCGTCTCTTGGCAATTTTGTTTTACCATTTTGCATGAATTAAATACAGCTTCAGGATTTACTTGCAAAATGAAGAACCTCAATGCCTTTTCAGAGCTGGGTGTATTTTCCTGCTTAAGCAGAACACCTCAGATAAGCCTCTTTCAGTGCAAAATAGGTGAGCACACAAAAGCTTAGTCTGAACTTGGCTCCACAGATATGGGAATGTATACACAGTTTGTGAAACTATTTGAATACAGGCAACAAATCAGGTTAACTTCACTTAACAAATTCAGCCTTAATCGTATTCGTTTTTATAGTGCACAGAGTGACAGGTACATCTTTTACAAGCATACATATTTTTAACTCTGAGGATCCACAAAGGATAATGTGATATCCACCATAAAGACTGCATATGGAAGGATGTTTGATAAACGTACCACATTCCGGCTACTAATATCCCCCAAATAGACAACAGCATTCATTAAAGGAGCCCAGATCTGAATTTCTCTTTGCCAGGAGGTTAATGTTGAAAGGGGAACAACAATCAGAAAAGGTCCATACAGTTGATGTTCGTGGAATAAGTAATTTAAGAAAGAAATGGTCTGAATTGTTTTTCCCAATCCCATTTCATCAGCCAGAATGCAACTGTTTCCTCTGGAAAGAAGAGAGAAGAAACGTCAAATACAGTCGGTTACAATAGCTGTTAAACTTTACCTGTTTTTTTCCCCAAGTATGTGACTGCAGACCCCAGCTGTTGGTGTGCCAGAGTGCTCTACCTACCCTACGAAGATCATTTACATTTTATACTTTGGAAGAGCTAAAGCTTTAAAAACTCGTCTCACCCTTCTGTACTCCCAATGCTGGGGGCAGGTCTGGTCCTGGTGCTCAGCAGCACTTCAAATGAAGCAGTCAACTCCATAGAAGTCTAGGTAGGAACATTTCAACTACCTAGCATGCTCAAGAACAAGATATGCACGGACCCAAGGATTTCGGGCAGAGGAGTTTGTAAAGCACATCTGCATCAGGACTCTACTCAGTGCTCTTACCATCTTCAAAGATTCCTCCTGGAGATTCAACCGCTTTTAAAATAAAAAAACATTTAAAAAAAATATATTAAAATTTGTAACTACTTCTGGACTGCCAGCAATGTACCGTGGACCCGTAACATAGCAAAGTACGGTACTGACTGGTACATCGCTGCCTGTTTCTGGGTTTAGGGCACCTGCATAGACATTCCCCCCCCCCCCCAGCCAGGAAATGGTCTTTAGTGAAAAGCAGCACACATTACACAAATTAACACTTGTTAGGCATTTAACACGTTGATTACCGGAGAGCTTAACCCCTTCGCAGCCAGAATCATTAGTACAGCGAGAGTATAGGATTACCACTCGTGTCACTGGTGAGGTCAGTAGCAGTTGGTTAGTTCCCACCCACTGTCTGATTGTCCTCCTCCACACTATCACAATCCCAGTATAAGTCGCTGATCACCACCATTAGCAGTATATATATATATATATATATATATATATATATATATATATATATATATATATATATATATATATATATATATATATATATATATATATATATATATATATATATACTTGGGAGATTTTTTTTTTTTTTAACCAAAGACATGTAAGCAAAATACATTTTGGTCTAAATTTATGAAGAAATTAGATTTTTTTTTTTAGTTGGGTATGTTTTATAGCAGAAAGTAAAAAATTTTGTTTGTTTTTTTTTTTAAATTGTTGTTGTTTATATAATAAAAAATAAAAAAAACCCAGTGGTGATTCAAATACCAATAAAAGAAAGCTCGATTTGTGTGAAAACAATTATAAGTTTTGTTTGCGTACTGTGTTGCATGGCTGTGCAATTACCAGTTAAAATAGCGCAGCGTTAAATAGCAAATGAAGCAATGATATTGTTAATTGAGCATAACATTTTATAAGGTGTGATTGTGTTTATAAAAAGCATAGTTGACTTCTGAATGGAAAACACATTAAAGTCATTAGGAAATACATCAAACTTTAAGGCTGCATTCACACCTGAGCGTTTTCAGCTCATAAAATGCCCAAAAAACGCCCAACAAGCAAAATCCCATTCATTTCAATGGCACCTGTTCACATCTGAGCATTTTGTCATTTGAAGCAAACCGCCTGAAAAATGCCCTAAGCTCAAAAAAGAACATAAGCTTCTTTGGGGAAGAATACTGGCGTTTTTGTGCCTTTTACATAGGTGACCTGAACAAAATCGCGGTAAAAACGCTGTAAAAAAACACGGCAAAATCGCAGTAAAACATGCACAACTTCTAAACGCTCAGGTGTGAATGTAGTTTTAATAAGCAGAACTAAAGAGGGAGATAAAAAAATAAATCTTACTTGCACCATGAGTGAGCAAGCCAGTTTAAGCCATCAAGCTGGTAGTCCCTAAGCTCCAGTACATCCGTCCCTCCAATATATGATGGCTGTTTCTTCAGAGCAACAAACCTTGGCCTCAGTTTCAAAACCTGTAAAAACATTTAAAAGCTTAAAATTAAAGAATGGCTAATTACATCTGTGCTTACTCTTACCTGCCAAATGTTTTCTAGTTTTTGTCAGCCATGCCTGTGAAACAAAATTTCCAACCAAAAAGTTGTTAAAATTACTGTTTTCAGGATCAGCTCAAACTCACTGCACATTGGTGACAATGATGAGGTTTAGGCAGAGAAAAAGCATAGAAAGCCGAATTGCTGAATAAGGCTGTTTACATTTTATTTCCCTCTTCTCTGAAACTCCAAACCAGAGTTTTCCTCTGCTATGTGGAAAGGAGAGGTGGAAGGATACTAGGGAGGAACGACGCAGAGATGTTACTTGATGCTTGATGTAAGTGCAATTTTTAACATACGTAGAATACATTTTTATGAATTTACACTGTGTGGAGCCTTTTTTCATTTTGGGGTACTCCTATGACAACTGTCAGGAAGATTGAGAAGTCAATGCGGGAAGACCCTCTGAAGTCATAAAAGGCCCTGGCTGGGTATAGAGCCACAAGTGCTATTAACCTCTTGTGGTGAGAGGTCCATATGAGCAAGTAAGCGAGTCTTTCAGCCTCTGGTGGTGGTGCTGATGCACAGGATCACATTTCAAGGTGGTGGATGGCAGTGATACTCACCAGGAATTATTATTATTACATCACTTGTGGACATTTATTTTTTTAGTATTTAGCGCAACTCTAAAAAGTTATATAATACTGGGACTGCTTATTTCTCGCAGGAGAGTTGCTGCTTGCACTATTAGGTATGTATTAGCGCATTTCTTTATTCCTATTCATTTTAATTTAGTGCCGTTATCAACCAT
Source organism: Lithobates clamitans (assembly GCA_037952925.1). Lineage (NCBI taxonomy): Eukaryota > Metazoa > Chordata > Amphibia > Anura > Ranidae > Lithobates > Lithobates clamitans. The sequence goes on along the minus strand of JBBGZY010000178.1, from coordinate 7,186,059 downwards.
TAAGTGTGCAGAGATCTTTTAATCGTTTTACTGCCACTGCCATAGAATCTTACAGCAAGGGTAGAAGGGGGGTATACACACACCCTTGAGGATTGTGTGTACACTCCACGAGCCACCTTTACAATACAAAACCACAGGCTGTACAGCAACTGGATCATTCTCTATAGTTCTCGGAGTGTGCCCAATCCCTCTGGCTGGCTTCCTGGGCTTCGCTGTAACACCTGAGCGGGAACATCTGTTATCTAATCTCTGCTAGTTAGAATTAAGCTAGAACGATGTGTAAAATGTCACTTTCGGTTTCCGGTGCCACTTTCCCTGGCCCTTGCGGGCTGGAAAGAAGCCAATGAGTGTGCTCCATTAGCTTTAATGCCCTGAACAGAGGCGACCCGTTTGGACATAGATGCTGCAAGATCTGACGCCCACCAACTAAAGAGCCTTATACCGACTCTGCTGGTGTGACGATCAATATGTTCATGCGAGCTAATCAATGACCATTCAATCGGTACCCCACACTCCCTTCATATAGCCCTTTTTTTCCACTCGCCCTAGATTCGCCACTGTATATTCTCTAGCACCCAGACATCCACTTGGGTCTGTGCCTTCCTGACACAGTATCCTCTTGGACGGGCTCCGTTATTCGGTGTCTCTTTTTTGGGGGTGGATCAGTGTGGGCAGATTGGGGCCAGCCACACACACCCAGGCTCCGGTTTTTGGATCCGTGGGTGGTTTTGACATATCCGCCACCGTGATTTGGGCAATGGCTGCTCCAACACTGTCATGTTTGGTTCACCATACAGTAGGAGCTTGCCCCACGAGTCGCCCTTGACGAAGGGACGGTCAGTTTCAGTCCCGAAACGCGTAGCCCTTCGTGGAAGACATTACAAGCATCTTTATCCAATGCACATCAGTACAGCTGTGTTTCAGCTTTTTATTGTGTTCACCGTGTTATGTTTATTAACTATGCTAATGTTTTGTATACATATATAATTATATAATATATAATTTTTTCTATGGAATAAAATTGTTTTTACATTACGCTGTTGCCGTTAAAGTCCCACAACCTTATATGGGGGTATTTTTTTCCACCTATCAATCTAGGGATGTTGGCAACATACATGATCTAGCTGGATGGTAACCTTTTTCTATTAGCTTTAAAGGAAGGTCGGGGTTTTGAAAGACCCAATTTCATATTAAAGAGAACCTGAAAAACATATCACTTTCAGGACTTTTTTTCCTGAAAAATATAGGGTATTGAAGTTCATCATTTTATGGGGCATTAAAAGTTAAAGCTTGACATGTTTGGTATCTATTTATTTGGTGCAACATCATTTTTATATTTTCCCCAAAAAATTGGGAAATATATAGCGTTTGTGTGTACTAAAATTAACCTAATTCAGTTTTAATAGAAATTTTACACTTGATAAACAGCTGCATAAATATCATGTGACATAAATTGGAACTACCACCATTTTATTCTACAACTTGTCTGCTTTCATAAAATCTATATTGTTTGGGGATTTTAACACCTAAAATTACATATATATTTTTTTATTTTTTTTTTAACATTTCTGAAAAAAAAAAAAAAAAAGAAAGAAAAATGGCAGCGAAGGGGTTAAAAATATTGCAGCCCCCAATGCCCTACATCCAGTGATTGTAGATTTTTCTCATTTATGTAACCCATCTTTCCTTACCTTGCACTCCTTAAAAGGAATAGTTTTGGACTGATTTCGGCTAAAGTATTCATCAATGCGTGTCTGAAATTTTCTAGCAATAAGTGCTCCATCCTCCCAACTGCACTCTGAATACGGAAGACCTTGCCACTTGCAGAAATAATCTGGGTATCCAGCTGCAGATTTCTGATTTGAATGAGCTGCAAAATTACAGAAATCGAGTGTTTCACTCAATGAACAAAATCAGAGCAAAGTAATGTTCCTTAGTATTTAAACAAAATCTATTATGACAGTATAGATAAGCATTAAATATATTTTAGTGAGCTTATACCGGTAAAAAAAAATTTTTTTTTAAATATATATATATTTACACACACAAACAGTATGAAATAAATAAGCGCTTAGACCTGTAAACCGCAACTCTACAAACATTCCTTCTAATGTATAATACTTTGCGCACACACTATATTAGGGCTGCAACTAACGATTACTTTTATAAATCGATTAGTTGGACAATTATTGTACTGAATAATCGGATAATAACCTTAACAAAAAAGTGTGGTGTATAATTTAGTTAATATGTAAAGTTTAAAATAAAAGACAATTTATTTTTAAATATCTCTATGCAGTGATAAATATAAAATAACCGACTATATGGTAAGGGAGCAAAATCTCTAATCCACTCTGAGAATAACAGACAGAAGAGATATACTGTATATACTATTAGAGGTTGAATCTAGTAAATATCAGACCTGAGGCCCATACACACGATCTGACTTTTTGACAACAAACATGCAAATTAGCTGTTTTAAGGCAACATCCGACCGTGTGTACGCTCCATCGGACAAACCTTTTCAGTTTTCATCGGTCAAATGTGCAAATGTGTTGGCTGTGCGAACAGACAAACTTGGTGGCAACAAAAGTCCGACGTCGATCAGACTTTAGTACAAAGTACAAACACGATTGCTCAGAACCAATGCAAAAGATCAGACAATGGGTGGCGCCAGAGAAGTGTCGTCAGTACGTTGAAACGTCACTACGTTTGTGTTTGTTGCCTAAAAAGTCCGGCCGTGTGTATGCTTAACAAGTTCACGGCCAATGCCCTTTGTACAGAAATCCACGGGAAAGTTTGTATAAAGTCCGATCGTGTGTATGAGGCTTAAGGGATTCATTTATTTAGTTTTTTCTTTAAATAAAAATGACTGTTTTGCAGATTTTCAGACAGAACTGTAATATATTATGTATGACAGACTCTCTTGTCATAGGCAGATGGCTTGATAAAAGCTCCCTGCGCCTGCTGTCACTTATACTGGCCATAAAAAACAAAAAAAAAAACAGGTCTTCCTTCAAAAAAACTGAGCTCTGAAGAGGGGACACCCCTCGAAACATGTTAGCTTTCTTTGGACTCTACATCCCACAACTGTTACTGGCTGTAACTTGCTGGATGTAACTAATGGTGGATTTATACAATTTGCTTGATTTTATTACTCGTTAGTATGAGTATGTTTTTAACTTCTTGCAATATTAGTGTCGCAAGGGTAATGCGCTAGGCTGGAGCACCTTCTGTTCTTTTTTTCCTTTTAGAGTTTCTTTTTGGGTTTCCCCTGACCTGTGGAGAGTGGCAGCACAGCTAATGTGGTGGCTTGAGTAGCGAAGACTCATGATTTTAACCAGCCCCAGGAGCATTAGTTTTTCTTTTATAGTATAGAGTGCACCTATAGCAAAGTAAAAAAAAAAAAAAATTCTGCCTTTGGGCCCTTTCAGATGTGCGGATCCGTATCCAGCCATCCGCTTGCTCAGCAAGGATTGCTCTGTTGATCCCCGCTGAGCCGGCGGATGACAAGTCCATCTCTGCACACTGTGCAGGGACGGACCTGTCAGATCCCGTTTCTTTTCTATTGGGGGGGGAACGGATGATTACGGACCACCTGTCCGTTCTCATCCGATCCGCCAGACGGATGGAAAACAGGACATCTATCCACCTGGATTTTGTGAATCGGGGCAGGGTGGATCGGATGTCAGCGGACAAGTCACCGCTGACATCCGTCGCTCCATAGAGCTGTATGGAGCAGATTCAGATTTTTCAGATTTGCTGACAGGCGGATCTGAACGGTCTGCACGTGTGAAAGAGCCCTTTAGAACCACAAACTTCCTGCCCAGTACTAAAAGTCCCATAAGGCATTGCTCCTCACAGATTCACAAGTTCTCAGGCACTTACTGACATATTATGGTTGGTGTACTGTATGTGTGTTGCACTATATTTCCTGATATGCAAATAATGCATTCTGCATCCAGGCCAACTAACCAGCTGACCAATTAAACAATTATGAAAATGGTTGACAACTAATTTCATAATTGATTGTTTTTTTCAGCCCTACACTATATACACACACAGTTGATATAAGAAGTCTACACACGACTGTAAAAACGGCAAGTTTTGGGGAAAAAAAATAATCAGACCAAGATAAAATCATTTAATCATTTTTTCCATGTGAACTAAAATATGCGCAATTCAATAAAAAAACTGAAATTGTTTAGTGGCATAAAAATAAATAAAAAATAAAAAAGTGGCTGCATAGGTGTGCACACACTCTTATAATTAGGGATGTGGTTGTGTTCAAAATTAACCAATCACATTCAAAATTGATGTTAAGCCCACGTTCATATTGGGCCGATTTGGCATGCAGTTTGACATGTCAAATCGGAGCCTATTGCCGGCAATGTCACCGTCCGAATCGGTGCAATGCTGACTTAGCAGCACAACACTGATTCCCAAAAGTAGTTTCTGTACTACTTTTGGCGACGATTTCAATAGACATCTGTGCATGAACTGGCACAGATGTCTGTCAATTCTCTCCCGAAGTCGGACTGAAATGCCGGCGATTTCAAACCGCCCTCAGTCTGAACGTGGGCTAAATAGTAGTCCATACACACCTGCCATCAATTAAAATAACTAATTAACCACTTGCACTCAGGAAGATATACCTCCTTTAATGACCAAGCTATATATATATTTTTTTTTTTACAGCACTGTGTTGCTTTAACTGACAATTGCAGTCATGTGATGCTGTGCCCAAATAAAATGTATGCCCCTCCCCCCACATTGAGCTTTCTTTTGGGTGTATTTAAAAGTAAAGTTGTTATTTTTTGTGCTATAAACCAAAAAACACAAAAAAAAAATCCAATAAAAAAAAAAAATTTGAAAAAAAAAATCAAAAATCAAAATGTCTTCATCAATTTAGGCCAATGTGTCTTCTGTTACATATTTATGGTAAAATAATAAAAACGTATATTGAGTGGTTTGCGCAAAAGTTATAGCATCTACAAAACTATGGGAGGTTTTTATTTTTAAAAATGTTTTACTAGTAATGACGGCAATCAGCGACTTATAGCAGGACTGCGATATTGCGGCAGACAAATTGGACACTGACACTTTTTGGGGACCAGTGACACTAATACAGTGATCAATGCTAAAAAATATGCACTGTCACTGTACTAATGACACTGGCTGGGAAGGGGTTAACATCAGGGGGATCAAAGGGTTAACGGTGTGCCTAGCTGGTGTTTTCTTACTGTAAGGGAGGTGCTTCTACTAGGGGAAGGTATGGATCGGTGCCCCTGCTTTGCAGAGACACAGGATCTGTACTGTACCTTCTGTACTGACAGAATGGCGATCTGCCTTGTTTACATAGGCAGATTGCAGTTTTCCCTCTGTACTGACGAATCAGCCGATCGGCTCCCGCTGTGCATAATCACAGCAGGAGTGGGTCACCGGTGGCACGTATACGCACCCCAGACCCAGAAGTGTCAGATCACGCACTGGATACGCGATCTTGCACAGAGCGGCTGCCCTGCTACAGTATATCAACGGTGGGCAGTCCGCAAATGGTTAAGCCTACAATGCACGGCTGTTCTAGTAGGATTTTTCTGACATTTACTCAGTTGCCTGTTACAGTAAAAGCCATGGTCCGCAAACAGCTTACAAAGCATCAAAGGGATCTCATTATTGGAAGGTATTAGTCAGGAAAAGTTACAAAAGCTGTAAGAATTTCTGGCAAGTTATATACTACATATAACACTCTCCGATATACTTCATAGGTCTGGGCTGTGGGGTAGGGTGGCAAGACAGAAGCCTCTTCTTACTAAAAAAAACATCCAAGCCCAGCACATTTTGCAAAAACCTTCATCAAGGCAAGATGTGAAGATGTGCCATGCTGTTAGACTCCTGCCCCAAAAGACTGAATGCAGTCATAAAAACGGTACTTCCAACAAAGTATTGGTTTAAAGCGGTAGTAAACCACTGTAATATAAAAAAACAAAAAACATCCCCCTGGAAAATAGCTGCATAATGTGCTAGTATGCATCGCATTTTAGCACATTAAGAAATACTTATCTTAAAATAAAACCCTCCAGCGGCACACTGTCATTGCTGAGAGGGCATCCATCTTCTCCCGGTCTTCCTTCCAGGTTTGGCCTCTGGATGTGTGAGTGGCCACAGCCACAATGGCGTCATGCTTACGCGCGGGAGCCCTCGGTTACAGCGATGTCACTGGCTGCATCCAGGGTGAATAAATATTGATTTTACCTACAGTTAAGCCTCATTATAGGCTTACCTGTAGGTACAAATCACAAAGCGGACTTTACTACCGCTTTAAGGTTGTACATATTTGAGCAACCAAAATTACATTTTTTTTTTTTTGGTTTTTAATTGAATTGCACAGATTATAGCTTACATTAAAGTGTTAGGAAAAAAAAAAATTGTGACTCAATTTATCTTGGTCTGTCTTCACATTTTAAAAACCTGGCATTTTTACAGGGGTGTGTGTGTGTTCGTGTGTGTTCGAATAGGCAGTTTTACTTTCCTCCCACATCAGATTTGTGTGCATTTTTTTGTTCACCAAAAACACCCCTCCAAAATAAAGTATGCCATTCATATACATTGCAAATTAAAAAATAAATAAAAACTTACCTATGATTCTTTCCACAATCTGATACTGTTTGTGAAGGTCATCAGTAAGTTCTTGTTGACAATTGTAATACTCAATATCTTCAGGCGATGCTGCTTTTAGCCTTTAGAATTACAAAAAGGAAAGAAACTTACTAAATGGGTTAAAAGAGGTCACCAAGGGGGTAGGCAAACTGCTGCAGATATGATATATTCTGGCACTTTAAGGTGCCCACACATAGGTGTCTTGCCAAATCTCAGGTCGTTTATACAGTCAAAGCTTTCGCACTATATGAGGACGCCAAAACTTACCCACCCCTTTGGCTGTTAAGGGAAGGTTTGTGAGTCTGCTGCAGTTATGTGCAGGCACCCCTTCATGACTGTACTTTGCCTCTTCAGCAGTTTTCCCTCCAATGACAGAATCTCAACGTATACGCAGAAAACAATGGGTATGACTATTTCATTAACTTCTATTTAAAGTGGCTGTAAACCTGTACATACAGTCGTATGCAAAAGTTTAGGAACCCGTGACAATTTCCATGATTGTCATTTATAAATATTTGGGTGTTTGGATCAGAAATTTCATTTTGATCTATCAAATAACTTAGGGACACAGTAATATTTCAGTAGTGAAATGAGGTTTATTGGATTAACAGAAAATGTGCAATATGCATCAAAACTAAATTAGACAGGTGCATAAATTTGGGCACCCTTGTCATTTTGTTGATTTGAATACCTGTAACGACTTAGCACTGATTAATTGGAACACACAATTGGTTTGGTGAGCTCATTGAGCCTTGAACTTCATAGACAGGCGCATCCAATCATGAGAAAAGGTATTTAAGGTGGCCAATTGCAAGTTGTTGTTCTCTTTGACTCTCCTCTGAAGAGTGGCAACATGGGGGCCTCAAAACAACTCTCAAATGACCTGAAAACAGAGATTGTTCTACATTATGGTTTAGGGGGAGGCTAAAAAAAAAGTTATCGCAGAGATATAAGCTGTCAGTGTCCACTGTGAGGAACATAGTGAGGAAATGGAAGACCACAGGCAAAGTTCTTGTTAAGGCCAGAAGTGGCAGGCCACATAAAATATAGGAGAGGCGAAGGATGGCGAGAACGGTCAAAAACAGCCCACGGACCACCTCCAAAGACCTACAACATCAACTTGCTGCAGATGGTGTCACTGTGCATCCTTCAACAATTCAGCGCACTTTGCACAGGGAGAAGCTGTATGGGAGAGTGATGCGAAAGAAGCCTTTTCTGCACACACGCCACAAACGGAGTCGCTTGAGGTATGCAAACGCATATTTGGACAAGCCTGCTTCATTTTGGAATAAGGTGCTGTAGACTGATGAAACAAAGATTGAGTTATTTGGTCATAACAAGGGGCGTTATGCATGGCGGCAAAAGAACAAAGGATTCCAAGAAAAACACTTGCTACCCACAGTAAAATTTGGTGGAGGTTTCATCATGCTGTGGGGCTGTATGGCCAGTGTGGGTACTGGGAATCTGGTTAAAGTTGAGGGTCGCATGGATTATTCCACACAATATCAGCAGATTCTTGAGAATAATGTTGAGGAATTGATCAAAGTTGAAGTTACACCGAGGCTGGATATTTCAACAAGACAACGACCCAAAACACTGCTCAAAATCTACTCCGGCATTTATGCAAAGGAACAAGTACAATGTTCTGGAATGACCATCCCAGTCCCCAGACCTGAATATCATTGAACATCTCTGGGGTGATTTGAAGCGGGCTGTCCATGCTCAGCAACCAAACCTAACTGAACTGGAGATGTTTTGTAAGGAGGAATGGTCCAAAACACATTCATCCAGAATCCAGACACTCATTACAGGCTATAGGAAGCGTCTAGAGGCTGTTATTTCTGCTAAAGGAGGCTCTAATAATTATTGATTTGATTTTACTGTTGGGGTGCCCAAATTTATGCACCTGTCTAATTTTGTTTTGATGCATATTGCGTATTTTCTGTTAATCCAATAAACCTCATTTCACTACTGAAATATTACTGTGTCCCTAAGTTATTTGATAGATCAAAATGAAATTTCTGATCCAAACACCCAAATATTTATAAATGACAATCATGGAAATTGGCAGGGGTTCCTAAACTTTTGCATACGACTGTATACCCAGTGAAGTAACCAGCATAAATTGATACGTAGGGGGATTTTGTTTCATCTTTGTAGAAGGTGTAGCTGTGTATCTGCAGCCATTTGTTCTGTAGATCGTTCTGGTACACAAAGATAAAAGGATTTCTTCTTAGATCTAAGAGCAGGGGGCGGGCATCTGAAGTCTTCACAGAGCCAACAGGTCTGAGTCTTAATTGGAGGGAAGGGACACATCCCTACACCCAGTGGGGGAATAAGCACATTAGTAAATATGCATCATGGCTGCATGCTGCAGCTCCCTCCCCGTCATTTAACTCTGGTGTCAGGGAAAGCTACCAGAAAAGACTCATAATAAACAAAAAAGAACAAGGCAACAGAGAGAAATTACACTGGAGAAAAGACAAGTGCACAGTATAGACGATGTGCTTTTTCATCTTTCATGTTGGAGGTTTACAACCACTTTAACCGTGAAAGCATGCTGAATCTGTTCCATTTAAACCTAACCAAGTTTGACGTCTGTGTAACAGTTTATTAATGGCTTTAAATGTAATGACAAAGTAAGTAGAATGAGTCTAATATGGCTACATTGTTCTGTGCCTCTATTTTACATTAGGATCTACCTTGCACTAATCCTTAGGCACTTCAAGGAGGAAACCAATTACCACTGTGGTTCAGTGCAATGAGTTTACAGTAAAGTGGAAGTAAAGCCTAAAACTAAAATCTCTAAATCTACTTGCAGGCACAATCTAAGACCCCTTTCACACCGAGGGTGTTTTGCAGGCGCTATAGCATTAAAAATAGCGCCTGCAATCCACCCTCAAACATCTGCTCCATTGTCTCCAGTGTGACAGCCCGAGGGCTGCCACACTGGAGCAGTGCGCTGGCAGGACATCAGGAAAAGTCCTGCCAGCACATTCTTAGGAGCGGTGTGTTTACCGCTCCTCCACCGCTGCTCCCCATTGAAATTAATGGGGCAGCGCTGCGATACCACCGGCAAAGCGCCGCTTTTGTGGAGCATTGCGGGCATTTTTACCCTTTCTCGGTCGACGCCAGGGGGCGGGGCTGGTTGGGTGGGGCCCGAAAAAGCGTCCTGCTAAATGCGCCGCAAATCCGACTGTAAAAGCCGCTAAAAATAGCGGAGTTTTACCGCCGACGCTATGGACGGCTCGATGTGAAAGGGGTCTAAGACGAGCCTATCTAACCCTGTAAAGCAAAACTCGCTATACATACCTTTTCTGAAGCCGAACCAGTCTGGTCTTCAGAGGCGGAAGCTCTATCCAGGACACAGCCAACAAGAGCTGTGAAATGCCTGGGAACTGACATCACCTATAGACTTACCATGGTGTTTCCATTGTCGCTGCCTCTTCCGCACCCGCCTACACAGAGAAGCTGCCGCTGACAGCTCAGCGTAGAATCAGATCCGCTTTAGAAAAGGTATGTATAGTGAGTTTTGTTTTACAGGGCTAGATAGGTTAGTTTGAGATTGTGCTTGCAAGTACATTTACAGATTTTAGTCTGGACTTCCACTTTAAACACAACTTGAATAAAAAGGGAGTTAGAAATTGTTTAAGGCCAGTACCATTTCTTGGTTTCCTGCTCCTTTTTCTTGTAGTTTTCCATCTTTTTCATTCCTTTTACATTTTGCTGCTTTAGTGTTTCTTCCGTTTCCCATGTATTGTGAATATGAGACCAACCTTTCCATTTAATTAAATACTGGCCTTCTCCAGGCTCTTTTGTCTTTTCAAAACCAGTATTAGGATCACCATCAGCTTCTATTGCATAAATGGTTGTAGTACCACCAGTAACTGTGAAGTAGATATAAAAAGTTACACACCAATTGAAAATAATTGCAACACCTGATTTCAGTATTACTGGCTTACCTAAAACATAAAAACAAACACATTTGCAAAATGAAGTTTGACAAGCGTAGTGTAAGCACAAGAGGATAGTAGTATTTGTCCATTACATGTTCAGGCTCTGCTTCCTCATCTCCACAGGTGTTAAAATGATCCTTCTTGTCAGGGTACATTTTAAAAAATAAGAAATATTTTCTTCAGTTGGGTAAAAATATAAAATAAAGACTACAAATTCTGCAATACTGTGGAATCAACTAGTGGAGTTTGTCTTTTTTCACGTTTTCTAGACACTGGCTGGCCCATTGTAAAAAGAAATTTACACAAACACACTTTAGAGCAATGACACACTCACACAACAGCCTCATCAAGCATTTTAGCCAACCAAAGCCAGCCTAAAAGCAGGCCGATACACCTGTGCAGTTTACTTACGTAACCTATAATGCTTTGGGAATATAGTTGACGGTAGAAATCCTCTTGCACCTTTACCTCTTACATGTGCTATTTTTTTAGGCCATTCACAACAAAATAACTCAAACTCTTATTTCTACTTTTTAGAATGTTAAATTCAAATTTTAAAAGTGTTAATAAACCCACAACAGTAAAATCAGTCTGTAAATGCAGTAAAGCATGCTTGTTATACTCACTTTGGAACCCAAGGGGTTAATCCTGTGCATTGTGTAAAAAAGGCTGTTTGATCCTGACTACTCTGATCCTCCCCTTCTTCCACTGTCTCAAAAACCATCTCCTGATAGAACAGAGCCTTAGGGGCAAGCCAAACATGCTCAGTTTGGTGTGCATTGCTAGAGAGTTTATTTTTCTCTGGGGAGAGTGAATCGGCGCTGTCTAGACAGAGGTCCAGTCAGGGGTACTGCAGCCTCATTGGACAATCATGTGAGAATGAAAACTCCTCCTACAAGCTTTAACCAGACACTGATAGAAGAAGTCACAAGACTGCACTAACTGCCAATGAGAAAGGGTATTTAGCAGTTTATATTTACTAAAACTATTGCATTTCCAGGTTCTGTGTACTGTGGGAGACCAAATATAGTGAATGCAGGGTCCTGGGGTTTACTAAAAAAATGTACAAAAACAGTGGGCCTAAAAGGCAGAAAAATTATAGCATCTTGGTACTTAAAGCGGATGTAAACCCTCACATATATCCAGTGAAGTAAATAGCCTTTAGATGATATACAGAGATGAAACAAGTCTCCCTATACAAGCTTTACATGTATATCTGCAATCTTCAGCTTTATATACTGTTTAGAAAGTGCACAGTCTGTTAGATTTTTCCACTTCCTCATGCATCTGTAGGAGTGGATTATTGCTATACACTGTGAGACAGCTGATGAAAGGCAGGCAGACACACACACACACACACACACACACACACACACACACACACCTACCCCCCACACACATGCAGAGTTTGCCTGTGAATAGCTTTAACAGTCTGCCAATTTATAGCCATCTACCCCGATACACACTTCTATCTCCCGTCTTGGAGAGCTTGTCAAAAGTTATCTGGCTGATAACAGAAGAATGGAGCAGGACAAAGCTATGGGACACAGTGCTTTGAAGAGAGATTTAAAAAAAACCACTACAGATATATGTGCCCAGCTCAAATTTCATGAATCAGGTTTAGATCAAGTATAGCCTTTTATCAACTGGAGACTCCAGGACCGCGATACAATTTTAATTCTAAAAGCACCCACCAAGGGCCACAAAAAAGTCAGGGCAACATGCAGCTTATGAAAACTATAAAAATGTAGCACATATAAATGTAAATGTGTGTTGGTCCAAAGGACGACTAACCTATCAACAAGGTGAAGTATATGGAGCATATATAAATAACAATCTGTGAGTAAACAATGATTAATTAAAGACCAGAGTCTCTGAAAATAAACAAAGAAAGTCTCTCAGCAGTGGTGGATGTTCTGAATGTTGAAAGGAGGCTTGGAGGGGATTTGGAAAATCACTCAATGGACACCTCCTCTACTTTCAATGGCATCAAAACAGATAATGGTAGGCGTAAACTCTTACCGGATCCAGTGGACTCCCCTGTCTTAGACATGGAGTCATGAAGGCATAGTGCCACCCTGGGCATGCGGAACGATATCCGGACCGTCAAGGTTAGCAGGTAAGTGGTTCACCGGTGTTGACCTGGTCGTCAGATAGATGTTCTCGATAGATGCAGGTGGGATGATGTCCGCTGGGATGCACAACGCATGGTGGAGCTCAGGCATTCATTTATTCACACAGCAAATTTTTTAAATGATTAGACTCTTAAGTGCATCATCTGAATACAGGACTGGTCCAAGCAATTGTTCACATTCCATCCTAACAGGTAGATGCTCACTCTATGCAGGGCCAGATTAAGAGCATCATGGGCCTGGTGCTGAGAATTTCGGTGGGCCTTTTTATGGAAGCAAAATGAAAATGCAAACAATTTTTCGCTAAAATGAATTAAATTTACTCTCACCAGTAATACCAGCTGTGCAGCCTCTGAGCAGCAGCAACACCACCAATACCACCTGCTATGCAGTCTCTCACCAGCAGCAAGATAGGGAGACCACATTTCCAAACTGTCATTTAGGGACAACCCCCTCTTCCCAAAAAAAGATGAGGGTGGGGGATGTAGTCTCGGGGTTGGCAGGGAAATCGGCAGTGGAGGTGATTTATCAGGCAAATGGCTGGTGTTAGTACTTAAAATCAATCATCCTGACACCATGCTTGATATGGTGTCAGGATGATCAAATTCCATTATTTCAGTTACTACCTTGTAATATATAGTGAAATAGTTCAACTCACCATCCTGCAGAATCAGTGGGAACCTGAGCTTGTCACTTGCCACCAGATGCAGCTTGTCACTTGCCACCCATAGCCTGCCACCAGATGTAGAGTATCACTTTCCACAGTTGCCTGCCGCTAGATGCAGCATGTCACTTGCCACCAGCAGCCTGCCACAGATACAGTGTGCCACTTGCTACCCACAGCCTGCCACAGATACAGTGTGCTACTTGCCACTAGCAGCCTGCCACCAGATACAGCGTGCCACTTGCCACCAGCAGCCTGCCACCAGATACAATGTGCCACTTGCCACCAGATACAGTGTGCCACTTGCCACTAGCAGCCAGCCACCAGATACAGTGGGCCACTTGACACCAGCAGCATGCCACCAGATACAGTGTGCTACTTGCCACTAGCAGCATGCCACCAGATACAGCGTGCCACTTGACACCAGCAGCCTGCCACCAGATACAATGTGCCACTTGCCACCAGATACAGTGTGCCACTTGCCACTAGCAGCCAGCCACCAGATACAGTGGGCCACTAGCAGCCAGCCACCAGATACAGTGGGCCACTTGCCACCAGCAGCCTTTCACCAGATACAGTGCGCCACTTGCCAACCACAGCCTGCTACCAGATACAGTGTGCCATTTGCCACCAGCAGCCTGCCACCAGATACAGTGTGTCACTTGCCACCAGCAGCCTGTCACCAGATACATTGTGCCTCTTGCCACCAGTTACAGTGTGCCGCCTGCCACCAGATACAGTGTTTCACATGCCACCACCAGTCTGTCACCATATACATTGTGCCACTTGCCACCAGATACAGTGTGCCACTTGCCACCAGCAGCCTGCCACAAGATACAGTGTATCACTTGCTACCAGCAGCCTGCCACCAGATACAGTGTGTCACTTGCCACCAGCACCCTGCCACCAGATACAGTGTGTCACTTGCCACCAGCACCCTGCCACCAGATACACAGTGTGCCACTTGCCACCAGCAGCCTGCCACCAGATACAGTGTCACTTGCCACCAGCAGCCTTCCACCAGATACAGTGTGCCACTTGCCACCAGCAGCCTGCCACCAGATAGTGTGCCACTTGCCACCAGATACAGTGTGCCACTTGCCACCAGCAGCCTGCCACCAGATACAGTGTGCCACTTGCCACCAGATACAGTGTGCCACTTGCCACCAGCACCCTGCCACCAGATACAGTGTGCCACTTGCCACCAGCAGCCTTCCATCAGATACAGTGTGCCACTTGCCAACCACAGCCTGCCACCAGATACAGTGTGCCACTTGCCACCAGCAGCCTGCCACCAGATACAGTGTGCCACTTGCCACCAGATACAGTGTGCCACTTGCCACTAGCAGCCTGCCACTAGATACAGTGTGCCACTTGTCACCTGCAGCCTGCCACCAGATACAGTGTGCCACCAGCAGCCTTTCACCAGATACAGTGTGTCACTTGCCACTGACAGCCTGTCACCAGATACAGCATGTCACTTGCCACCAGCAGCCTGCCACTCCCTCCAGGACTCTTCCAGGATGGAAAGAAGGGACAGGGCCTGCATAGTCAAACAAATCCCTGGAGCCCCCACCCCTCCTCATCTGGGATGGTATGGCTGTGTGTAAATTGAATGCCAGGAGTATTGATCAGACCAAGTTCTACAGAGGGGGGTGTGTACAGCCTTTGGGCTCACACTGGTGTGCTGCAGTTTGGGCGCACTGCTTGTGTATCTGCAGTTTTAGCTGCAGACCTATTGCTTTATATCAGGTTGCATATTTTTGCCGCATTTTCTGACAGTGCGCCAAAGATAAAATGCAGCACGCAGGAATTTTGGTGCGCTTTCAGAAAAAACATGCAACCTAATAGAAATCAATAGGACTGTGGGTAAAACGCAGGAAAACTGCGGATACACCAGCAATGGGCCAAGACACAGCAAATGAGTGTGAACCCACCTAAAAGCACAAGGAGCCAAATCTACATATTGGCTGCAGTTATAAGAGCCATTGCTGAAGATAAAGGTAAAAGAGGGGGGGAGAAGGGAGATAAGAGTCCAGTCACTGAGCTCACACTTGGATGGGAAGCTCATCACTCAGATATGTGTTCAGTTCACCTTCTATCTGCCGGCTGCTCTGTTCATAATTTCCCAGCCCACACGGCTCCTTCACTGCACACAGAGAGAGAAGAGAGAGAGGGGAGGGGGAAGGCAGAGCCATTTGTGTAGGGGGGGACTGTGCACTGTGACACTGTAATAACCACAGTGAGCCAACACAGATGCAGCCAGACACCCCTACATTTACACACAGCTTCTCCTGTCCCATAGAAGTTTATGGGCAGGAGAAATTGGGCTTATAATGTTGGCTGGGAGGGCCGTTTTTAAGGCAGGGGCCTGGAGCTGCAGCTCCATCAGCCCCTATGTTAATCCGGCCCTGACTCTATGCTGTTTTTTTAAAATTTTGTTGATTTGGCAGATTGCTTTCTTTGATGTTTTGGACTTTTTATTTAAAATTTGTTTTTGATGTTTATTTGAATTGAACACATATATGTATTATTTTGCTTATCAGTCACTTTCACATGTGCTCACGTGGCATTCTTTTGGTTCACATTGCAATTTGGTGATGTCATTTAACCGCTTGACGACCGGCGCACGCCGATGTACGTCGGCAGAGCGGCACGGCTGGGCAAATGGGCGTACCTGTACGTCCATTTGAATTTCCCGCCGTGCCCGTGCGTGCGCGTCGCCGGCGGCGCGCACGCGCGCCGGCCGGGAGCTCTGTGAGTCGGGTCGCGGGTCCCGCGGACTCGATCGCCGCGGGGAGACCCGCGATCGCCTCACGGAGCGGATGAACAGGGAGATGCCGTTGTAAACAGCATCTCCCCGTTCTGCCTAGTGACAAGTGTCACTCGATCTCTGCTCCCTGTCATCGGAGCAGAGATCAGTGACGTCAGCCACACAGCCCATCCCCCTACAGTTAGTAATCACTCCCTAGGATACACTTAACCCCTCCCCGCCCCCTAGTGGTTAACCTCTTCACTGCCAGTGTCATTTACACAGTAATCAGTGCATTTTTAATCGCACTGATCGCTGTATAAATGACAATGGTCCCAAAAATGTGTCAAAAATGTCCGACATGTCCGCCATAACGTCGCAGTCACAATAAAAATCGCTGATCGCCGCCATTACTAGTAAAAAAAAAATTATTAATAAAAATGCCATAAAACTATCCCCTATTTAGTAAACGCTATAACGTTTGCGCAAACCAATTAATAAACGCTTATTGCGATTTTTTTTACCAAAAATATGTAGAAGAATACGATCGGCCTAAACTGAAGAAAAACATTTTTTTTTTATATATTTTTAGGGGATATTTATTATAGCAAAATGTAAAAAATAATGCGTTTTTTTCAAAATTGTCGCTCTTATTTTGTTTATAGCGCAAAAAATAAAAATCGCAGAGGCGATCAAATACCACCAAAAGAAAGCTCTATTAGTGGGAAAAAAAGGACGTCAATTTTGTTTGGGAGCCACGTCGCATGACCGCGCAATTGTCAGTTAAAGCGGCGCAGTGCCGAATCGCAAAAAACGCTCTGGTCAGGAAGGGGGTAAATCCTTCCGGGGCTGAAGTGGTTAATGCTTAGTTTTTTATATTGCTTATACTTAACAATAGCGCCACACTTTGAATTTTCTGTTGTTATTTTTGTCCCTGAGTCTACGGGTGTGTTGGCTGCTTCTTTAGTTTGCTTTTAGCGCAGCACTGTACCACATTTTACAATTATCATCTGTTTTGATGCCATTGAAAGTAGAGGAGGTGTCCATTGAGTGATTTTCCAAATCCCCTCCAAGTCTCCTTTCAACATTCAGAACATCCACCACTGCTGAGAGACTTTCTTTGTTTATTTTCAGAGACTCTGGTCTTTATTTATCATTGTTTACTCACAGATTGTTATTTATATATGCTCCATTTACTTCACCTTGTTGATAGGTTAGTGGTCCTTTGGACCAACACACATTTACATGCGCTACATTTTTATAGTTTTCATTGTTTGCTTGTGACATTGTATGTAGCTGCTCTCTTATTTTGTCACTAGTTAGCGCAGCGTTTCCTCTCTTGCTATTTCCAATATGCAGCCAAAAAAAAAAAAAGTCTATACTACAGCTCAAGAGCCCCAAAGCCAAATCTTGACACTTCCTTGTGAGGATTACTGTCTCAGCCTCCTCTCACATATTGCTACATAGTTCCTTTACAGTACAGATATGCCATCAGAACATGCAGACAGTAAAAAGGGAGTGGGAGCTAGTGTTTAACACCATGAAGAAAGACTGAAAATACACTTTTAATGGCCTGAAGCCATTTTACCTCCTTTTCGCCCAAAACGAGAGTCCATCACTCTTTCAATTGTTTCAAACTCATCTTCTTCTGGTTGAGGAACATCTTCACCACATACTTCCAACAAGTCATCAGAGTCTGTTTTCATCTCCTCATCTTCCTTATAACTGACATTAACAGTGGCCTGTCGCCTAGATGCTCGCTTATCATAGTCATCATCATCATCATCATCTGAGGAATCTGCATCTTGTTTTTGACCAATACTCTTCTTCCCATTTTTAGCTTTGGACCTGAAAACAAATACATAATACTTCATAGTCAATAGGACAAACAGAGGGGAAAAAAACACACACAGAAATGGCAAGACTATGCAGATTGTTTAAACCAAAACCATCCTAATTTTCTGAAAGATCCACTTCGACTTGTCCTTTCTCTTGGTTTTCAGACACCAGCTCTTTCTGGAGACATACTTTAAAGGAAAGACTTTAAAATAACTAAAAGGCGGAGGCGCATGCGCGGCGCTCTGTGAAATGGACGCTTGATCACAGAGCTCCGTCCCGCTCCGAGCGATCGGCACCCCCCGCAGCGGATACACTCTCCCCACACACTTCAAATCGGGAGCGGAACACGGCAGCACCCCACAGGAACAGTTTTGGGCAGTTTCATACACCCAAACGGACCCCAGAGGACAGTTTTCTCTCTCAGCCGGCCACCACACAGACACCTAAGATGGCGGCGGAGCGGCACACAGGCGATGCTGCACACTCAGGCACAACGGATCCCTCTCCATGGCGCACAGCTCTCCTTAAAGAGGTATGTGGAGAGTCTCATATGCCCCCTCATTGCATGGATCCAGCATCCCCTGCCTCCACAGTGTCTCTGCTAGATCAGGCCCTGGATGGACTGCACACACCACACACTGCTTCATCTTCACAGAGGCCTAGCTCTCAGCCACAGGATGTGCATCAGCTCTCCTCCTGTCCCACTGATATTTCTATGCTCTTCACCAAATTTGCAGAAATGCTTGATAAAGGTCTCGCACACACTGCTGCCAAAATAACTTCAGATATCAAATCAGACCTTCACCTCTTGGGATCCCGCATTGAGCATATTGAAACTAAAATGGATGCTACGATCGATCGGGTCAATCAAAACACGGATCGCTTTCAGGAACTCCATGATCAGCTGGAGGGAGCGATCGCCAAAATCGATGACCTTGAGAATAGGTCCAGACGACTGAACTTCAGGATAAGGGGTCTTCCCGAAACATTCACGGACATTCCGGAAGCAGTTCATTCCCTCATCAAACAACTGATACCTGACATCAGAGCCCACAGACTGGAGCTCGATAGGGCCCACAGAGCCCTAGGCCCCCCGCGTTCAGATGGTCTTCCCAGGGACATTGTGGTGAAACCTCTCTACTACAACGTTAAGGAGGAGGTCATGAGGAAGGCTCGCACCATGCCCCAAATTCAACTTCTGGGTCACACAGTTCAGGTGTACGCTGATATCTCTCCTTATACTATCCAACGACGACGAGCACTTAAACCACTCCTAAATGTCCTGACACAGAAAAATGTAAAATACTGGTGGCTTTTCCCGCTGAGCCTAAAATTTGAATTCAACGGTAAACCTTTCAGATTCTCTACACTGGCAGAGGGAGAACTTTTGCTGAAAAAACTGGGACTCTTGACCACTGATCCAACATCACCGATGCAGTCTTCTCCTTCACTCCTTCCCAAAAGGCCACCCCCACCCAGCCCGCTGACATCGACGTGGCAAAAACCCAAGTACAAGAAAGCCAAGGAGGGCCCTGCTACCTGAACCACCGGACCTTTTTTTTTTGTGTTTTTTTTCCTTTTCCTTCCTTTTTGGGAAGTAGATATACCTCACCTCTACACCTTACAGGTCTCCCTCCTTTTTTTGAGGAGGCACCTGTCTGGTCTTGGGGGGCGTGGATCGTTTGTGCTCCTTGAATGATGGGGCTATACCCTTTGCATAGTATTTTTATTTCAAACATAAGTTTGGGGGGGGGGGGGGTTTTCCCCTTTTTTTTTTTTTTTTTTTTTTTTTTTTTTTTTTTATTTTGTCATATGGGACAATTTTATGTTGAGATCCTCTCTGTTTCCACTTCTTACAGGCTTACTTCTCAGTTATCACTGGGAAAGGGAGTGTGTCCTAATAGGTTACACATTACTTTTTGGAAAAATATTTTTTGGGGTGCCGTGCACGGGGCGGTATCTATGCGCCTCGTCCTTCCCGCGGAGTCGGATTTTTTTCATTCCTACTTCGAGTTGGGACTCCCTCCACTAGTTTGGAGGCTACAAAAATTTTTATTTTTTTTTATCTCGGGATATGGTGAAAGCATTTTTCACATATCCCTGGATCCTCTTCTCTTTTCCTTCTTTTCTTCTGCTTTCTCTTTCTCTTAATATCTCTACTAAATTTGTATTCTTTTCAGTGACGTGTGCGGTGTCGCTTACCCACGGGACCCGGGATCGTGATCTGGGGATATTACGGTTTGCACGTGACCATATACCACCTGTCCATCGGAAGGTAAGTGGTGGGGGTTTGCTGACATCTCGACCTATCCTGCTCCATGGCTGACCACACCACCTCCACACAGTCCCTACGTTTTGCTTCGCACAACGTACAGGGGCTAAACTCCCCACTTAAGCGTCGGAAAGTCTTTCAATACTACCATGACCAAAAAATAGACATACTATTCCTTCAGGAAACACACTTTCCAAGATCTTACACTCCGTCTTTCATACATGCCAAATTCCCCACATTCTTTCTTGCCAATTCTGATAAAAAAACTAGAGGGGTGGGAATTTTTTTTTCCCGCAAAACACAATTTTTACCAACCTCTGAATTTCGGGACCCTGATGGTAGGTTCATTATGGTGAAGGGACTCATTGATGACCAGCTTTACTCCCTAATCTCTTATTATGCACCTAACCAAGGTCAAGCAAAATTTTTCCAATCCCTCTTTCACACCCTAGCTCCAATGCTGGAAGGCATGGTCCTATACGGCGGAGACTCAAACGTGGCATTTGACGCAGGAAGAGATAAGTCTAGACCCCCGGGAGGGGATGTTGTGCGCCCCACCAGACAGAGTCTCAATGTAGCGAGACAGATCTTTCACCAGGGCCTAGTGGATGCCTGGAGGGAACTAAATCCTGGAACTCGGGAT
This sequence comes from Lithobates clamitans, assembly GCA_037952925.1. NCBI lineage: Eukaryota > Metazoa > Chordata > Amphibia > Anura > Ranidae > Lithobates > Lithobates clamitans. Next base: position 7,165,141 of record JBBGZY010000178.1, on the reverse strand, counting down.
TACACGCATTATTCTAGCCCCCATAATACTTTTGCCAGAATTGATCATTTCTTCATTATGCAAAAACATCTTCCGTTGGTACGTAAGGCAATCATTAAGGACTCTGTCTGGTCGGACCACTCCTCCCTTCTCTTAGTCATACACAAACCTGTAACTCATTGCCAAGGGTTCCATTGGAAATTGAATGCCTCTTTGCTTAGTAACCCCTCACATGTCAATGAAATTAGCAAAGATATCCAGGAATACTTTTTGCTTAATGATATTGAAAACATCTCCCCCATCACATTGTGGGCAGCTCACAAAGCCTTTGTTAGGGGCAAGCTTATCCAAATGTCCGCTAGAATAAACAAAGCCCGCAAACTGGAAATAGCTAGACTTGAGAGTGAATTTTCTCTCCTCAGTAAACAACATAAACGTAATCCCACTTCTACATCGGCAGCTAGCCTAGAATCGGCGCGCATGGCTCTTAATTTATCACTCACGGCGGTGGCGGAGAAAAGTTTGCGATGGGATGGAGGGAGGTTCTATTTTCAAAAGGACAAATTGGGGGCCATGCTAGCACGCAGGCTTACTCCAAGGTTGAGGGTACACACTTTACCTAAGATACGTTTAAGTAATGGTTCTCTGTCCCAGAGTCCGCTGAAAATCATGGAATCCTTTCATGATTTTTACCGAACTCTATACAGCTCTCATGGTTCTGAACCCTTGTCTACCTCAATTGATTCTTTTCTGGACTCTCTGAAGATCCCCAAGCTCCGAGAGCATCATAAAGACAGCCTCGAAAATCCCATCTCTACAGAGGAAGTATCTCAGGTCATTCATGACCTTAAAAATGACTCTGCCCCTGGTCCAGATGGCTTTTCAGTCCCGTATTACAAACACTTCTCCCAGCAGCTTTCCCCATTTCTAGCTCGCTTTTATAATCAGCTACGAGCAGGGGGACAACTAGATAAGACGCTTAATTCAGCCTTCATCACAGTGATACCAAAGCCAGATAAGGACACTAGCTGCACAGCTAATTACAGGCCCATCTCATTGATCAACAATGATCTTAAAATCTTAACTAAAATCTTAGCTAATAGAATATCTGCCTTTATAAGCTTGTATATTCATAGGGATCAGGTGGGATTCATTCCTGGGAGACAGGGTCCAGACCAGATCAGGAGAGCGATAGACATGGTTTCGTTACTGAACTCTGGCTGGGACAAGGGACCCCCTCAACAGGGATTATTTCTATCTCTAGATCTAATGAAAGCTTTTGACTCTGTCTCATGGGCTTTCATGTTCCCGATTCTACAGAAGTGGGGTTTTGGCTCATCCTTTCTGAACATTATAGGAGCCTTATACGATACTCCGGTTGCACAAGTTAAACTGCAGGGTTATTATTCAGACCCTTTTCCGATCCTAAAGGGTACTAGACAGGGCTGCCCTTTGTCCCCATTGATCTTTGCCGTGGTCATCGAGACACTAGCTATCGCCATCCGGGATAACCCAGACATACATGGAGTGCGTTGTGGTCCACAAACCCACAAATGCGCTCTCTTTGCAGATGACGTTTTACTTTTCATCTCCTCACCACTTACTTCTTTACCTAACTTATACAAAGTGCTCGATGACTTCGGCAAGGTATCGGGCCTTAGGGTTAACTACTCTAAATCTAGGGCTCTAAACATTAATCTACCACCCTCCATGATGACCTTGCTTAAAAAAGACTTCCGCTTCAGTTGGGGGGAAAAAATGATCCCATATCTAGGTATCAACCTCACTGCATCTATTGACGACCTTTACAAAGCTAATTTCCCCCCACTTTTTCGTAAACTCGGAGAGGATCTCTCAAGATGGGACAAAATGGGGTTATCTTGGTTGGGTAGAATTAATTCGGTGAAACTGACTTTGCTACCACGTGTCCTTTATCTCTTTAGGTCCTTACCTATACCAATCCCCAAAGATCACCTCAGGAAATTTCAATCCAAAATTGTTAAATTTACATGGGGCGGGAAGGGACATAGGATCTCCAAGGAGACTCTGTTCAGGAGCAGGGATCAGGGAGGAGTGGGTTTACCTAATCTTCTCTGGTATCATCAGGCAGCACAACTTTCCCAACTGTCCACTGTATACTCTAAGATTGCCCACCCAGATTGGGTACATATTGAACGACAGGCGATCCCTCAATTCACTTTAGATTACATCCTCTGGTCTCATCCAAGATCTAGACCTGCCATCATGGTTCCTACACTTTCCCATTCCCTGACAATGTGGGACTCTCTCAAACACAACCCCCGATTAGTTTCTAATTGGCAACCATTGTCCCACATCTTTCGAAATCCCCTTTTTCCTCCAGGTATGGATATTCAAGCATTCCACTGGTGGTTAGATAAGGGGATGTACAGGATAGGACACTTTGCTAACCCTACAGGACCCCTCACTTTGACCCACTGCATCAACAAACTGGATATGCCCAACACGGAAAGATTTCGTTTCAGACAGATATTTCACTTCCTGCAGTCTCTTAGGTCCCCCAGTCATAGTCCTCTTTCGATCACGGAGTATGAACGGTGGTGTGGTCAGGCGGTGGAGCAGAGGGGAGGGATCTCAGTGATTTACCGATCACTATCTAGGGCTGAGACTAAGACACTCTTCATGCGCGAATGGGAGAATGATCTCCATCACACCTGGAGTATTGAGGAATGGAATAGAGCTTCCATGGCTGCATCCAAGGGCATTTTGAATATAGCATTAGTGGAAGCAAATCTGAAAGTCCTTATGCGGTGGTATATGGTCCCTCTCAAACTCTCTAAAATCTACCCTAATGCTTCCCCTTTATGCTTTCGACATTGTGGGCATATCGGGTCTATGTTACACATCTGGTGGGACTGCCCTAGGATACGGGGCTTATGGAATAGGATCTTTCATATCATTAGGAAAATAACGGGTTTCCCAATCCAAAAATCTCCTCAACTGGCTCTGCTGAACTTTCCCTGTCCTAACATTCCTAAAGTAGTTCAACGACTTATTATGTTCATTTTCCTGGGGACCAAACTCACGATTGCAAGGGCCTGGAAGAGATCCACTGTTTCCTATCTATTAGTTCAGCGAAAGATTTCATGGATCATGTCCCAGGAGAAGACGGTTAGTATTCTCCTGGACACCTCCTCTAAACACGACGCCATCTGGGATCCTTGGGTGAAATACATTTCCCCGCCTCCCCTGCCTGTATCTTGACCTGGACCACTGTGGTTGAGCGACTACCGCACCGTCATAGGATGTATTATGACATATTCTCTTTCCTTTCTTCCCTTTTCTCTCTTCTTTTCTCTCTTCTTCTCCTTTTTGCACTATAGACTTCCAGCAGACAGGTTAGACTACCTTGTTAACAGATACAGCATCTACTATACCCTATGCCTTTATTATGGATGTTAGGCTTCTTATATTGCTTAACTGAGCTTATTTCATGCAGACTGAACCTATAGTTTTATGTTCCTCTCTTGTTGGACAGCCTCATGCAAATTTTACCATAAGCTCTACTAGTTATTTTGTCCAGCTGAGCATAACACTTTTGTTAGATAGCTTATTTTTGAATTCTCTCACGCCTTTAAACACTTTTCTTCATTATTTTTTCATTTTTTATCATTGTAACAAAAGTTTTGATTCTCCTGGGTGGTGGACCTCCCCTCCTGGCACAGCTAGTTCCCATGAGGGGTGCAGGTGTAGGGGAGTGCCCATCTCTTCGGAGCCGGTTTTGGGGAATTCAACCCCACGCTGACAGCTTATATTGCTTAATCCTACATACGGTTCATGTTATGTCTGCTACTTTATAGGTATGTGTTACACCAGTGATTGTACCTGTAATTTTGAGCATTATTTTTTGTTTTGTCAAACTCTCAATAAAACTATTGAAAGAAAAATAACTAAAAGGCAAAACTTTTTCTTTAGATTTTGGATAAAGCGGAGAGGGATTGAAACACCTGTCAGTTTTTATTGCCATCTGTGCCCATTAGTGAGATTCACCCGCTCTATTTGTTCCGTTTACCATTATCATTGAAAGTAAAAGAAAATACCAAGTTTTGGGTTGTCTCCAAAAAAAGTAATACATGGGAAATCTTCCAATGGGGGCAATAGTTCTGGAGGCCTGGGGGTCCCCAAGGAATTCCCTTAATTTGCAGTGATTTCCTCTCACTTACTGTTTTAGCTATGTACAAGAAGTGAAGGTAAAACTCCCCAGTGGGGCACAGATGGCAAAAAATAATTTAACAGGGGTTATATCCCTCCCTTACTCTATTCTAAATGAAAGATAGAATCCTTCCAGCATATGTTCTGGTATGTCCTTGCGCCTCTTCCCAGTTGTACACGTGCATACCAGTTCAACTGGCATCTCCGAGTTATAAAAAAAAAAAAAAATACATAAACTGTGGTCCACCTTAACGCAGAACTATAGTCGAGAACGGGCAGGTTCTTCTGCAAATATAAATACTTACCTGACCGTTTGCAATTCTCTGTAGAATGTACTTTGCGCCGCTCAGTTTGCATTTTGGCACAGTGCCTGTGTGCTGAGAGGACTGCACTCACACACGTGCGTGAGTGATGTCATCCCATGCCGGCCAATCAAGGCTGCCAAAGAACAGCACCCGAAAAAAGCTGGGGAGAAGATGCTGGTGAGGGACCTCGTGGGTGTCAGAACAGAAGTTTTTTTTTTTTACTTTAGTTCTGTTCTAACAGAATCCACACTAATATTCTGTCATGTTCACCTCCAAAACCTCCTCCAACTGGACAGAATCCAAATAAAATGTTTGCATCAAAAGGTAAAAGACTTATGAGATCAGGCTCTGATGGAAGTAAGCACTCCCCTCTGTTCAGGGAAGAACTACTTTCATCAGAGAATTAACCCTTTTTTTGCATAGAGAAAGGCAGGAGGAAAAATGGAGGTAAATTGGAAAAAAAGAAAAAAGGTTCCTGAATCTTTGTCCAAACAATTTAGTGCCAAGCAGGTGGTTTAAGAAAGAGAGGGGGGGGGGGGGTAGACAAACTCCACTTTCAGGAACTAATTTTGGGTAAATTGTGTTTAAGTTTTTCAGTGTTATAGTTCAATTAATATTGCAAATAAACATTTTACAGAGAATGCATAGCATGAAGAGTTTTCTAAAAGGTAGCACTGTAGAAGTCAATTTCTTTAGGACTTTAAACTTCATAGGTTCCCTATATAAAAAACAGGGCAGCCAAGTAGGTTATTGAGTCATACCTCTTATTCATTCAGTTCTCTGTGTTAACTTGAGATACAGATCTCTTAAGTTCCGCCTATTTGCCTCCTCCTCCCCTCTGCTGCCACATTTGGCACCTTTCGGATAGGAGCAGGTGCTTGGTTTTGAAAGGTACCAGCTCCCACTTCCGGCTGACTTCACCACTGGGACATTCACAAAGCGCAGTGCGCTTTGTGCAAATGCAGTAGGGAACCGGCTGTGAATTCGCAAGGCTTCACTGCTGCTCTGCTTTAGCCGAGATGGTGATGGCAGCAGCGCCCTAGAGCCAAGTGAAAATTTGGCTCGGGTGAAGACACCGCTGGATTCGCGGGCAGGTAATGTCCTAATATTAAAAAGTCAGCAGCTACAGTATTTTTTTTTTCTGAAGAAGCCTGGAGCTCAGCATTAACTTTTTAATTTTTTACTAAAGCAAATAAGGTTGGTCTGTATAGACATTTGAAAAGGAAGTGTAGGCTGGTAGCAGCAATATAAAAAAGAACAATTCAACATATTTACCAACTGAAATGATTGAACCCCAAACTACAAGCAATGTGAAACACATATGAAAGTTCCTGCCAAAACATTTGTAGTTCTATGCATCCAGCCCTGAGAGTTACACAGTTGTCATGCAGCACAACTGTCTGGCAGGCCAGAGACATGATCTTTCCACTGCAGTGCAGTGCTGCAAACCTCTGACTGGAGAATGAAAGGAGAAGCAGGAAACTGATGAGCCTTTTTGTCACTATCAACCTCTGGTATTTGCACAGCAGCACAACTGATTGGTTTAAATGTGCTATGTCTACCTCACCCCAGTCTGAACTCTGCTGTACAGAGACAGCAAGGAGCTAACAATTCAAAATTCAGGTAACTACAGTTCCTGCATTAAAAATATAAATATAAGGATGTAATAAAAAGGAGGACTAAACACAAGACAAACATACATATTGCAGCTTATAGACGTGTGGGATAGCAAAACAAAACATACTCAACCAATATGGCTGACCCCTGCCGGCTGTAAGACTGAGAACTGAGCAATCACATGACCGCTGATAACTCAGTTCTTGGTCTTCAATGAGCAGAGGCTGTCAAAGTCACTTGCCGTTCTGCCCCTCCAACACTGAAGTGCCGGGCTGTGGAGGGAGGGGCTGGCTCAGATAAGCTGTTGTTTTTTTTGGATATTAGTGAACACGGAGCTGCATTAATCAGTATCTTTACTATGTGTCTGGAGTTTAAATAAAAGAAAATATTCAACACCACTATACATTATTGCACCAGGAAATGCCAAGACTTGTATATAAAATTCACTTGCTAATACCTCAGGATTGCTGATCATTTGAAACAGTTTTGAAATATTAAAGTTTATACATTTTTGCACACAGTTTCTAAAAATATGTTCAGTTTAAACTGACTAGGTTTGTAACAGATTTACAATAAAAATTGTATGTAAAATTAAAAATGGGAATTTTGCCTTACCTCTAAATTCCATATTTTGGGGTACAGGACTTGTACTTAGACCACAAGTTATATGCTACTACCTTCAGGTGATAGGATACTGGCAAAAGCTTTGCTGAGAACACCCCTAGTGATCACTCATATAATCCTACCTATTCTGTGGGACTGAATATTTGTGCCTTGTACTATACTCTAAAACAGTGTTTTCCAACCGGGGCTCCGCAGGCAAAATGAGATAAAACCCTGCACAGTGCGATCTGAAAGCATTCCTCTGTTAAAAAAAAAAACGTATTAAACCCAAAAGCAAATATTTTATTATATTGCACCCTACCAATTCCTATATATGATGGCTTTATTTTCTTTTTTCCCTTCTATTTTCATCTGGTGATCTAGCCAGCAAGTCTGTTTTTCAAATGAAAAAGCTCTCCAGCAGAATGTATTAGTTTACAGAGTGAAGAAACAATTTAGCACTGACAGGGGCTCTTACAATGATGATCTTTATGTAAAAACGTTATCTCAAAAGTATAAAGCACTGCTTGCTGTAACTGCCTAAAAAGTATTAGCTGGATTACGGCTTTAATTTGTTAGTGTATTTAAATTATATAACACTCCCTACCCCCAGACTGACACACTGATGTCCAAATGTGCCCTCTGTTTTCCTTCATCCAGAGTGGGGGCACTCTAATACAGGAGGTGTGTTACTGACAAGATCACCAGGTGAAAAAGCCTTAGAAAACTAATGCAACCACATCTAATGATTGGTAAGCTGCAATATATTACATTTTTTGTTTTGGCTTTAATACTACTTGAACTCATGTGTAGAAAGCACAGCCTGCGCCTCCGTCATCTCATATGGAATCTTTCAGCAGGTGGTCGCCCATATACCCCGTGACATTCGTGATCTTAGCAGGGTCAGGGGCAGAGCCAGTACTTTTGTGAAGATTCTTGGTGCAGCAGATAGCCCGAATAGCAGGGCAACAAATTTCAAGTGTTGGGTCTCAGCAAAGTGTTGATGTATGGGAAAGATGTAAAAGGTGAAGACAAGAGTCCTGGATGCCCACCAATACCAAAAATTTCCCTAATCAGAGAAGCGATGACGGATTGTTTACATCGGGACTGAAAATATTTTCAGCAAAAACCTTTAAGCCTTTCCTATGCAGGAAATGGGATTACTACTCCGTGTGCCTGAGATTGACTCAGGGAAGCCCACAAATCTCCCGGTCTTTGGGGGGAGATTTGCTTAAGAGGCCAGACTGGTGTTAATGGCAACAGCTGCGTGCGTGCCCCCCCGGAGAGTGAGGGCATCCTTTTATCGTGAAGAGGGCCTTTAGGTAGGCTTGGAGTGTTTTGGGGTCCAAGGCTTTGGGTGAAAGAAAGGACCCCTTTCAGTGAGAAGAGCTTTTTTTTTTGTGGGATAGAAGCACCTTGCCCCCAGTAATAGGAATTCGCTATCAAAAAGGCAAGACGCCTTTTCCAAGCAGGCTCGCCAGACCAAGCCTTTAACCACAAAATTCGTGGCATGTTCATCCTAGAATCCAGGCCCAAGTACATTCTCGGACATCAACACAAAATAGCAGATCCATGGACATGAACTGCAATTGTTCCAGAAAAAGGGGGCCCTCAAACACAGGATTGCGCTCTCTATTTGTCCAGTTGGCAACAGTCTGACAAAATGGACATTTAGGCAATTTCCAGTTGTAAGGCAGGAGCAGTGAGCCAAGATTGCCTTTAACAGGTTTCAAAGAGTATCAACAGAATCCTAAAGTGGCTACTATTCACCAGATGCCACAATGCATCTGGATCCTTAGTAAAACAGTCAGGACATCTACTGAGATGACAAAGAACTTATCTGAGCTGATTCAGAGCAAGAGGATGCCAAAGAGTCTCTTGAGTTCTAAAAAAAGTAGGAAAAACCTAGATTAGGGTATGCAGATAACATGCAGAGTCCATTTCTTGTTGCTGCCAGGGATTTCAGATGCTAGAAAACAAGCTTGTTTAGGCAGATGGCTCAGGGTATTATGGAGCCTCTTTTCAACATATTCCTCCTGGAAAGCAGGATCAGAAATGCACTTAAGCGCCCAGATCACTCCCCCATATCCAAAAGTAGACAGTTGGTGAAAATTGACCTGCCAGAGACCAGAACAGAGTATCCAAGCTGTCTCTACAGCTATAGGCAAATCTCTTTAGATTCAGCAGGGGAAAGCGCAGGAGTGTATTTAGGACCTATGAGGAGGTCAAAACCAGCGAGGAATGGGGTAAATATGGCCAAAGTCTTGAGAGTGTGTAATAGAAGTCCCAGTCAATAAGGCAGGGGACTTTGCTTCACACAGTGGAGCCAAGATGAGGCAAGGCATATAACATCCATCCTGATAAGAGCAGCACCCAAAACCTGAGGCATGCCCATTGTAGGAGAGAATGAGAATATCTTGTTCTAGCTTACAATTTTTTTGTTTGCCAGTGTCCAATCCTGTAGGCGACAGTATAACCCGATAGTTAATGACTGTGTGCATCAATGAAGGAGAAAGAAAATACATTTCTGCTTTTGGGTTTAGGGAAAACCAATTGCACCTTGAAAATAACGCATGTCTGTTGTAACTTTACATGGCAAAAGTATTTGGTTTTTGATCAGCGATAAAAACATTGTAGACAAAATATGCTAGTACAAACTCCATTGTTTACCTTGTTTTTATTCAGCAAGTCTTCACTGTTAAGGCCATGCATGCGTATTAGTGCCCTTAGATTTCTATGGAGCTGGGTCCTGAGACTGGAGACGATCTCATACAATTTTTAGTGGCTGTAATGCGGCCAGGACAGTGCAGATCTGCACCGCTGGATGTAAAACATCGGAACGGTCACATCATAACTTTTTTTTCCTCCACTAACCTATCTGATGTGAGGATAATCACGGTACATTCGTGGGGAGCGATGCCAGTTGAAAACAGGCTGGCAGAGTTTGAACACTCAGAAAAACCTGAACAGCTTCTTTAAACACTATGATGTGGATTGATTTGGAACATATTTCAAAGTAGATGTAAACCCTTGCTGGACTTTTAGCTTGTTAACGCACTGTGTATCACACAATAGCTAAGCTATTAGCTAATAGGAAAGGGATATAAAAAGATATCCAAGGAATTTAGAATGCCAATCAGCAGTGTTCAAACTCTAATCAAGAAGTGGAAAATGAGGGATTCTGTTGTAACCAAACCACAGTCAGGTAGACCAAGTAAAAATTCAGCCACAACTGCCAGGAAAATTGTCCGGGATACAAAGAAAAACCCACAAATAACTTCAGGTGAAATACAGGACTCTCTGAAAACATGTGGTGTGGCTGTTTAAAGATGTACAATAAGGAGGCACTTGAAGAAAGAAGGGCTGCATAGTCGATTCGTCAGAAGAAAGCCATTACTACGCAAATGTCACAGAGTATCCAACTTACAATACGCCAAACAGCACAGAGACAAGCCTCAAATCTTCTGGCACAAAGTCATTTGGAGTGATGTGACCTAAATTGAGCATTTTGGCCACAATATATTTGGAGAGGAGTCAAGGTCTATGATGAAAGCTACACCATTCCTACTGTGAAACACGGAGGCGGATCGCTGATGTTTTGGGGATGTGTGAACAAAAAGGCACAGGAAATGTGGTCAAAATTGATAGCAAGTTGAATGCAGTATGTTATCAGTATGTTACTGGAGGAACATTTGCATTCATCAGGCAGGAAGCTGCGCATGGGACGTACTTGGCCATTGCAACATGACAGTGATCCAAAACACAAGGCCAAGTTGACCTGTCATTGGCTACAGCAGAACAAAGTGAAGGTTCTGGAGTGGCCATCTCAGTCTCCTGACCTCAATATCATTGAGTCACTCTGGGGAGATCTCAAAAATGCAGTTCATGCAAGACGGCCCAAGAATTTACAGGAACTGAAGGCTTTTTGCCAAGAGGAATGGGCAGCCTTACCATCTGAGAAGATGAAGAGCCTCATCCACAAAAGACTTCAAGCTGTCATTGATGTTAAAGGGGGCAATACACGGTATTAAGAACTGGGGTATGTAAACTTTTAATCAGGGTCATTTGGCTAGTTTCTGTTGTGATTATGATTTAAAAAGAGTAAACACAGTTGACTGATAATAAAATGGCTTCAACCAAACACTAACCATGAGTGAAAAAAAAAAAAAAAGTTTGTGTTCATTCATATTCTCTGAAAAATGGCCAAGAAATTATAATTAAATGTAAACTTGCGAGCACATCTATATATCCACACTAGAGATATAGATATAGAGATATCTATATATACACACACACAAGATTCTGCATTTCCGGGTGGGTGTGCGGTGATTTGTCATCGCACATGCCGATCACCAGGTCCTGGCCAATAATTGATTGCCAACACCCGGTGATCAGCTTTGAGCTTCACTGAACTCATGTGAATGTAAAGAATGTAATGTGAATGTAAAGACATAACTGTGTTCAGTGACAGGGGATATATATTTTTAATTTCCTGCTAAGCAGGAAATGAAAACAACTAGATCCCCAGTAAAAGCAGCACAAACACTTGTTGGGTACATATTTAACCCCTTGATTGCCCTAGATGTTAATCCCTTCCTGCCCAGTGTGATTAGTAAGGTGACAGTGCATATTAGCACTGATTACTGTAAGGCCTCATGCCGACAGGCGTTATCAAAACGAGCTGTAAGCCCAGGTTCACACTGAGCTGCGGGAATGCACAATTTCATTCCCGCATGTCAGTCCCGATTTCACAGACATCTATGCGGGCTCCTCAACGTTTGTGTGGGCATGAGGCCATAGAACTAGAGGTCGACCGATATATCGGCCGATATTTGGTGTTTTTTACTTAATCGGCATCGGCCGATTGTGCGCGACTTGCAAATTACTTCTTTAACCACTTCAGCCCCGGAAGGTTTTACCCCCTTCCTGACCAGAGCACTTTTTACAATTCAGCACTGCGTCGCTTTAACTGCTAATTGCGCGGTCATGCAATGCTCTACCCAAACGAAATTTGCGTCCTTTTCTTCTCACAAATAGAGCTTTCTTTTGATGATATTTGATCACCTCTGCCGTTTTTATTTTTTGCGCTATACACGGAAAAAGACCGAAAATTTTGAAAAAAAATGATATTTTCTACTTTTTGTTCTAAAAAAAATCCAATAAACTCAATTTTAGTCATACATTTAGGCCAAAATGTATTCGGCCACATGTCTTTGGTAAAAAAAATGTCAATAAGTGTATATTTATTGGTTTGCGCAAAAGTTATAGCGCCTACAAACTAGGGTACATTTTCTGGAATTTACACAGCCTTTAATTTATGACTGCCTATGTCGTTTCTTGAGGTGCTAAAATGGCAGGGCAGTACAAAACCCCCACAAATGACCCCATTTTGGAAAGTAGACACCCCAAGGAATTTGCTGAGAAGCATGTTGAGCCCATTGAATATTCATTTTTTTTGTCCCAAGTGATTGAATAATGACAAAAAAAAAAAAAAAAAAATTACAAAAAGTTGTCACTAAATGATATATTGCTCACACAGGCCATGGGCATATGTGGAATTGCACCCCAAAATACATTTAGCTGCTTCTCCCGAGTATGGGGATACCACATGTGTGGGACTTTTTGGGAGCCTAGCCACGTACGGGGCCCCGAAAACCAATCACTGCCTTCAGGATTTCTAAGGGCGTACATTTTTGATTTTACTCCTCACTACCTATCACAGTTTTGAAGGCCATAAAATGCCCAGATGGCATAAAACCCCCCCAAATGACCCCATTTTGGAAAGTAGACACCCCAAGCTATTTGCTTTGAGGCATGTTGAGTCCATGGAATGTTTTATATTTTGACACAAGTTGCGGGAAAGTGACAAATTTTTATTTTTTTTTTTTTTTTTTGCACAAAGTTGTCACTAAATGATATATTGCTCACACAGACCATGGGCATATGTGGAATTGCACCCCAAAATACATTTAGCTGCTTCTCCTGAGTATGGGGATACCACATGTGTGGGACTTTTTGGGAGCCTAGCCGCGTACGGGGCCCCGAAAACCAATCACTGCCTTCAGGATTTCTAAGGGCGTACATTTTTGATTTTACTCCTCACTGCCTATCACAGTTTCGGAGGCCATGGAATGCCCAGGTGGCACAAAACCCCCCCAAATGACCCCATTTTGGAAAGTAGACACCCCAAGCTATTTGCTGAGAGGCATGGTGAGTATTTTGCAGCTCTCATTTGTTTTTGAAAATAAAGAAAGACGAGAAAAAAAATTTTTTTTTTTCTTTTTTCAATTTTCAAAACTTTGTGACAAAAACTGAGGTCTGCAAAATACTCACTATACCTCTCATCAAATAGCTTGGGGTGTCTACTTTCCAAAATGGGGTCATTTGGGGGGGTTTTTTGCCACCTGGGCATTCCATGGCCTCCGAAACTGTGATAGGCAGTGAAGAGTGAAATCAAAAATTTACGGCCTTAGAAAGCCTGAAGGCGGTGCTTGGTTTTTGGGGTCCCGTACGCGGCTAGGCTCCCAAAAAGTCTCACACATGTGGTATCCCCGTACTCAGGAGAAGCAGCAGAATGTATTTTGGGGTGTAATTTCATATATTCCCATGGCATGTTTGAGCAAAATATCATTTAGTGACAACTTTGCGCAAAAAAAAATAAAAAAAATAAAAAATTGTCTCTTTCCCGCAACTTGTGTCACAATATAAAATATTCCATGGACTCGACATGCCTCTCAGCAAATACCTTGGGGTGTCTACTTTCCAAAATGGGGTCATTTGGGGGGGTTTTGAACTGTCCTGGCATTTTATGCACAACATCTAGAGGCTTACGTCACACATCACCCACTCTTCTAACCACTTGAAGACAAAGCCCTTTCTGACACTTATTGTTTACATAAAAAAATAATTTTTTTTTGCAAGAAAATTACTTTGAACCCCCAAACATTATTTTTTTTTTAAAGCAAATGCCCTACAGATTAAAATGGTGGGTGTTTCATTTTTTTTTTTCACACAGTATTTGCGCAGCGATTTTTCAAACGCATTTTTTGGGGAAAAACACACTTTTTTACATTTTAATGCACTAAAACACACTATATTGCCCAAATGTTTGGTGAAATAAAAAAGATGATCTTAGGCCGAGTACATGGATACCAAACATGACATGCTTTAAAATTGCGCACAAACGTGCAGTGGCGACAAACTAAATACATTTTTAAAAGCTTTTAAAAGCCTTTACAGGTTACCACTTTAGATTTACAGAGGAGGTCTACTGCTAAAAATACTGCCCTCGATCTGACCTTCGCGGTGATACCTCACATGCATGGTGCAATTGCTGTTTACATTTGACGCCAGACCGACGCTTGCGTTCGCCTTAGCGCGAGAGCAGGGGGGACAGGGGTGCTTTTTTTTTTTTTTTTTTTTTTTTTTCATTATTATTATTATTTTTTTATCTTATTTTTAAACTGTTCCTTTCATTTTTTTTTTTTTAAATCATTTTTATTGTTATCTCGGGGAATGTAAATATCCCCTATCATAGCAATAGGTAGTGACAGGTACTCTTTTTTGCAAAAATTGGGGTCTATTAGACCCTAGATTTCTCCTCTGCCCTCAAAGCATCTGACCACGCCAAGATCGGTGTGATAAAATGCTTTCCCAATTTCCCAATGGCGCTGTTTACATCCGGCGAAATCTAAGTCATAAAATGCTCGTAGCTTCCGGTTTCTTAGGCCATAGAGATGTTTGGAGCCACTCTGGTCTCTGATCAGCTCTATGGTCAGCTGGCTGAATCACCGGCTGCATTCTCAGGTTCCCTGTTGAGACAGGAGAGCCAGAGAAAAACACGGAAGACGTTGGGGGGGGGGGGGGGGGAATTCCCTCCCACTGCTTGTAAAAGCAGTCTAGAGGCTAATTAGCCGCTAGGATTGCTTTTACATGAAAGCTGACCGCTGGCTGAAAAGAATGATACCAAGATGATACCTAAACCTGCAGGCATCATTCTGGTATAACCACTCAAAGTCGTGAATGGCGTACCTGAAGACAAAAAAATGGTTAACAATAAAGCACAGTAAACGGTAAAGTATAAAAAATTGCATACCTGAAAAGCAAACATGATAAAACATAATAACAATAAAACATTGCAGAATAGAATACAGTAAAAAAGAGCAGAACAATAGAGAGAGAATAGAGAGAGAGAGAACAATAAAACGCCAACTATTTTTTTTTTATTTTATATTTTTGTTTGTGTTTTTTTTTTTTTTCACTTTTTTTTGTAACTAACTTTTATAACTGTAACCGGTTCCAGGTTCGGGTCTCTCAAAATGCGATGGCATCTTGGGAGACCCTGTGAAAGTGTGCCTAGTCTGTGCAATGCTGTACCCTACGCTAATACTCAACTAGTGTATGGTAGCGTTCAAAACATTCACCAATGCAAAGACCAGGATTGTCCGGACAGGAGGGACAATAATAGCGGGTGTCACGCCTATATCCGCGCTTGCTGCAGACACGACATCTTTTTTGGGGGGGTTCGCTGGGTAGGGGTACTCGGGAGGACATAAAGAAAATGCCTCTCATGCAGCCGACTGCATTTGGTTGGGGATGTGAATGGGGGAAGTACGGGCGCTGCAGAAGCGGTGGGTTCCCAATTAGGATTGGCGAATGCAGCAGGAAGGGCACTATGGGCACGAGGGGCCTGTGTTTGTCTTTTTGGTGGCAGCGGGACACTACTTGTGCTTGCCACCTCACCAGCTTGAACTGCACTTATGGGACTCGCCACGTCACCAAGTGTTACTGCAGTGCTGGTTTGACTACGACCGGGGTGTACTAGGCCGCTGGTGCTTGCCAGTTCACCAAAACGCTACCAAAAAAACTGTTAGCGATCGCAGGGATCAGGCCTGACTCTGCGAACGCTGCAGTTATGCATTTAGTGTTTTGTAAGTGTCAGTGATCGATCGATACTGCACTTGGGTGGGCTGGACTGGGCTGGGCCGGGCGGAGGGGCAAAACGCAGGTGCTAGCAGGTATCTGGGCTGATCCCGCTAACACTGCGTTTGTGGGAACCCTAAACTGCTGGGGACGCTAGTATAGATCTGATCGGATCAGATATTGATGCGATCAGATACTATACCACTAAGGGAGGCGTATGCTGCGTGCGTGTGTGTTAGCGGTACTGGCGCTAATCTGACGCTGCCTGGGGCTGGTGCTTGCCAGTTCACCAAAACGCTACCAAAAAAACTGTTAGCGATCGCAGGGATCAGGCCTGACTCTGCGAACGCTGCAGTTATGCGTTTAGTGTTTTGTAAGTGACAGTGATCGATCGATACTGCACTTGGGTGGGCCGGGCGGAGGGGCAAAACGCAGGTGCTAGCAGGTATCTGGGCTGATCCCGCTAACACTGCGTTTTTGGGAACCCTAAACTGCTGGGGACGCTAGTATAGATCTGATCGGATCAGATATTGATCCGATCAGATACTATACCACTAAGGGAGGTGTACGGTGCGTGCGTGGGTGTTAGCGGTACTGGCGCTAACCTGACGCTGCCTGGGGCTGGTGCTTGCCAGCTCACCAAAACGCTACCAAGAAAACTGTTAGCGATCGCAGGGATCAGGCCTGACTCTGCGAACGCTGCAGTTATGCGTTTAGTGTTTTGTAAGTGACAGTGATCGATCGATACTGCACTTGGGTGGGCTGGGCTGGGCGGAGGGACAAAACGCAGGTGCTAGCGGGTATCTGGGCTGATCCCGCTAACACTGCGTTTTCGGGAACCCTAAACTGCTGGGGACGCCAGTATAGATCTGATCGGATCAGATATTGATCCGTACAGATACTATACCACTAAGGGAGGCGTATGCTGCGTGCGTGGGTGTTAGCGGTACTGGCGCTAATCTGACGCTGCCTGGGGCGACGCATATCACCGCCGGGCGATCGGGGGGCTAAACCTTTATTCAGTAATAAACGGCGGGTGCCCTGACACTATAAAAAATAAATGAACTAACCAGCGTCACCCGTAACGGTTATACGGTGATCAGTGGTGAAAGGGTTAACTAGGGGGCAATCAAGGGGTTAAAACATTTATTAGGTAGTATATGGGGGTCCCTGACGCTATAAAACACTGACGGCGAACCTAAATATTTACGTCCCTAACTACCGTCACCAGCGACACTAATACAGCGATCAGAAAAATGATCGCTTAGCAACACTGGTGACAGGGGGTGATCAAGGGGTTAAAACTTTATTAGGGGGGTTAGGGGGGTATCCTAGACCTAAAGGGGGCCTAAGACTCACTGCCCTAACACACTAACTGACACAAACTGACACCATGCAGTGATCAGAAAAAAAAAAAAAAAACCTGCTTGGTGTCAGTTTGTGACAGGGGGGGGGGGTGATTGGGGGGGGATCGGGGGGCGATCGGGGGGGGGATCGGGGTGTTTAGTGTGCCTGGCATGTTCTACTGTGTGTGTGTGTTTGGTGCACTCACAGTTCAGTCTTCTCTCCTCGGCCCGGAACGGAAAATACCGAGCCGAGGAGAGATGACATCATTTCCTCTGCCTCTGTGTACAATACAGAGGCAGGGAAATGATCCCATTGGCTGGGAGCGATCGCGAGGGGGGGGCCACGAATGGATGGCCTCCCCCTCACCACCGATCGCCGGGGGACATTTGCCGACCGCCGCAGGCACCGGGGGGGGGTCCGATCGGACCCCCCACCCGCGGGCAGGCAGGGACGTACAGGTAAGCCCTTTTGCCTGCCCGTGCCGCTTTGTCGACGTACATCGTCGTGCGGCGGGTCAATACAAGTTGCCTGTATTCTTCTGTGAAGCGACTTCTCCCCCTCTCTGGGCAGCCTGCCAAATCTGATAAAAAGAACCTGAAGGATACAATGTTTACACTTATGAATGAACTGAGCTCTGTGTGTAGAAGCTCTCAGTTTAACCATTTAAAGACTAAATCTTTTCTGACATTTGTTGCTTACAAGTAAAAATCCCGTATTTTCTGCTAGAAAATCACTTAGTACCCCCAAACATTATACATATTTTTTTTAGCAGAGACCCTAGGGAATAAAATAGCGGTTGTTGCAATGTTTTATGTCACACGGTATTTGCGCAGCGGTCTTTGAAACGCAATTTTTTTTTTTTTAAATACACCAATTTAAAAAAAACTAAGCAGTAAAGTTAGCCCAGTTTTTTTCGTCCAAAAGTTGGGATTACCCGTTTTTGTGTATTTATTTTTAAGATATAGTTTTTTTTTTATATTTTTTTTTATCTAAATTCTACATACAAGTGAACTGATTGGAGGTTTGTTTTGTTTAATAAATGTAAAAAAAATTCTGTATCACTTAAGGTTGCTTTCACACTGCAGCAGGCATGCGTTGACGGTAAAACGCTGCTAGTTTTAGCGGCGCTTTACCGTCATTTTAGCGGCGTTATTCGGCTGCTAGCGGGGAGCTTATAACCCAGCTAGCAGCCGAGGAAGGGGTTAAATGCGCCCCTGAAGCACCGCTGCCGAAACGCTTTGCAGGCGCTTTGGCAGCGGTGCGCATTCATTTCAATGTTCAGGAGTGGTGGTATACACCACTCCAAAGATGCTGCTTGCAGGACTTTTTTTTAACATCCTGCCAGCGCATCGCCTCAGTGTGAAAGCACTCGAGCTTTCACACTGAGACTGCAAGGGAGCAGTTTTACAGGCACTTTACAGGCGCTATTTTTAGCCCAAAAGCACCTGAAAAACGCCCCAGTGTGAAAGGGGACTAACTGTTAAATTTTATGAGATGAAGGAAAAAAGAAAAAAAAAAACAAAAAAAAAACGGCCTAATATATCGGCCCAATAAAATCGGCATCACATATCGGCCATCGCGATCTCTAAATATCGGCATCGGCCAGAGAAAAACCCACATCGGTCGACCTCTACATAGAACATGGAGATGCTTTTTAAGCTGTAAAAACGCCCGTGGACATGAGACCTAATAATGTCACTGGTGATGTCAGTGGCAGTTCGTTAGTTCCCCTCAGCGTCAGATTGCCCGTCCTACTAATCGCAGTCCCGTTATAAGTCGCTGATTGCCACCATTACGAGTATATATCCCATAGTTTGTAGACACTATAACTTTCACACAAACCAATGAATATACACTTATTGGGATTTTGTTTTTACCAAA
The DNA here is from genome assembly GCA_037952925.1 of Lithobates clamitans. Lineage (NCBI taxonomy): Eukaryota > Metazoa > Chordata > Amphibia > Anura > Ranidae > Lithobates > Lithobates clamitans. Next base: position 7,146,296 of record JBBGZY010000178.1, on the reverse strand, counting down.
GACATGCAACATTTGGCCAAAAATGTATTAAGTGATTTGATTTGTTTTCCACCAAAAGAAAGCTATATTTGTGTGAAAAAAAAAAAGATATTAAATTTTGTTTGGGTACAGTGTTGCACGACCACACAACCAGTTAAAGTAACGCAGTGCCGCATAGCATAAAATGACCTGGTCATGAAGGGGGAAAAACCTTCCGGAGCTGAAGTGGTTAATGTAGTGCCCAGTCTGCCATCACCATTACTATCCACATGTACAATCTACTATTAGTTGTACACAAAACAATGCTGTGCTATTTCACATAGAAATCAAGCCTAACCATTTGATGAGCCTATATGAAACTAACAGATTTCTAAAAACGATTTTAATTTGAGCAAATTGTAACGTGCAAGCTAAGATTTTTAATAACAGTCTGATAGACTGTACAGATACAATAATCGAGAATCCAGTGAAAGAGTGGCCAAAGAACAGCATAATAACTGTCTAGTTGGCTGCGCAAAATAAAAAATAGGCAGAAATATATATATGTCTCCATAATTGATAATCAAAAGCAGCACCATACTTACTACTCATTTGAGTAAACCATTCTTTGTCTGTGAAAGAAAAGCAAGTCTGCATAGCTAATACAGTTACACCAAGCTTACATGTGCTGATGTATTTTCATTCAATAGTATAAAAAAAAAAAAAAAAAAGGGTACAATGTTCTATGTAAAGCTATGAAAGGGAAATGCAGTTACATTAAATGTTTATTACTACAGTTCTGGAACTGTCCAGTTATATAGAGATTACATAGAGGAAAACCATCAGAGTCTAGCCCTTACCTGTTTTGAGATTTCTTGTTTTTTACTTTATGGCTCGGTTCATAATCAGATTCGCTGTCCCTACTGCTGCTTTTCTGTCTATCCCCCCCTGAGTCAGAATCTGAACTGGAACTGGTCGATGAAGAGCCACTATGAGAACCTGAGCCGGACATCTGCCAATCTTCACTGCACATATTGAGAGGGCGGAAATGATATAAAGTTATAACATGCAAGCTTGCTTCAAACACACATCCATACCACAAAAAATAGGGAGCAACGCCCCATTAAATCACCCATTCGTACTCTCTCACTTGCAAAAGGAAAACTACTTCATATACACACAAAACATTAACTTTTATAATAAAACTATCATCCAGTGTTAATAGGCCCTGATTAGACAGTTCTTCCTGCATCTGCATTTAGACCCATGCTGGTAAACATGGCTTCCATTTTCCTTTCCATGTGGCAGATATGTAGGAGGGTGCACATGAATGGTCATATTCATATACACTTCTTTAGTGGCCAAACTGTTAGTAACAGCCACTGTTACAGTAAAGGAACTTTAAATAAAGCACCAACTCTCAAAAGCTCGCCACTTGAGAGAAAACATCCAACAAAGTAGAGTTGTTGAACACATTTTCTTAAACTAATGTAGTGTTTTTTTATCACGCTTTCCTTCTACTCCTTATTGTTACAGCACATGTGCTGAGCCTGAATGCTTTGTAAATGATAAGAAAAAAGTACACACAGGAAAAACCTTCTGACAGGGGAAACTCTGGTCGGGGAAAAAAATAAAGGCCAAGTCCGTCCAAGAATATTTCAGAGTAACAAATGAGCCAAAATGTGACCCAATAGATTTTTGTATTACCTGGGGAGAGAAAAATCAAGATGGAGCTGTCAAAGCAATCCCCCCCCTCCAGTACTTCGGTAAACAAAAGGCTAAACCATAGATGGGTAAAATAATTGAACCCAGTGGCAATAGGAAGATGTACTTGTATTGGTTGAAGAATTGAGCCTTGATTTCAACAGATAAAATTGAGAAAATTGTAGATATTTCAGAAATTTCTGAATGACTTAATTCACTGCCACTATCCAAAAAAACTGAAATATTCATTTTGAATGGGTTTAGCCTTTTTAGTCATACAGAAGATAATCTTTCAAAACTATAAACAAGCAACCTCTACCTCTCACACCAACATACATACAGCACCCCATGTAATTGTATGACAGTAAATTGCACTATAAACCGAACAGCAAAACAAGTGACACACATAACAAGAAGCTACTGCAGAATTAACCACAAATATGCAAGCAAGGATTCAGGTTAGCACTCGCAGAACAAAGACCAAGGCACAGCAGCTGAAATACCAGAAGAAATACTAATTCCAGAGACTTCAGACTAACACAGCTAAGTGCAAACCTAAGACACTGAAAGGCTTAAGTTTCATGTAAACTGCCACGGTTAGGAAAAGCCCAGAATGATTGGCATTGAATTATGTTAAATTATATAACAAGCACGCAGCTTTTCTCTAAATGAAATCTTTTGTAGGTACAAGGATACTCAGGGTTATCAAAAGCACTCATTTTGGAAGATAAACAAGATCTTGGCAGTGAACAAAGATTTGGGTATGAAGCAATGAAAATAACACCAGCACCAAGAAACATTTAGACAAAAGACAAGAAAACAGCACATTTAGATTGGAAGCACAAATGTAGATTAAAAAAAAAAAAATCTACATACTCTTTGCGTTTCTTCTTTTTATGGTCATTTGAAGATTCCTCATCGGAGCCATCACTACTAGATGAGTCCTACAAAAGAAAACCAAAAATTACAGGAAACCCAACAATGAAGAAACAAACAGTGCTTGACCGCTTGCCAAGTGCCCAATTTTGACATTTCTCTTCTACATTTTTTTTTTTTTTTGATAGAAAATTACTTGGTAGAACACCCAAACTTTTTTTTTTTTTTTTTTTTAGGTCCCATAGAATAAAATGGTTGGTGTTGCAATTTTTTTTATGTCACACGGTATGTGCGCAGCGTTTTTTAAACAAATTTTTTTTTGAAAAAAAAAAAAACACACACACACACACACTTTAACCACTTGAGCCCCGGACCATTATGCTGCCTAAGGACCAGAGGTCTTTTTCCAATTTGGCACTGCGTCGCTTTAACTGCTAATTGCGCGGTCATGCAATGCTGTACCCAAACAAAATTTGCGTCCTTTTCTTCCCACAAATAGAGCTTTCTTTTGATGGTATTTGATCACCTCTGCGGTTTTTATTTTTTGCTCTATAAACGGCAAAAGACCGAAAATTTTGAAAAAAAAATATTTTCTACTTTTTGTTATAAAAAAAATCCAATAAACTAAATTTTAGTCATACATTTAGGCCAAAATGTATTCGGCCACATGTCTTTGGTAAAAAAAATGTCAATAAGCGTATATTTATTGGTTTGCGCAAAAGTTATAGCTTCTACAAAACTAGGGTACATTTTCTGGAATTTACACAGCTTTTAGTTTATGACTGCCTATGTCATTTCTTGAGGTGCTAAAATGGCAGGGCAGTACAAACCCCCCCCAAATTACCCTATTTTGGAAAGTAGACACCCCAAGGAAATTGCTGAGAGGCATGTTCAACCCATTGAATATTTATTTTTTTTGTCCCAAGTGATTGAATAATGACAAAAAAAAAAAAAATATTTACAAAAAGTTGTCACTAAATGATATATTGCTCACACAGGCCATGGGCCTATGTGGAATTGCACCCCAAAATACATTCAGCTGCTTCTCCTGAGTATGGGGATACCACATGTGTGGGACTTTTTGGGAGCCTAGCCGCGTACGGGGCCCCGAAAACCAATCACCGCCTTCAGGATTTCTAAGGGTGAAAATTTTTGATTTCACTCTTTACTGCCTATCACAGTTTCGGAGGCCATGGAATGCCCAGGTGGCACAAAACCCCCCAAAATGACCCCATTTTGGAAAGTAGACACCCCAAGCTATTTGCTGAGAGGCATATTGAGTCCATGGAATATTCTATATTTTGACACAAGTTGCGGAAATGTGACACTTTTTTTTTTTTTTTTGCATAAAGTTGTCACTAAATGATATGTTGCTCACACAGGCCATGGGCATATGTGGAATTGCACCCCAAAATACATTTAGCTGCTTCTCCTGAGTATGGGGATACCACATGTGTGGGACTTTTTGGGAGCCTAGCCGCGTACGGGGCCCTGAAAACCAATCACTGCCTTCAGGATTTCTAAGGGTGAAAATTTTTGATTTCACTCTTTACTGCCTATCACAGTTTCGGAGGCCATGGAATGCCCAGGTGGCACAAAACCCCCCCAAATGACCCCATTTTGGAAAGTAGACACCCCAAGCTATTTGCTGAGAGGCATGGTGAGTATTTTGCAGCTCTCATTTGTTTTTGAAAATGAAGAAAGACAAGAAAAAACATTTTTTTTTTCTTTTTTCAATTTTCAAAACTTTGTGACAAAAAGTGAGGTCTGCAAAATACTCACTATACCTCTCAGCAAATAGCTTGGGGTGTCTACTTTGAAAAAGGGGGTCACTTGGGGGGGTTTTGTGCCACCTGGGCATTCCATGGCCTCCAAAACTGTGATAGGCAGTGAAGAGTGAAATCAAAAATTCACGCCCTTAGAAAGCCTGAAGGCGGTGCTTGGTTTACGGGGTCCAGTACGCGGCTAGGCTCCCAAAAAGTCTCACACATGTGGTATCCCCGTACTCAGGAGAAGCAGCAGAATGTATTTTGGGGTGTAATTTCACATATTTCCATGGCATGTTTGAGCAATATATCATTTAGTGACAACTTTGTGCAAAAAAAAAAAAAAAAAATTTGTCTCTTTCCCGCAACTTGTGTCACAATATAAAATATTCCATGGACTCGACATGCCTCTCAGCAAATAGCTTGGGGTGTCTACTTTCCAAAATGGGGTCATTTGGGGGGGTTTTGAACTGTCCTGGCATTTTATGCACAACATTTAGAAGCTTATGTCACACATGACCCACTCTTCTAACCACTTGAAGACAAAGCCCTTTCTGACACTTATTGTTTACATGAAAAAGTTATTTTTTTTTGCAAAAAAATTACTTTGAACCCCCAAACATTATATATTTTTTTAAAGCAAATGCCCTACAGATTAAAATGGTGGGTGTTTAATTTTTTTTTTTTCACACAGTATTTGCGCAGCGATTTTTCAAACGCATATTTTGGGGAATAAACACACTTTTTTAAATTTTAATGCACTAAAACACACTATATTGTCCAAATGTTTGATGAAATAAAAAAGATGATCTTAGGCCGAGTACATGGATACCAAACATGACATGCTTTAAAACTGCGCACAAACGTGCAGTGGCAACAAAATAAATACATGTTTAAAAGCCTTTACAGGTTACCACTTTAAATTTACAGAGGAGGTCTACTGGAAAAATTACTGCCCTCGATCTGGCCTTCGCGGTGATACCTCACATGCATTGTGCAATTGCTGTTTACGTTTGACGACAGACCGCCGCTTGCGTTCGCCTTAGCGCGAGAGCAGGGGGCGACAGGGGTGCTTTTTTTTTTTTTTCCTTATTATTTTTTTGCTTTTTTTATCTTATTTTTAAACTGTTCCTTTCATATATTTTTTTTTTTTTTTATCATTTTTATTGTTATCTCGGGGAATGTAAATATTCCCTATGATAGCAATAGGTAGTGACAGGTACTCTTTTTTGAAAAAATTGGGGTCTATTAGACCCTAGATCTCTCCTCTGCCCTCAAAGCATCTGACCACACCAAGATCGGTGTGATAAAATGCTTCCCCAATTTCCCAATGGCGCTATTTACATCCGGCAAAATCTAAGTCATGAAATGCTCGTAGCTTCCGGTTTCTTAGGCCATAGAGATGTTTGGAGCCACTCTGGTCTCTGATCAGCTCTATGGTCAGCTGGCTGAATCACCGGCTGCATTCTCAGGTTCCCTGTTGAGACAGGAGAGCCAGAGAAAAACACGGAAGACGGTGGGGGGGGGGGGGGGGCATTCCCTCCCACGGCTTGTAAAAGCAGTCTCGAGGCTAATTAGCCGCTAGGATTGCTTTTACATGAAAGCCGACCGCTGGCTGAAAAGAATGATACCAAGATGATACCTAAACCTGCAGGCATCATTCTGGTATAACCACTCAAAGTCGTGAATGGCGTACCTGAAGACAAAAAAATGGTTAACAATAAAGCACAGTAAACGGTAAAGTATAAAAAATTGCAGACCTGAAAAGCAAACATGATAAAACATAATAACAATAAAACATTGCAGAATACAATACAGTAAAAAAGAGCAGAACAATAGAGAGAGAGAATAGAGAGAGAGAGAGAGAGAGAACAATAAAACGACAACTATTCTTTTTTATTTTATATATTTTTTTTTTTTTTTACACTTTTTTTGTAACTAACTTTTATAACTGTAACCGGTTCCAGGTTCGGGTCTCTCAAAATGCGATGGCATCTTGGGAGACCCTGTGAAAGTGTACCTAGTCTGTGCAATGCTGTACCCTACGCTAATACTCAACTAGTGAATGGTAGCGTTCAAAACATTCACCAATGCAAAGACCAGGATTGTCAGGACAGGAGGGACAATAATAGCGGGTGTCACGTCTATATCCGCGCTTGCTGCAGACACAACATCTTTTTTGGGGGGTTTGTTGGGTAGGGGTACTCGGGAGGACATAAAAATGCCTCTCATGCAGCCGACTGCATTTGGTTGGGGATGTGAATGGGGGAAGTACGGGCGCTGCAGAAGCGGTGGGTTCCCAATTAGGATTGGTGAATGCAGCAGGAAGGGCACTATGGGCACGACGGTCCTGTGTTTGTCTTTTTGGTGGCAGCGGGACACTACTTGTGCTTGCCACCTCACCAGCTTGAACTGCACTTATGGGACTCGCCATGTCACCAAGTGTTACTGCAGTGCTGGTTTGACTATGACCGGGGTGTACTAGGCCGCTGGTGCTTGCCAGTTCCCCAAAACGCTACCAAAAAAACTGTTAGCGATCGCAGGGATCAGGCCTGACTCTGCGAACGCTGCAGTTATGCGTTTAGAGTTTTGTAAGTGACAGTGATCGATCGATACTGCACTTGGGTGGGCTGGGCCGGGCAGAGGGGCAAAACGCAGGTGCTAGCAGGTATCTGGGCTGATCCCGCTAACACTGCGTTTTTGGGAACCCTAAACTGCTGGTGACGCTAGTATAGATCTGATCGGATCAGATATTGATCCGTTCAGATACTATACCACTAAGGGAGGTGTACGGTGCGTGCGTGGGTGTTAGCGGTACTGGCGCTAACCTGACGCTGCCTGGGGCTGGTGCTTGCCAGTTCACCAAAATGCTACCAAAAAAACTGTTAGCGATCGCAGGGATCAGGCCTGACTCTGCGAACGCTGCAGTTATGCGTTTCGTGTTCTGTGACAGTGATTGATCGATACTGCACTTGGGTGGGCTGGGCGGAGGGGCAAAACGCAGGTGCTAGCGGGTATCTGGGCTGATCCCGCTAACACTGCGTTTTTGGGAACCCTAAACTGCTGGGGACGCTAGTATAGATCTGATCGGATCAGATATTGATCCGATCAGATACTATACCACTAAGGGAGGCGCATGCTGCGTGCGTGGGCGTTAGCGGTACTGGCGCTAATCTGATGCTGCCTGGGGCGACGCATATCACCGCCGATTAGGGGGCTAAACCTTTATTCGGTAATAAACGGCGGGTGCCCTGACACTATAAAAAAATAAACAAACTAACCAGCGTCAACCGTAACGGTTATACAGTGATCAGTGGTGAAAGGGTTAACTAGGGGGAAATCAAGGGGTTAAAACATTTATCAGATAGTATATGGGGGTCCCTGACGCTATAAAACGCTGACGGTGAACCTAAATATTTACCTCCCTAACTAGCGTCACCAGCGACACTAATACAGCGATCAGAAAAATGATCGCTTAGCGACACTGGTGACGGGGGGTGATCAAGGGGTTAAAACTTTATTAGGGGGGGTTAGGGGGGTACCCTAGACCTACAGGGGGGTAACAGTAACTGTGCTAACACAGTAACTGTCACAAACTGACACCTAGCAGTAATCAGAAAAAAAAAAAAAAACTGCTGGTGTCAGTTTGTGACAGGGGGGGGGGGTGATTGGGGGGCGATCGGGGGGGGGGGGGGGGAATCGGGGTGTTTTTATGCCTGGCATGTTCTACTGTGTGTGTGTGTGTTGGTGCACTCACATACCTGTCTTCTCTCCTCGGGCCGGAACGGAAACTACCGAGCCGAGGAGAGATGACATCACTTCCTTTGCTGCTGTTTAGCATACAGCAGCAAAGAAGTGTTCCCATTGGCCGGCGGCGATCGCGAGGGGGGGGCCACGAATGGATGGCCTCCCCCTCGTCTCCGATCGCCGGGGAACAAAACGGGACCGCCTCGGGCACCGGGGGGGGGGGGGGGGGGGGGAGTCCGAACGGACCCCCCACCCGCGGGAGGCAAATCACGTAAATGTACGTGATTTTGCCTGCCCGTGCCGCCTTGCCGACGTATATCGGCGTGAGGCGGTCCTTAAGTGGTTAATGAACTTTTTTGCACACAAACACAATACCTAATTTTTTTGTAAAATAAAAGATGTTACGCCGAGCAGATAGATAACCAACATGTTATGATTTAAAACTGCGTCTGACATCAAAACGACAGTACTTAAAATTCTCCATAGGCGACACATTAGACGCATTTACAGGTTACCAGTTTTTATGAGTATGCAAGAAAAACGAATATACTTCCCTGTGCCTAATTCTAGTTTACACCACTACGGTGCTTTCATGTGCATTAAAATAAATAAATGGTACAGCATGCTACATTTTTTTTCACACAAGGGGCACTGCAAACGCGTGCAAAAGAAAAATAAACAGAAAATGAACCACAAAATGAGTTACAAATGCATTTAAATGTAGCATGCAACTTTCCTCATCAGGACACAGAGATATTAGAAGGCAGAGTGTAATCCGGTCAGTTTCATGTGGACCTACCCTTTAAACCAACTATATATGCAGCTAATATACACACACATGCATGGCAAAAATCAAAAACACACCTCTTCTGAGCCACTATTTGAGGATGCTGGCGGTTTCTGCTGTAGTAGTTGCTGCTGTTGTTTTCTCAACATCGCTGATTTCTGCACAGCAAGAATACTGGGATTTGATTTCCAGAACTGTAGATAAGAGGTAAAAAGAGTGCATTTTATGAGCTATGAATTCCTGCTGTCAATTATAAGGGTATTAGGATTCATATAAACCTCAAGGTTCATGCATTTGGACATTGGACCTCTTAATAAAGCAAATATTCTTAGTGTATTACAGCACCTGCATGAATAATTATAATACATGAATATACACAAACAGGCTAAGACAGTAAGGTGCGACAGAAACAGATGGGGATTTTCAGACAGGGTGCACATGTTGAACAAGGTAAATTTAAAGTGTTGAAGGAGAAAGTCGCACACAGATCAGAAAAACTTTGCCCACCTTCAGAGATGAACTTATCCTATTGGGTGATGTGGAAATACCATGTAATATGCAGTGTCTAGCTTGACAGATGTCAGAATGTTCAGATTGTATAAATAAAGCTTTCCAGCATTATGACATGCTGTTTTTGAACTTAACAGAATGTCTCCCTTAAAATGCAGCGTATTAATTATAATTTATAATAATTTAATATAATTTAGTAATTATATAAGCGATTGTTCTCATTTCTGCATACACGAGCATTAGAATGAATGTGCAGACACTCAGTAATAACCATACATTTTTTTTAGGGTATGTTGGGAACCCAAATAGCTAGATGCCCCATTATGCAAATACACACATCCATTAACAACATAGTTTGACTCCCTGAACTTTTCAGACCTCTTGATTGGCCAGTGAGGCCACCCATCACATTGATGGATTAACTATTAGGCAGCTACTCTTGTGCAAGAGCAGACTTATTAATGGAAGTTGGTACTGTCATATTAGAGCTTTTTGGGTTACAGAAAAAGCATGTGCAAGTATTTTGCATACACAAAAATACAGTGTAAGCAGTTCACATCAACAAAGCTCAGCCATACATACAGGTCATTTTGACAGAATACATTTGCGGTATATATCTGATCTCAAAACACTTATTACACGATATGTTGATATTCTGCACTTTAGACAATTTGAAACAATTGTTCATTGTATTTTGGCTGTAAGCCCCTCTACACTAGTGGATTACAGGTAAATTGCTCTCTGGCAGTCAAAAAACAATGAAAGTATAAAAGAGAATTTGATCAACCACAAGTAATTGTTGAACTGCATGGCAAAAACTACTCTTCAGATCACTTACATATGTTCCATCTGAAGCTTTAGGCTTCGTGCACAAAGACACTTAGCAGCTGCTATGTGCCAAGGTATAAAATTCCCAGCGCTTCCAGTGCGCCCTATATGTTCTGTGAGCAGCCTACAATACAAGTGAATTTCTGTATGTGGCTGTGCTCAGGGTAAACGCAGATGGTTTCTGTTTCAGCGTTCATCTGTGCATGTGTGTATGGCACTTTTCCCCCAAATAAAAGAGTGATGTGTTTAGGGAGAAGCCCCGTATGTGCATGCACCTGTAAACACAAACGCAGAAGCGACTGGCATTTAACCACTTCAGCCCCGGAAGGATTTACCCCCTTCCTGACCAGAGCACTTTTTACAATTCGGCACTGCGTCGCTTTAACTGCTAATTGCGCGGTCATGCAATGCTGTACCCAAACGAAATTTGCGTCCTTTTCTTCCCACAAATAGAGCTTGATGGTATTTGATCACCTCTGCCGTTTTTATTTTTTGCGCTATACACGGAAAAAGACCGAAAATTTTGAAAAAAAATGATATTTTCTACTTTTTGTTCTAAAAAAAATCCAATAAACTCAATTTTAGTCATACATTTAGGCCAAAATGTATTCGGCCACATGTCTTTGGTAAAAAAAATGTCAATAAGTGTATATTTATTGGTTTGCGCAAAAGTTATAGCGTCTACAAACTAGGGTACATTTTCTGGAATTTACACAGCCTTTAATTTATGACTGCCTATGTCGATTCTTGAGGTGCTAAAATGGCAGGGCAGTACAAAACCCCCACAAATGACCCCATTTTGGAAAGTAGACACCCCAAGGAATTTGCTGAGAGGCATGTTGAGCCCATTGAATATTCATTTTTTTTGTCCCAAGTGATTGAATAATGACAAAAAAAAAAAAAAAAAAAAAAAATTACAAAAAGTTGTCACTAAATGATATATTGCTCACACAGGCCATGGGCATATGTGGAATTGCACCCCAAAATACATTTAGCTGCTTCTCCTGAGTACGGGGATACCACATGTGTGGGACTTTTTGGGAGCCTAGCCGCGTACGGGGCCCCGAAAACCAAGCACCGCCTTCAGGATTTCTAAGGGCGTACATTTTTGATTTTACTCCTCACTACCTATCACGGTTTTGAAGGCCATAAAATGCCCAGATGACATAAACCCCCCCCAAATGACCCCATTTTGGAAAGTAGACACCCCAAGCTATTTGCTTTGAGGCATGTTGAGTCCATGGAATGTTTTATATTTTGACACAAGTTGCGGGAAAGTGACAAATTTTTTTTTTTTTTTTTTTTTTTTGCACAAAGTTGATACTAAATGATATATTGCTCACACAGGCCATGGGCATATGTGGAATTGCACCCCAAAATACATTTAGCTGCTTCTCCTGAGTACGGGGATACCACATGTGTGGGACTTTTTAGGAGCCTAGCCGCGTACGGGACCCCGAAAACCAAGCACCGCCTTCAGGATTTCTAAGGGCGTACATTTTTGATTTTACTCCTCACTGCCTATCACAGTTTCGGAGGCCATGGAATGCCCAGGTGGCACAAACCCCCCCCCAAATGACCCCATTTTGGAAAGTAGACACCCCAAGCTATTTGCTGAGAGGCATGGTGAGTATTTTGCAGCTCTCATTTGTTTTTGAAAATAAAGAAAGACGAGAAAAAAAAATTTTTTTTTTCTTTTTTCAATTTTCAAAACTTTGTGACAAAAAGTGAGGTCTGCAAAATACTCACTATACCTCTCATCAAATAGCTTGGGGTGTCTACTTTCCAAAATGGGGTCATTTGGGGTTTTTTTTTGCCACCTGGGCATTCCATGGCCCCCGAAACTGTGATAGGCGGTGAAGAGTGAAATCAAAAATTTACGGCCTTAGAAAGCCTGAAGGCGGTGCTTGGTTTTCGGGGTCCCGTACGCGGCTAGGCTCCCAAAAAGTCTCACACATGTGGTATCCCCGTACTCAGGAGAAGCAGCAGAATGTATTTTGGGGTGTAATTTCACATATTCCCATGGCATGTTTGAGCAATATATCATTTAGTGACAACTTTGCGCAAAAAAAAATAAAAAAAATAAAAAATTGTCTCTTTCCCGCAACTTGTGTCACAATATAAATTATTCCATGGACTCAACATGACTCTCAGCAAATAGCTTGGGGTGTCTACTTTCCAAAATGGGGTCATTTGGGGGGGGTTTGAACTGTCCTGGCATTTTATGCACAACATCTAGAAGCTTATGTCACACATCACCCACTCTTCTAACCACTTGAAGACAAAGCCCTTTCTGACACTTATTGTTTACATAAAAAAATAATTTTTTTTTGCAAGAAAATTACTTTGAACCCCCAAACATTATATATTTTTTTTAAAGCAAATGCCCTACAGATTAAAATGGTGGGTGTTTCATTTTTTTTTTTCACACAGTATTTGCGCAGCGATTTTTCAAACGCATTTTTTGGGGAAAAAACACACTTTTTTACATTTTAATGCACTAAAACACACTATATTGCCCAAATGTTTGATGAAATAAAAAAGATGATCTTAGGCCGAGTACATAGATACCAAACATGACATGCTTTAAAATTGCGCACAAACGTGCAGTGGCGACAAACTAAATACATTTTTAAAAGCCTTTAAAAGCCTTTACAGGTTACCACTTTAGATTTACAGAGGAGGTCTACTGCTAAAATTACTGCCCTCGATCTGACCTTCGCGGCGATACCTCACATGCATGGTGCAATTGCTGTTTACATTTGACGCCAGACCAACGCTTGCGTTCACCTTAGCGCGAGAGCAGGGGGGACAGGGGTGCTTTTTTTTTTTTTTTTTTTTTTTTTCTTTATTATTATTATTTTTTTATCTTATTTTTAAACTGTTCCTTTCATTTTTTTTTTTTTAAATCATTTTTATTGTTATCTCAGGGAATGTAAATATCCCCTATGATAGCAATAGGTAGTGACAGGTACTCTTTTTTGCAAAAATTGGGGTCTATTAGACCCTAGATTTCTCCTCTGCCCTCAAAGCATCTGATCACACCAAGATCGGTGTGATAAAATGCTTTCCCAATTTCCCAATGGCGCTGTTTACATCCGGCGAAATCTACGTCATAAAATGCTCGTAGCTTCCGGTTTCTTAGGTCATAGAGATGTTTGGAGCCACTCTGGTCTCTGATCAGCTCTATGGTCAGCTGGCTGAATCACCGGCTGCATTTTCAGGTTCCCTGTTGAGACAGGAGAGCCAGAGAAAAACACGGAAGATGTTGGGGGGGGGGGGCATTCCCTCCCACGGCTTGTAAAAGCAGTCTAGAGGCTAATTAGCCGCTAGGATTGCTTTTACATGAAAGCCGACCGCTGGCTGAAAAGAATGATACCAAGATGATACCTAAACCTGCAGGCATCATTCTGGTATAACCACTCAAAGTCGTGAATGGCATACCTGAAGACAAAAAAATGGTTAACAATAAAGCACAGTAAACGGTAAGGTATAAAAAATTGCATACCTGAAAAGCAAACATGATAAAACATAATAACAATAAAACATTGCAGAATAGAATACAGTAAAAAAGAGCAGAACAATAGAGAGAGAATAGAGAGAGAGAGAACAATAAAACGACAACTATTTTTATTTTATATTTTTGTTTGTGTTTTTTTTTTTTTACACTTTTTTTTGTAACTAACTTTTATAACTGTAACCGGTTCCAGGTTCGGGTCTCTCAAAATGCGATGGCATCTCGGGAGACCCTGTGAAGGTGCGCCTAGTCTGTGCAATGCTGTACCCTACGCTAATACTCAACTAGTGAATGGTAGCGTTCAAAACATTCACCAATGCAAAGACCAGGATTGTCAGGACAGGAGGGACAATAATAGCGGGTGTCACGGCTATATCCGCGCTTGCTGCAGACACAACATATTTTTTGGGGGGTTCGTTGGGTAGGGGTACTCGGGAGGACATAAAAATGCCTCTCATGCAGCCGACTGCATTTGGTTGGGGATGTGAATGGGGGAAGTACAGGCGCTGCAGAAGCGGTGGGTTCCCAATTAGGATTGGCGAATGCAGCAGGAAGGGCACTATGGGCATGACGGGCCTGTGTTTGTCTTTTTGGTGGCAGCGGGACACTACTTGTGCTTGCCACCTCACCAGCTTGAACTGCACTTATGGGACTCGCCACGTCACCAAGTGTTACTGCAGTGCTGGTTTGACTACGACCGGGGTGTACTAGGCCGCTGGCGCTTGCCAGTTCACCAAAACGCTACAAAAAAAACTGTTAGCGATCGCAGGGATCAGGCCTGACTCTGCGAACGCTGCAGTTATGCGTTTAGTGTTTTGTAAGTGACAGTGATCGATCGATACTGCACTTGGGTGGGCTGGGCCGGGCCGGGCGGAGGGGCAAAACGCAGGTGCTAGCAGGTATCTGGGCTGATCCCGCTAACACTGCGTTTTTGGGAACCCTAAACTGCTGGGGACGCTAGTATAGATCTGATCGGATCAGATATTGATCTGTTCAGATACTATACCACTAAGGGAGGCGTATGCTGCGTGCGTGGGTGTTAGCGGTACTGGCGCTAATCTGACGCTGCCTGGGGCTGGTGCTTGCCAGTTCACCAAAATGCTACCAAAAAAACTGTTAGCGATCGCAGGGATCAGGCCTGACTCTGCGAACGCTGCAGTTATGCGTTTAGTGTTTTGTAAGTGACAGTGATCGATCGATACTGCACTTGGGTGGGCTGGGCTGGGCCGGGCGGAGGGGCAAAACGCAGGTGCTAGCAGGTATCTGGGCTGATCCCGCTAACACTGCGTTTTTGGGAACCCTAAACTGCTGGGGACACTAGTATAGATCTGATCGGATCAGATATTGATCCGATCAGATACTATACCACTAAGGGAGGTGTATGGTGCGTGTACGGTGCGTGCGTGGGTGTTCGCGGTACTGGCGCTAATCTGACGCTGCCTGGGGCAACGCATATCACCGCCGGGCGATCAGGGGGCTAAACCTTTATTCGGTAATAAACGGCGGGTGCCCTGACACTATAAAAAATAAACTAACTAACCAGCGTCACCCGTAACAGTTATACGGTGATCAGTGGTGAAAGGGTTAACTAGGGGGCAATCAAGGGGTTAAAACATTTATTAGATAGTATATGGGGGTCCCTGTCGCTATAAAACACTGACGGCGAACCTAAATATTTACGTCCCTAACTAGCGTCACCAGTGACACTAATACAGCGATCAGAAAAATGATCGCTTAGCGACACTGGTGACAGGGGGTGATCAAGGGGTTAAAACTTTATTAGGGGGGGTACTGGCGCTAATCTGACGCTGCCTGGGGCAACGCATATCACCGCCGGGCGATTAGGGGGCTAAACCTTTATTCGGTAATAAACGGCGGGTGCCCTGACACTATAAAAAATAAACGAACTAACCAGCGTCACCCGTAACGGTTATACGGTGATCAGTGGTGAAAGGGTTAACTAGGGGGCAATCAAGGGGTTAAAACATTTATTAGATAGTATATGGGGGTCCCTGTCGCTATAAAACACTGACGGCAAACCTAAATATTTACGTCCCTAACTACCGTCACCAGCGACACTAATACAGCGATCAGAAAAATGATCGCTTAGCGACACTGGTGAGGGGGGGTGATCAAGGGGTTAAAACTTTATTAGGGGGGGTAAGGGGGGTACCCTAGACCTACAGGGGGGTTACAGTAACTGTCCTAACACTGCTAACTGTCACAAACTGACACTATGCAGTAATCAGGAAAAAAAAAAAAAAAAAAAAAAAAAAACCTGCTTGGTGTCAGTTTGTGACAGGGGGGGGGGGTGATTGGGGGGGGATCGGGGGGCGATCGGGGGGGGATCGGGGGTGTAATGTATGCCTGGCATGTTCTACTGTGTTGTGTAGTGTTGGTGCACTTACTTACATGTCATCTCTCCTCGGCGCTGGAACGGAAACCGACAGCCGAGGAGAGATGACATCACATCCTCTGCCTCTGTGTACTATACAGAGGCGGGGGATGTTTGTCAGTGGCTGGGAGCGATCGCGAGGGGGGGGCCACGATCGGATGGTCTCCCCCTCGTCTGTCATCGCTCCCAACCAAATGCCGACCGCAGCTGGCACCGGGGGGGGGGGTCCGATCGGACCCCCCACCCGCGGGAAGGCAATCACGTTTCAGGTACGTGATTTTGCCTGCCCGTGCCGCTCTGCTCACGTATATAGGCGTGAGGCGGTCGGCAAGTGGTTAAACAAGCACACTAGTGTACAACCATTTGCTTGGCAGCTGTATGTGGCACACCTGGGATTTTATACCTCAGCACACAGGAGCTACCAAGCACCTGCGTGCAGGAGGTCTTATACAAACTTCAGTGTTTCTTCTATAATGGTACTTTACCTCAGCCCCATCCATCCTTGGTGGCTTTGACTGAACAGTTGGCTTTTGTTCTGAACTGTCCGATTCAGAGTCAGACTGGCTTCCAGATTCTGAACCACTATCGGAATCACTGCTCCCAGACTGGCTACTGCTTCCATCGCTGCTGCCAGAGGAGGACCCTGAGCCAGAACCAGATTCATCATCTGATCGGCTACTGCAGAAATAATAAAAAAGAAATAAGACAAAATAAAAAGATGGAAGGGTTGTTATTTCTAACAATGTAATAATGTCAGTTTTAAATTTTAGGAAAACAATGACAGCATGACAAAACATGTTGCTATGCAAATAAAACCAATAACATTCTAATATGCTGTAAATGGTTGTGTGTATCATGCTTACATTTCTTTGAGACAGAACTGTAGGTAGATACACAAGGATTCCATTATAACAGCAACACCAGATAAATTGAAAGCATTCAGTGAGCTACTAATTTAATCCAATACATACAGTAATAAGTCAAAAAACTGGCTCAATTTATGAGAATCTGAGTTCTTCATAATCCCGTACAGAATAACCACACACACACACACGGATCAAGTAAGAGTATATTCCCTTTAGCCTGCATGGTGTAACTTAGAGCGGAACTTCTCCCAAAGGGGAAAGTTCAACTCCTTCACCCCCCCGCCCCCCTCTCCTGCTTAACATTTGGGACATTTTTTGGGGGGTTGGAGCGGTTAACCGGTTTTGACAGGTACCCGTTCCCCCGCTTCCGGTCAGATCACCGTGGTGATCTGAGCTTAAATTCGTCCCCCCTCGTTCCCCTGCAGCTTTCTAGGATATGTCACGGGTCCAATCAAATAGCGCAGTGCAGCTCGCGCATGCACAGTGAGCAGCCAGGTGTGAAGCCGCAAGTAGTCACAGCCAGCTTCCCAGAGTTAGTATTCCGGCGACCAAAGCCCCATGAAGAAACCAGCTGGGTGATGACATCGCTGGTTCCTGGGGTAGGTGAGCGTCCTATTAAAAGTCAGCAACTACAGTTTTTGTAGCTACTAGCCTGTGGGTCCGGCAGACTATGTCCGGCAACCACCCGTGATCGCGGTAAAAAGGAGGCAGAACGGGGACCTACCTATGTAGACAAGGCAGATTCCCATTCTGAGGCAGAGAGACAGACAGATCAGAGAGACAGACAGATAAACCATCTCCCTAGAAAACCCCGGACTAAAGAATGTGTAGCAAGCTGTCTTTGAAATAAGAACGATAAGGCTGAGACTTGGCCCTTAATAGTACTCGGGGCCAATTTCATCTCTACGCCTATTTGTAGAAAGGCAAGAATTTTGCCTAGGATAGATCTCCGTGGGTGTCAACCCTTGGATTCACACCAGGAAACCCCTCCAGATTCTATATTATATAGTTCTGGAAGCTGGTTTCCTTGCATTAATCAAAGTAGAGATAACTGACCTGGAAAGCCCGCGTTTCTTCAGAATGTGGATTTCAATAGTCAGGCCGTTAAATTTAGCGTTCGTAAAGTAGGATGGAAAATCGGCCCCTGTGAGAGCAGGTCTGGCCTTAGTGGAAGGGACCATGGATTCTCCACAACCATCTTTAGGATTTCTGCATACCATGACCTTCTGGGCCATGCTGGTGCTGCCAGAATTACCGGTTTTCTTTCCAGCTTGATCCTGAAAAGAAGTCGAGGCAGCAATTTAATAAGGGGAAATGCATAGATCAGAGAGGACTGATCCCACGGTATCACCAACGCATCTGTTCTGCATGCGACTGGATCCTTTGTTCTGGACACAAAGTTAACTAACTTAATGTTGAACTGGATGCTAGAAGCTCTACGTCCGGAGTCCCCATCTTTGACACACAGCCCAAACACATGTCAGGGTGAAGAAACCATTCCCCTGTGAATAATCTGCTGGAGACTTAAGTAGTCTGCGTGCCAATCTTCTATTCCCAGAAAGAAGACTGCTGATAGGCACAGAATATTTCTTTCTGCCCAAGTTAGAATATGGTTCACCTCTCTCTGTGCTGAGAGACTCTTGGTGCCCCCTTGGTGATTGATATAGGCCACAGCATTGACAGATTGGATCCTGACAGGACAATCCCTTAACCTGGAAGTCCAGGTCTTTAGAGCCAGACAGACTGCCCGAATCTCTAGGATGTTGATGGGCAAGGCTCTATCGGTTCTTGACCACTGTCCTTGGACAGTTGTCTACTTTAGTATTGCTCCCCAGCCTGAAAGGTTGGCATCTGTCATTACCACTTTCCAGATAACAGGTCTGAAGGATTTTCCTTTCAGCAGATTCTGGTTAGTAACCAGCAATTGAGACTTTGGGACACCCTTGGGGACAGCCGTATTGGCAAGTCCAAAAGCTTGGATCGTCTTGTTAGCAGATAGTATACTGTTTTGCAACAGTCTCGAATGGAACTGGGCATAGGGAACTGCTTCGAATGAAGCCACCATCCTTTCTAACAACCTCATGCAAAGGTGAATGGAGGGATCTCCTTTTGACCTGACCATCCGCACCAACTCTCTTATGGAGTTATCTTGCCTGGGAAAGAACACCCCTTTTTCTGGGCTGTGTCTATGATCAGACCCAAATACTCCAGCTTTTTTAGCTGTTTTAAGGGAGACTTAACAAGGTTGAAAAACGCAACCCAGACTTTTCCAGGTAACTGGTTGTAATGCGTACACCTTACTCCAAACACCGATTGGTAGCAATAGATCGTCTAGGTATGCCAAGACTGTTTAGGGCCCTGTGCCCTAGACCTGGCTAGAGGTGGGGCTAGCACTTTTGTGAACACTCGGGGTGCTGTAGCTGGCCCGAAGGGCAACGCTACAAACTGAAATGCTGCTGTTCTACTTCGAACCACAGAAACCTTTGGTGAGGGGAAATATATAGACATGCAGATATGCATCCCTGATGCCGATAGGCGCCAGAAGTTTTTCTCCTTGTAGGATAGAAACTACTGACCTGATCAACTCCCTAGAAAGGAGCGGATCTTCAGGACTGATTTAGATTCTTTTAGATCTAGAATGGATCTGTTGAATTTCTGCGTGGATCTATACATGTACAAGAAACGCATGAAAAAGGCAGTGAAGGTTTTAAGGAACCAAAGAAAAAAGGGATCAGCTGACTCTACTAGGAGGTAGCTTGAAAGTGGCACAAATCATCTCTGTAAGAGATCTGTACCAGCAATTTCTCAGATTGCAAGGCTGAAAAAGGGTTTAACTCCAGTTGTCTCCTCCGCAGAGGAGTAATCGGTTTGCCTTTCTTTCCTGATCACCTGAGGGTAACCCTTCATCCTCTACCCACTGTTCCCTTGATAAGGTATCTAGGTGGGGGAGGGGGATCTAACATGCTGCCTATCCTTGGATAGTGGATGCGGTTAAAGTCGCTCATTTTTCTTCTAGGCCCTGCAGGGCGGAGGAAAAAACGCATTTTCAATCATGTATACAGGGGCTGAATGTTTTTCTCCTCTAGAGTCTGATGGTGGAGGCCGTCGCCACTGCCTAGAGGCAGCTGCCCCTGGTGCAGGGGAAGGAGTCCGTTTTAAATAAAAGGACGTTTATACCTTCTTTTTGGGCAAAAGAGTACCTTTCCTGCTAGAAATCATTTGGATGTATTTGACCAAATTCTCCCCAAATAGTTGCTCCTCATGAAAGAGGAAAGAAGCTTTTTTGCAAGATGCTACTCATGTGTAGTACCACAAGCGCAAAGCGGAACGCTTGGTGGATAGAGTCCCTTTATGGCAAAACATAGCACCCTTGGTAGTTTGGCTACTCATGGGCCTGTTGTGCAGGGACCTCCCTAAGGGCCTCTTGAACTGGTCCTTTTAGGGGCTGACAGGTGCCTATTGCAGCGATTGCAGGCTGAGAGCGGTACCTGCCAGGAAAAAGAGGATTTTAACAAAAAAAAAAAAAAATGACTTCTTATCTTTAAAGCGGGGTTCCACCCAAATTTTGAACAATATCTGTATGTATTCTCTTCCTTGCCTAGATGCGGACGTGCCGTTTAAAAAAATTTAAATCGCTGTAATTACCTTTCATTTTTCTATTCTTTGCACTTCCTGGTTCTCCTCCCGTGGGAGTAGGCATGTTTCTAGCCTCTCCCAGACTCCTGGGAGCTAGTCTCAGGCCTCCCAGGATGCCACTGAGCATGCGCGGGAACGAGCAGTGAATGCTGGGAGCACAGCATTTACCACATCCAGGAAATAAATGCTTGTGGGCTTCAAATGCCCACAATGAAGATGGAAACCGCCTGCAGTGAATAATATAAGTTATTCTTTCCAACGAAATCTGACACAGGCGGACTTATTACACACAATATGTGAGTATGTAATGCTGAGAAGAAAAGTTTGTGAATGAACTCAAAAAAAAAAAAAAAAAAAAAAAAAAAAAACGATAGATAGGTGGACCCCCGCTTTAAGCATTTGTGCATTGTCTACTGGACAATTTATGCAGGAAATCGCAGCACCTATTGCTGTTACTTTCCATTTTTTGTGAATTTCTCCTCCATGGGATAGAGAACTGAAAAACTCTTTGGAGGGAAAAAAATGCTTATTCCGATGATCCCATTCAGCATAAAAAAGCTTTTCTAGTAATATATGAAAAAGCTGAAAGCTTTTAAAGAACCCAAGGAAGGGACCGAACTTTCAGCTGACTCTGTTAAGGGTAGCATGAACCATCTCCGTAAGAGTTTGTACCATCAATCTCTCAGATTGCAAGGTTGCATAAGGTTCAATTGTTTCCTCCGCAGAGGAAAAATCGGCTTATTTTTCTACGTGATCGCCTGAGGGTAATACCTCATCCTGTGCCCACTGTTCCCTTGTAAAGGGTTTGAGATGGGGAAGGGGGATCTAGCACGCTTCCTATCCCCTTGGATGGAGGATGCAATTAAAGCAGCTAATCTTCCTTCTAAGCCTTGCAAGGCAGAGGAAAATGCATCTTCAGTCACTTATTCAGGAACTGAAGTGTGAAAAGCAGTTGCACCACCCATCGGTTCCAACGACTCACCCTGGCTTGCCATGTCATAAATCTCCGGAGAGGATGACAGTGTGGAGGCATGACTGGAGTTCCCAGCACCTGGGGGTGGAACTTTTGGTGCTTTAGTAGTAACCTTGGAAGCCATAATGCGAAGCACAAAAGCAGAGGTACTCTAAGAACTGTCCTATTTGCTGAGCAATAGGAGTAAAAACAATGACAGCATAGATTAAACTAATGCTTAACAATAATGTCTTTTCCTGTACTGACAATGCCTGTGTAAACCCCTCACATGCTCCAGCATTCCTGTGTCCTGTGGCAGCCTTGCTTCAGTTGCTCTGGTAGACAGCTTTGTGTTTTCAGAGTGTTAGCTTTAAAGCCCCTCAGGTGTGAACGTGATTGTTCGCTGTGTGCTTTCTTAGGACGCAGAGTCCGCCCACGGCGCCGTTGTTTATGCCACGTCCCTCCCTCCTCCTTCAGAAGGAGGAGAGGAGGCTGCAGTCGCCATGCGGCGTGTCTCCTGATCACCCCCTCGCTTTACACTTTATTGCAAGTAAATGCTTTTTTAGCTAAAAACGCCATCCCGCACCACACGAGGGGGGGGGGGTTGCACTCAGCAGTTTAGCTTTTTAGTGTTTATCACACTGTTTTATAAGCATGTATAATACTGTTATAAATGAATGTACCCCCAGCCACTCAGTTTCCCCAATTGGGGGGAGAGGAGAACCCCCCTCCAGCTGCAAGGCCGGCCCGGGGACCATCCTGTGGCCGCAGTGGCATGGATGGATCCGGTTGTGGAGGCTTTTTAAATCCAGCATGGATCCCTCCTGGAGCTCCTCAGAGCACATCTTCACTCATGACCAACACCTTAGACACTGGCGAAAAAACTGATGTGCTCCTGGAAGGAGGAGGTGTTCTATAGGGAGTGAACTTCCTTGATTGGGTATACCAGTGTCAACACCTGAAGGTGGCCTATAACCTATTAAGTAATTACTTAAGGCTCTGTGTCCCATGATGTACAATAAAGAAAAAAAGGACGTAAATTTTGTTTGGGTACAGTGTCACTCGACCGCGCAATTGTCAGTTAAAACAACGCAATTATGTATTGCAAAAAAATGGCCCGGTCATTGAGCAGCCAAATCTTCCAGGGCTGAAGTGGAGACTGTGAATTATTTGCAGCAGAGCATATATATTTTAACCTTAAGAATTTTACTCTAGCTTGATTGGAATTATTTGATGGTCACTTTTTGCACTATTAAGCACATTGCACTTTTCACATATCAATATTTGTATTTGATGATTTTGCATGAATTTATATCACATGAACATGTACAGGACTCTTATGTAAGGCACCTTACACTTTTCTATAACATTTTTGGCAGCGCCACTTTCCCCTCCCCCATCTTTCTATACCATTGACAGGTAATATTTGAGCAGCATGCTGCCTTTAATTTTCCCACTGAGACTGGAGTTCACCTTTAATATTGTTATGTATTCATTAAAAAAAAAAAAAATACATTTATATTTATTTCAAAATATAGCCAGTCTATAGAGTAACCTTCTGTAATCCCCTGCACAGTGGATCACAAGAGGAAACAATCAGGTCCTACTGTATTCCACAGTGCTATTAATCTAGCAGTGAGAACATGCTGAAAGAAGGAGAGCAAAGGGATGACTTTACCAGTGAGCTGAAACTCCCTCACTGCCCAATCATGAGCTGAAGAGCCTTGTCCAAGATCAGGGATATGAATATATTCTCTGGCAAGGTGCCCAGGTCACAACACAGAATTCTAACTTATGTGTTCAACAAAGTTTATACATTTGTATCTCAAATGTAAATCTACCCTTGTGCTATAGCTCTATAGCCCCGGAAGATTTGGCCCCTTAACCACTTGCCGACCAGCCGCGGCAGTTTTACTGCAGCAGAAAAAAAAAAAAAAATATATATAATAATAATAATAATAATAATATGCCATAAAACTATCCCCCGTTTTGTAGCCACTATAACGTTTGCGCAAGCCAATCAATATACGCTTATTGCAATATTTTTACCAAAAATATGTAGAAGAATACATATTGGCCTAAACTGAGGAAACAAAATTGTTTTTTTATATATTTTTGGGGGATATTATAGCAAAAACGAAATATTGCACTTTTTTCAAAACTGACGCCTTGTTTATAGCGCAAAAAATAAAAAAAAACTGCAGAGGAAATCAAATACCACCAAAAGAAAGCTCTATTTGTGGGAGAAAAAAAAAAGGACGTCAATTTTGTTTGTGTGCATGGTCGCACGACCGTGCATTTGTCAGTTAAAGCAACGCAGTGCCGAATCGCAAAAAGTACTCTGGTCAGGAAGGTCACCTTTTACTTTTTTGCACTATAAACAAAAAAAAAAAAAAAAGACAATTAAAAAAATACAATATTTTTTAATTTTTGCTATAATAAATATCCCCCAATTTTAAGAAAACAAAAAAAAAAACGATTTCTTCCCCAGTTTAAGTTATAGCGTTTACAAAATAGGGAATAGATTTATGGCATTTTTATTATTAATTATTTATTTTTATTTTTTACTAGTAATGGCGGTGATCTGCGATTTTTATCAGGACTGCAACATTGCGGTGGACAGATTGGACACTTTTGACACTTTTTTGGGACCATTGACATTTATATAGTAATCAGTAGCTATTTTTAGCACAGACTACTGTATAAATTTAATTGGCAGGGAAGGGGATAACACTAGGGGGGCGATCAAGGGGTTAAATGCGTTCCCTCAGTGTATTCTAACTGTAGGGGGGATGGGGCTGCCTGGGGGAGGAGACCGATTGTTGTTCCTAAGCATTAGTAACAACTGATCAGTCTCCTCGCCCCTGACATAACGGAGATCTATTTGCATTGACCTGGTCTTAAAGTGCCTGACGTACAGCTATGACGGCTCGCCCAGGGGAGCTAACCTGCCGCAGTATAACTGCGGCGGCAGGTCAGGAAGCAGTTAAAGAAAAAAACAAACAAAAACACAACAAACAAAAACACAAATCCATACCTTGATTTTCCACTGCTATTACTTTCTTCATCACTGTGCCCGTTCATTGTCAAATATTCACAGGTTTAAAAGAAATATGTACAAATCCAGGCGTTAATACTTGATCATTAGAATGCTTGCTTGTTAAGAAAAACACTGCTAGAAGAGTGACAATTTCCAAAAAACCTGCAGAAAAAAAAAATTACAATTATTTTCTGCTGCATAGTTTATAAAGTAATACTTTAACAACTTCCAGCAATTCCACACCTAGGAAACTAAAGGGTTGTGCTAGACGCAGTTTTACAAAACAAACAATTTCTCATGGCTATGTACTGACACACTGAGATATCATGAGATCTGATGCTTACCAGGTCAAAGAGAGAAACCGCTACCCTGTTTACCCGAAAATAAGACCTAGCGTGATTGTCGGTGATGGCTGCAATATAAGCCCTACCCCCCAAATAAGCCCTACCCTGTTTCCCTGAAAATAAGCCCTACCCTGAAAATAAGACCTACAAGGACTTTAACTAGGGCTTACTTGGGGGGTAGGGCTTATATTGCAGCCATCACTGACAATCACGCTAGGTCTTATTTTCGGGGAAACAGGGTAGCAAGTTTTATTCTGCTTTTTTTTTTTTTTTTTTTTTTTTAAATCGCTTTCTGATTTAGCCTAGGTTTACAGTGATGCGGGTTTGAAATTGTACAAGTTCAGCTGAACTGGCAATGCAGTCCGACTTTGGAGGCGATTTGACAGATATCTGTGTGGATTCATGCACAGATGTCTATTGAAATCGCCCCCGAAGTTGCCAAAAGTAGTACAGGAAATGTCAAATCGCATACCAAATCGGCCCAATGTGAATGTGGGCTAAAAGTGTCAAACCCAAATCATAAACCGTCAATACATGTTTTATTACATTGTGTTCATACTCACTTTACCACTAGAGCATTAATTTTCTGTATATTGCAAAAAAAACCTGGTTGATCCTGCTATTTATTGTCCCTCAAGCAACAGTATTTAAATTTAATATAAAAAGAATCTGAGAACTTTATTTTTCCACCTTTAATGTGACCTATAAACTGAGCAACTCTGTTTAAATACAAAACTGAAATCTTTTAAAAACTAAAATAATGTGGTTGCATAAGTGTGCACACCCTCTTATAACTAGGGATGTAGCTGTGTACAGAATTAAGCAATCACATTCAAACTCATGTTAAATAGGAGTCAGTACACACCTGCCATCATTTATGTCTCTGAATAACCCCAAATAAAGTTCAGCTGTTCTAGTAAGCCTTTTCTGACATTTTCTTAGGCCCCTTTCACACGATCGGACTGTTCAGGTCCGCCTGTCAGTTTTGACGGCGGACCTGAACGGGCGCTCCATGTTAGCCTATGGAGCGACGGATGTCAGCGGAGACATGTCCGCTGACATCCGACCCGGTCCGATCCGCAAAAAGTAGACGGATGGCCCCACGTCCAGGTCCGTCGCTGGCGGATCTGATGAGATCTGACGAAAACGGGCATGCTGTCCATTTTCGTCCGATCCCTCCATAGGCGGCAGCGGTGCCTGACAAGCCCCTCCCCAATCAGTGAGCAGAGGGGGACCTGTCATCCGCCGGCTCAGCGGAGATCAACGGACTGATCTCCCGCTGAGCCGGCAGACCGAGGCGGGCTCCGTGGAAACGGAGTCCGCCTCGTGTGAAAGGGGCCTTAGTCACATCCTACAGCCAAAGAGATTGTCCACAGATAGCTTCCAAAGCATCAGAGGGATCTCATTGTTAAAAGGTATCAGTCAGGAGATGGGTACAAAAGAATTTCCAAGGCATTAGATATACCATGGAACACAGAGAAGACAGTCATCATCAAGTGGAGAAAATATGGCACAACAGTGACATTACCAAGAACTGGACGTCCCTCCAAAACTGATGAAAAGACGAGAAGAAAACTGGTCAGGGACACTGCCAAGAGGCGTACATCAACATTAAAGGAGCTGTAGGAATATCTGGCAAGTACTGGCTGTGTGGTACATGTGACAACAATCTTCCGTATTCTTCATATGTTTGGGCTATGGGGTAGAGTGTTTTTTCTTACAAAGAAAAACATCCAAGCCTGGATATATTTTTCAAAAACACATCTGAAGTCTCCCAAAAGCATGTGGGAAAATGTGTTATGGTCTAATGAAATTGAGGTTGAACTTTTTGGCCATAATTCCAAAAGATATGTTTGGCACAAAAACACCATCATACCCACAGTGAAGCATGGTGGTGGCAGTATCATGCTTTGTGGCTGTTTTTCTTCAGCTGGAACAGGGGCCTTAGTCACGGTAGAGGGAATTATGGACAGTTCCAAATACCGGTCAATATTGGCAAAAAACCTTCAGACTTCTGCTAGAAAGCTGAACATGAAGAGGAACTTCATCTTTCAGCATGACAACGACCCTAAGCATACATCCAAATCAACAAAGGAATGGCTTCACCAGAAGGATATTAAAGTTTTGCAGTGGCCCAGCCAGAGCCCAGACCTGAATCCGATTGAAAATCTGTGTGGTGATGATCTGAAGAGGGCTTTGAACAGGAGATGCCCTCGCAAGCTGACAGATTTGGATGGTTTTTGCAAAGAAGAGTGGGCAACATTTGCCAAATCAAGATGTGGCATGCTGATAGACTTATACCCAAAAAGACTGAGTGCTGTAATAAAATCAAAAGGTGCCTCAACAAAGTATTAGTTTAAGGGTGTGCACACTTAAACAACCATATTATTTTAGTTTATTTTTACTTACCTCCACCTAAAAGATTTCAGGTTTGTTGTACAGTTTATATAGGTCACATTAACCTCCCTGGTGGTAATCCCGAGTGTGGCTCGGAGTGAATTTTCATTACCAAAAGCGGTAACCCCGAGCCACACTCGGGATCGCATCACAGTAACCTGGGAAAGTTACTTACCTTGTCCCCAGGATCCTTCGATGTCCTCCCGTTGTGTCCGCAGGCTGTGTCCTCCGCCCAATGTACTGTGTGCTGGGCTTTGTTCTCTGCGAGCGTTGCAACGCATGGGGACAGAGCACGGCACAAAATTCAAAAAGCGCAAAAAAACAAAACATACAGTACACTGTAATCTTACAGATTACATTACTGTATCAAATCATTTCACATCCCTTTTGTCCCTAATGTTTTGTCAAGTGCCCTGCATGCAGTTTTATATTATATATACTGTTCTTTCTGCCTGGAAACTTGAGATTCTCCATGGCAACCAAAAAGCGTCCCTTTACGTCAAAAGCGATTTTAGACCAGCTAGAAAATAGCGATCGTAAATTAGAAACACTTGCAGAATTGAGCGATAGTGATTCGTGGGGAAATTCATCAAAGACTGAAAGTAAGGACTGCGACAATTCTGCAACTGAGCAAACTTCAGTGATTTGATTACATTTAATAAAAAAATTTGATTGTTATAATTATAGATATTATAATTTATGATTTTGTGTTTCAACCTTTATCATACCTGGGATGTATACTAGACTCTTGTTTGGACAGATTTAAGTTACCGTATATACTCGAGTATAAGTCGAATTTTTCAGCACATTTTTTTGTGCTGAAAGTGCCCCCCTCGACTTATACTCGAGTCAAGCACTTTTCTGCAGCAAAAAATTTCATTTTCTGAACCGAGTTTGGGGCCCCATATCTCAGGGCCACTTGGTGCTAGGAACCCCAAATTTGGTGTGCAAACCCATTGGAACTGGTACCATAACATATCCAAAGCTGGGGTTCCTAGCACTAAGTGGCCCTGAGATACGGGGCCCCAAAACCGATTCGGAAAATGTCATTTTCTGCTGCAGAAAAGTGCTTGACATTTTCTGAACTGATTTTTGGGGCCCTGTATCTCGGGGCCACTTGGTGCTAGAAACCCCAGCTTTGGAAATTTTATGGTGCTAGTTCCACTGGGTTTGCACACCAAATTTGGGGTTCCTAGCACTAAGTGGCCCCGAGATACAGGGCCCCAAATTTGGTCAACTGTGTCCATCTGCAGCAATGTCATTTCAGGACCCTTTGGGTTCAGAGACCCCAAATTTTGGCTGCAGCTAGGGGGCATCTAGGAACCCTTAACTACCAAGTTTGAAGTTCAGGGGACCTATGGCTGCAAATGGGCACAGTGAGGCATGCAAATGGGCACAGTGATGCTGCAAATGGGCATTGTTGACCCTCTTTTCCACTTACAGTAGCTGTGCATTTCTCACCCTCGTCTTATACTCGGGTCAATAAGTTTTTCCCATTTTTTTTGTAGTAAATTAGGGCCTCGACTTATACTCGGAACGACTTATACTCGAGTATATACAGTATTCCTAAGAATTACAGGCCTACTAAATAAAACGCAAACTTTTCATGCGAAACAAATGTACCGCTTTGAGACGCAAATATCTGACAATCATACCACCAGGGAGGTTAAAAGATGGAAAAAGTTCAGAAATTATTTATCTTGGTCTTATCTTTTTTACATCACAGAAACCTGACATTTAAACAGGAGTGTGTAGACTTTTTATATCCATTGTACAGTAGAGCTGCACGAATAATCGTTAAGAATCGAGATCGCGATTCTTTCCCCCTCGCGATCTTAAAGCATTTTCCCAAATTCTATGCAGAGTTCTCTGCTCAAGCCGACAGCTGCCAAAAAAAAAACAAAAACAAAAACACAACACAGGCAGTCTGCTAAGTTTCACAACATTCCTCAGCCCTGAGCCAACTATAAACATTGTAACGTTTTGTTCTTTAG
This sequence comes from Lithobates clamitans, assembly GCA_037952925.1. Classification (NCBI taxonomy): domain Eukaryota; kingdom Metazoa; phylum Chordata; class Amphibia; order Anura; family Ranidae; genus Lithobates; species Lithobates clamitans. The sequence continues at coordinate 7,116,979 of JBBGZY010000178.1, read as the reverse complement.
ATCACAGGGCTCTTTCACACGTGCGGACCGTTCAGATCCACCTTTCAGTTTTTTCAGCAGATCTGAAAGATCGTGCCATACATCTGTGGAGTGACGGATGTCATGGGTGACATGTCCGCTGACATCCGATCAGCAAAATCCAGACGGATTGAAACTCTATTTTCCATCCGTCTGGCGGATCGGATGAAAACGGACAGGCGGTCTGTAATCATCCGATCCCCCCATAGAGGAGAGCGGAGATCTGACAGGTCTGTCCCTGCACAGCATGCAGAGACAGACTTGTCATCTGCCGGCTCAGCGGGGATCAACGGAGCAATCCCTGCTGAGCAAGCGGATGGCTGGATACGGATCCGCAAGTGTGAAAGAGCCCAAAGGCATAAACTTGGTCTGTAAATGAGGGAAGTTTAACCACTTGAAGACTAAACCTTTTTCTGACACTTGTTGGTTTCAAGTTAAAAATCATTATTTTTGCTAGAAGATTACTTAGAACCCCCAAACATATTTATATATATATATATATATATATATATATATATATATATATATATATATATATATATATATATATATATTTTTTTTTTTAGCAGAGACCCTAGAGAATAAAATGGTGGTCGTTGCAATATTTTATGTCACAGTGTATTTGCGCAACAGTCTTTCAAATGCAATATTTTGGGAAAAACATACACTTTAATGAATTTAGAAAAAACTCAACAGTAAAGTTAGCCCAATTTTTTTGGATAATGTGAAAGATGATGTTACGCCATGAGAATCGTGATCTTTAGTCTAAGAAAAAAAATCGTGAATCTAATTTTTCCCAGAATCGTGCAGCTCTACTGTACAGTATCTTCCAATAACATGGTCTGACAAAGGCCTGGTAAGATCAGGGCCTCTTTCACACTTGTAAGACTTGTCCTACGACTTGGGACTGTAAAGTCGTACGACAAGCCGTTCCCCATGATTTCCAATGACTACTATTCATATTAGTACAACTTCAAGTCATGCCGACCCTGCACTACTTTGGTCCGACTTTGATGCGAGTTACACAGGCATTTCCTGAAATCGTAGCAAAAATTGTGTCAATTGCGAATATATCGCAAGTTTGAAGTCATGGTAGTGTGAAAGGAGCCTAAAAGGAGAAGTTCAGCCTGAGTTTTTTAGGCTGGGCTTCTCCTATGAGTCACAGGAGTGTAATTCGTTTTGCACTCCTGTGACCAGTTTTCAGCGGAGAGCGGTCTGAAGTCCGCTCTCCGCTGACGTCACACAGATCAGTCGAGGCAGGGCGTCATCCTGACTACAGAAGTCCGGATCTGTCAGCTGCCTTGACTGATGGCAATCTCAGCGAGCTGCCGAGACGGCCACTCCTTGCCTATCCACAGCTCAGCGTTCCAATGAGCATGGAGGAACAGTGCAGGAGAGATGCCGACTGACAGCCAGCAGCTCTCCGCTTGGGGAGGAGTGAGAACCGTGCCATCGGCGATGTTCGGTGGCTCGATACTCAGTGCAGAGACACTGGGGGACAGCTGCAGCATCCACCTAGGTAAGTATAACTCTTAAAAAAAACGAAACATACTTCTCTTTTAAAAGACCGGCAAACAAAAGGTATGTCACGCCGACTTGGGAAACTGTTCTACAAACAGGCTCATTGAGTAGGCAAGTGGATACATCCATTAGCAGAGCCAGTGGACTGACAGTCACTGGTTCTCTGCTCTATGAACAACGAGAACTAAGCGATCTACGGTCTTTGTCACTCTGTTCTTGGTCTTAGATGCATCATCGGAGCAATCATGCACCTAGGTGAATAGGATTGATGGTTTTATTGAAAGTCGGTACTTTTCTGTTAAGACAGCAGCCATGGTTGTAAAACAACTGCATTTACAAAGGCAAATGGATTTCCACGGGAACGAATGTCTACCCAGCTGAAAACAGCATCACTATACTCTCCATGGATTCTTCCTAACGTCACTACATTAACATCACTGTAGCAATAGACTATGGGAGTCTTCTGCATAGAATTTCCTGCGCTGTGGAGCGATTTAGGGGAGAAACAGTTGTTAATTGTTTACATTGGGATGACAAAGTAATTTATAAAACTGTTTTTAGGACTATCAGAAAATGAAATTTACTGACCTCCACTTCACTATAGCACATAGTGCTGTTGTGAAGGTGGGCAGAAGCAACCAACAATCACAGCGGGAACCAGGAGCTCAACATTGCTGATGTGTCAGTTTCTGAACAGATTTTAGAAGACTTATCTTCAACAGAGCGATGCGTGTCACAGTGGGAGAGGCATTTACTCTTTTGCAAGGACAGCAGATTTGCCAATTTAAATTTTCCCAAAAAGGTGGTTAAAGCGGAGTTCCACCCTAAAGTGGAACTTCCGCTCATTGGATTCCTCCCCCCCTCCGGTGTCACAATTGGCACCTTTCAGGGGGGAGGGGGGTGCAGATACCTGTATAATACAGGTATCTGCACCCACTTCCGGGTATAGCTAGCCGCAGCTAGCCGCAGACTGCCCGTCCACCCCCGTTGTGTTGTGGGAAATACACAGTTCCCACAACACAACGGGGACCAGTGAAGACGCGCAGCGCGACTCGCGCATGCGCAGTAGGGAACCGGGCAGTGAAGCGGCAACGCTTCACTTCCTGATTCCCTCAGTGTGAATGGCGGCAGCAGCACCCGAGGATCGAGGGACGGCTCGGTCTCGGGTGCTGACATCGCTGGACCCCGGGACAGATAAGTGTCTTTATTTTAAAAGTCAGCAGCTGCAGTATTTGCAGCTGCTGACATCTATTTTTATTTTTTTTTTGTGACACTCCGCTTTAATGAATGCTGTAGTGCTTTTTCAACACGACAGGAGCATCACCAAATTTCGTGACTTAGCTTTTTACTTGCTTGTAACAGATGTAAAAGTCTGCTGAAAATCCATAAAACCAAGTCTCTCTACCCATCTAGGCACCATAGTGTAACAGCGGTTTCCTTTATGTTCAGTGTCTCCTTTCTGACAGTTAGCAGAAAAAATGTAATTGGATGGCCGCACTCCAATATAATACCTTTATTGATAGAAGCCGATCCATATACCAACAGAGGCACAGGTACAGATGATAGCTGATGTGTTTCGCACCGTTAGTGGTGCTTAGTCATAGCTGTAGGACCACCGAGCCCAATCTTTTTCTTATACGTATAAACCATTGGTCACCTGACCACTCGTATCTAATCCAGTTTGTGACCAAGTCCAATGCTCTACCAAAGCTTTTACACACATAAAAAGAGGGATGGGTGTAGAGGCGATCAGAGGAAACAATATGTTTAGAAAATTAACCCATGGAAAGAACAAAAATGTCAGATACTTCATAAATCATGGGTCCAATAAGTAAGCTACAAAAGATCGCCTGCCAACTCACTCTAAATTGCATACAATGCACTTATATACCAGTGTCTCCTTTCTGACAGTGTTATCAAACTTTCAGAAAAACCTCAGCATCCAGGGGATAGGAGTGAGGAGGTATACCCACCCAATGAGTGGTATAAGTGATTATCAGATTCAGGTCACATGGTGGGCATGGTTATAGCCAAATTTAACCTTTAGCACAACATGCCCTTCCCACTACTCTACAGTACGTAATAGAGATGAGAAAGAAGGTGGTGTTCGTTGCCCAAAACAGAATAGTAGGCTATGTCAACAATGCTCCTCCTCCATAGAAACAGTGCAGTGAGGGGATAGGATGCGGGTTACTGGCAAATCTCCAGGTACAAAAGTGAACCCTTCCCCCCAACGCCTATATGTGTCCTCATGGAAGTGGGTCATCATCTGTGAGACCGCATACCACACAGCACAGAGACCTGGCTCTCATCAAGAGCCCTGGTTCTTGTACTAAGAAATAGGACGGGGGAATGCTGGTTCCCAATCACCTGATCGCTGTGATAACCTCTAATGGCTATCGCAGTGAGCCATCACGGTGCAGCCTGCTCATGTGTTTTTTTAACCTCTTCTGAAGGAAGAGAAAAATACTTTGCATCTTTCTCTCCATGCAGGGGAGAAAGATATAAACAAACAAAACTGTAAAAAAAATATAAAAAAAAAAAAAAAAGGTTTAAAAGTAAAGAAAAAAATAGCTTGATCTAGTTTAGTGCCAGGGTTATCAGTAGGGTCAAGGGAAGGGCAAAAAGGTCAAAGGTCCATATATTTTGTCTAGGATTAAAAAAAATAAATAAAAAAAAAAACACACACACATACAAACTAGTATCAATGCCCTAGGTAGGATAAAAAAAAAAAATAAAAAAATAAAGCAAAATGCGTACTATTGTTTCTGGGCCCAAACAACAATTAACATAAGTAGTATCTCTGCAATCATCAGGAGAACTTGTTTTGGCTTGGTCTCTGGTGGTAAGTTATGGTAATAGCAAAAAAATATATAGCTAAACTTAGAGGAACTGCAGTCTGCTCACATAATTTGTAATAAAAACATATTTGCCATTCTGAAGCTTCCCTCCAACCACTTTGCATATTATTTTATACATACTGCGATTCTGTACTTGTCAAATATGCAGCAGCCCTGCATATCGTGGTCAGTTTACTGGGGGAGGGTATAGCCTGGCAGTATCAGCCAGGTATTACAGGTGGCCAAATTACACAGCACAAGCACTGTGCTGTATAACATGCTTTAAAGCGGAGTGCTACCCATATATGTCAGCAGCTACAAAAAGTGTAGCTGCTGACTTTTATTAATCGGACACTCACCTGTCCCACGGTCCAGCGATGCGGGCGAACGAAACCCCGCTTCTCTCCCCCACCTCTCTGAGGCACTGGCATTGTCACTGTGGGTGCCCGGCTGTGGCTTCACAGCCGGGCATGCACTGCACATGCATGAGCCCGCCAATCATCTGGGACCTGTGACGTGTCCCAGATGATTGCTGAGAGGGAGGGGGGAGTGGTGAACTTGCTACCGGCACCCCGGGAGGAAGTGGGAGCTGGATCCCTCTAAAAAAGAGGGTATCTGCCCCCCCCCCCAAAAAATGACATGCCAAATGTGGCATGTCAGGGGGTCACCTGTACTTAAAGCGGAAGCTACATTTTTGGGTGGAATTCCACTTTAACCACTTCCCATTCCGGCTATAGTGAAATAACATCCGCAGATGGGATCTCCCATCCTGGTTGGGCATCATATGACGTCCTCAGCTTACCGCGGGTATAGGTGGCGCTGGCCGCGTCACTGAGGAGCCGATGCACTTGCCCGATCTTTCATGACAGAGCAGGAACGGGTACCTGTGTGTGTAAACACACAGATCTACGTCCTGTCAGGGGAGAGGAGACTGATTGTGTGTTCCTAGTATATAGGAACACTCCTCTCCTAAGTCCCATCCCCCCCCCCCAGTTAGAACATACAGTGGAGGGAACAATTAATCCCTTGATCACGTTAACCCCTTCCCTGCCAGTGACATTTACACAGTAATCAGTGCATATTTATAGCTCTGGTCGCTGTATAAATGTCAATGGTTTAAAAAAAAAAAGTGTCCGATCTGTCCGCCGCAAAAAAAAAAAAAAAAAAAAAAAAGGATCGCCGCCATTACTAGTTAAAAAAATAAATAAAAATGCCATAAATCAATAACCTATTTTGTAGGCACTATAACTTTTGCGCAAACCAATCAACATATGCTTTTTGCGATTTTTTTATTAACCAAAAGTATGTAGAAGAATACATATCGGCCTAGACTGGGGAAAAAAATTTTTTTTTTTTTTTTAATTGGGATATTCATTATAGCAAAACAGTAAAAAAAAATTGTGTTTTTTTTGTCCAAAATTGTCGCTCTTTTTGTTTATAGCCCAAAAAATAAAAACCACAGAGATGATCAAATACCACCAAAAGAAAGCAAAATTTGTTTGGGTACAATGTCGCACGACCGCGCAATTGTCAGTTAAAGCGACGCAGTGCCGTATCGCAAAAAAATGGCCCAGGCAGGAAGGGGGTAAATTCTTTCGGGGCTGAAGTGGTTAAAGAAACATTTTTTTTTGGGTTAGCACTAACTGAATTTAAAAATCATTTAAAGCGGAGTTCAACCCAAAAGTGAGACTTCCGCTTTAAGCACTCCTCGCCCCCTTACATGCCACATTTGGCAAGTCATTTTTTGTGGGGGGCGCGTAAGTACCTAGATTGCCTGGCCACAAGTGCGACTCACACATGTGCACCCAGCTATGAAGCCGCAAGCTGTCACAGCTGGGTGTCCACACTTGCAATGCCGGAGCCGCAGAGAGGATCGAGGATTCGGACGGCTGAATCGCTAGACTGTGGGACAGGTGAGCGCCTGTTTATTAAAAGTCAGCAGATACACTTTTAGTAGCTGCTGATTTTTAATAAACTTACAAACGAGTAACGCTTTAAAAACGATATGCATATATTTCAAATGTCTATTGGCCATTTGCCTATACTGTAGTTCTCTAATAGGAAGTTGAAAAAACTACCAGTGAAAGCGCTGCTATGGGGGCCTGTTCCCACCTGTGCATCTGGGGAAAATACAGGTGCTTTTCTGGTGCATCAATGCACATTTTGGGCCATACAGACTTCAATTGGAGGCACACAAAAACCATGAAAAACCTGCATTGAAAACATTCAAAACAGGTGACAATGCAGATGCCAATGTGTGAACCAAGCCTATGCCAGTTCATGATAAATCAGAAAAAAAAAAATAATTGCACCTCAAAGCTTCAGAAATTTAGAACACCTTTACTACTTGCCTCATACTAGAAGTAGAGATTCCTCAAAACTACTAGAGCCACCAGTGTGAAAGCCAGAGCATGACATGCAAATATAAGAACTGTTTCCTGGTTTAAGATCAATGCAAATATGTCTCAAATGCAGGCAGCTGCTTCAATGTAATCCATCAGTTACTAAACACTTATAAAGCAACTAAAGCACTAATTAGGAAACGTAACTACCTGACCCCCCGGAAGATCCCCCCCCTTCATGACCAGGTCATTTTTTTGCTTTTTGGCACTGTTACTTTAACTGACAATTGCGGACAGGTAATGCTGTAGACAAATTAAATTTATACAAATTTTAATTTAATTATTTCCCACAAATAGATCTTTTCTTTTGGTGCCACTTGCCACAATTGAGGTTTTTATTTTTTTGCGCTATAAAACAAAAAAAAGGCAGAAATCCAGAAAAAGAATATAAATAATATATTATATATTTTTCTTCACTTTCAGCTATAAAACATATCAAATTAAAAAAATTTAATTAAATCGAATTTCTTCATAAATTCGGGCCAATATGTGTTCTGCCACATATTTTAGTAGAAAAAAAAATCCCAATAAGCGTATAATGATTGGTTGTGGAAATTATAGCGTCTACAAACTATGAGATAGACACACACACACTGGTATTTTTATTTATTGTTTTTTATTCTAGTAATGGCAACCATTAAGCAACTTGTAGCAGGGCTAACAGTATGGTGGGCAATCTGACACTTTGCGGGAACCAGTGACACGAATGCAGTGATCAGTGCTAAAAATATGCACTGTCACTGTACTAATGACACTGGCTGGGAAGGGGTTAATATCTAGGACGATCAAATGGTTAAATGTGTGCCTCACAGTGATTAGTGCATTCACTGTGTGTTTTTTTTTACTAACAGATCTGTCGTTTTTTTCTCACTGCTTTGCAGGGAAACAAAAAAAAAAAACAAAAAAAAAAACAGCACTTCCCCGCTGACCAGACAGAGCTCTATATTGTTTACATTTACAGAGCTCTGTCCCATCATCCTCTTCACCAATCAGCTGATGCCGGCAGTCAATCATTGGCCAGGACCCGCTGATCAGCTTGTGTTGTGACTAATAACAGCATAGCCAATTCGCGCACATCCTACTCGGAAGTGCTGGATCACGTACTAGATATATGATCCAGCGCAGGAGAGCTGCTCTGCCGTTGTACTCCTACGTGAGGCGGGCGGCAAGCAGATATATACTGGATGACCAGTTATACCAAAAAAAAAAAAAAATATATATATATATATATATATATACACACACACAGTACTATACTATATTAATGTTAAAAATAGAGCCTGGAAAGTGCAACAGGGTCAAACTGCATGTATTACCATGTAGAAAAAAAAAAGCATGCAAAACTATCATCTTCAGACTAGTTTATTTGTATTTTATGTTTGTAGGACTGTTTAATGCCAGTCATAAAGTACGTGTTTTGCAACTGATGTAACAGATTACAGCATCACTCGTGACAATCCTGAGAAGTATTCAAGCCCAACTTCCACACATTTACCAGAGCGAGAAGGTGAGAGAAGTCCTGTCATGTTTTAACTATGGACTGTGACCCCACTGGAGAGATTTCTTCTCATTTACTAAAATGGATTATAGTTGTAACTTTTATCAGGATACTCAACAGCATCAACTTAATACATGTAGCTAGAATTTTCATAGGCACTGCATGGATAGATATATAACAAATTAAAATCACATGGCCAATTTAGTATTATTGTTGTCCTAAACCAACAGTTTGTGATATTATATTCTCCACATATGAGATAGATCACAAATCTCTTGCCGCAGAATGCATGTGGAGTAACCCAACGCATTTCGAACACTAGCCTTCTTTAGGGGTACAAATGGTAGATTATCTAGAGCAGTGGTTCCCAACCTCAGTCCTCAAGTACCCCCAACGGGCAATGTTTTGGGAACTTCCCTTAGATAAAATAGCTCTTATCCATACCATGTCATGGACTTTGATTTAAAGCAACTGTGCAAAGTAAAGGAAAACCTGAAACCATGACCCGTTGGGGTACTTGAGAACCACTGATCTAGAACATAGTATGCCTTTTTATAAAACACATTCTTAAACAAAGCCATTCACTATAGTATTCTTGAATGCATTACATACATGATACAAGGATCACAGAAACTTTCCATGAATCCATAATGCAGAAGAAAGTTCCAGCTACAGGTTTGCTGCAAGTTGTTGACGCAGGGTGCGATTTTTAGGATGTTGGCACATTTGAGCATGTAGCAGAGCTGCACGATTAATCGTTAAAAAAAAAAAAAAAATTGCAATCCAGATTTAACCCCCCCCCCCCCCACATGATCTTAATCAAGCATTTCCACGATTCATGTAACAAGTGCAGAGCAGTTCCCTGCTCACAGCTGTCAAAAAACAAAACGGAAAAAAAAAAAAAAAGCAGCCAGCAAGAGAGAAAAACAAACACCATCTTTCTGTTCATTTACAGATCAAAGGGATGAACTTAGGTAAATGAGGTCAGTTTAACCACTTAAAGGGGTTGTAAAGGCAGAAGGTTTTTTTATCTTAATGTATTCTATGCATTAAGATAAAAAGCCTTGGGTGCAGCAGCCCCCCTAATACTTACCTGAGGTCCCTCTCTGTCCACGAGTGTCTCAGCTGTCCACGATTCTCCCTCCTGATTGGCTGAGAGATAGCAGTGGTGCCATTTTGCTGCCGCTGCTGTGAAAGTCAGCTAGCCAACCAGGGGAGAGAGGGGTGGGGCCAGGTATGGGCTTCCTGTCTGAATGGACACAGGGAGCTGCAACTCGGCTGCCCCATAGCAAGCTGCTTGCTGTGGGGGCACTCAACAGGAGGGAGGGGCCAGGAGCACAGAAGAGAGACCCGAGAAGAAGAGGATCAGAGCTGCTCTGTGCAAAACCACTGCAATGGAGCAGGTAAGTATAAAATGTTTGTTATTCTTACAGGGGAAAAAAAACAAAGACTTTACAGTCATTTTAACCACTTCAATACCGGGCCTATTCTGGCACTTCTCTCCTACATGTAAAAATCATAATTTTTTTGCTAGAAAATTACTCAGAACCCCCAAACATTATATATGTTTTTTTTAGCAGACACCCTAGGGCAGGGGTGTCAAACTCAATTTCATTGTGGGCCACATCAGCATTATGATTGCCCTCAAAAGGGCCGGTTGTATCTAAGATTAGATGTCCAGCACATCCCCTCCTCTTACATTAGATGTCAAGAGCCACCCCCCCATCAGAAGTTGAGTCCCCCACTCCTCCTAACATCACAGTGCACCCCCCCTTTCCTTATGCTGCTGCTGGGAAGAAGCTGGATGCATTGCTTGAAAGCAGAAAGTAAGGGTCTGGAGGAGGACCAGAGGAGGGCTGGAGCTCTCCTGCAGCTGCGGGAGAGGTGCGAGGGCCACATGAAATGGCCTGGAGGGCCGGATTCGGCCCACGGGCCTTGTGTTTGACACTTGTGCCCTGGGTAATAAAATGGCGGTCATTTCAACTTTTTATCTTGCACGGTATTTGCGCAATCATTTTTCAAACGCCTTTGTTTTGGAAAAAAACACGGTTTCATGAATTAAAAAATAACAAAACTAAAGTTAGCCCATTTTTTTTTTGTGGAATGTGAAAGATGATGTTACGCCAAGTAAATTTATACCCAACATGTCATGCTTTAAAATTGTGCCTAGTCATGTAATGTCGCCAAACTTCGGTACTTAAAAATCTCCATAGGCGACGCTTTGAAAATTTTTACAGGTTACCAGTTTAGAGTTACAGAGGAGGTCTAGTGCTAGAATTGTTGCACATGCGCGAACGCACACGGCGATACTTCACATGTGTGGATTGAATGGTGTTTAGATATGTGGGCGAGACTTGAATGTGCGTTCGCTTCTGAACGCAAGCTACCGGGGACAGGTGCCTTTTACATTTTTTTTTTTTTTTTTACTTGTTTTTATTTTTACACTTTTATTTATTTATTTTTTTTTTATCACTTCTATTCCTATTACAAAGAATGTAAACATCCCTTGTAATAAGAATCTATTGTGACAGGTCCTCTTTATGGAGAGATGCGGGGTCAATAAGACCCCACATCTCTCCTCCAGGCTGGAAAGCATGAGATCGAGAAAAAAAAAAATTCACCGATCTCATGCTCACAGCCGCGATCGCGGCTTTGTTGACATCCGGGAACCCGGACGTGACGTCATAACGTGGGCCTCCGACGGTCATAGAGATGACTGGTGACCATCTGGTAGCACAGGGGAGCCCAGAGAAGCACCGGATGGCAGTGGCAGGGGGACGTCCCCTCCTGTCGCCTATAAAAACGATCAAGCGGCAGAACTGCCGCTATGATCGTTCTAATCGTGCACAGAATCACCGGCTGACAAGAATGATAACCGAATGATGCCTGTAGCTACAGGCATCATTCAGATATCCCTGCACAACGTAGAGGACGTTCTTTTACTATGGCCGGTTATCGAAGTGGTTAAGGACCCAAAGGATATGGCCCCTTAATGACCAGGCCATTTTTAGCGATACGGCACTGCGTCGCTTTAACTGATAATTGCGTAGTCATGCGACGTTGTACCCAAACAAAATGTATGTCTTTTTTTCCCACAAATAGAGCTTTCTTTTGGTGGTATAAGTAAAATACTGTCTTCATCAGTTTAGGCCGATATGCATTCTTTCTACATATTTTTGGTATAAAAATCGCAATAAGCATATATTGCATGGTTTGCACAAAGGTTATATATAGTGTCTGCAAAATGGGGATATATTTATGGCATTTTTATCCATTTACTAGTAATGATCGGTGATCAATGATTTTTAGCGGGACTGCAACATTGCAGCAGACAGATCGGACACTTTTGGAACCAGTGACATTTATACAGCGATCAGTGCTAAAAATATTCACTGATTCACTGGTATAAATGTCACTGGCAGGGAAGGGGTTAACACTAGGGCGCGATCAAGGGGTTAAGTGTTCCCTAGGGAGTGTTTCTAACTATGGGGGCAGTGTACAGACGGGAGGAGGAGACAGATCGCTGTTCCTAATCACTAGGAACAGCAGATCTGTCGCTCCTCCCCTGACAGAACGGAGATCTGTCCGTTTACATTGACAAATCCCCGTACTGTCAGTAAGGAGCGATCGCGGGTGGCCAGCGGACATCGGCGCGCACTGGCTCCAGTGTCGGGTGCGCGTGCACCCCCTAGTGGTCTTTAAGCGGGCGGCGTACAATAGCAGTGAGTTCGCCTAGAAGAGCCAACCTGCCGCAGTACAACTGCGACTGCTGGTCCTTGAATAGGTAAAGGCTAAGCCTTTTTCTGATACTTGTTGCTCACAAGTTAAAATCAGTATTTTTTGCTAGAAAAATTACTTAGAACTCCCAAAAATTATATATATATTTTTAGCAGAGACCCTAGAGAATAAAATGGCAGTCATTGCAATATTTTATGTCATACAGTATTTGCACAGCGGTCTGATCACTGAGAAAAGAGTGATCAAACACCGCTAATCACTCGGTTCTCAGAGCTCCCTGAGCAGAAAGCTGGTGACGATCAGTTAGCAGCTCTCTGCTCACCCGCCCCCCCCCCCCCCTTACTCACTGGAGTGCTGGACTGTGGAGGGGGCGGGAGCAGATGGCTCAGGCACTGTCCAGGAATGTGAGTGGATCCCAACCACATGGTCGCGATCCCTCCTGAGCCTGGACCGGCTCTGTGATGTCAGTAGGCTTCAGCCCACCGTTTATGGAAAACAGATCTACAGGGGAAGTACAGCCAAACGAGCTGTGGCTGTACTTCCTTAAATTTCAAAACTTGTGAAAAAAAAAAAAAAAAAAAATATTGTCTGGAGTTTGGCTTTAAACATTAGTGACGCGATCGCAGCCTGGCCATTCAAGTGGCTTAGCAGACCGAACCTGAAAGACCAGAAGATGGACGCACCCGTGACAGCGAAGAGCACAGAAAGCATTGTCTGACAGATCTGCTTAATGTGCTAATATGCAATGTATGCTAGAATATTGTGCTTAGGGGCCCAAGTAACACCTGAGTGATTTAAAGTGCATTTCCAGAGAAGCTTCAATGCTAGGCAACAGATTTCTCTATTTTATTGTGCCTGTTCATATCTGAGTGATGTAATGTTACTCAACGTTAAGAAAAAGTACAGGAGCTTCTTTGGGGCATGATTGCACGCATGTGAGCATCTGAAAATCATACACAACTGTACAGAATAAAAGATCTGAAATTACACGAAAAGGCGCATGGGTAAATTCAAGCTTACTCGTTATACTATACAGAATATATACAGTACCTTTTTTCTAAAAAAAAAAAAAAAATCTGCGATTTTCTTAACTCGATTCACGATTTGAATCAAGTTTTTTTGTTTTTTTTTGGACACCGCGCCGGTCCTGAGGAGCTGCGGGCAGGAGTTTTTAGGTAAGGCCGCGGCTTCGGCCTAGTCCACGAGGTCGAACACCGCGGACTAGGCCGAAGCCGCAGCCTCGCCTAAAAACTCCTGCCCGCAGCTCCTCAGGACCAGCGCGGTGTCCAAAAAAAAAAAAAAAAAACTTGATTCAAATCGTTAATCGAGTTAAGAAAATCGCAGATTTTTTTTTTTTTAGAAAATCTCCCAGCCCTACTCCCTTGTGCTTAACCACTTTAATACAGGGTACTCTCCCCCCTTCCTGCCCAGACCAATTTTCATCGATGTTGCGCTTTGAATGACAATTGCACGGTCATGCAACACAAACAACATTCTTTATCATTTTTTTTCCCACAAATAGATCTTTCTTTTGGTGGTATTTGATCACCACTGGGGTTTATTTTGCTAAACAAATAAAAAGTGTGCGTCCAGAAGAATGGTGGAGCCACTTAAAGAGAAGTATGGGTTTGGGGTTTTTTCCCCAATCATACTTACCTAGGAGGATGCAGCATTGGCCCGATGCTGCATCTGTCCCTTGGCGCCTCTGCACTGAGAGCCGAACGATCGAACACCGCTGATGGCTCGGTTCACACAGCACCCGGAGCAGAGAGCTGCTGTCAATCAGCAGCTCTCCGCTTGTCCACGCTCAATGGAGTGCTGAACTGTGGAGGGGCAGGGAGCGGCCATCTCAGCGGCTCACTGAGAGGGGTATCAGTCCAGGCACCTGGCGGATCAAGACTTGCATTGTCGGGATGACGCGAAAGCCTGGACTGATATCAGTGACGTCAGCAGAGAGTGCACTGCAGTCCGCTCTCTGCTGAAAACGGGTCACAGAAGTGCAAAACGAACTGCACTCCTGTGACCCTTAGGAGAAACCCAGCCAAACGAGCTTTGGCTGAACTTGTCCTTTAGGGAGGCCAACCAGCCAGACAAATCCCACACCTCGCCGACAGCGTTCTACCAACATTGTCCATATACAAGTGAACCTGATCTGCCCGTGTCAATAGCAGCAAATCGCGGGCCGCCTATGCATTCCCTGTCAAGTTCAATAGCACTCCAAATGCAGCTCGATGTTGCCACAATTTGTCGGGCGACAATCGCGGTAAAATCACGCAAACAGAATCGCGGGATGCCTGTTGCCCAAAAGAAGTACAAGGGCTTCTTTTAGGCGACGGGCATCCCTTGATTCTATTTGTGCGAGTTTACTGCAATTGACGCCTGATACGCCAAGATGTGAACAGAGCCTTAGGGCTAGTTCACACCACAAAAGCATCCTTCAGACCCATTCGGGATGCATGCGCGTTTTTGACACGTTCCAGTGCGTTTTTGGTGCAGTTCAGCATATTCCCCCCCCCCCCTTTTCTGAACCTTAAATGAGGATGTGTGTTCCAGTGCATTTTTGGTGTGTGTTTTACTGCGTTCCAGTACAGTGCAGGAAAAATGCAGCATGTTCTACTTTTTTTTCTGGAACTGCAAGCACTGGTGTGAACTAGGCTATTAAAAACCATATGACCTACTTTCCATGCGTTTCTGATGCAAAAAAAAAATGCACTGGACTGTATGTGGTGTGAATTGGCCCTTAAAGCACATTACAATGCCTATAGCGTTAATGTGCCTTTCAGAGCGCATTGCACAGATGTTCAAGTCATGTCAAGCAGCACTCCCCAAAACACCCGGCAAGATTTTTTCTTTACAGTGCTAAAATAGAAATTGATCTTTTGCCGCTTGGCCCACATCTATGCAGCTTCCTGCAGTGCGTTTTCTGAAGAGGTGTAGGGATTGCTTTAATTCAGGAAGGTGTTTTTTGGGTTTATAGACTTCAATGGAAGCACGTGAATAATGCTTGTATGTGCGTTTTTGGTACGGTTTTGTGGTTCTAAAGCCTCAAGGTTAATGCATTCTATGCATTAAGGTAAAAATGCTTCTGGGTCACAGACACCCCCCCTTTATACTTACCTGAGCCCCATCCCGATCCACCGCTGTGCATGAGAGCTGCAGCTCTAATGGGTTTGTCCCTTATAAATGGACAATTCAATAGCAGCTCCTGTCAATCAACTCCAGTGATGAGGGAGTGGGGGGGGGGGCAAATCCCGCTGTCTGTGTCAATGGACGCAGCAGCAGGTCTTGGGAGTGAGCCTGCCCAAGTGCCCCAATGGGAATCGGCTTCCTATTAGAGGCATCAGCAAGACGGGGGAAGCCAAGAGCGCCAGTGGGGAACCCACGCATGTAAGCATAGACAAATTTGTAGTAGGGCGGCACAATGGTGTAGTGGGTAGCACTCTCGCCTAGCAGTAAAAAGGGTCACTGGTTCGATTCCCAACCACGACACTACCTGCCTGGAGTTTGCATGTTCTCCCTGTGCCTGCGTGGGTTTCCTCCCACACTCCAAAAACATGCTGGTGGGTTAATTGGATTCTGTCTAAATTCGCCCTAGTATGTGTATGTGAGTTAGGGACCTTAGATTGTAAGCTCCTTGAGGGTAGGGACTGAGGTGAATGTACAATATATACACGTAAAGCGCTGCGTACATTGATGGCGCTATATAGGTACCTTAAATAATAATAATAGTTACAAATTTTAACAATTGGTCTCCTCCTCCAATGAAAAGAAAAAAATGCATGAACATGCACTGCAAAAACGCATCAAAAGACACACGAAAAGCACATGCACAGGTCTGAACTTAGCTGTGAGACCCCATTCACACTGCTGCATTTGTGCTTTTTTTGCACATTTTTCATGCAGCAGTACAGGGCAAACAATTCATTTTATTGGGGTTCCAAAAGAAGCCTCAGGACCCTTTCCAGCACTGAGCTTCACGCATTTGCTAGCCACTATTGCCCCATGCACACAGGCATAAAAAATTCCACTTTTACAGGTATTCAGCATATTCTTTTACATAAAAAAAGCGCATTTACAAGCGTTTTTTTTTTTTTTTCATTACAAATCTGAACGCAGCTACATTGCTTTCAACAGAGACTTTCACACAGGTGCTTGAACTGCATTCAGATCTGTAACACAAAATCTGTGTCTGAGGACAACTGTTTACATGCAATACACAAGTATTTAATGATTCGTTACGCAGGAAAGTTTGTGCTAGAGAAAAAACACGTAATAAGATCAGTAAAAGATTTACCCTTGTATGAATGTAGCCTTAGAGCCCTTTCACACTGGGGCAGGTGGCGGCGTTGGCGGTAAAGCGCCGCTATTGTAAGCGGCGCTTTACCGTCGGTATGCGGCCGCTAGCGGGGCGGTTTTACCCCCCGCTAGCGGCCGAGAAATGGTTAAAAACCACCACAAAGCGCCTCTGCAGGTATAGCCGCGCCGTCCCATTGATTTCAATGGGCAGGAGCGGTGAAGGAGCGGTATACACTCCGCTCCTTCACCGCTCCGAAGATGCTGCTAGCAGGACTTCTTTTTACCGTCCTGCCAGCGCATCGCTCCAGTGTGAAAGCCCTCGGGGCTTTCACACTGGAATGAAAGCAGCGGCACTTTCGGGTCAGTTTGCAGGAGTTATCATTAGCGCAATCGCGCCTGCAAACCGCCCCAGTGTGAAAGGACCCTAAAAGCATCTAAACGCAGTTTTATGTTAGCCTATATTAAGTGTTTAGCACAGTATTTGAAGTTTTTTGTTTTGGATAGAGTGGAGAGGGATTAAAACGCCTGTCAGTTTTATTGTTTCTGTGCACCCGTTAGGCGGATTCACCCTCTCCATTTGTGCTGTTTACCATTATCATTGAAAGTAAAAGGAAATCTCACATTTTGGGTTGGGATTTTCGCTTACTTCCAGTTTTGGCTACAGGACTGGAAATGAAGGGAAATCTCCCCAATGGCACAAAAAAAAAACTGGTAAGGTTATAAACCTCCCTTACGCTATCCAAAATAAAATAAATATCTTTAGTTCTACTTCAAGAGCTGCATTTAGCGGCATACAAAAAAAAAAACGCACCAAAGGTGCATTCAGAGAGAAGCTCGTGAGCATATATTACTGTGTATACGCATGAACACAAATGTACACCAATGTCCAGAATAATTGAATATTCTGGCCTGTAGGATGCCATACATGTGTACAACCATGACATTAGAGGTAGGGTTGCACCGATACTTAACTCGATACCTGGGCAGTCAGGGATGATCGGTGTGGCGGTAGAGTAAAGCAGCTGACAGCCGCGTTTCCTCCTTCCCCACGGTTTTAAGCTGCTTTATTGAAATATCGGCGCTTGTAACCCCCCCACAGCAATCTTTCCTGACTGTTGTCCTGTGTCTTCCTCCGGTCCCCCTCTCAGTACTCTTCCGGATCTGTCAGGATGGAGAGCAGAGAAAGGAGCCGGTAAATCTGCCATTTACCAGCTCCTTCCTTTTCCGAATGAACAGAGTCAGTGATCACAGACTCTGTCCACTCATAACTGAGCATTTATTTTATTATTATTTTATTTCAGGTACTTATATAGCGCCGTCAATTTACGCAGCACTTTACATATACATTGTACATTCACATCAGTCCCTACCCTCAAGGAGCTTACAATCTAGTCCCTAACTCACATTCATACATACTAGGGACAATTTAGACAGGATACAATTACCCTACCAGCATGTCTTTGGAGTGTGGGAGGAAACCGGAGTACCCGGAGGAAACCCATGCAGGCACAGGGAGAACATGCAAACTCCAGGCAGGTAGTGTCGTGGTTGAGATTCGAACCAGTGACCCTTCTTACTGCACACCACTGTGCCGCCCATCATGAACGGTGTTCATGATGCCTGTTTATGAATGAACAGGAGCCTCTGTCTCCTGTCCATTCACCTTCAGGCTGCATTCACACCTGAGCGTATCATTTTCAGGCAGAAAGTCACCGCGATTTTTGCTGTGATTTTGTACAGGTCAAAAGTTACCAATGTAAAAAGCAGAAAAACACCTGTAATCTGCCAAAAAAAAAAGAAGCTCCTGTACTTTTTTTAGCGACAGAACGCCTAGATGTGAACAAGGGCTAATGAAATGAATGGGATTGGTCTTGTTGGGCGTTTTTAGAGCTGAGGCTTACAGCAGAAAAACACCCAAACACACCTAGGTGTGAACAGAGCCTCAGTGCAGCTGAGGCTGCAGAGAAAGGGACTGGGGAATCTGTGTGCTCAGTCCTTTTCCCTGTCTCAAAGGGGAGATGTCAGGGATCTGTTTAGAACCCTAATATCTCACCAAAGCTCCCAACAGGGCTGATAAAAAAAATTGTAATAAATATTTAAAAGTTAAAATTGTAAAAGAAAATAATAATTAAAAAAAACAAACAAACACTGACACCGTCCACTCCCTTTTTTTTTTGCTAAAAGATTACTTAGAACCCTAAAACCTATGTATTTTTTTAAGCAGAGGCCCTAGAGAAAAAAATGGCAGATCTGCTCAGCGGTTTTTCAAACGTATGTTGTGGGGAAAATACACACTTTAGTGAATTGCAATGCACAAAAACACAACATAACACCCAATTGTTTGGTAAAATTTAAAAGATGGATGTCACGTTGAGTAAAAAGATACCAAACATGTCACGCTTTAAAATTGCGCACTACGGTACCTAAAAATCTCCATATGCAATGCTTTAAAAGCCTTTACAGATTACCAGTTTAGTGTTAAACAGGAGGTCTGGAGCTAGAATTATTGCTCTCACTATTATGTCCACAACGATACCTCACGTGTGGTGCAAATACAGTTTTCATGTGTGACCTACGCATATGTTTGCCTTTACGTGTGAGCACAGGAGGAAGGGCCGCTTTAAAAAATGTTTTCTTATTTACTTTTTCTAATTTTACACTGTCTCTTTACATTTTTTATCAACTTTATTGCTATCACAAGGGATGAACAACATCTCTTGTGATAGCATGGGCAGTGACAAGTACCCTTTACTGAGACATCTGAGTCTATTAGACCCCAGATCTCTACTCTGCCCTTCAAAGCATCTGATCAAACTGAGATTGGTTTGATCAGATGCTTTCACAGGCCGGTAATGGCCTATTTACATTAGACCGAAAACGGAAGTGACAAAATACTCACTGCTTCTGGTTTCTTAGACCATAGAGATGATCAGGAACTTTCTGGTCCTCGGTCATCTCTATGGTAAGCTGGTCAACTTTATGGTAAGCCATCTTCTGGTCCTTGGTCATCTCTATGGTAAGCCGGAAGTGACAAATTACTCATTGCTTCTGGTTTCTTAGACCATAGAGATGATCAGGGATGTTATGGTCCTCGGTCATCTCTATGGTAAGCCCTCAGAAATGCCACCTTCAGGCCCAGGCCCCACAGAGGGACAGAAGAGCACAGGAAGGTGGCAGGACAGGGACCCCTTACGCCACATGTAAAAGCTGTCTTTTTAGAAGCTAGGATAGCTTTTACATAAAAGGGAACTTCACCTGTGGGAAAAAAAAAAACTGTAATGGGTCAGGACTGCAGCAGTCGCCATGGCCCCAGCATAACCCCTTCAACCAGAAGATGTACGGGAGCGTTTTTTGAGGGAAGTGGGTAAATTCATACGCCTATGTGCATGATGCCTTATAATTAGGCCACGTTCACACCTCAGCATTCCAGAACAGAGAAACAATCACAGCAAAACGCTTGCCGTGCTGTTAATTCCTAACAGTACCCCAAACGTGGGTAGCAAACTGCGCTTGGCCCCCAAGAAGGATACATGAGCTACAGTGGAGTGTTTGTCAGGCGTAGGGCAGCCCATTCAGGTGAGCGAGTCGCCCTATGCGGTCACTTGGGTGCTGACGCATTCCAAACAGGCGCGTGTTCCCAGAAGGCGCAGGTGTGAACGCAGTCTTACGGTCACATGGCTGATGTGTGGGTCGAGCGATGTGGATGGGGGGCGATCGATGTGGACGGTTTATATTCTAAGTATCAGACATTGATGGGGGGGGGGACACAGGGGGATATGCCCAGGGATGGGAAGCCATAGAGTGGGTAAGCCCCGGGGGGGGGGGGGGTGTTTGGTTCCCGCTAGGCCTGGGGATGGTGGAAGAAGCCTCGGCCTCTCCTGTCTCACCATACGGGCCGCCCTCACCTCGTAGTGTGGGCAGCTGTAAGACAGAGCTGCGGGTCTGGCCGTGCCCGCTCCTTTCTGTGTCCCTCCTCCCCGCACATTCCTCTTACCCTGTCCTGTGCGCTCGGCTCACATAGAGGCCTGGCTGTGTGCGTGCGGCCCGGGGCCTGCGCCTCCTTCCGGCTCCCCCTCCTATCCCCGCTCAAGGAGACTTCTATCGTGCCTTTGTTTACAGTAGCGCCGGAGCAGGCCGGCCTCGCGCTGCCTTTCCACAACACCGACCGGAGCCCCGGGGAAGGTGAACGCCCCTCCCGCCGCTGGCTGCCTCACGGCGACTCGATATCCCCCTCGGCCACCAAGTAGCTCCTTATCTCCAGGCAGCCGCCATGACGCCGCCGAGCTCCTCAGAAACTCCTCACGATGGATGGAAACCCCGGGCGTGACGTCACGGCAGCGCTGCAGAGCGCGTAACTCGGGCCGTAGAATCAGACGAAAGCATCGAGCCCCGCCTCCTTCCCTCACTACACTCAGCAAGCGTAACTGGGGGGGCGTGGTCGTTCGGGTTTCGGCCCCACCCACGCAGCGGCGGGAGCGTGCTGGTGAGGTAGGGAAGGCGGGGCTTTGAGGCCAGTCCTAGAAAGTGAGGCGCTCTGAATACTTCCGCTGGGTGCTCGCTGGGTTGTGAGGATGGAAGCTGCCTGCCGGAAGTGGCTGCTGTCGGTGAAATTGTTAGAGGTTCAGGGCGGTGTGCAGGTGTAGTCTGCTGCTGTGTTCTCGTGAGTCACGTTGTGTTCGCTGCCTCTCTACATGGGAGTCGTGGGGTGCTTGTGAGGGGAAGGCCGTGCACAGTTTAACGGTGGTTAGCTCTTGTGTTTTACAGCACTGGGGACCCTGGTGTGAGTCTCGGATAGAACAGTCTGCATGAAGAGGGCTTCTGCTCGGTGTGCTACCTTCCTTCCCTCCCTCCTTCCCTCCCTCCTTCCTTCCATGCTCTGAGCCCCTTCTACTGTTTTCAAAATTAGTGTAGCCTGTGCATAGTAACCAATCAGCTTTTAGCTTGTTCAGGTAAAGGCTAAAGCCGGGTACATACGATCAGATTTTTGGACGACCATTTGTCTGTTTTTTTTTTTTTTTAGCATGCTAATCTTATATTGAAAGTGAAGAGGTTACTCCAATATATAAAAATTCTCGTATGACAGAATACAACTTCAGAAGTGATGTAATGTGTTGAATAGTTTTTGTATGTATTCTTTTGTTTCTGAGCATGCCTTGTCTTCCTTTTTTTTTTTTTTTTTTTTTTTTTTTTTTTTTTCCCCTGACAAAAACTGCCAATTATGCAAAAAATCGGACGTTTGTGTTCACATATGACAAAGATTTTAGAGCCTGCACATCCAGTTTTTGTCATGCGAAAATTTGGAATCGGCTGTGGAAAGCACCATACCAACGATCAGAAAATCGGCAGACCGTTCAGGTGAATCTATTACTTTCAATATTCTGATCGTGTGTACAAGCCTTAAAGTGGAGTTCCACTCAAAAGTGGAACTTCTGCTTTTAAAGCGGTTGTATAACTTTTTTTTTTTTTCTTTTTTTTTTTTTTCTTTTTTTTTTTTTCTTTTTTTTTTTTCACTTTGACCTACAAGTATGCCTATAATAAGGCTTACCTGTAGGTAAAAAGAATATCTCCTAACCCTTTATGGTTTAGGAGATATTCCCGTTGCATGCAGCCACTGACTTCAGTGGCGCATGTACTCTGAGTTTCATGGCTGAAAGAAGTCTCCCGTGCGCATGCGCAGGAGTGACGACATCGCAGCTCCGGCCACTCAGAGGAGCCGCGATACCCGGAAGACACGCCGAGGGAAAATGTCTGGTCCCTTGGCATGGGCCAAAATCACCTGCCGATGCCTCGATCTAAGGTAAGTATTTCATAATGAGCTAGTATGCGGTGCATACTAGCTCGTTATGCCTTTTGCCTTACAAGTTTAAAAAAAAAAAAAAAAAAAAATCTGCGGGTTTACTACCACTTAAGCACTCCTCGCCCTCTTACATGCCAAATGTGGCATGTAATTTATTTTGGGGGGGGGGGGGGTGGGTACCTGGTTTTGACAGGTACTTCCTCCTGCCGTCGCTTGGCCGCCTAGGCGACTCCTCTCCCCCTAGGCGGCCACTCTCTCTCTCTGCAATCTTCTGGGACACGTCACAGGTCCCAGAAGATTGCCTGTCCGCTAGGAGAGCTCAACGTGACTCAATTTTTTTAAAGTCAGCAGCTACACATTATAGCTGCCGGGGGTGCACATCTTCACTGGTATTTCGATTACGATTATCCTGTCCGATTTGATTTCACGATTACTGCGCATCAGTTGGTATCCAAAAATGTAAGCATTCAGAAGAACTCCATTATCTTTATTTTTATCTGCTATTAGTGCAAAATCCTATTTGGACAGGATAATTCTCAACCATCCCAAAAGAGAGCTAGAAGTTATTCACCTTCAGTTCATTGCAGAGAACAAAGAGGCATTCTTTACATCTAGAGGAAAAACAGAAAGGCTTCTTTGCTGTAAGAGATGTGAAACAGACTGGCTCTCACAAACTAGTTCTGGGCTGCTTAGTAGATTGTTTTAACAAAGGCCTGAAAAGCATTCCTGTCTTAAATGCACAAAATATAAGTGATAGTGGCAGAGGAATGGTGGCGGGGGGATGGATGGGATCAGGGGCAGAGGGATGGGGGGGATGGATGGGATCAGCGGCAGAGGGATGGGGGGGATGGATGGGATCATGGGCATGGTGGGATCAGACAGAGGGGTGATGGTAATGGAAGGATGGGATCACTGGCACTCTCCAGCTCTGTCAGTTGATTCCCCCTCCCCCTGCATTGTACTGGCTGTCGGCTCATTAGCTGACTTTCTGAGCCAGTGTGCATCTATGTGGGCGGGGAAGGGGGCTTTATGCACCAGGCAGGCTCTGCCTTTGTGTGTCTCCAGGAGAGGCAGAGCACTGCACACATGGAGCTCTGGATGACATCATCAGAGAACGATTCGTCCGATCGCAGCATCGATGCAGAATCGCAAACATCTGTATTGTGATGCAAAGATGCTGCAATTATATCCAACACCCCTAATAGCTGGAGTCCAGCGATGTCGGCATCACAGCTGATGTTTCCGTCAGTTGCTGCCGCCGCCATTGCCGGTAAGGGAACCTGGCAGTAAAGCCGGGGAGGAGACAGATGAGCAGAAATTCACTTTTGGATGGAATTCTGCTTTAAAGAGATTGTAAACCCATTCTGTAAACTTTACTTGCAGATAAGCCTATAATAAGGTTTACCTGTAGGTACCATGAATATCTCCTAAACCTGTATGGTTTAGGAGATATTCGCACTTCATGCAGCCGGTGATGTAATCGGCGCATGCGCTCTGAAGAGACGGTATACCCGCGCTGTCCCTTCAGAGCTCCGTTCTGCGGTCCGTGAACTCCCGTGCACAAGAATAATGTCATTGCAATGCAGCCATTCTGACAGCCGGAGGACACAAACCTGGAAGAAAGACTGGGTGAAAATGGAAGTGTCTGTCAGAGCTTACAGCGTGGCAGTGCAGGGCTTCGTTCTAAGGTAAGTATTTGACACGGTTTACTTCCTCTTTAACCACTTCAGCCCTGAAAGATTTGGCTGCTCCATGACTATATATATATATATATATATATATATATATATATATATTTAAGAGACAGCTGGGTCCCACGTGAGCAGCATGCCTGAAAGTGCCTGTCATGTCTCCCTGATGACTGTATTATGTTATGTATATATTGTGTGCTTCTCATCTACAATACAGGAGGATTGGGAGGGCCCGGGGTCTTCTGTGCGACTGTTAGCTATGAGATGGGTCCTGCCATATGCTGCACAGGGAGAGGGAGAATGTTCATTGTTCTGTATTGAAGCATAGCTGACATTATTATTATTATTATTTAAGGTACTTTATAGCGTCGTCAATTTATGCAGCGCTTTTACATATACATTATACATTCACATCAGTCCCTACCCTCAAAGAGCTTACAATCTAAGGTCCCTAACTCGCATTCATATACTAGAGCCAAAACCCACGCAGGCACAGGGAGAACATACAAACATCAGGCAGGTAGTGTCGTGATTGGTATTCGAACCAGCGACCCTTTTTACTGCTAGGCAGGAGTGCTACCCACTACACCACTGTGCTGCCCTTTTGGTGGTATTTGATCACCTCTGTTTATTTATTTTTTTTGCGCTATAACCAAAAGAGTGACAATTTTGCAAAAAAAAAAAAAAAATTATCTTTTACTTTTTGCTATAATAAATAAATATCCCAAATAAAAAAAAAAAAAAACACTTTTTTTTTTTTGGCGGCGATCAGTGCTTTTTATCGGGACTGCGATATTGCGGCAGACAAATCGGACAATTTTGACACCTTTTTGGGACCAGTGACATTTATACAGCGATCAGTGCTATAAAAATGCACTGATTACTGTATAAATGACGCTGGCAGGGAAGGGGTTAGCACTAGGGGGTGATCAAGGAATTAACTGTGTTCCCTAGGTGTGTTCTAACTGTATGGGACTGACTAAGGGAAGAGAGAGATCGGTGTTCATACTTGGTATGAACACACGATCTGTCTCCTCTCCCCTGAGACAACTGGGATATGTGTGTACACACACACACACACACACACACACATCCCCATTCTGTAATGAGCAATCGTGGGTGCCCGTCGGGCACTCGCATCGACTCTGGAGTCTCTGTGCGCGCCAACCGGAGGCGTCTTAAAGAGCCGACGTACAGCTACGACGGCTCACACAGGGGAGCCAACCTACTGCAGTATAACTGCGGCGGCTGGTCTGGAAGCGCTTAAGGTCCACCCTATAGCAGTTTTACTGCTACAGGGTGGCACCTCTGTGCCAGATTGTGTGTGATCTGACTCTTCTGGGTAGGAGGCGTGCTAACGGCGGCTCACTCCCACTGTGAGCGGGAGCTGTTTGACGGGTACCAGAGACTCAATGTCCTCCAGCCCCCGCCAGTCGTCAGGCAGAGACACGGAACTCCGTTCTGCTTATGTAAACAAGGCAGATCTCAGTTCTGATGGGGGAAGGGAGGGAGTCTGTGTCCCTGCAAAACAGGAAAAAAAAATTCTATCTCTTCCCCTAGTAAAAGCACCTCACACAGTTCACATAAATAGTGGTTAGGCTTCATGCACACTGGACGTTATATAAACGCCAGTAGCGTTAGCGCTAGAAAGCTGTTGAATGAGTCTTGCAGCATTTGTTAACAAAACTAAAATCCCACAAAAGCTTATGGCTCAAAAAAAGCTGTTACTGAATAGCTGCATTTTTCATGGGGGCACTGGAAAAAGGGAAGGGGCCAGGAGCGCTGGCAGGGGACCCGAAAAGAGAAGGTTCGTGACTGCCCGGTGCAATTCCTTTGCACATCGCAGGTAAGTATAGACATGTTTGTTTAAAAAAAAAAAAAAAAATTACTTCTCACTTTAACCTTTTGTTTGCCCCTGCTATTAACCCCTTCTCAGACAGTGTCATTAGTACAGTGACAGTGTATATTTTTAGCACTGATCACCGTATTGGTGTCACTGGTCCCCAAAAAGTGTCAATGTCTGCCGCAATATCTCAGTCCCACTATAAGTCGCTGGACGCCGCCATTACTAGTAAAAAAAATAAAAATATCCCATAGTTTTGTATATGCTATAACTTTTGCACAAACCAATCAATATACGCTTATTGGGATTTTAACAAAAATATGTAGCAGAATACATATTTGATTTTTTTTTTCTATTGGATATGTTTTAGAGCAGAAAGTAAAAAATTATTTATTTTTTTTTTTTTTCAAAATTTTTTTTATTTGATTTGTGTAAACAAAAAATTAAAAGTTGCCGTGGTGATCAAATGGCACCAAAAGAAAGCTCTATTTGTATACATACATACATATTATTTGGGTACAGCGGTGGGATGACTGTGCAATTGTCAATTAACCACTTTACCCCCGGAAGGATTTACCCCCTTAATGACCAGGCCATTTTTTGCGATTCAGCACTGCGTTGCTTACGCTAACAATTGTGAGTTCGTGTGACGTGTTGCGCAAACAAAATTGATGTCCTTTTTTCTCTTATTTTCCAGGACAGCCTCTGAGACATAAGGCTCCTCCCTCCAGGACAGGAAACGCATTCACCCAAATGGTTAAAAGTAGGTCCTCCAGGCCTTCCCCTTCAATTTTGTGTTTCCTGTCTGACAAGAAGGAAGCATATGAGGAACCTGGGGAGCTCTATGTCCCAGGACTGTCCTGGATGAGCTTCTGGATACCTCTCCTCTGCCCAAAGCTCCCCTCTAAGAGCAGTGAAGAGAGGGCTGCTAGCACACTGCTGCCTAAGGACTCTGAGGGAGTCTTACCCCTGTAGAGCAGCGGGTCCCTACCTCTATTTTGCCGCGCACATCCTACCCTCTGTTCTCTGTTTCAGGCAGCATCCATTGCAGGGGTGCATGTTACCCGACTCTTCCAGGTATACGAACGTGGCATAGGAGGAGGGACGTCTGCGTTCCAACAAACGGAAGTGGTACGGATTCCGGCGGAACCGTGTCATCAGGGGGCGCCGTGAGACAGGTTCCAGTCTCCAGGCGCAGCGTGTGGCTTGTTGGGCGTCCGGAGCCCGTGTGGATCCAGCTGAGGAGCCAAGGAGAGCACTGCAGCAGTTCAGGCGGTCGATTCCGGTTCTTCTGGCACCGGCACCTCTCAGGTAAGTGTGGTGAGGGCAGACCATAGCTTACTCTGGGAGGGGGTTAGGGTCCTTGTGGCCAGAGTCCTTCCCTGGGTGGGGAACCACAGGTGAAGGGCTGGGCACTTCTATCCTTCCCCCTGAGCACAGTGGTGGCGGGTTTTGTTTTGTTTTCAGGGTAAAACACAAGATCGGTCCCAGATGCAGCCTCCCAGGAGAAAGTGTGACGTTTGTGGGACAAAACTAGGCTCCAATTGGGAGAAACCTCTTTGTCAAGAATGTGTCAGCAGTTTAACTAAGGATAATTCTATGACGGAGTGTCATAAAATGCTTATGTCTGTGAAAGACTAAATTGCATCCACTTTCAAATCATTTAGAGGCATGATGGATAGGATGCAGGGTCCCTCGGTGCCCATTTCTAGAACTGCAAGTTTGCCCTCCCTATCCAAACCTAGTCAGGGGGATAGGGAGAGGGAACCCAGATCGCTTGCCTCTTGAGTGGACTCAAGGGTTGATTCTGAAGAAGAGGAAGATTGCTCCAGAGGGTCCAGGTACAGATTGACTCTGGACGATGTGGGGACTTAAGGCGATCTGTGACACCTTTAGAGATCAGAGAGGAGTCGGTACAACTTTCTAAGCATGACCTTATGTATCAGGGGGTCTCTGCACAGAAATCCAGAGTTTTTCCCGTGCATAAATCTCTAGTGGAAGTGATTTTTGCTGGAGTGGGAGCACCCTGAGAGAAGACCGTTCTTAGGCAGTCTTAAACGTAGATTTTCCTTTAAAAAGGACACGGCCCATCCTTGGAACAAGGTTCCTAAACTGGAAGCACCCATGGCAAAGGTTTCCAAAAAGACGGATTTGGCCTTCGATGACCTGGGATCTCTTAAAGACCCTATGGACAAAAGGGGTGATGTGCTGCTAAAAAGGGCTTGGGATGCCTCCTCTATTGGGCTTAAACCAGCCCTTGCAGCTACCTGTGCTGCTAGAAATTTAGAGTGCTGGTTAACCCAGTTGCAGTCTCACATTTCTGCAGGCACGTCCCGACAACAGCTGCTAAAATCTGGAACTTTGGTGAATGCCGCAAGAAGGGCTGTATGGTTGAAAACTTGGTTGGGGGATGCAGCATCAAAGCTCAGGCTGTGTGGATTGCCTTTCTCAGGCGATCAGCTCTTTGGACCTGGGCTTCAGGAGGCCTTAGAACGTACCCAGGACAAGAAAAAGGCTTTCCCAGAGAAAAAGAAGAAACCTGAGGGTAGACATCTTTTTCGAGGTTTCAGGCAACAGATCCAACAGGAGAGAGAGGGTCGTCCTAAAAAAACACTGGACAGGTCACAAGGGACGTGGCAGAGGAGGAATGTTGTTCAATCCTCCTCAAACCACCCCAAAGTCCCAATGACTCTTGTGTTCCGGTGGGAGGAAGGTTGAAGGACTTCCTCCTGCAATGGACCAACGTAACTTCAAGCCCGTTTTATATTGAACATAATAGAAAACGGCTACAAGTTGGAGTTCAATGCCATTCCTCCTACCTTTTTAGTTACCCAGAGACCGGGAGAAAGCAGAAGCTCTGAGTTTGCTGTTGGGGGAGTTGTTGGATCAACAGGTCATCAGCCCAGTACCTCCTGGAGGAAAACTGAAAGGGGATATATTCCCATGTGTTTGTAGTCCGAAAGCCGCCAGGCAAGTTCAGGTTGACTCTAAATCTCCGGCCCCTGAACAAGTTTATCAGGTACAAGCGTTTCAGGATGGAGTCTATCTTCACTGTAACAAGTCTCCTGTTTCCCGATTGCTATATGGCGACGATCGACCTCAGGGACACATTTGCATGTGCCGATACATCAGGAATTCTAGAAATTCCTCAGGCTGGCAGTCAGGGTGAATTCAGAAGTTCTCCACTTCCAATTCAGGGCACTTCCGTTTGGACTGGCTTCCTCTCCGAGGATCTTGACGAAGATCCTGGCAGAGGCCCTAGCCCCGCTGCGTGTCAGGGCCATTACAGTGATCCCCTATCTGGACTATCTTCTGTTTATCGCCCAGTCTTGCCAGCAGCTAGAAGAAAACCTACAGGAGGCACAAAGTTTCCTGCGTTCTCTTGGTTGGTTGATCAATCAGAATTTCTTTAGTAAGAGAGGAAGGTTTTTCTCCCATCAGAAAAGAATAAAGTAGGTCTAGCGGCAGCGCATCTTCAGACCAATCAGGAAGCCCAGGTCAGAGATGTCATGAGAGTGATAGGTTTAATGACAGCCTGTTTTCTAGCAGTCCCTTGGGCAAGGTTCCACCAGCGCCCGTTACAGGCTCTCCTTGTGCTGGGATGGCAGCCATGCCCATTTCCACCAGGGTCAAAGGGACACTATGGTGGTGGCGAACCAATCACAAGCTGAACAGGGGTCTGTTGTGGTCCAGACCAGAAGTTTTAGTGGTAACAGACACCAGCTCTTTCGGCTGGGATGCACACCTGGAAAGGGATCTGGCTCAAGCATCCGGGTCTTAAGTGGAAGCCAGACGGACCTCAAATCAAAGGGAGCTACTGCTAGTCCAAAGGGCGATAGAAGCCTTCCAGCAAAAGATAAAGGGACGGCATCTTCAAGTAAGGTCAGACAATGCGGCCACAGTCGCATACATAAACAAGCAGGGAGGGACCAGGAGCCCTGCACTGCAGATGATAGCAGGTGAAATTTTCGCTTGGGCGGAATCAAACTTTGCTTCTCTTAGCAGTACACTTAAAGGGGACTCAGAACTCTGGCAGACTTTCTCAGTCCTCAGCGAGTGAAGCAGGATGAATGGTCACTCAACCAAGAACTGTTCGAGCAGGTTTTGAAGGCCTGGGGCATACCAGAGGTGGATCTGTTTGCCTCGGAAAACAACAAGAAAGTTGCTCAGTTCTCCCTGCACTCGCTGGATCAAGCCA
This sequence comes from Lithobates clamitans, assembly GCA_037952925.1. Classification (NCBI taxonomy): domain Eukaryota; kingdom Metazoa; phylum Chordata; class Amphibia; order Anura; family Ranidae; genus Lithobates; species Lithobates clamitans. Next base: position 7,087,137 of record JBBGZY010000178.1, on the reverse strand, counting down.
GGGGGGTGGATGCCTTCGCCAATGCTTGGCACTTCCATCTTTGCTATGCCTTACCCCCAGTAAGGCTAGTTGCGGCGTTCCTTCAAAAGTTTCTGACCCAGGAAACTGATCTCTTTTTGATAGCCCTGTTTTTGGCCAAGGAGGGCCTGGTTTGCAGTCCTAAAGAGATTGGCCATATATCCTCCGATTCCTCTTCCAATGAGGGAGGATCTGGTCACACAGGGCCCTATCGGGCATCCTCAGATAGACCCTCAAGCTTACAGCGTGGCATCTGAGAAACAGCCGTTAAGGGCTCAAGGGTTTTCAGAAAGAGTCATTAAGACCCTCTTGCAATGTCCTAAACCAGTAACCAGGGCCATCTACGCCAAGGTCTGGAAGAGGTTCAATTCCTGGTTAGCGGAACAGGGGCAGGAAGAAAAAGGAATCCCAGCAGTGTTGGACTTTTTCCAGGCAGGAGTGGAACTAGGTCTCTCTATCAGTACCCTGAAGGTACAGGCAGCCACCTTGAGCATTTTTATCCAGGTCTCCCTGCAGCAAGATCGCTTTGTAAAGAGTTTCTTTAAGGCTCTCTCCAAGTGAAGGCCAGAGCCTGTCCCTCATGGGATTTATCCTTGGTACACAACACCCTTACAAAGTATACCTTCAAATCTCTGGAAAAATCTGATAAGTGGGTGGTTCTAAAGACAGCTTTTCTGATTTGCAATCACCTCAGCCAGAAGAGTAATTTGCAGGCGCTCTCGATTTTAGAGAGCCATTTTTGTTGATTTTGGAGGAGGGTTGTGCTTGAAACAGATCCTAGTTTCCTCCCCAAAGTGTCCTACTTTTCATAGAACTCAGGACATTATCCTGCCAATATTTTATTCCTCCTCAGAAGTTGATGAGGCAGGAGAACTCAGTTTAGTTGACGTCAGGCATAGCCTTTTAGTTTATTTAGATATCAGCAAAGACTTCAGGAAGACAGAATTTTGCAGGGTCACGCAAAGGATTCAAAGCATCAATATCCACCATCGCTAGATGGATAAGGATGACCGTTTTTAGAGGCATACGGGTTGGCGGGGAGGCAAGTGCCTCTAGTTAAGGTACATTTAACTAGGGCGGTTTCAGCTTCTTGAGCAGAGAAAGCCAGTGCCATGCCGGAGGAGATCTGCAGAGCAGCGACGTGGTCAAGCTACTCCACGTTCGCAAAGCATTATCGCTTGGACCTGGTTGCTGTTAAAGTCCCGCCCTAACAGAGTAAGGCTGGCCATACATTATACAATTTTATTGTGCAACTTTCCTTTAGATTTACCAAAAACATCTAATAGGAGTTCAAACCTAAACACTTTCAATTTGCATGCAATCAGGCAGGCCGTTCTATTACACAGTTGAAGGTAAATCTAAAGAAAATTGAATAAGAAAATTGTATGGTGTATGGCCAGCTTAAGTTTCTTGCTTATCTCAGAGGCTGTCCTGGAAGACGATAAGAGAAAACCGGCGTTAGTCTTATCGGTAACTCTTTTTCTAGGAGTCTTCCAGGACAGCCTGGTTTCCCACCCCACAGTTTTATAGCTGGTGCAAAGGGGATATACTAATGTTATGCCAGTGTGTAATGTCTTTCAGAGCCTTCTGGCGGTTCTTGTGGAAACTGAAGGGGAAGGCCTGGAGGACCTCCTTTTAACCATTTGGGTGAATGTGTTTCCTGTCCCGGAGGCTGTCCTGGAAGACTCCTAGAAAACGAGTTACCGGTAAATCTAACTCCCGGTTTTCCTCCACAAATAGAGCTTTCTTTTAGTATTATTTGATCACCTCTGTTTTATTTTTTTTGTGCTTTAAACAAAAAAAGACTGCCAATTTTGGGGAAAAAAAAACAATTTTTTACTTTCTGCTATAGAATACATATCCAAAAAAAAAAAAAAAAAAACTTTATTCATCAGTTTAGGTCAGTATGTATTTTGCTTCATATTTTTGGTAAAAAAAATCGCAATGAGCGTATATTGATTGGTTTACGCAAAAGTTATAGCGTCTACACAATGGGGGAAAGAATTAGACACACTTTTTGGTGACCAGTGACACCAATACAGTGATCTGTGTTATAAAAATGCTCTGATCACTGTATAAATGGCACTGGCAGGGAAGGGGTTAAGGGTTTCTAACTGTCAGGGGGACGGGCTGACTGGGAGTAGAGAGATCACTGTTCCTAATCGCTAGGAACAGCTGCTCTCTCTCGCGCTCTCCCTCCCTCCTCTGTCAGAACGGGGATCTGCCTTGTTTACATAGGCAGATCCCTGTTCTGCCTCTACATCGCGAGTGGCCTGGCGGACATGGAGCCCACGGGCGAGCTCCCGCTATACCACGTGCACAAACCGACATACAGGTACGTCGGAAGGTGGCCGGCAAGTGGTTAAAGTAACGCAGTGCAGTATTTCAAAAAATGGCCTGGTCACAAAGAGGGTAAATCTTTTGGAGGTCAAGTGGTTGTAAACCCTCACATATACCCAGTGAAGTGAACAGCCTCAGATGATGCACAGAGATTAAACAAATCCTCCTATGTAGGTTGTACATGGTTTTTCTGCAGTCTTCTTTTCCCTACACCATTTCAAAAGGGTAGATGTTGTTAAAAAAAAATCTTTCTTCATCTGCAGGAGCAGAGAGGAGGGGGTGGAGAGACTGCAGTTAGTGTGTGAGAGCTGACTCGAGGAAAGGAACACGCCCTTTCACATGAAGGAGCTGTGTTGTGAATAGATGAGCTCCGTTCTGAGCTCTCCCTCCTGACACTTTTTATCTTATTTGTTGGGAAAACTTCTCCAGAAGTGACTCGTGCTGATAAAAGGAACAAAGTACCAGAGAGAAACGAGACTAGGGCTCCGTCTACATCTCCGCGTTCCAAATCGCAGGCGGAATTGCTGCAATTCTAAATGGCGGCAAATCGCAGGAAGCCCGTGCAATCCCTGTCACCAATATCACCCCAAACATGGCTCAATGTTGCTGCGATTCATCGGGTGACAAACGCTGTAAAATCGTGCAAACAGAATTGCAGGACGCCTGTCGCCCACAAGAAATAAGAAGAAATTTCTTTTGGGCGACAGGCGTCCCGCGGTTCCGTTGAGCGATTTTTTTTTTTTTTTTTTTTTTTTTTTTTTTTTTTTTTTATCGTGATTGTCGTGCAATACGCCAAGATGTGAACGGAGCCTTAGAGCTTTGGAGAGAGATAAGTAAACCCTACAGATATACAGGTGCATCTCATAAAATTAGAATATCATCAAAAAGTTAGTGATTGTAAAGTCTCGTTTTTTTCCTAAAAAATAAAATGACAAACATGTTTATACTTCCCTCCTGTGCAGTGGATTTGCACAGAGCGGCCCGGGTTCTCCTCTTTTCGGGTGCCTCTTCGCTGCTCATGGCCCCTCCCTCCCTTCTGAGGTAATTTGAATATTACATAAGACCAATAGAAAAAGATTTTTAATACAGAAATGTTGGCTTAATGAAAAAGTATGTCCATGTACAGTATAGTATGCACTAAATACTTGGTCAGGGCACCTTTTGCATGTATTACTGCTTCAATGCGGCGTGGCATGAAGGCGATCAATCTGTGGCACTGCGGAGGTGTTATGGAAGCCCAGGTTTCTTTGATAGTGGCTTTCAGCTCATCTGCATTGTTGGGTCTGGTGTTTTTCATCTTCCTCTTGATTTTATCCCACAGATTCTCTATAGGGTTTAGGTAAGGTGAGTTTTCTGGCAAATCAAGCACAGTGCTACCATGATCATTAAACTAGGTATTGGTACTTTTATAAAACAGGGCGGACATGGCTCCCCAAATCATCACTGACTGTGGAAACTTCACACTGGACCTCATGCAACTTGGATTCTGTGCCTCTCCACTCTTCAGATTATGTGAACTTGATTTCCAAATTAAATTCAACATTTTCCACAGTCAGTAATAATTTGGGGAGCTATGCCATCTGCTGGAGTTGGTCCACTGTTTTATCAAGTCCAAAGTCAGCCAAGCCCTCCACCAGCACAATCTAGAGCACTTCATGCTTCCCTTTGCTGACCAGCTTTATGGAGATGCTGACTTCATTTTCCAGCAGAACTTGGCACCTACCCACACTGCCAAAAGTACCAATACCTGGTTTAATGATCATGGTATCGCTGTGCTTGATTGGCCAGCAAACTCGCATAGAGAATCTGTGGGTTATTGTCAAAAAGAAGATGACACCAGACCCAACAATGCAGATGAGCTGAAGGCTGTTATCAAAGCAACCTGGGATTCCATAACACCTCAGCAGTGCCACAGGCTGATCGCCTCCATGACGTGCCACATCGATGCAGTAATTCATGCAAAAGTATAGAGTGCATACTATACTGTACACGGACAGTTGCGAAAAGGCCTGAGCCCATCCTTAGTGTCCATGTAGACATTCTCATTTAGAGTAGTTTAGTTAGGTTTACTGGCATTTCTCTGAAAGCACAAAAACTGTGTTCAGGACAAGAGCTTACCAGCATTTAAAAGGCTAGGCTCGTTTAGCACTGCAGCATTTATTCATTCCAAGGCCAGAATAAATAAAAATTATGACCAATGTAATAAACTTCGAAATGTTGCTAAACTGGTTTGAAAAAATGCAGCTTATGCCCTATACACATGCTCAGAATTTCCATCAGAAAACCCTTGGATGGTTTTTCTGACGGAATTCCGCTCAAGCTTGCCTTGCATACACACGGTCACACAAGTTCTCTGAACTTTTGACCGCCAAGAACGCGGTGACGTACAACACTACGACGAGCCGAGAAAATGAAGTTCAATGCTTCCGAGCATGCGTAGGAATTTTGCGCGTCGGAATTGCTACAGACTATCGGAATTTCCGATAGGAACTTTTTTCGTCTTTAAAATGGAGAACCTGCTCTCAATCTTTTGCTGGCGGAAATTCAGATGGAGCATTCACATGGTTGGACTTTCCGACCAAAAGCTCTTATCAGACTTTTGCTGGCGGAATTTCCGATCGTGTGTATGGGGCATAAGGTTTAAGGTTTTTAACGCTGTTTTTCTCCTGTCAGGATAAACAGCATTTACAAGAAACCAGTGTGCATGAAGCCTAGGGAGCCTTTCTCACTAGACAGTTTTTCTTCCATTTTTGCCTTATCAAAAGCAGAAGTAGGAATGACCATTAAATAATATGCAACTCTTCATACCAGTCAGTTATGTTTTAAAAAGTCCCGCATGCTGCATTTTTGGTGCTATATTAAAAAAAAAAAAAAAAACCTTGATATTTAATAAATGTGGCAAAAACACATGCATTTTACCTGCATTTTTGCAATGGAGCAGTGAGAAAAAAACCCTAAAGCGGTTATAAAAGCAAAATGTTTTCTCCAAGCGTCTTCCAGGACAGCCCATGAGACCTTGGGCTCCTCCTACCAGGACAGGGAACACGTTACCCCCACCAGATAAAAGGGCGGTCCTCCAGGCCCCATGTCAGTTGTCGGTTTCCTCCGGACGTGGGGGTAACCTGTTCCTGGAACCTGCTCCTATAGGTCTCATGAGCAGGGGCTCTGTATGGCTATTTTGGGGGCATATTACTAACCTTTTCCTCTGCCAGAAGCAGCATCACCGCTGGGGTAGTTGACTGTGCTGCTGTTCCCTGTCCTCAGTGCCTTGAGAGGGCCAGGACCGGTGTGATGTCGGGCCCCAAGCGCGGTGCATTGCACTAAAAGCTCAGCTGAGCGGCGGTGTCCTTTCCCTGCCGACAGCGTGGCCAATCTGTGCAGGGAGTAGAGAAAGCCGCGACGCTCGAGGGGGCGGAGCTACTGTGCTCTAAGCTGGACCACAGGAAATGCCTGGAGAGAGTTACCTCGGGGCATATGACATCATCATCGGGCGCCGGAGACACGGTTCCAGTCTCCATAAATGGCGCAAACGGAGAACGCTGGTTGCTTTTGTTCTCTTGGTGTAAAGCAGCCAGGCTGTGGACGACCAAGAGGGGCAGGATGGATCCTTCAGCAGTACCTGCACAGGCAGCGGATGCTGTTCCCAACACCAGCACCTCACAGGTAAGTCTGGGGTGTTTTGTCACCAGCTTGCTATCCCTGTGAGTGTTCCCTCCCCCCTCTGTAGTAGTGGGTGTAAGGGGACACATTTCCTCCCTCCTGCACGTGGTGTTACGGAGTGATTGGGTGGCTTTTAATTACATTGTGGGTCATTTATTTTGTCTTGCAGACCAGGACTCAGGACAAGGCCCTAGCGCAGCCACAAAAAAGGAAATGTGCTGCTTGCACATACAATTTGAGCTCCTCATTGAGCAAAGCAGTTTGTCGCACCTGTATAGAAGGCCTAGTAAAAGATGACCCAGTAACCTCCTGTCAGAAAATGTCTTCTGTCAGATGAGCTTACGTCTACCTTCAGCTCATTTAAAACACTAATTGACAAGCTTCAGACGCCAGCTGAGGGTCCATCTTTAATTAGAGCTTCAGTCAGTAGCACTCCACAGCAGGCGGAGAGTGAAGACTCTGAAGCTGTAGTCAGACCTACCCGTTCTTCTCCGGAAGGGGATGTGGATGACTTATTAAAGGCTATCTATACTACTCTTGAATTAAGAGGAGGAGGTTCAATTATCTAAACATGATCTTATGTATAAGGGTTTGCATAAGAAGTCTAGAGTTTTTCCAGTACATAATTTCCTGATTGATACTATCAAACTGGAGTGGCAGAATCCAGAGAGAAAACCTTTCTTTTCTGGTAACCTAAAAAGGATGTTTCCTTTTGAGGAGAACTCAGCGCAGCTGTGGAACAAGAATCCTAAGTTGGACGCACTTCTTTCAAAGGTTTCAAAAAACTCGGACCTAGCGTTTGATATGGGCGTGCTTAGGGATCCGATGGACAAAAGAGGGGATATCCTTCTCCACAGAGCCTGGGATTCTGCTATTGGAAATCTCAAACCCACTCTGGCCTCCACATGTGTAGCCAGAAATCTGGAGGTATGGTTCACTCAGATTCAAATACAATTGTCGGCTGGTACTTCTAGAGAGCAGATTTTGAAGTCCTTCCCTCTCCTTTTTCCGCTGAGACGGTAAGAATGACAGCCAGGACTTAGGCCTTAGTGAATTCGGCCAGAAGAAGCCTCTGGCTTAAAACCTGGTCAGGTGATTCAGCCTCCAAGTTGTGCCTTTGTGGTCTTTCTCTTACGGGTGATCATTTTTTTGGCCCCGGACTGCAGGAGGCACTGGAAAAAGGCCTTTCCAGAGAAAAAGAAAAACCCGACAGCCAGAAAGTTTTTTTTTTTTTTTGTTTTTTGTTTTTTTGTTTTTGTTTTGTGGGTTTTTTTTTTTTCTTTCGTGGCCAAGGTAGGCAGCAAGGTCCTAAAGAAAAGGACAACAGGCCCAAAAAGCATTGGACATAGTATAGTGAACCACAGAGGTAGATTACATAACCCTCAGTAACATGTTGCCAACATCCCAAATTATAATGCAAAAAAGCAAGGATCCTAAAAAGGGAAACCTTTGTACCCCCCCTGTACAGCGGGACTTTACAGGCGAACAAAACAAGTTATGATAAAAAATATTTATTTATTAGAAATTGCTTAAAAAAAGCATAAAAACAAGACCATTTAAACCTAGATCTATACAAAAGTGCTTATGCAAAGTGCAACAAGATTTTTTTTTTTCTCATGATATATTTCTTTACACTTTGCATTGTGAATACATATTTCTCTATAAGCCTGACATGTTTCAGGACGGTGTCCCTTCTTCAGAGGCGTATTGAGGAGAGAGAATATGGGTGTATTCTGAAAGACAAGTGAGATCAATTTACACATCAAAATGTTATTTAGGACCAAAATTCGCATTATGGCAACCGATAGTGTCCAGCATACATACCCGTATCTAATCTTTAGAAAAAACGCTGTGCAAAGAATATGCAAGAAACAAACTCTCATATTAAGAGAGAAAAATAATGTGATTTAAATGAAATATATAACCGCCAATTAACCGATGGTGGACACTCTGGCTTCCACTTGGGTCGAGAAAAGACTCTGCAAAGGCCCCCGGAAGAGGACGAACCCCGCCAGATCCACAATAGAGCCCTAAGAAAATAGGTTTGTATGAACTAATAAATTGCGTTCTATTTGAAAAAATAGGGTATACAAAAGGATGTAAAAGAAAACCGTGTAAATTTATATGCATTATATAGTATATATTAAGAAAAAGAGCTGTTTTCTCCATGATCCAGGTATGGAGTTTACAGCTTTATATTATGGTTATATTTTTTCTTGCTGTGTGTTTTTTATTTTTGAAAAAAATCAATAACTGAAACCTTTCAATGTAGACAAAAAGGGGAGAAAAAGAAAAGAATAGGGAAGATTTTTCCTTACCTTTTTGATCTACATACTATGAGGATATTACCCCATATGTAAATTTGACAAACAGGAATTATCTGTGCAGTTACTAAATGAGCTACACAGAAAGTAGAGTCATTATAAAAAGGGATAATGAACCAAGGAAAAGAAAGGGGAGAAGACATTGCCTCTCCTCTATTCAATGGTATAGGAATGATAGAAGAAGATGGATAACTTTCCTACTTACTTTCTTAGATTGAAGGTTTTGGACGAAAGGCTAAAGCGTAGTTAGTGGCATGTGTGTTTAGCACTGGACAGGATGCCGATTGCAGTTTTTAAAAGCCGCTGGCGCCTGCGCAGTGTGGCTAGATCTATCAGCAAGGTGAGATGGGTTACACCGTCGCATATGGGCGCGTTAGCGTCATAACAGAGCGACGTGCTCAGGCGGCATCACAAGATGGCGAAATGAAAGAACTAGGGGATCGCGCCATCGCGTATAGCGCGGTGATGTCATGCAAAGGCAGTACTGCGAGGCAGGGACGAAGGAAGAGAAAAGAAAAAAGGGGGGTGGAACCGTGTGATAGGTTCGCTCGGGATGAACCAAGCATCACCAAGGCAACCAAACACACAGGGGACTCAACATAAAAATGAATAATACAAGACTAAAATGTTGAATGCAATTTGCAAGGGATCATCGGGGACTCAGGACTGGGGACATCCGAAAAAAGGAGGCCCCAGGGACAAATCTGCACGGCGCTCGCCCAGCGCCGAAGCACTGGGGGAGCGTCATGCAGACAAGTCCCTCTGGTGCGCAAAACACCGCAATTGCACATCCAGACTCTGCTGAACAGGCATGCAGTGTAAAATGAAGGCCATGTCCCCGCCCGCATGGATAGAGAAAACATGGCCCCGGTGTGCCAGGCGAAGTCAAAGCTGAGACCAAAGGAATGACAGATAATGAAAGAAAAAATGGATAAATAAATATCTCAAAAAATAGATTATCCGATTAAATTTGTTACTTTATTGATCTGGATGTGTGGGCACGATCAAATGCACATAATGGAATGATGACAAGCATCAGTAGATGCAGAGCAAAACTTGGGCAAAAACAACAATGGGTACATGGGAAATATATAGGAGAGACAGAGGAGACCAAAATCAGAATATATCATATGACCGTAAGCATATTGTTAACAGTTAAAATCATAGACATATTGAATACATTTTCTTATAGTAATATAGACAGCATTCATAGGCATATTGAATACATTAATGGACATATTGAGTACATTTTCGTATACTGATATGGACAGCATTATAGGAAGAAAAGTACTCTACAAGAACACAATTTATCGCATCAAGCTTAAACAACTTAAGTATATTATTTAGACATGCATATCCTAGGTATTTTTTAGACATGTAGCGTGTCTCTATATGATGAGTTATTCTTTTTCGCATCCTGATACGAAACAGTCTAAGAATGGACGGAAACTCATTTGGGTGTTAAGGCCTGGAAATTGAGTTGCATTAAAACTGGCGATCCACTGGGCCTCCCTCTGGAGCAAGATCTTGTTCCAATCACTACCTCTATTGTCCGGATGAATCCGGTCGAGAATGATGGAATGGACAAGGGGAAACTTGCCCGTTTGATGGTCTCGCACGTGTCGCCCCAGAGGAAGGTCTGGGTTCGCCTGTCTCATGCTAGTGATGTGTCGTACTGCTCTTTTATGAAACTCCAGTTTTGTTTTACCAACGTAAAAGCATTGACATGTTAGAAGGTAAATAACCCCAGATGTCTTGCAATTGGCAAAATGTCTGGGCCTGTACATTTTGCCATTCGGTAATTTTTAAATTTGGTCTGTGTATTCATGTAGCGGCAGCAAGGACATCCACCACAAGTAAAAGTTCCAAGTCTTTTGCATGTGTCACTTTTAACCAGATAATCCCTCAACAAGCGTGCTCGTCTAAAGGTGATAGTAGGTGTCATGGATACATATGGTTTTAAATTGGGATCAATTTGTAACAGATGCCAGTATTTTTGTAAGATTCCTTTTAATAATCCCATGCTGTTTGTTATAGGTAGTTATTAGTCTGGTGACTGATTGCGAATCTGTAGGTGTTTTTTTTTTTTTTTAGAAAAAAAGAATGTTGTGTAATTTACATACGGGGTAATGTCCTCCATAGTGTGTAGATCATAGGTAAGAAAAATCTTCCCTATTTTCTTTTTTTCCCTTTTTCCTTTTTTTGTCTATATTGAAAGGTTTCAGTTATTGATTTTTTTTTTTCAAAAATAAAACGCACAGTAAGAAAAAATATTTCACATTTATAACCATAATATAAAGCTGTAAACTCCATACCTGGATCATGGAGAAAACAGCTCTTTTTCTTAATATATACTATATAATGCATATAATTTACACTGTTTTTTTTTTTTTTTTTTACATCCTTTTGTATACTCTCTATTTTTTTCAAATAGAATGCAATTTATTCATACAAACCTATTTTCTTAGGGCTCTATTGTGGATCTGGCGGGGTTCGTCCTCTTCCGGGGGCCTTTGCGGAGTCTTTTCTCGACCCAAGTGGAAGCCGCCATGTCCACCATCGGCTAATTGGCGGTTATATATTTATTTCATTTAATTCACATTATTTTTCTTTCTTGATATGAGAGTTTGCTTTCTTGCATATTATTTGCACAGCGTTTTTTTTCTAAAGATTAGATACTGGTATGTATGCTGGACACTATCGGTTGCCATAATGCAAATTTTTGTCTTGAATAACATTTTGATGTGTATATTGATCTCACTTGTCTTTCAGAATACACCCATATTTTCTCCCCTCAATACACCTCTGAAGAACGGACACTGTCCTGAAACATGTCAGGCTTATAGAGAAATATGTATTAACATTGTAAAGTGTAAAGAAATATATCATGAGAAAAAAATCTTGTTGCACTTTGTTATTATTTTTTTTTTTTTTTTTTTTTTGCAATTTCTAATATTTTTTATCATAACTTAATTGTTTTGTTCGCCTGTAAAGTCCCGCTGTACCAGGGGGTACAAAGGTTTCCCTTTTTAGGGTCCTTGCTTTTTTGCAAAAAGCATTGGACGGGACACAAAGGCAGGGGTAAAGGAGGAGTCTTGTTTAATCCTCCTCAACAACCCGCCAAGCCACAGTGACTCGGGTCCCCCACTGGGAGGAAGATTGAGGTCCTTTCTCCCACAATGGGCGGCAGTCACCTCAAGTCCCTTCATCCTGGACCTAGTGACCAATGGGTACAGGCTGGAGTTTTCTTGCCAACCACCGGAGCGGTTTTTGGTCACCTTTCCTCCCCGAGATCGAGAGAAAGCAAATGCTCTGGGTCTCCAACTTGGAGACTTGCTAGATCAAAAAGCCCTGATCCCTGTTCCCCGGCCAGACCAGGGCAAGGGGTTTTACTCCCATATATTTGTCATCAAAAAACCATCAGGGAAGTATCGGCTTATCCTGGACCTCCGGTCTTTAAACTGTTCAATCAGGTACAAGCATTTCCGTATGGAGACTGTTCACGATCAGAAATCTGCTTTAACCAAACTGCTTCATGGTCACTTTGGATTTGAAGGATGCTTACCTTCACATCCCTATCCATCCATCCTGCCAGGGATTCTTGAGATTAGCAGTCAAGATGGGAACAGAGACTGGGCACTTTCAGTTTCAAACCCTCCCTTTCGGTCTGTCCTCAGCCCCACGCATTTTTACAAAGGTGTTGGGGGAGGTGCTGGCTCCGCTAAGGTTAAAGGCGATAACTATTATGCCTTACCTGGACGACCTCCTTGTAGTGGCAGAATCATACCAGAGGTTGTTGGCGGATCTCCAGACGGTGCAAGACTTCCTACAGTCCCTAGGCTGGTTGATAAACGTAGAGAAGTCGTCCTTAGTTCCGGCCCAGAAAGTGACATACCTGTGATACGATTTTTGCTCGGTAGACCAAAATGTTTTTATCCTCCGCAGGAGAAAATGATCCAAACTATGTCAGCATTACAAACCAACCAGTTGGTCTCGCTGAGACAGGTTTCGAGAGCAGTGGGTCTGATGACCTCATGCTTTCCTGTAGTACCATGGGTGAGATTTCACCAACGTCCATTGCAACTGTTTCTATTAGGGAACTGGGATGGAGACGCAGGGTCCCTGGAGTCAAGGGTCTGGTTACCTGCCAGGGTTAAGAGAAGCTTGTGGTGGTGGAGGACAATACTGCACATAACAAGAGGTCTCCCATGGTCCATTCCCATTTTCTAGAAAATCACTACGGATGCAAGTTCCTGGGGATGGCGAGCTCACCTCAGCAAAGCAGTGGCACAAGGAGAGTGGACCCCAAGGGAAGCAAGTGCTTCATCCAATCAGAGAGAGCTGCTTGCAGTTCTGCGAGCCATGCAGGCATTTAACACGGAAATCAAGGGTCCAAATCTCAAAATTCTTTCCCTCAATATCGCGACAGTTGCGTACCTCAACAAACAGGAAGACACGAGAAGCCGGATACTTCAATCTATTGCTCAGGAGATTTTATTTTGGGCAGAAGGGAACCTGGCTTCAATTTCAGCCGTGCACCTGAAGGGGACATAAAATTGTCTGGCAGATTATCTCAGCCGCTTCCGGGTAGATCGGGACAACTGGTCCCTTCATCCCAAAGTTTTTGCGGATCTCGCCAACAGATGGGGATGTCCCGAAGTGGACCTGTTCGCAAATCAGAAAAACCACAAGACAGAGGGGTTCTTTTCCTTGAACCCAGCAGATCAATCATTGGGGATCGACTAATCCGTGGCCATTCGGCCTCTGTTACGCCTTCCCGCCGATCCAACTTGTTCCCAAAATCCTCTGGAAGTTTCTTCTAGAGGAAACGGATCTGATCCTATCGCCCCTTTCTGGCCCAAGAGGCCATGGTTTTCCCTACTTCAGACTCTGGTCTCGGAGCCTCCACTGAGTCTTCCAAAGAGAGAAGACTTACTATCGCAGGGTCCAGTGTCACACCCACAGAGTGGTTTCCTTAAACTTGACGGCTTGGTATTTGAAGAAAAGATACTGAGCGCCCAGGGGTTCTCTGACAAGGTAGTCAAGACTCTAGTGAATTGCAGAAAAACAGTCACTAGAGCCATATATTCCAAGGTTTGGAAAAGATTTAACTCATGGTTATCTGAATCAAAGATTAACTCATGATATTCCTTCAATTTTGGAATTTTTTTTCAAGAGGGTGTCGACAAAGGTCTTTCGGTTAGTACCTTAAAGGTACAGGCGGCAGCTATCGGTGTGTTCCTCCAGTTTTCTCCCCTGGAAAATCCCACTATAGCCAGATTTTTCAAATCCATCTCTAGGGCCAGACCAGTAGTGGTGAGAAGTTGTCCAAATTGGGACCTGTCCCTAGTTCTTCAAACTCTGGTTGAATTTCCTTTTGAGCCTTTTGAAGATATCTCAGTTAAGTTACTCACATTAAAGACTTTTTTTTTTTTTTTTGTTTTTGTTTTTCTTGTAGTTGTTACCTCAGCTTGTAGGGTAAGTGAGTTGCAGGCCCTATCGGCGAGGGAGCCTTTCCTCACGATTTTTGAGGATCGAGTTGATTTAAGAACCCATCCAGGTTTTTTGCCCAAGGTGGCCATCTCGCCATTATCGCTGCCATCACTAAAGTCACTCTACGCAGGAACTCCTGAATGAACTGATTGTAAATTAGGACTTTCACAATACTGACACTTATTATTTAATTAATTCTTTAGCATTTTCTATATTTTTGCCATGTTTGATATATCTTTGGCACATCTTGGGGTTTTTTTTATATGCTGTCACAATTTACACTTGCCTGTGCACAGTGGAGATATAGTGTGAATATTCAACCAATATATGGCACTGGCTGTGGACTGATTATATACTCATCTCCAGCCAGTATAACAGTCGGAAGGAGGATTTGGTCTATGGTAACCCCTTATACATCATTAGGGGGGCTGTGTTACTGCTACACTTAGTATTTACAATTGGTGTCACCACCACTGATGAATTTTCTGTATACTTGTTTTATATATCTATTTATCTTTTTTTTTTTTGTATACCTGTATATATTTGTCTGCACCTCCTAGGTACGGGATACTAATCCCATTGGGCACATATACACATTTTTTTAAAATATATTTTTCTGAACAAATGCACTGTTTAGCCCACTTTTAGGAGAGTACACAGTATATATAGCTTTTCAGCTAACACACAATTTTACGTATCCAATTTAGGTAGCGCCACCTGCCCCTATTCACATATTACTTTTCTTGCTGACCTCATCCCTGTGGGGGGTGAGTAAGGGGAGACTGCAAGCCTTTGGTCTGTGAGCGCGGAAATCTTGTTTCCTTTCAGTACATTCCACAGATCTCAGGACATTGTACTGCCAACCTTTTTGTAGTTCACCACAAGGCGACGTAGAAAGAAAGTTTTTCGTTTTTTAGACGTGAAAAGGATTCTCCTAGTTTTTCTAAAAGGTCTTGGTGACCTCAAGATAGACTGATGCCTTGTTTGTCCTCTCTTCTGGAGTTCACAAGGGAAATAGTGCATCTAAAGCCACTCTGGCTAGATGGATAAGCTATCTCTGAAACTTAAAAAATTAGGGAAGTTTCTCCACCTTTTTGTTACTGTGCACTCAACTAGAGCCTTGTCTACGTTGTTGTGAATTCATGAAGAACCTTTAGGACAAATTTGACGCGCTCATGTTTTTCTACTACTTCAAATATTGAAGACTTTTACAAGCATGTATTGAAAGGAAAACTGTTGGAACAAAAACTGCTCTCGTCACAAAACAAGGAGATATTTACATGGTATTAGTGAATAAACGAAAGCTACCCTTATAGCCATAGGATACAAGGTTATACAGACTATTCTCACATAGAAATAACCTCACCTGGCCTAAACCTATTGTGTTCAAGTGAGGGACTGTTTAAATAGCTAACACCTTGGCTAACAAAACTCATTGTATGAACTTTTAGGATGGTTTAGACAAACAAGTCATTTCTAAACACCCAGTGGTAATGTTCAAGGTCCATCTCAACAAGTTAGAGAGAGTTGAATCTTATGATAGTCAAAAATATTTTAAAAGTATCTATAAGGTTATTATAAGTCATTTCAAACTATCTATGACATTGTAGGTCACAGAGACATATTATAATTTTGGCATCTGCGGACCCAACAACTTTGGTATGAAGAAAATATATATGAAAGCGTGATTTTATAAGTAGAAGTGTTTTAAAAAACTAATTAGTATTAGGAAAAACTTATAATTATATAAGACTGTAGCCTATGCTTAGATAAACAAATATTCCGTGGAGATACCAGAAGTTATACAGGTATCCATATAGATAATCATTTTTATGTAGTATTGATGAAATATATAACAACGTGTGTATTTCCTAGATAGACCAGTCTTTATAGACATACATTTATAGAGACACATATATATGTAACCAGTTTATGTAATAGTGATTAATCAAGATTATACTGAGTGTATTTTATATTAGACCGATTACCAGAATATTTAAAGGTGTATATACTATCCTTACCATTATACACATTATGAAAAGAGAACGTATTAATTTAAAAGGATTGACTCAAAACACATGTGAGACACCTGGTGGTTGAAGGTGGTATTATTTGAACTCACTAAATTTCCAGAGAAGGTTAATAATTAAGTATCCTAACCCAATGGAAAGTGAGCCATATCCTTTTGGGCAGAGCCATTATAATTTTTATGGTCTTATTATCTGAAATGGTATTTAGAGGCAAGTAAGATGCCAGGAAAAGGGAGAAAAAAAAGATGAAAAGGAAGTGAGCTTAGGGGGAGAGCTCAAGAGGAAGCTCAGGGATCCACCCTGAGGGGGGACAATGGGAGATACATACACTCCCAGACTGACACTCATGCACCATGCATGAATACATATCTTTACATTCATGAAAGTTCCTCAACACCTAATACTTAGAACTCGGAGGTCAAGAAGTAAAATCCTCTTTAAGAGTATCCATTTTGAAATTGATAATCATTCTCCCGAATCAATAACCGCCTTGTAGATTTTTCTCTAAAGATTCAAATTTTTCATCATATTTTTCTTTTTGCATAGTTGCTACATTTATTGACAATACAAACGTCTAATTTATTTCACATTTTTAACCACTTACTTACCTGCAGTATAGTAACGGTTGTACGTGTGAAATACTGACGTTCTGTTTAATTGTCATGTTCACAAGGTTATTGATTCTACCGAGAAGTTATCATGGTGGTATTAGGTCAAAGGGACAGTACGCCCATTTTTGCAAGTGTTTTTATTGATTTTCAAGACGTTCATGTAACACAATCGGTATCTTAATTTCATGTGATTTTATTTGTTTTTGTCAACCAATAAATAACTGTTTCGTGTGCTCACGTCTCCGTGAATAAGTTTTTTTTGTATCTTAAAAATATCCTCGTTTAAAAATTACTCAATGATAATTATTGTGCGGGAAACCTGTCCTTTAAAAAGGCACAACTTATTCTGATTAATTATTCACGACAACGTCTTGGGCTGAGAGGGCTGGTGCCTCACCAGAACAAATTTGCAGGGCTGCCACATGGTCCAGTTACTCGACCTTCATTAAACATTATCGCCTGGATCTCCTATCAGCTCAGGAGCAGGCGTTTGGTTGTAAAGTCCTTCAGGCAGATGTCCCTCCCTAGACTGGTAAGTTCTGGCTCTTCGTCTCATGGGCTGTCCTGGAAGACGGAAGTTAGACTTACCGGTAACTCCTTTTCTGAGAGTCTTCCAGGACAGCCGGAGATGGTTCTTGAGAAGACTGACATGGGGCCTGGAGGACCGCCCTTTTATCTGGTGGGGGTAATGTGTTTCCTAGCCTGGTAGGAGGAGCCCAAGGTCTCATGGGCTGTCCTGGAAGACTCTCAGAAAAGGAGTTACCGGTAAGTCTAACTCTGCTTTTACCCCACAGCAGATTTGTGCCAAAAAAATGTCAGGGAGATGTAGCAAATCCAGATTGTAACCTTCCCTGATGATTTGCAGAACAAACAGCCTTGCACCCATTTTTTTACCAATCTCTGTTAAAAAGGAAAAACATACCCCTGACCTGGCATCACTTGTTGCTTTTATTGGCCGGATCCTTAGAAGTGAATAGGCTGCCCCCTTGCCTTTGTCAAAGGACCAGCTTTTCCTGGCTGACTGCACCTTCTTGGAATCAAACAGGGACTTGTTCTGCCAAGTTCAAAAAGGTCCCCTATTTTGAAAACCCTTTTTTTCTTAAAACAGGAATTTGTCGCCTTTCTCTGAATGTGTTTAAAAAAAACAATCCCCTCAAACAGGTTGCCACAAAGCTTGGTCTTGGAAGCTAAATCTCTGTCCTACCCCCTCTAAGTAGAACTGTGGGCAAAACTTTTTTTATTCCTCTTCTTTCTTTTTTTTTTTTCTCTCTTTTCTCCCATCTGTGTCTCGTTGCAGAGATTTACCTTCTCTTTCTGTCCCATAGCCAAAACAAGAAGTGCAAGGAAATCCTGGGAAAATTAAGGGAATGCCTTGGGGTCTCCCAGGTCACCAGAACTAGTGTCTCCATTGGAAGATTTCCAGCTTATTACTGTTGTGGGGACAACCCAAAATCTAGGATAATTAATTTTTTTTTTTTTTTTTTTTTTTTTTACTTTCACATTCAGTGGTAAACAAGACAAATAGGGTTAATCTCCCCAACATGGACACAGACTGCAATAAAAACCTGACAGGTGTTCTTATCCCTCTCCATTCTATCCAAAACAAAGTTTTGCCTTTTAGTTATACTTTTAAGGCCCATTTCATGCGATAAGCCCGCTCAGATCCACCTGTCTTTTTTTTTTTTTTTTCAGGCAGATCCAAGCGGGTCATCCATTGACTCTTATGGGCAGGTGGATGTCAGCAGTGATGTGCCCGCTGACACCCGTCTGCCATCCGATCCGCTCAAGACAGACATATGGCAATACATCTGCCATCCGTCTTGGCGAATCGGATTGGATGAGGACCGATGAAAACGGACATGCTGTCCGTTTTCGTATGATCTTCCCACAAAGATCAGCGGGGCTCTGACAGGTCCCTCCCTTCTCAGTGAGCAGAGATGGACCTGTCATTAGCCGGCTCAGCGGAGATCTGTTAGAGAAATTATACTTTAAATGTCAGTTATGAAAGACGCCATTTTGATTATCATGGCCTAGAAATAAGCTATAGTGATAATATGGAGTCAGCAATATATACTCAGCAATATAATATGCTTAGATGTGCAGTTTTGAATGTATCCTGTATTTTTGTGTTGACTTGGGGAGTTTTCAAGTCAGTATCTTGTAAGCATTGTTATATGTAAGATAACAGTCTGTAACAGACACTTCCACCTTTCCTGTTCTGTCCAGAATAAAGTTGAAAATACATGAGACTGGGCATGTTTTAAGACGGGAAAGGGTGTCCAGGGCTTATAAAAAACATGTACCAAAGTATTTTCTTTAGAAATGATAAAGGCTGCATGAACGTGTAATTCATTTCTCTTGCATATGCAATAAATATTACCTTGATTCCCGAGGGCGGTCTGAGATGGTGAAATAATTGCCTTAACAATTTGGTCCTTCGAAGAGCCGGAAGTCCAATTCCCCGAGACGCACTGGCCAACAGTGACCGATGACCGTACGGCAAAACTGTAAGTCCTCCATCTCAAATTAGATGTTAAAAAGAGGCCGGTCCGCTGAACTAGTGCCTCCCGGGCAGCGACTTACCGGATCAGCACAAGAGACCGCTCTCGGGACAAGGTAAGATTTTTATTTTTATTTTATTATTAACCTTTTGTGTTAGACTTGATTAGGAATTTGATGAATAAGGGATTTGAATATATATACATACAATATAGAGATTGATTGAATGTTTATCTGTTTCTGTCCTATCTGCTTTACTCTTGTTGAGGGGAAATATGTGGTCACGTATTCCCCGTATAGATCCGTCTGTGGCCATCCTGGATGGGCAGACCTAGTGACTAGCCCGCGTTTTGGGAAGACGCGCTCAGGGCGACCTGGCGGCAGTCGAGCATTGCGGGTGTTCTCTCTTGTGTGTTCTTGTTTGATTCTTCTGGTTAATAGTCATTTGATATAGGGGTATGGTCCCATACTAATATCCGGGTGCAGATAAAGGAAATTTGTCGATTGGATCTTAGATCCAGACAGCCTTGTAAACTGCAGAAAATCCCTTGGGGACACATAAATACTCCTAGATCAAAACCTAAAGAACCCCCCCCCTCCGTTGATACAAGGGTGTGGCCTGATAGATTTCCAGGTAACAGAGGACATTTGGCGGACCGCAGTGTTCATGCCAGCCTCATATGTTGTATTTATCCTGAGCAGGCACATAAATACCCTTGGATCAATGACTGAAATATTAAATGTTTTGATAGGATGAAAGAACAGTCGGGAGAATTCAGTTTCCTCGTAATTCTGTAAATGCTCTCTACAAGTTAATGAAGTATTAAGTAATGATAAGAGAACAGTCGGGAGAATACAGTCTCTCCGTAATTCTGTAATTCTCTGAGACACCAGTGTTTTAGCAATACACAAGATCAGTAATCGAGAAGTGATATATCATGACTAGAAAGTCTGTGAGTGATTGCAAGTGATAAGATACTGTGTGCGTGTGTTGTGTCATTGTGAGAAGACATTAACAAAAAAAGAGCTCCGTGTGCACGATAAACAAAGTAGGTATGATCCATGGAAAATCTGTTGGTGTGAATGAAGATGTTAAGTATATGTGTAGTCTAGACAAAGAGAATGTGACATTTCTTTAAATGTGGAAAACAAAGTATGATTTTGATGCGTTTTTAAATAAGGATTATTGTGTAATACTGTGTAGAAAGCTTAAAAATGATGCCGGCATGAAAATAAGAAAACAGAAGAAATTAGACCTTCCCCAGGCAAAGAAATGGCTTGAGGAGGCTAACCATAGGTTAAATTCAGAAAACCATAAAAAGACTATGTTTTTGAACAAAAGAGGAGGACAATAATATGACCGTCCTCTGACGTTTAGTTCAGCAAGTATTGACTGAACAAAACGTAACAAACCAAATGCAACCTGACTCTCCACTGTTTGTTGTTCCCCTGTGGTCACCTGGGTCACCCGCAGATGCAACCGATTCTCTTATGGCTGCAGCTAAACCCCCTCTCAAAATGACTCTTGCTGTCCAGAGGAGTCCACAAGGGACCCCCTTTACAGCAACTATTACAAATTTTTCGGGGACCTGGTGAACCAATTGATATCCCCCTCAGCTGGGGAACAAACAGAATGTGGAGAGGAAGAATTTCCACTAATTGAAGTTCCCAAACCTAGGGCAGGACAAAATGTAGGAGGTATAGTAGTCCCCAACACTATGATGGTCTATCGCCCCTGGACCCCTGAGGATGTTAAAAAAACTACTGAAGGGGTACCACATCCCAAGGTGAACATAGCTTAAATCAGGGATGGTATCATGGGAATGATTGCTAACTATCATCTTATTGGGAGGGAAATAGAGCAGGTCACCAGACAGATCCTGGGTCCCGACTGGCATCATGTAGTGGGAGATTGGAGAGGATTAAACAATCAGGGAGTTGTGTTGCCTCATGATGATGCAGCACTAGAAAACAGGAGGAATGCTCTTATAGCAAGGATAGAGAATAGATGGATACGTCGAGCCGACTGGTCCATTATAAATCAGTGTGTGCAGGGAGAAGAGGAAACAGTGGACAATTTCATTGTTAGGATGAGGGAGATTTTCAATAATCACTCAGGAATAGAAGTCCCAGTAAATCAAGTAAATGATAGTACATATGAGCAACAGCTAAAGGATGCAATCTTGAAGGGGCTGTTTGCCCCTATATCAAGTTTGTTATCAAACACATGATCAACCATAGGATCTGCAGACTACAAGGGCTGATAGAGTATGCGAGGCATGCTGAGCGGCACTTCCAATCAAAAAAGAGAGTAAAGAAAGGGAAAGTGTTTATGTGGATGAAGGTAATGATGAAGGTAATGATGTGTATGTCATTGAGAAGGAGAACAGAAGGATAGGAAACACCTGAACAAGGCCCCGCATTTAGGACTATGAAAAAAAAAAAAATAGAGAGGGGAGTGTTTCCTGTGAGGTAAAAGAGGTCACTTGGCAAAAGAATGTAGGTCAAACAGAGAGGAAGATGCATGAAGATGTTGGTATGTCTGCAGAGAGAGAGATACAGAAGAAAATGATGAGAAAGAATCTGAAATTTTGGATGTGTGCACTGTTGAAACTTGTTTGCATGCTAAAGTCAAGTCAGAAATAATCTTGGTTGTGAAGGGTAGATGGCTAACATTTTTCTGTGATACTGGAGCTTGTAAGACCCTAATACACCCGCTGAATATGAAAAAGGTAAAGAAAAAGGTGTAGTATATGTAAAATCTGCAAAATGGGTTGATGCACCAGGAGGTCATGTCTGAAGGCCTTACTGTGGAAGATCCACAGACAGGTAAAAAGGATCAGTGTAAAATTGTCATTATGACTAAATGTCCTGTTAATTTGTTGGGTAGAGACATGTTGCACGCTCTTGATATTTCTGTCGTACCAGTGGAGGGAGGTCTCAGAGCCCATCGGCTGTGTGAAAAAGAAATCACAGCCGTGGATAATGAGCCCTGATACTGGTACAGCCTGGAATTTGCAAACTGAGGGATTAAATATACCCAAAACCCTGGCAGAAATAATTGATGAAGAGTCTGTGAGGAAAAGGTGTAAGGTCCAGACAAACCTCTATTGCACCATGTACTACAGAAAGACCTCTGGGCCTGATAAGTCCTATGAGAAACAGTTAATGAGTCTCACTAACACTGAAGTTCTATTAAAATGTCTGTACTGTGATAAGGAAGGAAATAGCGTGGCTACTTGTCTCCTACCACAGCCTATTCTGCAAATATACAGGCAGGATACTGTTCTTGTGTTTCGGTCACCCAGAATTCCAAGGTATCATGGCATGAGCTAGGAGAACTTATCACGAACTGGGTCCAACTGACAGATGAGAAACTAAAATCCAGAGGGATTCAGAGGTATAGAAGGCATAAGGGAGAGAAAGATGGGTGGAGACTTGTGCAGGATTTACAGGCAGTCAATGGGGCCGTATTACCGAGGGCCCCGGTGGTCCCAGACATGCATGTCCTCCTGAACGAGCTCTACCCAGAGAACGAGGTATTTTAGGTCAAAAGGTCAGCAAAGACTAATCACAACTGTGGAAAGAAAAGGTGAAATGCCTGGGTTACATTTTATCTCAAGAAGGTAGACATTTGGATGAGATCCGAAAAGAGGCCACCCTTCAAGTCCCCAAATCACATACCAAAAATAAATGATGTCATTTCTTGGCATGGCAAATGTCTGTAGAGCATGGATAGCAAATTATGCTATGGAGGTGGAGCCTCTTTCTGATCTCATCTATGGTTCACTAATGGCTGCAAAAGATTCCATTCAGTGGAATGTGCAAGCAGAGGATGCATTTACAAAGGTAAAGCACCTCATTGTGGGTTATACTTAGCCTTCCTAATTACAGTAAAACCTTTTATCAGACTGTAGATTGTAAGGAAGGATCTCACGGATGTTCCCTTTCTAGATGCTGACATTACCTTTTGTGTTGATGGGTCTTGTAAAAAGGACGATAAAGGGGTACATCAAACGGCATACGCTATAGTAACGCATGACCAGGTCATTGAAGCCAGACCCCTTCCCAATTCCTACTCTACACAACAAGCTGAAATTATTGCCCTATCCAAGGCCTGTAGTCTAGGGGAAGGGAAGAAAATAAATATTTATACAGACAACCAATACGCTTTTTCTACTATACACATATTTGCCCAGCAATGGAAAAATAGGGGTATGATTACGTCCACAGGTAAACCAATCTCACATAGAGATCTTATCCTGGCCCTTCTAGAAAATGTACAGAAACCAACACAAGTGGCTATTTGTAAATGTACAGCACACAGAAAGGGAACAGATCCAATTACTCTAGGGAATGCACTAGCAGACAAGACCGCAAGGGAAGCTACTACAGGACCGCAAAAAACACACATATACTATACAGGTCCCCAAGAAAATGATGAGGTACGGAAAGCTATTGATAAAACATGGTTATCAGAAATGCAGAAAACATCACCGGCAGGTGAAAAACAAAAGTGGTTTTCTAAAGGGGCAACGCTGGTCAATGGTATATACACAAGTACAGAAGGTAAACCCATCTTACCTACATCACTGTTTAGATATGCTGCGTTATTGAGCCATGGGCAAGCCCATATCTCAAAAGGAGGGATGGTGCAGGTGATCAAAAAGGTGTTCACAACATATGGGTTTACAAATAACTCTAGAAATTTTTGCCTCACATGTCCGCTTTGTACCAGATACCATGCTCAAGGTGCTCTAAGACCCTTAAGAGGTCATTTCCCACAACTCTCTTATCCCTTTCACATGATATACATGGATTTTATGATTATTGTTGTTTATAAAGTGGGTGGAAGCTTTTCCTATGACACACCCAAATGGGCAGTCAGTAGCCAAAGTACTTATTAAAGAGGTGATTCCACTTCATGGGATTCCCTCTGTGATTTACAGTGACAACGGCTCCCATTTTGTAAACCGAACAATACAACGAATTGGTAAATGCTACAATATTGACCTAAAAAAAAAAAACACTGAAAATTGTTAAAGGAAACAGGGAAAAATAAATGGGTTTAGTGTTTGCCAATGGCATTGTTGAGTATAAGAATTACCCCTACTGCTAAAGGACTAACACCGTATGAAATGTTGTATGGTAAACCTTATTATATTCAATAACTAGCCACCGTTCCTCTCCCTAAAGAGGAAATAGACTTGACTTGTATAATAAGAATGTTCTCATAAAATATAACTGGGTCAGAATGTGTAAATGAGAAAAGAGTTACCCTAAGACTAAGATGCAAAGTATACCCCCATCAGTACAAGCATTACCAGGAAATTTTACTTGTTTTTCTAACAATGACAGTAATGGTACAAATGTTGGCACCCTATCCCCTGAATACTGTGCAACTACAACCCTTACTACAGACATTAAGTACCAACTAAAATGGTTTCAGGAACAGAAACGGCAATTGGCTGATGTTTGGTGGCTGTGTGGAGATAAGAGACTAAGGCCCAGACTGCCACCTAGATGGGAGGGTAGTTGTGCCCTTACCCGATTGCTGCTTCCCTTTCATATAGTTCCTATGAGTGATAAATCAATGAAACTACCAGGTAAATACTTTTTTTTAAAGGAATTAAGCGAGAAACACCACAAGGATCATTTGACAACCAAGTGTATATAGGTGTTCCACGAGGAGTTCCAGATGAATTTAAAGCGCAGAATCAAATAACAGCAGGACTCACCTCACTCTTCATATGGGTCCAGCCCAACAAGAACGTCGACTGGATAAACTACATCTACTACAACCAGCAGAGGTTTGTGAATTACACCAGAGATGCTATCAAAGGTATAGCAGCACAATTGGACGCCACCTCTTTGACAGCGTGGCAGAACCGTATAGCGTTGGATATGTTGCTGGCAGAAAGGGGCGGGGTATGCAAAATGTTCGGCACCTTCTGCTGCACTTTTATTCCAAACAATATGGCACCTGATGGAAGTATCACCAAAGCCTTACAAGGCCTACAAATGCTATCCGAAGAATTAGCTGAGAACTCTGGTGTAGAGAACCCCCTGACAGGACTTTTCGAAAAATGGTTTGGTAAATGGGGTGTCTTGCAAAAAGTTTGCTTATCTCTATTGTCATGGCAGCCGCAGTTCTTACATTGTGTGGATGTTGCTGCATTCCCTGTATTAGGGGAATTCTTCAAAGACTGATTGACACATCTTTAACAAAAACTATGCTCCTCCAGAGCGACACGGAACTATACTCGGAACCTGATGATGAATTCACAACTCTCGCTAAGGACTTATCTGTCTAAATGATAATACCTGGTAAAATGAAAAACCTGGATATTTGAAGTATTGACATTATTAGTATAAAAGGAGGGAGATGTTAGAGAAATTATACTTTAAATGTCAGTTATGAAAGACGCCATTTTGATTATCATGGCCTAGAAATGAGCTATAGTGATAATATGGAGTCAGCAATATATACTCAGCAATATAATATGCTTAGATGTGCAGTTTTGAATGTATCCTGTATTTTTGTGTTGACTTGGGGAGTTTTCAAGTCAGTATCCTGTAAGCATTGTTATATGTAAGATAACAGTCTGTAACAGACACTTCCACCTTTCCTGTTCTGTCCAGAATAAAGTTGAAAATACATGAGACTGGGCATGTTTTAAGACAGGAAAGGGGGGTGTCCAGGGCTTATAAAAAACATGTACCAAAGTATTTTCTTTAGAAATGATAAAGGCTGCATGAACGTGTAATTCATTTCTCTTGCATATGCAATAAATATTACCTTGATTCCCGAGGGCGGTCTGAGATGGTGAAATAATTGCCTTAACAAGATCAACGGAGCAATCTCCCGCTGAGCTGGCGGTCTCCACTAAGTGGATACGCTCTGTGTGAAAGGAGCCTAAACCATATAGCCTTACGGGTGAAATTTATGAGTGTCGTAGTTCTAGTAGTAGCCTTAACGCTTTCCACTGCTGCATCTGCCAGGAATTAAACAATAAAATATTAGAGGAAGAGCCTCTTAAATCTGAGCTTGGGGAGTTTTGGACGAAAGCAGCTCACCTAATCTATTGACCCACATATCCAGATTCCTGGCCAAGTGGGTGGATGCCAAGGCCATAACCAAGGAGAAGGCAGATTCTATGCATGAAAGTAGAAAGCCTTCTCTGTGCAGCAGCGCCTCCTCATACTTACCTGCGCTCCATTGCAATCCAGTGATGTGCATGAGAGCCTTGGCTCTCCAGGGACTCTCCCTCCTCCCAATTAGAGAGAGGGGTTGGAGCCGAGCCACGGCTCTGTGTGTGAATGGACACGTAGAGCAGTGGCTTGGGAGTGAGCCTGCTTGGGTGCCCCCATAGCAATTGGAAGGAGGGAGGGGCCAGGAGCGCTGGCGGAGGACCTGAGAAGAGGAGGATTGGGGCTGCTTTGTGCAAAACCACTGCATAGGTAAGTATAACATGTTTGCTATTTTTAAAACAAAAATGTCAACCTTTAATATCACTTTAACAATGATTAACCTCCTATCCATATGGTCCTTAATCAACTCTGAATCTCCAAAAGAGAGGCCAGTCTCTTTGGAGACTTGGGATAGGGGGGCACTCCACTCTCGGGCACTTCCTCGGAACTGAAGGGAAACCTACATTTATGTGTTCTGGACAGAAATAATTTCTCTTCTGGGTCTATCCCTTCCTTTAGAATCTTATCTCTCAGGGACTTGTGAACAAGGAAAGTTCTACCCTTCTTTTCTGGTAGTCCTCTATACATAAGGTCCTGTGCTGAGTGGGGTGACTGCACCTCCTCAGTATGTTCAGATGCAGAAATGGCTTTTAACAACTCCTTAGTTTCCTAAACAGGAAAAAGGAACCTATTAACTACTTGCCTACCAGGCACTTACCTCCACTTCCTACTCAAGCCATTTTTCAGCGCTGTCGCACTTTGAATGTCAATTGCACGGTCATGCTACTCTGTACCCAAGCAAATTTTTTATCATTTTCTTCACACAAATAGAGCTTTCTTTTGGTGGTATTTAATCACTGCTGGGTTTTTTATTTTTTACAAAAAAAAAGGAGAAAGTCCAAAAATTTTGAAAGATTTTGACAGGTATCTGCTCCCACTTCCATTCTGGTTGTCTTAGGTGGTTGAAAGCGGAATTTCTCCCTCCCGCACATGCGCAGTGGGCACCTGGCTATGAAGCCACAAACTGTCACAGCTGGGTGCCCATAGTAGAGATGTTGACGTGGCCGAGGGAGAACACAGCGAGGGTAACTGCACCGCTGGATCCTGGGACGGGTGAGTGGCTGTTTACTAAAAGTCAGCAGTTATACTTTTTGTAGCTGCAGACTTTTCATAAACAAAAATATGACTGGAACTCCGCTTTAAGAAAACTGAACCTACACTTCCGTTGCTTGTAGTGCAAGAGTCTGAGAGCTTGGAGCTGCAGTTTCCACATTTTAGGTTTATGAGGTAGTTCTGCATTAACTTTAGACATTAGGGGGGAGGGGTTTTAGACCGATTTGAGGATGCACTCATCTTTTTCTTAGGAGTGACCGTTTTTCATATCTACGGCATACCCTTTCTGCATACTGTGACATCTTGTGATGCTCCACCGAATGCCCCCTCCTATACCAGGGCAAAGATGGGGGGTTAAACGTGCTGTGTCCTCCAAGAAGATGTAGGCAATGCTTGTAAGGGGGCCTTCTACCAGAAGGTCCCCTCCACAGTGGCCCTTATTTTTGAATCCCCTGGCATGTCCAGATGGCGCCCGGATGTGCGTCATCTGTGGGAAAAACTCAGCCGGTAGCACATCCAGAATCGGTGCCCATCAAGGACCAGAAGTACCACCCCTGGAAGTGACAATTGGTCGCCATTTTGGTGCGCCTCGTATGTGAAGGAAGCCCAGGAACTCAACTGAAGACCACAATAGATAATTAGTATATAGCTTGCACATCTGCCCTAAAAGCAAAACCCTCACTCTTTACTCAACAGGAAAAAATGAGCTGAGTTCCCCTTACATTGTTGCCCCATGATCGAAAGCCACTGCCATATTGGGACTCCAGCATTGTACCGGGATGCGCCGCTGACACCTCCAAGGGCTAAACTCAAGAGGCTTCTGGAGTCAGTCTACACCTCTGTCCATGTCCAGAGTACAGACCTGGGAAACTCTTTGGTAAGGGAACAACTGGAACCATACCCACAGGCAATGCAGTAAACTTGAGAGAGGAAGGCAACCACAATCCCATTCCCTGCATTAAATTAAAAAAACACCCCGCTTTAAGGTGCAGCTTACCAATCATTAGATGTGGTGGCTGCATTAATTTTCTCCTGGGGATCTGACCAGAAACACACTTGTATTAAAGTGCCCCCCCTCTGGATGAAGAAGCAAAAAAGACACCTTTGGGCAGCAGCATTGTCCGTTTTGGGAGAGGGGAATGTTAGATATGCTAGCAGATTTAGATACACTAACAAATTGTAGCCAAACTCCAGCTTAGGCTCCATTCACACTTACGTACGAAGTCCACAGTTATGCCGACTTTGAAGTGGAACTTTGACGCAACTTTGGATGGGTGCAACTTGGATACGACTTTGACTAGTGATAATGTACAACTGTTGCACACGAGTTGCATTGTATAACATTCAGGTACGACTTTCATGCAACTTCTGAGGGTTAACATTGAAGTCTATGGCCTTCAAGTTGCATGAAAGTCAGACCAAAGTAGTGCACATACTACTTTGAAGTTGCTACAAGTTTAAGTCTCTCATATTCATATTCACATATATATATATATATATATATATATATATATATATATATATATATATATATATATATAGTTAGTTATCATTGGAAAACATGGGGTAAGACTTGTCATGCAACTTTGATGTCCAAAGTTGCAGGACAAGTCGCACAAGTGGGAATGGAGCTTACTTTAAGCACTTACAGCAACATTTGTTTTCTTTACATAAAAACTGATCATTGTATGCACCCCTGTTAGTTTTCATGTACACTTAAACTACTTTGACTGCCTGCCACTGGAAAATGCGGCAATATCGGCCCGCAGTCAAAACGTTTCTATCCTGCATGCGATTTCTGTACAGAAATTGCATTACACTGACTTCACTGCACACTCATGGTGTGCATTAGAAGCTGCAACAAGTCAAAGTCCACCTCATTTCCTGGCCGGAGGATGTCCAGCATCATCTAGCTGTTTTGTTTACCTAGCCTTACTGTCCCTGGCCCACCCCTTTTATGCAGTCTGCTTATGAATACCCACTTTCTTAAACTGACATCCATTTTGGTATTGACATAACTCTACAGCCCTCTGTTTGCATCAGGGCTGAGGGCTGTTGAGAGGTGTACTGAGACAGGATGCTGTGATGTTTTCAAGAAGCTAGTACAGCACCCTGCAGCCTCCTTGCACCTGCCATGACTCATCTCAGGGGTGCAACTATAGGGGTGACAATTGAGACCCGGCCCCATGCGGCTCCCCTGTCACATTTGTCTACTTCTGGAAAGGAGGGGCAGCATATAGAAGAATCGCCCCATTTTCCTCCTGGCTCCTGCAGCTGCTAAAGACCAATTCTCTCCCTCCTGCTCGCATTCAGCAGCTGCAGGAGCCAAAAGAAAATGAAGCCGTTCTTCCATATGCCACCCTTCCTATCCAGCCTGGTGCTAAGTGTTTCTGGCAGCCCTGGTCCACATTATTGACAAGAGGTCATCGGTCCACCCCCCATGCCAGTTCCCATTTCTTGCCTCCAGGCTGCTTCTGCCCTAAGCCTACAAATACATTCTCTGCCACAGCCGATGCCTGAGTCTGAAAGAATGCACAGTGCAGTGCCCAGCACTTGAGCCAGTAAACCATGTGTCCAGATGTCCTCCTGTTGCACTGCCCCCCTCCTTTCACACTGCTCCCACTACTGCCCTCCTGTCACACTGCTCCCCCACCACACTGCTACTCCCCCATCACACTGCTGCCCTCCTATCACACAGCCCCCCTCCTGTCATAATGCTCCCCCATCACACTGCTCTCCCCATCACACTGCCCCCCTCTCGTCATACTGCTCCCCCACCACACTGCTCCCCTCCTGTCACACTGCTACCCACCTGTCACACTGCCCCCCTCCTGTCACACTGCTCCCCATCACACTGCTTCCCTCCTGTAACACTGCCCCCCTCCTGTCATACTGCTCCCCAATCACACTGCCCCTCCTGTTACACTTCCCCCCTCCTGTCACACTTTTCCCTTATCACATTGCTCCCTCACCACACTGCCCAGGTATCCTTCTCCTGTCACACTGCTCCCCTCTTTTTCACAGTGCCCCCCCTCCTCCTGTCACACTGCCCTCCTCCTGTCACACTGCCCAGGTACCCTTCTTTAATGGGATGGCTGCATTAGCTTTCTTTTTTAGACTTTCTTTTATTTTCTTCTGGTAATCTGGCCAATAAGTCTGTTATTTTTCAACAGAACAAGCTCTACTGCAGATGTAGCAGCTAGAGGGATATAACAAACCATCTCCCACTGACAGAGGTGCTTAAAATGATCAGCTTTTATTTATGTATGTAAAACCTTTATCCCAAATGGAAAACAAATGTTTGTTGTAACTGATTGATTATAAAGTGTTAGCCGGAGTTTGGCTTAAGTTTGTTGGTGTATTTAGATCTGCTACTATATTTAACACTCCTTTCTCCCCAGACTGAAAGAGAACAGAGGGCATCCACAGTGGGGGCACGCTAATACAGGAGGTGTGTTAATGTGTGTGGAGAGTTTGGTAGGAGAATGGTGGTGGTGGTGTTTGTGGGGGGATGAGTGGCACATCTCACAGTGGGATACTGTGAGAAAAGATCTATAACTGGTTACTGTGAGTTGGGTGTATAGATCTCTGGTGCCTGTTCAAAGTTCAGTTGCCATAGGAGACAGCAGTTCTACATATACAGCTGCTGCATCCAGCAGGCCCTCTACCTGTATAGCTGTCTGCCTATTTTTGTCTCAGAGTCTGCCAATTGCTATTGCATCTGCCTAATGGTGTCCTGGCCCTAACCCTCTCTCCCCCAGTTCTGCTTAAGAGACAATAAATCTCTTTTCTTATATTCCAAAAAGTGACTGACACCCATGTTTCCAACTTGCAATACACCCACCATGCCTAATAACCTGCACTACAAGGAAGGATGTCAGCTCTCCCTGTCTCTGGAGGTCACCATTAGCCCTTTGGAGGTCGGGGATGCCACTACACTTGGTGCCCAACGTAGGGCAAAGCCGTTATTCCTACAGTGGTCGTCCCTAGCAACGGACTGCAACTACATTGGGATTTTGCCTGGTTCTGTGGGAAGGTGGCAAGTAACATCTCTGTTTCTCATAGACTGTTATTATCCATTTAAGCTATGTGGGGAAGAACCAACGTGTCTCATTGCTCATGGGAGGGTGTCATTCTGGTCTTTTTTCATTTTACGGCAGTGCTGCAGGGGTTAAGGCAGACTCCATTAAAGATTTGGCGCGCCGCACAAGTTCTTGGAGAGCATGCGAACCAATCCCTTGGCAGGGGGAGGAGTTGTTGGCCTGCAGAGGAGGAGGAGACGCTGCTGAGAACTCCGCCATTACTTGAACACGTGTTGCGGTGTTGATACTGCGTGGAGGTTATGGCAGATTGCAAGATGTATGTTCCAGGTATTGGTCCCAGTCTGAGTCGACCAAAAAGCAGCTTGACTGTTATCGGAGTGCGGTATGTACCCAAAGGTAGCCTCATGCTCTAAACCGCGGGGGGGGGGGGGGGGGGGGGCTATGAAGCTATTGGGCTAGTCTGTGAGAAATGTTCCAGCCTTGCTACTGTAGCCATGTGGACTACAATCAATTACAAAGCATAGTGATTCCCCATCATTTTTATGTACTCTATTGTCCCTCTAGTGCCCAGCATCACTAACTGACCTCATATCTGTGAGTCGACCCAAAGGGATTGTGGGATTAGTAGTTCCTCAGAATAGCAATTACTCTGTATGACTATGCACCCGGACTTTATATCCCAGGGATTTTTGCTATCATCAGAAAGAATGCTGGGAAGAGCATAAAAAAGGTTAGAGACGTGAGCTACGCTGTTTTCCTCCTGGGCTTGGCGTGTGACGGACCTCTCTGTGAGGTCGCGGCCTACCATGCGGTGTACGACATTTCAACCTGGCCATGAAGGGCAGATCCCTGCTTGCTGATCATCAGGCACCTATCCAGCATCACCCTGATAAGCCGACAACCCGCACTTTGTCCTGTCCATCGCGCGTGGAACCGCTGCAAGGACGCCTCGTCAGGAATCGCTGATCAGAAGGCATTGAATCAGCCTGGTCGTTGGTGAGAGGGCAATTGCCCACCTTTACAAACCTTTCTTTGCTGCTTCACTGGGACACTATGCACAGACAGCTTTACCCTGGGAACACACTTTACTGCATCTCTATTTGAACCCTGTACATATACACCTGTTACATCAACCTTTACAATAAATACCATTGCCATGTTACTGCACCTTATTGGATATAGTTAACGAGCTCCAACTGCTAGCGAAGATCATCAGGCCTGCAACGGGGACGTTACTGTCATTATTATTTATAGGACCAGTATACTGTTCTTGTTCAATTGATCTCTCATTAGGATTAAACATGAAAAGGCCGGCCTGGGTTTCCCCTTTAGAAGTCTTGCCAGAATTAACGTCTTAATGCTTGCTTATCCTTTCAAGTCATGTTCAAGTAGAACACCATTGTACATACGTGTATATAAGACATTGTTATCTCCAGATTTTGTAACTTGTATTATTTCCCAAGCTCATGAAGGTGCAGATGAGCCAGTAAATTCAAGCAGTCCTCAAGGGGGCAGAGCTACACTACCAATGTATGGCCCTGGATCGTCTGCGGACAATGCGGAGAACCCCTACTCGAGGTAGTGTTGCCAGCCCTGCCCCCACAGGCATTGGAGGTGGATTGGGACAAGAATGTTGCCATCCCGGTTCAAGGAACCACCAAAAGTTCAGCCGTCATCAGCCGGTCTACCAGAGACTCTGCTCCTCTGTCACTTGTGGCTACTCCAAGGCCAGGTACTCCAGTCGGGCCCAACTGCGCTTAATGATGACAGGGCCTCCTAGGGAGAAGACATCAGAGACTAGTAAGCCTAATGCGGGTGACAGTGGTGTGCTTGTGGGGACTGTAAAACCTGTGGCCAGTAAGGGAGCTGAGTTGGAAGTGCCCGCGGTTGCTAGTCCTAAACGCAACCTGCTCCCGGCCGAAGAGTGCTCCACCATATCTGATTCAGACATTCCGTCTGACCGGATTTCTGAACTGTTTTCAGACACTTTGTCCTGGCCTGAAAAGTGGACTAATAGTGACAAGAAGCAACCTTGTAATGTGGAAAAGGATGAGATCCTCCCTGTTAAAGCCTCCAGTGTCAAAATTGAACTGTCTGCTGGTGTGATACCACACTTGTGCCTTACAAAATCATTCGAGGAAGAGCAATGGGCAAATTGGGCCCAAATCCCTAAGACTGATATGAATGACTTAGTCTTATCAGTCAGACTACCCTGCAGGCCTGATACTCTTGCTGGGCATTGGGTCCAACGTGCCGCTGACATTCAGGTTCTACCTGGGTGTGGAGATCCCAAAATGTTGCCCAGGCTGTCTAAACTTCAGAGAATTGTCATAAAAAAGGTAGCTGAAGAGTACGGCTGTCTGTATCCTTATGCACCTGCCCATTTGGAAGAGGTGATTCAAGAGAATGCAATGGATTGATGCTGCCATTTGGAGCTACTTACCCCTTCCTCTTTGTGGTGAATTGAAGGGGTTATCACCGCGGTGTGTGGAGAAGTATTTAAACATCCTACAGACAGGGAGTATGGTCAACACATTTACTTTGACTGTGTGATTATTCGTCGGCCTAACCAAAAGTATCTACAGCCCTATATCACCACCCCTGATTCAAAAGGAAAGCCTTTGCAATTGCCTGACCCCAGGTGTTACTGGTGATATCTTCAGACTGTAACTAGTTCAACCAATCTAACCAATGTGGATTACAATGTTGAGTTCAGTGGGGCTGTGTGTTGAGTTTGCCAGACTATAAAAGCACATATACCGCGCTGTCTAAACACATACAAGCAGTCAGCACAGCAGTGTAAAAGTGAACAAAAAGAAAAATAGAGAATGTGCAGCACTAACAAATGACTGAAATTGTGAAAAAATATTAACATTTACAAAAATATTATAAAATATAATAGCATATATTTAATAAAGAATAATGTCCATATGTAAGCATAAGGGACCTCTGAGAGGTCCTAATATGTTCCAAAGTATGTGATCCAATAAAAAAGATGACAGTCACTGACAGGCATGTACTGGCCATCGGGACTACCGGGAGATTCCCGGTGGGCCGATGGCTCAGTGGACCAGTCAGGTGTGGTCCTGGAGCCGCTCCTCTCTGACAGTGATTGATCGCAATTTCACTCCTGTCAGCAGGAGCAGCTTCCGTCATATGCTGGAGAGAGCATTAGGCGTTATGCTCCCTCCGGCCTGCAGGGGGAGATAGACCAACGGCAGACTTTCCTTCCTCTCTCCCCTATCACTTGTTATCACATGACTGGAGAGAGGAACGAGTAGCTGCCTTCAAAACGGTGAGTACGTGTGGGAGAGGGAAGGGAAGGGCTGCTGATAGGGGCTCTCTGATGGGGACTGTGATGTGAATTGGGCTGCTGGTGGGGACTGTGATGTTAAGGGAGCTGCTGGTGAGGACTCTGATGTGAAGTGAGCTGCTGGTGGGGACTCTGATGTGAAGGGAGCTGCTGATTGGGACACTCTGATGTAAGGGGGACGCTGTTGGGGACTCTCTGATGTAAGGGGGACGCTGTTGGGGACACTCTGATGTAAGGGGGATTCTGTTGGGGACACCCTGATGTAAGGGGGACGCTGTTGGTGACACTCTGATGTAAGGGCGACACTGATGTAAGGGGGACCCTGTTGGGGACACTCTGATGTAAGGGGGGCGCTGTTGGGGAGCCTCAATTAAAGTGGACCAGTCATGAGGAAGTCCAGGGCCAAATTTTTGTCCCAGTCCAGCCCTGGTCACTGAAATCTTGAGTTTGCATCAGAAAGTAATGTGAATGAGAGAATCCACCACCAGAAGCACCAGTCGTTTACCAGAAGGATTGAACTCATACAGGTATACACCTGATGAGTCAATCAAGCTTTAAGGGATAACCAGAAAGGCACAGGTTCACTGTATGGACACAACCTCCAAACGGACGTTCCAGGGCAGTGAATTCAGCAGGTTAAATACAGAGGCAGGTCAGCCCTTTCCTTTAAGCAGATTTCCACTTCTAGAGAGTCCGCTCCACTCCCTCGTCACACGATAGCCATAGAATTTAATTCTGTTTGTGCTGAGGACAATGAAGAGACCAGGGCTGAAGACAGAGTGGTTCCAGACCCCTGACTCTGCAGGGTGTCACACCGCCTCTCTCACTCTCCTCCGTACAGCCGCATTCTCTTGAGTTTGCCGGAAGCTGCTCCACCCCTAGAAAATGTTGAGATGGGGACCAGTGGTGTACCAAGGGGTGGGGGGGGCAGTTCACCCCGGGTGACACACATTGGGGGGGGGTGTCAGGGACCCCGGGTGCATGGGGGCCCCTGCACTTTCCCTGTCATCGCAACTTTGTTAAAAGTTTATTGGATCAGCACAGAGCCCAGCGGTGTGGGGGAGGCTGTCTGTAACTCCCCTGTCATCTCATAAAGTTAGGCTGTCCCTCGGGGCTGTCCCTCAATCTCCCGAGGCAGCTGTAGTTGGGAGGGGTTGGGGTCTGTCTGCCTCCTCCACTCCTCCTATAGAATCCTCCCCTCAGGCAGAAGAAAGAGAGGAGAGACCACAGCAGCCCAGGAATCTTCATCACACGACATGCTGTAAGTGACTGAGCAGTGCACAATGTCACTACATGCAGACCTAACCTGTCTCTATATCACCCTAACCTAGCTCTATATATACCACCCTAACCTGGCTCTGTATGCCACCCTAACCTGGCTCTATAGCTCCCTAACCTGGCACTATATACCACCCTAATCTGGCACTATATCACCTAACCTGCTACTATACTACCCTGACGCCAACGTGCGGTGTGCTGCCTGCCCGCCTTGGGGGGCAGATATAGGATCCGCCCTGGGTGCCAAATGCTCTAGGTACGCCCCTGTTGGGGACTTTCCTGTTGTACTGTTCTGCTGGACTGTGCTAGTGAATCCCAGCACTTGCAGGGAGTGCCCTAAAAGAGTCATGCTGTTCTTTGCCCTGAAATTGCCAGTGTGCCTCCCTCTGAAAAGTAACATACTGATCCGAAGCTGTGGAATTTCAGCATGTTTGAGCTTCATCAGTGAACAAAGTTTGTCTCAGTCCACGGCTGTGCTAAGACTGAGAAATACTTAAAACGCAAGGGGACCTTGTTGACCAGGACGATGGACAGTTCTTCAAGAATAACGGTCCCTTGCATGTTGGCATGGCTAAACGTGTTGCCTGTAAATGGCCATGCATCTGTCCCCGGAGTTGTCCCTGTGAAGAAGGGAAGCTGATGGGAAATGAAAGTTGTTGACCAAGTTGTTGCACTTCTAGTGAACTGCCTGTTGGACTTTGGGGCTCCGAGGACAATGGGGTGTTTAATTACTTAGGTAACATGTCCTGTGGCAAAAGGGGCAAGTTCTTACCCTAAAATGGATTATTGGACTGAAATATTACACAAGGACTGTTCTCTGATACCCACCACCAGGTGGCATGAGAGTGTCAGCCTGAGTGAGTCCTAAGTTCAGTTTTGCTAAAGTTCCTGAATAGGTTGCAAAATGAGATTTCCTTAGAATTGTTATGGAAAAGGGGTGGGGCCCATTTTCAACTGTAGATATGTCTAGATATAGTCATTGCTAAATGTATATATGTAGACTGAGATATAACACTGTGTTCATTTTTTTGCATTACTGAGATAAAATAAACTTCACTTATACATATTGCACTGTATTGCTGTAGGAATAGGATGTCTTTCTATGTTATCTATTTTCTTCTCTTTCATGTTTTCCAGCACCCATGGCGTCTTCCTTGCCTAAGGAGAGACAATGACCTCAGCTTGTTTGATAGCACTAAACTTTCTCCTCTTTATAGGTGTATCTATTAGTTAGGATATACGGTTACTGTTATTGCATTTTGCCCTCATTTGTTTTGTTGGTCTGGAGCAGTGATTTTAATAATGCTTAAAGTCAAACAATAAAAGTGTAATATCCCTTTAAATTTCGTAGCTGGGGGGTGTCTATAGTATGCCTGTAAATGGGCGCATGTTTCCCGTGTTTAGAACAGTCTGACAGCAAAATGACATTTCAAAGGAAAAAACCCATTTAAAGCTACTCGCGGCTATTGCATTGCCGACAATACACATAGAAGTTCATTGATAAAAACGGCATGGGAATTCCCCACAGGGGAACCCCCAACCAAAATTGAAAAAAAAAATGACGTGGGAGTCCCCCTAAATTCCATACCAGGCCCTTAAGGGGAACCCCAGCCAAAATTTAAAAAAAAAATGATGTGGGGTTCCCTCTAAATTCCATACCAGACCCTTCAGGTCTGGTATAGATTTTAAGGGGAACCCCGCACCAAAAAAAAAAAAACGGCGTGGGGTCCCCCCAAAAATCCATACCAGACCCTTATCCGAGCATGCAACCTGGCAGGCTGCAGGAAAAGAGGGGGGACGAGAGTGTGCCCCCCCTCCTGAACCGTACCAGGCCACATGCCCTCAACATTGGGAGGGTGCTTTGTGGTAGCCCCCCAAAACACCTTGTCCCCATGTTGATGAGGACAAGGGCCTCATCCCCACAACCCTGGCCGGTGGTTGTGGGGGTCTGCGGGCGGGGGGCTTATCGGAATCTGGAATCCCCCTTTAACAAGGGGACCCCCAGATCCCGGCCCCCCCCTGTGTGAAATGGTAAGCAGGTACTTACCCCTACCATTTCACTAAAAAACTGTCAAAAATGTTAAAAATGACAAGAGACAGTTTTTGACAATTCCTTTATTTAAATGCTTCTTCTTTCTTCTATCTTCCTTCTTCTGGTTCTTCCTCCGGCGTTCTCGTCCAGCATCTCCTCCGCGGCGTCTTCTATCTTCTTCTCCTCGGGCCGCTCCGCACCCATGGCATGGGGGGAGGCTCCCGCTCTTCTCTTCATTTTCTTCATCTTCTTCTCTTCCTTCTTCTCTTCTTCATTTTCTTCTCTGGGCCGCTCCGCACCCATGCTGGCATGGAGGGAGGCTCCCGCTGTGTGACGGTGTCTCTTCGTCTGACGGTTCTTAAATAACGGGGGCGGGGCCACCCGGTGACCCCGCCCTCTCTGACGCACAGGACATGACGGGACTTCCCTGTGGCATTCCCCGTGACGTCACAGGGAAGTCCCGTC
Organism: Lithobates clamitans; assembly: GCA_037952925.1. Taxonomy (NCBI): domain Eukaryota; kingdom Metazoa; phylum Chordata; class Amphibia; order Anura; family Ranidae; genus Lithobates; species Lithobates clamitans. Next base: position 7,048,727 of record JBBGZY010000178.1, on the reverse strand, counting down.
AAGTCACCGTGCGTCAGAGGGGGGCGGGGGTCACCGGGTGGCCTCGCCCCCCGTTATTTAAGAACCGTCAGACGAGGAGACGCCGTCACACAGCGGGAGCCTCCCTCCATGCCAACATGGGTGCGGAGCGGCCCGAAGAAAAGAAGAAGAGAAGAGCAGGAGCCTCCCCCCATGCCATGGGTGCGGAGCGGCCTGAGGAGAAGAAGATAGAAGACGCCGTGGAGGAGATGCTGGACGAGAACGCCGGAGGAAGAACCAGAAAAAGATGAAGGAAGATAGAAGAAAGAAGAAGCATTTAAGTAAAGGAATTGTCAAAAACTGTCTCTTGTCATTTTTAACATTTTTGACAGTTTTTTAGTGAAATGGTAGGGGTAAGTACCCCCTTACCATTTCACACAGGGGGGGCGGGATCTGGGGGTCCCCTTGTTAAAGGGGGCTTCCAGATTCCGATAAGCCCCCCGCCCACAGACCCCCACAACCACCGGCCAGGGTTGTGGGGATGAGGCCCTTGTCCTCATCAACATGGGGACAAGGTGTTTTGGGGGGCTACCCCAAAGCACCCTCCCAATGTTGAGGGCATATGGCCTGGTACGGTTCAGGAGGGGGGGGCCGCACTCTCGACCTCCCCCTCTTTTCCTGCGGCCTGCCAGGTTGCGTGCTCGGATAAGGGTCTGGTATGGAATTTAGGGGGAACCCCACGTCATTTTTTTTTTTTTTTTGGTTCGGGGTTCCCCTGTGGGGAATTCCCATGCTGTTTTTATCAATGAACTTCTATGTGTTTTGTCGGCAATGCAATAGCCGCGAGTAGTTTTAAATGTATTTTTTCCTTCGAAATGTCATGTTGCTGTCAGACTGTTTTAAACACGGGAAACATGCGCCCCTTTACAGGCATACTATAGACACCCCCCAGCTACGAAATTTAAAGGGATATTACACTTTTATTGTTTGACTTTAAGCATTATTAAAATCACTGCTCCTGAAAAAACAGCCGTTTTTAAAACTTTTTTTTGCATTGATCCATGTTCCCTGGGGCAGGACCCAGGTCCCCAAACACTTTTTATGACAATAACTTGCCTATAAGCCTTTAAAATTAGCACTTTTGATTATTCATGTTCGTGTCCCATAGACTTTAACGGTGTTCGCGTGTTCGAACAAACTTTTTTCCTGTTCGCATGTTCTGGGGGTGTTCGGCTCATCCCTAGTCACCAGCAAGGGACAACCATTCCTGTTATCAGAGGCCAGTGTATGGAAGTCTGAAGAAGTACCAGAGCAGCCTTTTCACCAGCCAGGGACGGTGAAGAAGTGGGAAAGCTTCAGCAGAGTGCCAAGCCAGGGACCCAGCGGGTTAGCAGGGGTGACGCTTGAGGAGAATTTAGAGGTTTAGCTGTGGAAGAGCTTGGGGGATCCAAAGATGACTGGGATCTTGAAGTCTAATGAGAGACCACAAGCTCAGAAAGTGAAGATCTACAGTGGGATACTGTGAGATGTGAGAAAAGATCTATAACGGGGTAACTGTGAGTTACGTGTATGGATCTCTGTTGACTGTTCAAAGTTCAGTTGCCATAGGAGTCTAAGGGTATCCTGGCCCTAACACTCTCTCCCCCAGTTCTGTTTAAGAGACAATCTCTTTTCTTGCATTCCAAAAAGTGGCTGGCGCCCATGTTTCCAACTTACAATACACCTACCATGCCTAATAAGCCACACTACCAGGAAGGATGTCAGCTCTTCCCGATTATGGAGGTCACCATTGGGCCTTTGGAGGTTGGGGATGCCACTACAATAATGAAAAATACAATTGTAAAAATAAATAAATAAAATGGTAAAAAATAATAAGAAATAAAGTAAGAAAAATTAAAAGCTACTGACCTCATCCACTGCCCTACTGAGAAAGTCCACTGCCATAATGACACCGTCCACTGCTCTACTGACTGACACTATTCACAGTCCTACTGCCACCAGTGGCATAACTACCAGGGTTGCAAAGGTCGCATTTGCGACCACAGTCTGACATTCCGACATTGTGGGGGATCCCCCAAGGTGGCAGAAAGGGGGCCCGATGCAGAACATGTGAAAGGGTTCCTCTGTGGGGCTGTAATAAAAGGCTCTGCCACAGGAGTAAAGTGTCCCTGGATCAGTGGCAAGGGCCCCAGCAGGGGTCGGGGGTCCCTTCATGGTTTCTTGCACTGTAGCCCTGAAGGTTCTTGTTAGGCTTTTAATCTGTCTATATTGTGTAGAAAGGCACAGAGACCAAGTACTGATTTCACTGGCTTTAAAATAAGGCATGTAAATAAAATCACTGTGCCTGCGTGGGATTCCTGCGGGTACTCAGGGTTCCTCCCACACTCCAAAGACGTGCTGGTAGGTAATTGGATCCTGTCTAAATTGGCCCCAGTATGTATATGTGTGAATTGAGAAACACACTACAGACCATGTAACACGGTTTCCTATGGATGTAGTTCACATCTGTGCATTTTATGGAAAGGGCCAGGGACTTTTTTTTGGTTTTTGGTTCCATAGACTTCAATAGATCAAAAAACGTGTATTGAAAAAACGCAGAATGCACCTGGAATATGCAAACTGCAAAGGTACCTGAAATAAATAAAATAAAATAATGGATTTAAAAAAAAAAATATTAATAGTGTGTTGATGAGATACAAAGGGGGAATAATGGAAGCCTAAATATAAGCACATTTATTCTATTTGGATATTTTTTGTCATACCCATATACATCGAGTTTTCCTTAGACCAAAGCCAGCAATAAAATACTTTGACGTGTAGTAATTGAGTGATTAGATAAAATAACAAATTTCCTTCGGGATTATTGTTACAACATAATACTAGGCTTGCTCAAAGCACTGCTGTATAGATAATTACCTCCAATAACACAGAGATTATGCCTGCCAAGTGACAGATTTGCTTCGATCCCTTTTAATTACTCTGTGAAGTGAAGGAAAGAGCACCAATCTATTGCATTCCTAGTTTCCTTTTCCAAGAAAAAAAAAAAAAAAGATAAAATGTGTTTGGTTGTTATAGTCAGCAGTCATCCCCGCTGTGGACTTAAACCAGTGTTTTTCCGGTCATCTTCCAGGACGGCTTACAGAGAAAGAGGCTTCTCCCACTTAGCACAGGAAACACATGAACCACTTCAAGCAAGTTTGTTATTCTGCCTGGCCTACGTGCTAGGTAGCAGGGAAGTCCCAGTGACCGAGTCCCTCTAACAGGGGCAATGCTTCTGGGGAGCTGGTTGCCTTGGGTCATCCTGGGTCCTTCTGCTAAGGACTCATGAATAAGTAAGAAGGGACCACCTCTCATCTCCTTGTTTCTATGTACCTTTAGTGTAAGGGTCCTTCTTGGTTGCAGGAGGATGTTTGCCCAGATGAGTTCATCCCTGGTGGTAGCGTACCGACTGCAGGCTTGTCTCTCATGGCAGGGGGTACCCTGCTTTTCCCTGGCCATTCCCGCTGTTGGAGCGCGGGGAGCTCGGTAGACCTCTCATGACATCTCATGCCTGGCATCCTCGTGTGACCAAATCAGTCTCATGGGCGCTGGCTGCTCATTTTGGTACACCCACAGGGGGAAATCCCAGCCTGTACCAGGGAGAGGAAGGCAGGCACGCTATCCACAGGGATGGCGCTAGATCCACAGCGCTGTCCCAGGTCCTCCGCGCTAGTTTAAATAAAGGGCACTGGCAGAAGATGGTACTGGGTTACTTCCTGGACAGTGAACATGGAAGAGCCAGGGATTGCGAATGCAGGTCTGGAGGCGCCATCAGTTGACTTTGGCCCTAAGGTAAGAAAAAGGGGGGGGCTAGGGCGCTCCTATCTTCTTTTCTTACCCTCCTGTGGTGGAGGCACAGGGGGATTGTAGGGGCCTTTTTGCAGATGCACAGGTGTAACCTCCCTCTAGTTGTAGGGTTGAGTCTCATATAGCATCACAGGTCCTGGTGGTGGGCGTTTTTAAAAATTCTAAGGCAGGATTTTCTGTTATCCACCTGGGTGTTTTCTTTCCATTCAGTTTGTATTTCAGTTGAAGTAACACTGGTTTGGTTTGTCCTTTGGTTATTTCCAGGACAAAAATCGAGAGCCCAAAGAAAGCAAGACAGATGTTTCTAGGAAGAGATGCCCAGTCTGTACTAGGAAAATGCCCTCTGGTTGGAAAAAGGACACATGTCAAGATTGCATTGATAACCTGGTCAAAAAAACAACAACCCTGCTATTCAAAAATTTAATGAAAAAGGAGATGAAACAGACTCTAAAGTTATTCAAACCCTGTGCACAGGATTCCGGGGCAGATCCCTGTCAATAAAATTCCATTCTCTCACTGATCAGTCAACTCCGGTCACGTTGATTAGAAGACAGATTTATTACCAATGTATCGATACACAGGGGTGAACTCTGTTCACAGCAAGAAATTTCAGCAGAGTCACCCAGAACCCTTTTACACATGTCACTTTATAACAGTATTTGGCAAGCTACCATTGGCTAAGGCACACTGGTGACTCATGGTGCATCGTCAGCTTTATTGTCAAAAAACAGTGTCCTTTACACAATATGCCCTAATATGGTAAACTTTTGCTAGTTCTTTTAAGTATGGTTCAAGGCGTTAGTCGGAAATAAGCAGGTTGCATAAACAATAAGTCAGCGCCATTTTAGCTAGGAAAAAAGCATATAAGGAACAAAGCAAATATCGATATCACTTGTAATTCTTTACATATTTCTTATCATTCCCTCCTCTGATATCTATATTTGCTTCCTCAATTTATTACTTCAGTGCAGGTCCGTTCCACAACTGGGTTTTCAGACCTTACTTCATTGAGAGGAGTACTTGCATCATCGTAGATATCTTCTCCTTGGGGAACTGTGTGGTACATTATCCTGGTCATGGCGGTCTCAATTAATCTTTGAGAGAGACCTCGGACACAGGGAATACAACAACAACCAAAAATGACTAAGATGGCCAAAACAACGGCAATAGAGATCAAACATGAGGTGGCAAGTCCAGTCCATTTCCCAAACCAGCCTTCAAGCCAATTTGTGAACGGATCATTAATACCTGAATTTTCCGCTAATTCATTCGATAGAGCTGTCAATCCTTCAAGGGCTCTAGTTACGGTTCCTCCAGGAGCTGTATTGTTAGGAATAAAGGTGCAACACATACCGCCAAACATTTTACAGACCCCTCCTCTTTCTGCTAGGACCATATCTAATGCCATCCTATTCTGCCATGCCGTCAGAGAGGTAGGGGCTAATTGCTCTGCCAATCCCTTAACTGCATCCCTGGTGTAGTTTACAAACCTTTGTTGGTTATAGTATATATAGTTAATCCAGTCAACATTTTTATTTACCGTCACCCACCAGAGAAGAGACTCAAATCCAGCTGCCACTTGATTCCTAGCTTTGAACTCGCTCGGCACTCCACGCGGAACCCCAATCTCATCTATATAGATCTGGGGGTCAAAAGACCCCGCAGGAGAGGTGTCCCTTCTGCTCCTCCAGTGACCCTTCTTCCAAGGGGACTCTGACAGTAAGCGCAGAGGCATTGCCAGCTGTACCAGAGCACAATCCCCTCGGGAATTGGCTGGGATGCTTGCTCTGAGCCTCTTGTCTCCGCATAACCACCAGACGTCCGCCCTCTGGGTGTCGTGCTCAACCCAGTTGTCACCCTCTCCCTTTGCAATTTTGTTAATCCTCTCCAGGCAGTAGTCATCTGGCAAAGACCCCAAATCTTTGCCACTCTCATTCCCCGGAAGTGCAAAACAAGTAAAGTTGCCAGGGTATGCCGTGACAGCAGGGGGTATCTGAGGTCTCTGAACCTGGGGAAACAATAAACTTAATGTGTGACAGGAAGTGTTGGTGTCAGGTTTGTATGTTTTTTGATATAGCTTTAGCATACACTCTAAACCATCTGGATCTATATTGTTATTTAAGGGAAATGGTACTGTAGCCAGCTGGGGTCTGGCCCCTGCACAGACCAAGCAGTTCTCTTTTTTAAGGGTATTAGCAGTATATATTAACCATTCAAGCCATTCATTCTTATCCTGGTATCCTGTTTCTAATGTTATAGCTTCTTCCACTGTGAGATTGGTGAATCTCACTGTGGATCCTAAAACCTCTACTTTAAATTGGTCCTCATTAGCTAATTCTTTCTTCTTGTTTGTCTCATTCTTTGGTTTGACTTCAAGAAAGAATTTTCCCAGAGGGTCAGTTCCTGATATCCAAGCTCCTATACGATATAACCTCTGATCTTCTAGTTTTGGGTCCTTCAGGGAAATCAATAATATATTGCAATTCTTTGATTCTGTACAGGGAGAGTGGGCCGCTTTAGTTATGGTTAATCTATTCTTTAAATCTCCTGCTGCTGGGATCTCATATCCCCAATCCTGGGCTGCAGTTGTCCACATGACTGAATCCCAAGTAGTACACCCGGTAGTTCCAGCCAGGTAGCACACGTATTTGTCTGCCCAGGTCAGTTTACTTGCTTCTACCTTATCTCCACAATCTGTCATCTGGCAGAAATCCACCTGTATAGTACTGGTGGTTCCTTCAACAAAGGTGAGGTTCAATGCTCTTCCTGTCTCTTCCCAATTGATTGGTTCCACTATCCTCCCGTGTCTCCTACCTCCCCGTATAGAGGCCTCTCCTAGAGTCACCAATACTCCCACGAGGAACAAAATCCCTACCATCCTATCTGAAGTGAGGGGGGCCTAGATAGGGCCTTTTCTTCACCAAGGTTGAGACAAGCAGACCTTTTATCTGCCTCCCTTTGTATTTGGACTTTCCCCCTCCTTCAGTTTTTCTGTCCCTACTCTGCCTATATTTACCTTTTTACAGTGGGATTGGTGAATCCAGGTAGTCCTTTCAGCAATTCTTACTGCAGTGGGAGTAGTAAGGAGTACTTGATATGGCCCGTCCCACTTAGGGGAGTGCCAATACTTCTTTTTGATCACCTTGATGAGGACCCAGTCTCCGATTTGTACTTTGTCTTCTCCTCTGGGCTCTTCTTCTGGAATGGAACACACTTGGTTAATTTGTTTCTGTTTTAATAACCTTGACATGTATTCTGCTAAGGTTCTCTCCACTTCCTCTGTGTGGGTTTCATTTGGTAACAAAGGTATTTTATAAGGTCTACCATACATCATTTCAAATGGACTCAACCCCTCTTTAGTGGGGGTGATATGCATGCTTAAAATAGCTAGCGGGAGACAGTACATCCAATTTTTTCCTGTCTCCTCCATAGCCTTCTTAAGCTTGCTCTTCAATATCCCATTATGTCTTTCTACGAGCCCTGCTGACTGAGGGTGATATGCACAGTGATTCTTTACTTCTATACCCATCACTTCTGTTAGGTTTTTTATGGTCTGATTTACAAAATGTGGACCATTATCACTATAAATCTTCTCTGGTATCCCAAATCGTGGAATGATATCTTTTAGTAAGGCTTTGGATACTGTTAAAGCGTCAGCACTTCCTGTGGGGAATATCTCTACCCATTTGGTCAGTGCATCAATGATTACCAAACAATATTTCTTCCTTTCACATTTGTCTAATTCAATAAAATCCATGCAAATGTGTTGGAATGGATATTGTGGTGCGGGGAACTTCCCTTTCCGTGGTCTTATGCCTCCCTGAGCATTGTGTCTTGCACATATAATACATTGAGAACAAAAAGTTTTTGAGTAGTTTGTAAAGCCATAGGCTGCTACCACTTTATTTAGTATCTCATTCATCCCCCTGTTTGACACATGTGTTACTCCATGGGTCAAGAAAGCTGCATACTTAAATAAAGACTTTGGCAGGACTGGTTTGTTCTCAGGGGAGATATACAAGTCCTCCTGGAGGGTGCATCCTTTTGTGACCCAAAGTTGTTTTTCAGATGGGGGTGCGCAATTTTGCATATCTTTCAAGATTGTGTGATCTAATTGTATATCTTCCTGCTGTACCAAGACTTGTGTAGATTGATGGGCTGCCTGTTTAGCAGCTTCGTCTGCTTTTTTATTTCCCTCGCATATCGGGTCTTTGCCTTTCGTATGGGCCTGACATTTACATATCGCCAGCTCCTTTGGAAGCTGGATAGCATCGAGTAATCCTAGAATGAAATCAGTATGTGAAATGGGTTTACCCCCAGAAGTGACCATTCCCCTATTTTTCCATTGCTGGGCAAATACATGCACTGTAGAAAATGCGTACTGGCTGTCTGTATAAATGGTGGCTTTTTTCCCTTCAGCTAGGATACATGCTCTTGTAAGTGCAATTAATTCTGCTACTTGTGCTGAGTAATGTCTAGGTAACATTTTAGCTTCCAGTACCTCTGTTTGTGTGACGACTGCATATCCAGTAGCGTTCGTGCCATCAGGATTCTTTCTACTGGATCCGTCAACAAAAAGTGTCATGTCAGAATGTGGTAATGGGGTGTCTTTAAGGTCACTCCTAGGTAATACCTTCTCGGCAATAACGGCCGTACAATCATGTTTTTCACCATCTGTTGGTATTGGTAGGAGTGTGGATGGGTTTAAAGTAGTGCACCTTTGGATGGTTATGTGCGGTTGTGTCAAAAGCACAGTCATACAGGATAAGTGTCTTGCTGGGCTAAGGTGTGAAATTTTTTGTTGTAGTAATATTACTGATACAGCATGTGGTACCTTTAATATGAGTGTGTGATACAGTACAATGGAGGCTGAAGCCTTAATCGCTTCTGCTGCTGCGACCACTGCCTGTACACATGGGGGAAGTGCTCTCGTCACATTATCAAGTTTTGTGGAGTAATAGGCGATTGGTCTCTGTTTACCCCCATATGTCTGTGTCAGTACTGATGTCATGTGTCCATCTCTTGAATCTACAGTTTGCTCAAACGGTTTCTCATAGTTGGGCAGTCCCAGCACTGAGGTGCCTGTTAATGTTCTTTTTAATTCAGTAAAAGCTGTCTCATTTTCTTCATTCCACTGTATGTCATCCTGGGGGGCCATGGGTTCCCCATGTATTGCCTGCACTAAAGGTGCAGTCAAGACTGAATAATTGGGAATCCATGTCCTGCAAAAATTTGCCATACCCAGAAACGACATCATCTGCTTCTTTGTTTTTGGTTTTGGCACTTGGAGGATTGCTTGTATCCTTTCATCATCTAAATGTTTCCCCTCCTTTGAAATGTTATATCCCAGATATCTAACTTTATCCTGGCAGAACTGCAATTTCTTCCTATTTACTTTATGGCCCTGCTCACATAAAAAATGCAAAAGGGCTATGGTGTCTAGTGCACAAATTTCTTTGGTTGGAGATGCCAGGAGAATGTCATCTACATAAAGTAGAAGCTGACTGCCGCCTGGTGGCTCAAACTGTGCTAAATTCGCTGACATTGCCTGTGCAAAAATAGTGGGCGATTCACAATATCCCTGCGATAATCTTGTGAAGGTATATCTTTTTCCTTTGTAGGTAAAAGCAAACCAAAACTGATGGTCTGGGTGAATCGGTATGCTAAAAAAAGCATTACTGATATCTATAACGGAGAATACTTTGCTGTCTGGTGAGAGATCATTGAGCAAAGTATGGGGGTCTGGCACCACTGGTGCTCGGGGTACCACTGCCTGATTTACCGCTTGAAGGTCCTGTACCATTCTCCACCCCACAGAGGGTGGTTGTTTTTTCACAGGAAACAAAGGGGTATTGCAAGGGCTGTCTGGGCAGGGGATAATTATCCCTGCTTTTAAAAGGTCCTGAATCACCGGGGATATTCCCTCCTCTGCTTCTTTCCTCAGGGGGTACTGCCTTTGATGGGGTCTGTGGTGTGATTTTGGAGTGATAGTCACTGGCTGGACTCCCTTAATAAGTCCTACATCTGCTGGTCCCTTGGTCCAGAGTTTCTCTGGGACTTGGTCCAAAGGATCAGCATCACTCGCAAAATATCATGATGTTATGGACTTCTGCACATGGGCAGATGGTGTAGTGATGACCTCATCTCCCCTGGGTCGGTGACAGAAGTAGCCAGTGGAATAACTTTCATACATGTCTGGTATCCTTGTCTGCTTCCAATCTCGCAGTTCCTGGCACCTTTTTACAAAATCCCCACAATCCATCCAAGCCCTATCTTTCGGTTTACTTAGGGACAGATGGGGAGTTGTTTCCTTAAATAAATCCTTTTCCTCTGGTGGCAGAGCACAAGATGATGCACAAAACCCTTCATTGTTCCAATAGACATTAGTTAATTGTAATACCACTTCTTTTTTCAAAAAAAAGTGTGAGGCATAGTCTCTGTCTGGTCCTGGTGTCTTTTTAACCCACATAGTGCAATGCACTCTGCCCATTGGCTGGAAGTCTACCGACCTTTTAGACCCCATGACTTCCCTTGTATGTTTAACCATTTTCTCAATAGTTTCTGAAGTAATTTTGTCCTTAAGGTATGCATCTAGTGAGTAATAGTAATAGTTTTCATCCCATGGGTGGGGAACAAGTTCTTTCCCCACCTTTACTGTAAACCCTGTGTCTTGTGCATGTATTGACATGTGCATTGCTGACATCAAATCTCTTCCTAGTAAGTTTACTGGGCATACAGTTGATAGGATTACCCTAGTAGTTACTCGCATCCCTATCCTGGGATGTTCTACTGTGACATATTCAGACAGGGCCTCTCTTACTGGTGTACCGTTTACTCCCTGTACCAAAATTGATTTTGTGGATTGTTTTATTTGTGGTATGTCCTCTGGATGTATTAATGTCCTGGAGGCTCCAGAATCTACCAGAAACTTAACTTCTTTCCCTTCAACCTTCAGGGTCACCTGTGGTAGGTTATCCACATATCCTACCCTCCCCAGGTGACTTATGCTCTCAATGTCTAGTCATTCCGTCTTCCAGGGGCCTGATCCCTCCGGACAGTCTCTGGCCAGGTGTCCCTGTTGGTGGCACGTCCAACACTCCCTTTTTTCTACCCATTCCCTATCTCGCCATCCTTCTCTGTTCCCTTCACTCCTACCTCTTCCTCTATACCTTCCCCTGCCTCTCCCCCTGTTGCCGCCCCGACCTCTCCCTCTGTTCTCGGGCGCGGCATCAACAGTATATTCCACCCCATCATCCTCATTATTGTCACCTTGCAAGAAAACTTTCACCTTCTTCTTTCCTGTCTCCTTAAGCCACCTTTCATTATGTTTTGCCCATTGTAATGTGTCTAACACTCCAGCTGTTCTATATGTGACCATACTTTTAGTGATATACTCTTTGTGCTCTGGTTTTAATCCATTAACAAAAGTAACCTTAAGCTGTTGTTGATATGCACTGTTAACCTCCTCTGATTCCGGTAACCCGGAGTATGATTTGAAAGTTTCCCTTAATCTATTTAGGTAATCGTTAACATTTTCCTTATCCTCTTGTACAGTCATATTGATCTTTTGCCAATCTGTGCGCTGGATGAATCTATTTGTTATGCGCTGGAGAAGATTATTTACTCTCGCATTTAAATCTGCATGATTTGGAGCAAGAGGGAGTCCCCTATTCCCTTGGAGGTCCATTACACATGGTTCCCAGTCTCCTTTTACTGAGGCCCAATCTGACCCCAATACACGTCTAATTGCCCGCTCTACCTCCACCCCATTTAGTTTATAGCTTTCTCGTAGCCCTTGAATATTTTCAACAAATTCTGCTGGGCTTAATTTGGGGTGCTTAATATGTTCGGTGGCTTTTTGTACATCACTTTCAGTCCAGGGCCGATATACGGTCATAGTAAGGGGCTGGACTTGCCCACCTATGTTTTGACCTGCCATTGGATTAGGGACCTCAATAAGAGGACACATGTTCTCCTCCTCGTCCTCCCCGGGGTACCTTGTGGGGGCTCTGCGAGTTCGGGCTGTTTCTCCCACCTGTGCCCACCCCTTAGCAAAGGCTTCCGTTAATGTCTCTATCATGGATCTGTTTAACTTAGGACTGTCATGGGCTGCTTGTGCAATAGGGGAGACGCCCAAGACTTCCTGTGGGGGTTGGTTGGGTCCCTTCTGGGGGGAGGAGGCTGGAAGGAGAGAAGGGTGTGACTGCAGGATGAAGGGGTTGGTTCCAGTCCCCTGCGGCAGGGTTGGATATATTGGCTGTGGAAGGGGTGGGGCATGATAGGGCGGTGGTCGTTGCACTAAACACATAGTATCATCTTCTCCATCAACCAAAGGCAACTGCGTTTGGGGTTTAGTACTTTGGTTTGATTTAGCTTTACTTTCTGCTCTACTCTGCGCTTGTTGCAACCATTCCTCTGCTACTTGAAGGCCATATCGCTTCTGATCCTTCGGTCCAAACGTTTTAATTTTATCTACTAAAGCTTGGCAACCTCTCACTGTTAGTTTCCCATTAAACCCACAGTCCTTTTCCCACTTATGGCAATATTTAACATTCTGTGGATCCTTACCATGCATAAATTTCTTATCTCCCTCTAACGGTACATTTGGTACACAGCAGCAACATAAACAAGCACAAGACATTACTTTGCAAAGTCTATTCCCCATGACCTTTTCTTTTTTTTTTTTTTTTTATATACACACACACACACACACACACGAGAGGAAGTGCACTTAGATGTCCGTGAGGAGGGGGGGAAAGGGTGAGTCCAGTTCCTTTTTTTTTTTTTTTTTTTTTAACCACAAATCTGCAGGGACACAGACATCACGTTAACAATAAAAATACAAGGAAAGCAAAAAAATATCAAGACTCCCCACACTCTGGGGAGAATCTGAAAATAGTTAAAACCCGTCACTGCAGTAAAGTTGTTCAATGAAGTTATAAAGTTAGCAGTAAGGTTAAACATGAGGAGGAAAGAGAGAGAGTTAGTCTCATGATTTAACAAATGCAGCAAAAGGAACAGTGCAGGAAATATTGCTCTCGAGAGAAAAAGAGAAAAACAAGTGTTTCTGATCAAGTTAGATGAATTGCTGCTCGTACATTCACTTCCTGTTTGTCCCAACCACCACTCAGTTAGGAAAAAAACCTGAAATAGCCACTGTGACTCTCTGTAATCAATCCAAATTACTTGTAGTCACTATTCACAACAATTATCAATCATCTCTCATCTTTCGGTACCTTAAATTTTTTTAATCTGTCTCGGACAGCGGGCTACGTCTATTTACCATAGGCAACGTCCCCAAGTGCCTCTGTCTTCGGCCCCTGTGTCACCCAGATCTTTTATAAACACAGTGCCGGCAAACTTAATAACTTGAGTAGAAAAGAAAGGAAGAGAAAAGAGAGAAAAAAAAATCTGTCTTACCTTTCACAGACTCGGAGGACTGGATCAGAAGTCCAGGAGTAGAAGTCAGGTGTGGATCCCGGAACCGACCAGCCTCTTTTTACCACTTAACTTGAGTGGGAGGACCTAGGTCTCGGCGAGAGAGAGTCTGATACTCACCGATATTTTGGACGGAACCGTTCGATCCACCACCTAATCCTTACTTCCGGCTCAGAAGGACCATCATGTCAATAAAATTCCATTCTCTCACTGATCAGTCAACTCCGGTCACGTTGATTAGAAGACAGATTTATTACCAATGTATCGATACACAGGGGTGAACTCTGTTCACAGCAAGAAATTTCAGCAGAGTCACCCAGAACCCTTTTACACATGTCACTTTATAACAGTATTTGGCAAGCTACCATTGGCTAAGGCACACTGGTGACTCATGGTGCATCGTCAGCTTTATTGTCAAAAAACAGTGTCCTTTACACAATATGCCCTAATATGGTAAACTTTTGCTAGTTCTTTTAAGTATGGTTCAAGGCGTTAGTCGGAAATAAGCAGGTTGCATAAACAATAAGTCAGCGCCATTTTAGCTAGGAAAAAAGCATATAAGGAACAAAGCAAATATCGATATCACTTGTAATTCTTTACATATTTCTTATCAATCCCATTCCCAGCACATCTGGCGCCAGCCTGAGGGCGATAACTCCTTCTATCAGCCAGGTGACCCCTGATCGGGGTATACCGGAGGAGCTGGAGGAAAGCTCGCAGTCGGCTTTGGATTCCAATGAAGAGGAGTTTAAGGAGGACAAGCCAGATAAAACCCAAAGATTCCTGTTTCCCTCAGAGGAGACAGATGAGTTATTAAAGGCCATATATGATACCCTGGAGTTGGAGGAGCCAGAAGATAAAGAACTGTCTGTGCATGACCTGTTATATGCAGGCCTCCAAGCCAAACAGGCCAGAGTCTTTCCAGTTCACACTTTATTAAAAGAAACTGTTGCAGGAGTGGAAAAAAGATTCTTTCTCCCTAAAAACCTCAAAGGGAGGGTCCCTTTCAAAGAGGAGGATACGAGTCTATGGGAGAAGTGTCCCAAGTTAGGCAGCTCCTTATCGAAACTCTCGAAGGTAGGGAACTCTCTTTCGAGGATACAGGCTCATTAACTACTTAAGGACCTGGCCTATTTTTTAGACTCGGTGTTAGTTAAAATCTGTTTATTTTGCTAGAAAATTACTTAGAACCCCCAAACATTATATATTTTTTTACAGACACCCTAGAGAATAAGATTAGAGGACGGAGGGGTAGAAGTGGCACTGTTCTGGTCTTGGGGTACTTGAAACCCTCTGCTGACGTAATGGGATCCTAATATAGTGCCTATGCAAAAAAAGCAATAAAAAAGTGCAAAAATGCAAATGTTCTAAATATGTGCAAGTTGTGCAAAAATCTGAATAATTATTACAACCTAATATGCTGTTGCTACAAAATGCTACTATGGTAACTGGCAAATGAAGCAAAAGTGCAAAAAATTGTATGATTGTGTCCACAATCTCATATGCTAAAACAATAGACTGCTCCAGATGACGTCCCAGTGTTGAAGCGCATAGGGCGGGGCTAACAGCGTCATTGCTTCACTTCTGGTTTTCGGGCCGTGGAGCGCAGATCGTTCTGGCTTCCTGACTTTAAACTTTCGCTTTGTATTTACAAACTAAATGTGAGTACCCTTTTTGTCTATATGAATAAACACACATAGTTTTTACGGTAATACACTATGGAGCTCTTTCCTTCTCTACATGTGGGAGCAATAAGAGGCTAGCTGCAAGGAGATCACTTACACCGCAAACACGGAAGCAAACAGCTGTTACAGGACGACAGGCTTTTCCCGTGTGCTACACAGTGGTAAATACTCTGAAGGTGAAATACCTCCTTGTGGGGTGAATAATTGCGGTGAGTGCGTTTCCTATGGGGCACCTTTTAAGAAGCGCCAAATAACAGTTGTGAAGAGCACTTTGTCACTTTATTATTTGCACGATATTTAGACTTTGCAGTGCACCAGCACAGTTTATTAGAGGACTTTATATATATATATATATATATATATATATATATATATATATATATATATATATATATATATATATACTGAGCCCAGTGCAATATACCTTTATCACAGTAGAATATTGGTTTAATTTGCGGTCATTGCGCAGGAGCATATATACATACCTTTCAGTGCACCAATACTGTTTTTATGATTTATGCTTTTGATCTATTATAACGTTGGACAATTTGATTTAGATTGTGGTCCCCTGCACAGGAGGCACGCATCATTGTATTGGCACTAATCTGTCATTTAGGATTAGCATATGAGTTTATGGACTCAGTCATACAGTTTTTTGCACTTTTGCTTCATTTGCCAGTTACCATAGTAGCATTTTGTAGCAACAGCATATTAGGTTGTAATAATTCAAATTTTTGCACATATTTAGAACATTTGCATATTTTGCACTTGATTTGCATTTTTGCACTTTTTATTGCATTTTTTTGCATAGGCACTATATTAGGAATCCACTAAGTCAGCAGACGGTTTCAAGTACCCCAAGTCCAGAACAGCACCACTTCTACCCCTCCTTCCTCTAATCTTTTCTATTTTCACCTCATGGTGGATTTATTGGTAGAGGCTGCAGTTCTCTTCATTTGTTTTATACCATAAGCGCAGGAGTTCACATATACTTTTACCCTAGAGAATAAAATGGTGGTACTTGCAACACTTTGTCACACCGTATTTGAGCAGCAGTCTTACAAGCGCAATTTTTTGGGAAAAAATAAAACAATTTTGACTTAAAAAAATAAGACAACAGTAAAGTTAGCCCAAAGTTTTTTATATTTGGAAAGATAGTTACGCCGAGTAAATTGATATCCAACATGTCATGCTTCAAAATTGCGCCCGCTCGTGGAATGGCGACAAACTTTTACAGTTAAAAATCTCCATAGGCAACATTTAAAAACTTCTACAGGTTACCAGTTTTGAGTTACAGAGGTGGTCTAGGGCTAGAATTATTGCTCTTGCTCTAACGATCGCGGCGATACCTCACATGTGTCGTTTGAACACCGCTTTCATGTGCAGGCGTGACTTACGTATGCGTTCGCTTTAATTTGCGGGGTGCTTTAATTTTTTTATTTTTTTATTATTTATTTTACTTTTTATTTTTACACTGCCCTTTTAGGAATAAAAGTGATCTTTTTTTTTTTTTTTACTACAAGGAATATAAACATCCCTTTTTATAGAAAAAAAGCATGACAGGACCTCTTAAATGTGAGATCTGGCATCAAAAAGACCTCAGATCTTATATGTACACTAAAATGCAATTATAAAAAAAAAAAAATTTCCCCTTTAAGAGCATTGGGCAGAAGCGACGTCAAACGTCACTTCCGCCCAATGCTCTTAAAGGGGAATTTTTTTTTATTTATGCTATTGAGCCGAGTGGGGCCATCTTTCCCTCACTCGGCATCCAGCCTCACAGGGGAGCGGTCTTCTCCGCCGCTACCGACGGCTCCGGTAAGCGCGGAGCATGGCGGAAGGGGGGCCCCTCTCCTGACACTGATAAAAGTAATCTTGCGGCGAATGCGCCATTGAGACCACTTTTATCTGAAAGAGGACCGCCGCCTATTTTTTTTTTTGAAATACCGGGGTTATGGCAGCTAGCAATCGAAGCCCTCGCTGCAGTACCCATGCACAGCACTGGCCGGTGACATCACTCCCAGGGGTTACTTCCGGGTATCGCGGCTCCGGCGCTGTGATTGGCCCGGAGCCACAATGACGTCACTCATGCACACTGCCGGTAATGGCACACCCACTGAAGCAAACGTACATGCCATTGCTTTAGTGCAGCTACAGGTAAGCCTTATTATAGGCTTACCTGTAGCAAAAAGTGGTCTGTAAGGGTTTAAAACCACTTTAAACCTGCCCACCTACCTGTATAGCCTGCATTCTGGAACCCGCAACACGTAAAATATATTTGTAAAGGTGCTAGTGACATTAAGTTTTCACCACATGTCGGTAACAACCTATGCAATCCACACATACAAAGAAAGCAAAGCAAATAAGTTCAGAAATTATGTTCTGTGTAATAAAATTGAATGACACAGGTAACAAGTATTGAACACGCTAACTGACATGTATTTAATAGTTAAAAATACCCTCTAGTGCTAAAAGTGTAGTTAGGTTTTTTTTTTTGTGTGTGTTTAGTGTAGGTAAATTTGTGCAGGCTGGCAGCCTGTCTGTGTTTTTCCTGGGTTGGGCAGAGATCCAGGGAGAGCTGGATGACTCACAGGCAGCATCACTGAGACCTCCCTCCTATTTCTAGAATGTACTGGAACCTTCTAGAAAAATGGGAGGGGAAGTAAGGTGGAGATGCCTGGAGTATTCTGAGGGCCCTTACCAACGTGGAAGCTGGAGATCGAGTGTTAGGCTGTCGTGGCCTTTGAGGGCCTGTGCTCGCGTGCGGACGGGAACTTCTCAAAACCCACAAAGGTGTCGTGGTCTGGGGGCACTGGGAGCAAGGAAAGTACAGTGGAAGAACATATCCAGGCAAGTCTCCAGGAGGAACAGTAACAGCCAAGAGGGCTGATAAGTGACACATAGTCAGGAGGACTAGGAGGCACACCTGGGAGGACTGGGATGGGTGCAAAGTCAGCCAGGAGAACTGTGGTGGCACGGGCAGTGGAAAGAGGCAGCTGCAGCCAGGAGGGATGGCAGTGCTTGAAGAGGTGGTACTGGGAACAATAGCCACAGATAGGACAGCTAGCACCAAGACTCATTTTTTTGCTACACCATAGGGGCCCACGGTCTCTGCCTGCAAAGGGCATTCAACCAGTCCCAGCTGAGATTGTGCTGGGCCTGAAACCTGTGCTAGCTGGTCCTGGGAGTGATAGTCTGCAAGCAAGTGTGTTCTGAAGGTAGAACAGGATATAGTTCAAGCCCCTACAGAGTTTCATTGATCAAATGGGCATCCCATATGCACCCTTCCCCATCCAAGTTTAAATCCCCTAATAAAAAAACAAACAAAAGCTACAAGGACTGTTTCTTGTTTCTGAGCAACTGGAAATTCATGTGGCTGCGCAGGGTGGGAGACGACAACATTCACCAGCGGCCCTTACAGAGGTAGCGTTACACGTACAAAATCCTTTGTTGGTAATGACAACTTCAAGATGCCTCCTGTATGGAGAAACTAGTCGCATGCATTGCTCAGGTGTGATCTTGACCCATTCTTTCACACAAACAGTCTTCAAATCTTGAAGGTTCCATGAGCCTCTCCTATGAACTCTGAACTTTAGTTCTTTCCATAGATTTTCTATTCAAGTCAGGTGATTGGCTGTGGCATTCTAGCAGCTTTATTTTCTATATTTGAAATCAATTGAGAGTTTCCTTGGCATTATGTTTGGGATCATTGTCTTCCTGAAATGTCCAACCTCGTTTCATCTTCATTATCCTGGTAGATGGCAGCAGATTTTTATCAAGAAGGTCTTGGTACATTTGTCCATTCATCCTTCCCTTATTAATATGAACTTTGCAAGTACCATATGCTAAAAAACAGCCCCACGCCATAATGTTCCTATCTCCAAACTTCACTGTTAATATAGTGTTTTTAGGGTGATGTGCAGTGCCATTTGACCTCCAAACATAATGTGTATTATGGCATCCAAAGATTTCAATTTTGGTCATATCTGACCAGACTATATTCTCCCAGTATATCACAGGCTTGTCTAAATGTTGTACAGCAAACTTTAAACAAGTTTTAACATGCTTTTTCTTCAGCAATGCAGTCTTGCGTGGTCAGCGTGCATACAGGCCATGGCGGTTGAGTGCATTATTTATTGTTTTCTTTGAAACAATTGTACCTGATAATTCCAGGTCTTTCTGAAGCTCTCCACAAGTGGCCATTGGCTCTTGGACAACTCTTCTGATAATTCTTTTCACTCCTCTGTCAGAAATCTTGCGAGGAACACCTGGTCGTGGCCAGTTTATGGTGAAATGATGCTCTCTCCACTTCCGGATTATGACCCCAACAGTGCTCACTGGAGCATACAGATGTTTAGAAATTCTTCTGTAATCATTGCTTTCAGTATGTTTTGCAACAATAAAGTTGTGAAGGTCTTGAGAGAGATCTTTGCTTTTACTCATCATAAGATGTTTCTTGTGTGTCACCTTGGTAATGAGACACCTTTTTATATCAGTTGAGAGTGAACCAGCTGATATTAATTTGCATTGACAAGGGGCAGGATTGCTTTCTAATTACTGATAGATTTCAGCTGGTGTCTTGGCTTTCCATGCCGTTTGGCACCTCCCTTTCTTCATGTGTTCAATACTTTTTCCCCATGTCATTCCTTTTTTATTACACATAACTTAATTTTGGAACTTATTTGTTTTGATCTCTTTGTATGTATGGATTGCATTGGTTGTTACTGACGTGGTGAAAATTTCATGTCAATACAGGCGGGTCCCCGGGTTACAAACAAGATAGGGACTGTAGGCTTGTTCTTAAGTTGAATCTGTAAGTTGGAACAGGTACATTTTTTTAAGTGTAGCTCCAGCAAAAAAACTATTTTTAAGCTTTTTGGATAGCATAGGGAAGGGTTATCACCCCTGTAACATTTGTTTTGCTGTCTGTGCCCCTGTTCAGAAGATTTCACCTCACTTTCTGTCCCAATGACAATTGGATTTAGAAAATTTTGGGTTATTAGGGAAAGAAGGATTGGTGATAAAGCATCAGTGGAGACACTTTTTTTTCCCATATTAACTCTTACAGGAGAGAATTTCCCTTCCTAGGGGTAGATTTCCTCTCACTTCCTGTTGTCTCCCTCTGTTTGTAAATAGGAGTCGTTTGTAAGTTGGATGTTTGTAAGTAGGGGACTGCCTATAGCACCTTTAGAAATATATTTACCTAGAAAAATGAAGATGTGTTCAATACTTATTTTACCCACTGTATACTGTATGTTATATATTGCAACATACCAATTCTTAAGGCTGCATTCATACCCGAGCACAACAATTTTCAACCATTTTTATTTGAGAGTTTTACAGGCGTTTTTTTCATGTGTATTCAAGCTTCAGGTGTTTTAGTTTCAGCCAATAGAAAGTACAAGGGGAAGAGATTAGGGTAGAAGAGCTGCTGTTTGGCTAGAAAACGCACAATGCTCGTAAAACTCTCATGTCGCACATTTTTAGGCATTATAGTTAAAGTTTATGGGGCCAAAATGTTCCAAACTGCCTGAAAAAAAGCTCATGTATTTTTTAAAGCAACAGGCATTATGCTACAGGCGACAAAACATATAGATGTGAACAGGACATAAGCAGAACAGCAGTCTGCCTAAGTAGACAAGGTAGTTTGTCATTCTATCAGCGGGGAAGGCTTTGATCCTGTGTTTCTGCAAAGCAGGAACTAGGGATGAGCCGAACACTCGAACACCGTTAACGTCTATGGGACACGAACATGAATAATCAAAAGTGCTTAATTTTAAAGGCTTATATGCAAGTTATTGTCATAAAAAGTGTTTGGAGACCTGGGTCCTGCCCGAAGGACACATGTATCAATGCAAAAAAAAGTTTTAAAAGTGGCTGTTTTTTCGGGAGCAGTGATTTTAATAATGCTTAAAGTGAAACAATAAAAGTGAAATATTCCTTTAAATTTTGTACCTGGGGGGTGTCTATAGTATGCTTGTAAAGTGGCACATGTTTCCCGTGTTTAGAACAGTCCGAGAGCAAAATTATATTTCTAAAGGAAAAAAAGTCATTTAAAAGTACTTGCGGCTATAATGAATTGTCGGTCCAGGCAATACACATAAAAGTCATTGAAAAAAAACGGCATGGGATTCCCCCACAGTCCATTACCAGGCCCTTTGGGTCTGGTATGAGTATTGAGGGGAACCCTGAAACAAAATTAAAAAAAAAATGCATGGGGGTCCCCCAAATTCCATACCAGGCCCTTCAGGTCTGGTATGGATATTAAGGGGAACCCTGCACCAAAATGTAAAAAAAAAAAATGGCGTTGGGGTCCCCCTCAAAATTCATACCAGACCTGGTATGGATTTTAAGGGGAACCTCGTGCCAAAATTAAAAAAAAAATTGGCATGGGGTCCCCCCAAAAATCTATACCAGACCCTTATCCGAGCACGCAACCTGGCAGGCCTCAGGAAAAGAGGGGGGGTGAGATAGCGCCCCCCTCCTGAACCGTACCAGGCCACATGCCCTCAACATGGGGAGGGTGCTTCGGGGTAGCTGCCCCCCAAAGCACCTTGTCCCCATATTGATGGGGACAAGGGCCTCATCCCCACAACCCTTGCCCAGTGGTTGTGGGGGTCTGCGGGCGGGGGGCTTATCAGAATCTGGAAGCCCCCTTTAACAAGGGGACCCCCAGATCCTGGCCTCCCCCTGTGTGAAATGGTAACGGGGTACAAATGTACCCCTACCATTTCACAAAAAAAGTGTGAAAATGGTAAAAATGACAATACACAGTTTGGGACAAGTCCTTTATTAAAAAATAAAAGTGTCCCAGGAAGTCCATTCATCTTCTTCTCTCGCTCCGACGGACCGAAAAAAAAAAGCCGCACGCCACCACCGATCTGCCTTTTATAACTGAGGGCGGGGCCACGCGGTGATGTAACCGAGTGACCCTGCCCCCTCTGACGCTACGGGGAAGCCATAGGGATGTCCCCGTGCGTCAGAGAGGGGCAGGGTCTCCCGGCGATGTCACCGCGTGGCCCCACCCTCAGTTATAAAAGCACTGTCACCTGAGAGGCCAGTCATTACGGCGGGTGCCTCCCATGGAGGAAGATCTGTGGCAGCCTGCCAGAATCCGTGCTTGGATAAGGGTCTGGTATGGATTTTTGGGGGGACCCCCACGTCATTTTTTTTCAAAAAAATGGTTCCCCTTAGAATCCATACCAGACCTGAAGGGCCTGGTAATGGACTGTGGACCATTTTTTTTCAATGACTTTTATGTGTATTGCCAGGACCAACAATTCATTATAACCGCGAGTACTTTTAAATGACTTTTTTTCCTTTAGAAATGTAATTTTGCTCTCGGACTGTTCTAAACACGGGAAACATGTGACACTTTACAGGCATACTATAGACACCCCCAGGTATGAAATTTAAAGGAATATTTCACTTTTATTGTTTCACTTTAAGCATTATTAAAATCACTGCTTCCGAAAAAACGGCCACTTTTAAAACTTTTTTTTGCATTGCTACATGTCCCCTGGGGCAGGACTCAGGTCCCCAAACACTTTTTATGACAATACCATGCATATAAGCCTTTAAAATTAGCGCTTTTTTTTATTTCTCCCATAGACTTTTAAAGGGTGTTCCGCGGCTTTCAAATTTGCTGCGAACACCCCAAATTGTTCGCTATTCGGCGAACAGGCGAACACTCGATGTTCGAGTCGAACTTACGCTTGACTCGAACATTGGGCTCATCCCTAGCAGGAACACAGTTCTTTGCCTTCCTCTAGTCAAAGCACCTCCCCCACAGTGAGTAAGCACAACCTAGGCATACATTTAACCCCTTCCCGGCCATTAGTACAGTGACAGTGCATAGTTTTTACCAGTGATCACTGTATTAGTATCATTGGTCCCCAAAAGGTGTCAAAAGTGTCAGGTGTCCGATTTGTGTGCCGAAATATCGCAGTCCCGCTATAAGTCGCTGATCGCCGCCATTACTGGTAAAAAAAAAAGTTTTTTAAATATCCCATAGTTTGTAGACGCTATAACTTTTGCGCAAACCAATCAATATAAGCTTATTGGTATTTTTTTTTACCAAAAATATGTAGCAGAATACATATTAGCCTAAATTGATAAAGAAATTAGATTTTTTACATTTTATTGAGTGTGTTTTATAGCAGAAAGTAAAAAATGTTGTTTTTTTTTCAAAATTGTCGGTCTTTTTTTGTTTATGGCGCAAAAAATAAAAACCACAGAGGTGATCAAATACCACCAAAAGAAAGCTCTATTTGTGGGAAAAAAAGGACAAAACATTTATTTTGGTACAGCGTCGCACGACCATGCAATTATCAGTTAAAGTAACACAGTGCCGTATCGCAAAAAATGGCCTGGTTGTGAAGGGGTTAAAAGCAGTTTGGAGGGCATTGAAAGCAACAGTTTCAACACAGAAAGTGACTTGCTACAAGTTTAGGGAAAAAATGTAAGGCTGGAGTTTAGCTTTAAATTTTTGTTCTTAAAGGGGCAAAAATACTTACCTTAGTTCCAACAGTGCAATACCCATGAGGTCCTTCGCCGGTATCTTCTCACAAGCTTCTTCTGGGTGACAGTCTTCGGCCATGTTGATTGATATACGCAGGAGTACAGGAAAAATTAACAGATGCACATTCTTTTTCCTGCAGAAAAAAAAATTATTTTCTCCTAAAAGGTGAACTTAGCCCTTAAAGCTGGCCATACATTGTACAGAATTCGGTCGGTGGGAGCCCCCATTGGCTGCCTCCCATCTAATACCCCTCAATTGAAAAATTGAAAGGAGCCAGACAGAAAATTGTTGGATGAAATGTGACTTTATCCTATGAAATGCAGTCGCTGTACATTTAATAACATACACAATAGGAACTCCGGGAGAGTCGTCCATCCAAACTATATACTGTAGCATAGATGGAAGAACCTGTTACTTTTTTTTGTTCAGCCTGCAGGATAAAGGAAAAAGCATATGGCCAGCTTAAGAGTGGAATAAACCTAAAAAACTAAAAAGGGAATGTAAGCCTGAGGCACGCTACCTCTGATGTGAAGTAGTATTTCTCCCAGATCTCGAAGTCTCAAGTCCGGTACTTAGTTCCATTGCAAACCTTGGACTCTCAAACCTGCCAGTAAGCACTCCTCACCAGGGCTGGACTGGGACAAAAATTTGGCCCTGGACTTCATCCGGACCAGCCCACTTTAATTTTGCAAAAACACACAGAAACAGTATATAAACTATACGCAATTGCAAAAAAAAACATTCCACTGTAAGTATAAACAGCTCAAACTCTTTATTTAGAGAAAAGGATGCATTCCAACATTACAGACACCTTTAGCATGACATGAATTGAATCAATGACTTACATCAGGTCCCCAGAGAGCCCCCCTTACATCAGGGTCCCCAGAGAGCCCCTCCTTACATCAGGGTCCCCAGAGAGCCTCCCCCTTACATTAGGGTCCCCAGAGAGCCCCTCCTTACATCAGGGTCCCCAGAGAGCCTCCCCCTTACATCAGGCTCCCCAGAGAGCCTCCCTCTTACATCAGGGTCCCCAGAGAGCCCCTCCTTACATCAGGGTCCCCAGAGAGCCCCTCTTACATCAGAGAGCCCCCTTACATCAGATTCCCCAGAGAGCCCCTCTTACATCAGAGCCCTCCCTTACATCAGAGAGCCCCCTTACATCAGAGTCCACAGAGAGCCCCCCATTACATTAGAGTTTCCAGAGCACCCCCCTTACATCAGAGTCCCCAGAGAGCCCCAGTCTTGCAAAAGGGTCCAAAGAGAGCCCCCCTTACATCAGAGAGCCTCAGTCTTGCATCAGGGTCCCTAGAGAGCCTCCCCCTTACATCAGGGTCCCCAGAGAGCCCCTGCTTACATCAGAGTCCCCAGAGAGCCCCTTATATCAGAGTCCCCAGAAAGCCTCAGTCTTGCATCAGGGTCCCCAGAGAGCCTCCCACTTACATCAGAGTCCACAGAGAGCCTCCCCCTTACATCAGAGTCCACAGAGAGCCCCCACTTACGCCAGGGTCCCCAGAGAGCCCCTCCATACATCAGGGTCCCCAGAGAGCCTCCCCCTTACATCAGGCTCCCCAGAGAGCCTCCCTCTTACATCAGGGTCCCCAGAGAGCCCCTCCTTACATCAGGGTCCCCAGAAAGCCCCTCTTACATCAGAGAGCCCCCTTACATCAGATTCCCCAGAGAGCCCCTCTTACATCAGAGAGCCCCCTTACATCAGAGTCCACAGAGAGCCCCCCATTACATTAGAGTTTCCAGAGCACCCCCCCTTACATCAGAGAGCCCTAGTCTTGCAAAAGGGTCCAAAGAGAGCCCCCCTTACATCAGAGAGCCTCAGTCTTGCATCAGGGTCCCTAGAGAGCCTCCCCCTTACACCAGGGTCCCCAGAGAGCCCCTGCTTACATCAGAGTCCCCAGAGAGCCCCCCTTATATCAGAGTCCCCAGAAAGCCTCAGTCTTGCATCAGGGTCCCCAGAGAGCCTCCTACTTACATCAGAGTGCACAGAGAGCCTCCCCCTTACATCAGAGTCCACAGAGAGCCCCCCACTTATGTCAGGGTCCCCAGAGAGCCCCTCCATACATCAGGGTCCCCAGAGAGCCTCCACTTACATCAAAGTCCCCAGAGAGCCCCCCCACTTACATCAGGGTCCCCAGAGAGCCCCTCCTTAACTCAGAGTCCCCATAGAGCCGCTTCTTACATCGGGGTCACCAGAGAGAGGACGGGCTGTGAGAGATTATGTAATCTCTCTGCTGCCTGTGGCTGCACAGTGAGGGTGGAACAGCGGTGATGCAGGGCGGGCTGTGAGAGATAATGTCATCTCTCTGCTCTCTCGCCCGCCCAGCTCTCCCGTGCTGCCTGCCTGCTCTCTGGCTCTCCCATGCTGCCCGCCACATGGCTGCAGAGAGGCCATGGCCCAGTAGTGGACCACGGCCCTGTGGTTGGGGACCCCTGGGACTCAGGGCTATGGGCCCCATATTCAGGGGTATAGCCTAAAAAGCCACCCCCTAGCAATACCACTGACTGTCACTGAAACCTGCCCACTGAGCCATTTGCCCACCGAGAAACTCCCGGTAGTCCCAATGGCCAGTACATGCCTGCGCCTGACAATATGGGGATGCCCCCATTTCTGAAGTGTTGGTTCATCTGTTAGTCTTTGTGACCAACTGGACCCAAAGAATTTTGTATGTGTTGGTAAAACATGTGGTATCCAGGGGCTATTAGCTAGAATGTCACTTCTTCTAGGTGCAGGTCTTCAGCTGTCTTGATGACATGCACAGGAGTGCAGGGAATTATGAACAGGGAAGGTAAGTGTATTTTATTGCAGAAAAGGCATGCAAAAAAAATGCAAAACAGGCAGGCTCATTATTGCAGAAGAGGTATTTTTTCTCAGCTTTAAATTTAGTTATCCCCAAATGCACTGCTCAGTCTGAAGTTTGTCAAATCAGAACTGCAAATCACTGTGCACAAGTGTGGCATACAGGAAACAGAGTGTAAGCTGAGCATGGCAGGAGGTGGAGGGAAGAGAGGAGTGGGAGTGGGGCATAGGACATTCTGAAGGAAGACAAAACAGGAGCTGACCATTAGGTAAAAAAGAGACAGGAGGCAGATGATGGGCGAGAGGGGAGGCAGAAAGGGAATTTGCTAACTTACTTTGGACCAGGGATTGAGGAGGCAAAGTGACAGCTGATTGTGTAGAGAAGTGATTGGGGCTGAGCTTGATGCACTGAACACTCATAAGAAACAAGTGGCAGATCCAATGCAAGGCCAATCCTGGGTGGGTGCACAGGGTGCACTGTGCCCAGGCGTTGCAAGCTGAGGCGGGGGGGGGGCTCCGAAGCTCAAGTGGCACTTACTTACATTCAGCAGAAGCAGCTCTGATTTACTCTCACAGTGCTTCAGTATATGTTCTGGCCGGCCGAGACCCTCTAGTTGCACTGCTGGCCTCTGCTGCCCGGACTGGTTGCTAGGATCACCTGCCACCTGGCATCTAGCAACCAGTGACGTCATGAGGAGGAGAGCGAGGCAGAGGTCCCAGCATTCAGAGCAGAGGAGGATTTAACTTCCTCCTCCATGCCTAGTGAATTTTGGCTCCACCCACCTCCTCCTTCCATCTTCTCCAGCCAGGCTACATGCGCCTCTCAGAGCCTGAGGGAAGGGAGATTAGAGCATGTCTAAAGAGTGGACCTGTGCCTGCAAACAGGTGTGTGCAGTGGGGTGCATCCATTAAGGGCGCAAGGGGCGCCGCCCCATCTCTCCCAGTCACTCCCTGTGTGTAGTATGAATAGATTCATGAATCCCTTGAATTTATCCATGGCTGCTGTAGCAAGGCGCCTGAATTACAGCGGCGGGATTGTTTTTAAACACCTTATTAGAGCCATAGGCTCTAATAGGCTTCAAAAAAGGTGAACTGCGAGCGCAAATCATTGCGCTTGCAGTCCACCCAGGTATGGTAGTAAAGCAATTAATATTTGCTTTTCTAACACAGAAACGGCCTCTCAGCCAATCAGGAGGCGCGGATGTAATACCGGTTACCTGATTGGCTGAAGGCAGAGGCGATCCCATTGCCTGCCTAGCAGAACAGGAAGAAGAGACGCACGGATGACACAGGAGCCATCGCCGTGCTACCCGTCCCACAGCTTGCCGCTTGACCGCTGCCTGACCTGCCACCACGATGGGGAAAGTGCCAGGCAGACAGCGGGGGGGGGGGCACAGAGGCTGCAATTGATGGGGCACAGTTGGCTGCATTTGCTGGGAACAGTGGCTGCATTTGCTGGGCACAATGGCTTCATATTATGGTCACAGTTGGCTGCATATTATGGGCACAGAGGCTGCAATTGATGGCCACAGTTGGCTGCATTTGCTGGGCACAGTGAATGCATATGATGGGCACAGAGGCTGCATATGATGGGCACAGTTGGCTGCATATTATGGGCACAGTTGGGTGCATATTATGGGCACAGAGGCTGCAATTGATGGGCATAGTTGGCTGAATTTGCTGGGCTCAGTGGCTGCATATTATGGGCACAGAGGCTGCAATTGATGGGGCACTGTTGGCTGAATTTGATGGGCACAGAGGCTTGCATATGATGGGCACAGAGGGCTGCATCTTATGGGCACAGTTGGCTGCATATGATGGGCACAGTTGGCTGCATATGATGGGCACAGTGACTGCATATGATGGGCACAGTGGCTGCATATGATGGGCGGAGTGGCTGCATATGATGGGCACAGTGGCATCAGTGTGAATGGAGCCTTATTCCCTGTGTAGCATTGGCTACAATAAGCTGTATAGAAACATTAAGTGTCCTCCTTCATTTCTACATTAATCAGCAAAGCCCTGATGAAGGGGACATGTGGAAGCCCCCAAAATGTGCTGCCATGAATGATATGAAGAAATAAATAATAGTATAACCCTCCTTCTTTGTGGACCAAAAAATAACCCAACAGAGCTTTTAACCCCTCGACCTACTACCTACCAGCAAGAAATCAGAAACCCACTTTAAATATACCCATATCTAGCTGATTGTTAGTAAGACTGCCTGTCACAGTTTACCCCCCCCTTTTTTTTTTTTTAAACAAATGCGATAGCCACTTTTTACAATAAACCTGACTCTGAAAAGTTCAAAAGGATGTGTATACACTGTGACATGGACATTAACTGTATTGTTCATTTAAGCACAAGAGACTCCATTTTGCGCGCACTGTTGAAATGTGTTCTGTAACCTTCACCTAAAACACAGACACATCTTCTGCTAGAAGGTCTCTCTGTCTCTACCCTACTCCCCCCTCCCCTCTCAAGGTTTTACTTTTGCAATTGTTCTATTCGTTAGCTTTTAATAATATATTTCTATTTGTTATCTTTTAATAATAGGGATGAGCCGCCCCACTGTTCGGTTCGCACCAGAACTTGCGAACAGGCAAAAAATGAGTGCGAACACGCGAACACTGTTAAAGTCTATGGGACACGAACATGAATAATCAAAAGTGCTACTTTTAAAGGCTTATATGCAAGTTATTGTCATAAAAAGTGTTTGGGGACCTGGGTTCTGCCCCAGGGGACATGGATCAGTGCAAAAAAAAGTTTTAAAAACGGCTGTTTTTTCGGGAGCAGTGATTTTAATAATGCTTAAAGTGAAACAATAAAAGTGTAATATTCCTTTAAATTTCGTACCTGGGGGGGTGTCTATAGTATGCCTGTAAAGGGGCGCATGTTTCCCGTGTTTAGAACAGTCTGACAGCAAAATGACATTTCAAAGGAAAAAAAGTCATTTAAAACTACTCGCAGCTATTAGTGAATTGCCGGTCCAACAATACACATAAAAGTTCATTGATAAAAATAGCATGGGAATTCCCCACAGGGGATCCCCGAACCAAAAAAAAAAAAATGATGTGGGGGATCCCCCTAAATTCCATACCAGGCCCTTCAGGTCTGGTATGGATATTATGGGGAACCCGAACCAAAGTTAAAAAAAAAATGGCGTGGGGTCCCCCTCAAAATCTATACCAGACCCTTCAGGTCTGGTATGGATTTTAAGAGGAACCCCGCTCCAAAATAAAAAAAAAAATTGCGTGGGGTCTCCCCAAAAATCCATACCAGACCCTTATCCGAGCATGAAACCTGGCAGGCCACAGGAAAAGAGGGGGGGACGAGAGAGCACCCCCCTCCTGAACTGTACCAAGCCACATGCCCTCAACATTGGGAGGGTGCTTTGGGGTAGCCCCCCAAAACACCTTGTCCCCATGTTGATGGGGACAAGGGCCTCATCCCCACAACCCTTGCCCGGTGGTTGTGGGGGTCTGCGGGCGGGGGGCTTATCGGAATCTGGAAGCCCCCTTTAACAAGGGGACCCCCAGATCCCGGCCCTCCCCCCTGTGTGAAATGGTAAAGGGGTACAAAAGTACCCCTACCATTTCACAAAAAACTGTTAAAAATGACAAGAGACAGTTTTTGACAATTCCTTTATTTAAATGCTTCTTCTTTCTTCTATCTTCTATCTTCCTTTGGTTTCTTCTTCCATCTTCTTATTCTTCTGGTTCTTCCTCTGGTGTTCTCATCCTGCATCTTCATCACCATTATTCACTTTTAAAAGAGCTCCCTCTGTTGGTGATAGAGTAGTTAGTAGTGAATTTAAAGGTGAACATAGCAGGACACACTATAAAGTGAGAGGCACCTACATGTGCTGTGCCTGTCACTATTGCAAGTATATGTTAACTCAAAAAAATCCAATTTTACCTCATGGCAAGGTGTTTTATCCTAAGCACTTTGCCAACTGCAAAACTTTTGGAGTCATTTATATACTCCAATGTAGTTGCGGATGCTTCTACATTGGAAAAACCAAGCTGGAATTCTGGAGGAGGGCCTACAGGCATATTAGCAGCATGCAAACTTGTGATCCAGACCTCCCCCTTGGACGCCATGTTACCATCATGCATGGTGGTAATTTTCCCAGGATTAAATTTTTAATCCTTGACAGGATACACCCCAGGATACACCCCAATCCAAGGGGGGGGGGGGGGGTGACTGGAATAAGACCCTCCTCCAGATGGAAGTTAAATGGATCTACTTTCTTAAAGCCACCCTGCCCCCTGGCTTGAATGATACTATATCTTTCAAGCCATACCTTGAGGGCTTTTCATCTGGGGGAATGGAGAGATAATCTCTCCCTTACCCCCAAACGCCCAGGATGGACATTACATCTGACGACTCTTGTCATTCTTGTCTTCTTACTCCTATAGTTGTGACAGTGTAGTCCATCCGATGTGCTTCTTGTGAATAAATATGTATGTATGTATATATATATATATATATATATATATAAATGTGACACCAAGGATTGTGATGCTTATATAAAATTGTATTATTCAATTATGCATTATAAAGATGAAGTTCTGATGAAGTATTTGTACCTCTTTCCTGTACAGGACATGCAATTGGACTAAGCTCAATAGGACGTTTTATATTCTTTTTTATTCTCAATTTTACAGTGATGTAGAGTTATTTATTGTTTTTCGTTCCTTTTCCGTCTCCCTCCTTTCCTTTTTCTTCCCCTCTTTCCTTCCCTCTCAAAAAAACCCCCTCCCTTCTTCCCCTGCCCCCCCCCTTCGGTCCTCCCTCCTCTCGGTTCTCCCCTGGTGGAAGCCGGCCGGGAGATTTGCCCGGCACGGAAAGCTGCCCAGGATCCTTGTTGGGCGGCTTCCCTTGGAGGATGATGGACGTATTCCATCTCCGCCCACATCCTACATCTTGCCACTCCGGCGGACATGCGCAGTCCGCCGGGGTGCCTTTCCGTGTCGGTGGACGGGGTGTGCGGGACGCCGCTCCAACATGCTGGCGTTCGCGCACGCGCGGTGGGGGCTGCGCCGCGCACACCCAGTCCAGGGGGCAGCTATACAGGTTTCCCTGGCAACCGTCCCAGGTATCAGCTGTGAGCTATTATTGCTCCAGCTGACTGGGATCTAACATGCTTTAAAAACCCTACCTATACTGCTCTCAGACCAGGCATTACTTCACAGGATTTGGACTGTGCGGTCGGTCTTTCTGAGTTCCTCACTGATACAGGTATTTGTCTGCTATATATCGTTGATTTTTACTCACAACCTTCAATGTATGCTTTTACTTATACCAGGAAATATTTCTCCAGTATTTGCATCTATCATATTTTTTTAGTTTTCAATTTCCCCGCTTAGTATACACTTTTTAATTTTAATCCTAATCTAAACTGCTACTCCTGCTCACTCTAATGATAGACATTGAAGCCCTTATTTACAGTTATCTATATATCTCATTTACTTTCGAATATTATCATGATTCTACATTACTATTTCCCTATATGAACCATATCATTATTGCCATGTGGGCTTATGGATGGCAAAGCTCTACTCTCATAGGGAATATGAAATGAATTATTATATTACTACATTTACTTACCTTCCTATCCTATTTTATATAGCGATATAGACCAATTATTTAATCCTTCTATTAAATCAATACTAACATAAGTTGTAGACTATACATTACTTCTAAAAGACAATTCTATGACTTGCTCTGCTGTTGATATTGCCATCCCCCCACTATTCCTTTTATCACACTGAATACATTATTTGGATATAAACGATCATACAAATAGATAAATCATTTAAATTAACTTTCTTATTTTTACTCATATTATTTACTATTGCATTTTTATATTTCTTCTTTACTCCCAGGGATTCCTCCTTTGCCTCAGTACATTCCCTCAGCCTGGCTGCCTCTGGGGAAGTGCATGAGGGATCACCCCTCCCCCACCCTCTACCAGACTTTTTTTCTGTACATGTCATTTGTACATACAATTTTAAAGCATATGATTTATTGAGTACCAGTCCTAAAACTTGATGCCACTCCAATTGCAAGTACCTATGGTAACCAACCAACCAATGTTCAAACATCTCTACTAATCAACTATATGTAAGTGTTTAAATATAAAGCCTAAACCTAATATTTGCTACTGAACTTTGTGCCTTGGTTTTTCCCTGATTTTCTGTACATTTAACTTCATTTTAGATTAGTTTCTCTTAAACCCCTACACCCCTGAAGAAGAATTTGACATACATATCGAAACGCGTTGGGTCTAAAGAGAATTCATTATCTACTCTCCTATAACATTATACATGTGATGTATGAACAATCAATGCCTTGTTATATTTGTTTTTAAAGTTTTTCAATAAAATTTATGTAATCTTTTATAGACTTTTTTGTATATTGCTTTACTATTTAGAGTGCCTTAAAAGTCCACTTAGGGGAACCCGTTTGCTTTTTTTGAATATGACTACTATTACATCCATGTACCAATATTTCTTGTTTATATATCTTTTTTGGCAACTGTTGGTGTTATCTATGCATGTAAACAATTTTACTTGAATAAACCATATACTGTATTTACTACTGTTATGTTTACTGGCGGAAACGGTACCCACTTCATTTAAAGTCCCAGGGCGAATCCTTTGTTTTACTATATGTTATAGGGATGGAAGTGTGTTACTGGGGACACCAGACCTTTCTCTTTTTTCTTTATATTGAACCCGGGTGGAAGACACCCACCAGCCCAAACCTGGTCTGTTGTCACCCCCGCCAGCATATACATGTATAAACAATTTCTACACTTTGATGCTATACTAGCTACTCATCCTCCAACACATTTTTTATCCCAGTATTGTTTTATACCCTGGCTCCTTGTTGTGCGATTCTTTGGGTAGCGCTGGCATTTTTTGTCTCGCATTGGGAGCTGCGATGTGTACAAAGGGAGGCTTTTCCGTGTCTCCTGCTGTCCCCATCTGCTTTCGGGCGGATGGGGACACCTACACATCGGCACCATGTTCAGGCTCTGGAGGCGTGGCGTCTGCGATTTTGCGGATGTCAGCACAGCTGGATGCACTATATCATCTGATGGCTGGGGGATGTGTCCGCATTTGCGTGCCTTCCTATGTCAGTGGGCGCCTCCTGTGCTCACGTGTCAGCCATCCACACATGGTGTTGGGGGTGGAGCCTCCTGGGCTCTTCTGGGGTTAAATTGGAGGTCAGGCATGGCTTTCATTTCATTTCACTCTTCATTGAGGACACACACAGCTGTGGAGGTTGTCTGCTGTGTCTCATTACTCTTACATTCAAGATATTCATCCTTCTTAAGGTATTTACCATTTTCACCTTTTGATACTTGTTACATTTAGGCACACTTGCATACCTCATACATAGCTTTATTTACTTTATTCATTTACTTTTATTTATTTTTTATTTATAATTTTTTGAGCACCTATTTTTATTTATTTTTGATTTTACCATCTTTGGGTCCAGGCCTCTCATTTTGTGCATGTATA
The DNA here is from genome assembly GCA_037952925.1 of Lithobates clamitans. Classification (NCBI taxonomy): domain Eukaryota; kingdom Metazoa; phylum Chordata; class Amphibia; order Anura; family Ranidae; genus Lithobates; species Lithobates clamitans. The sequence continues at coordinate 7,014,935 of JBBGZY010000178.1, read as the reverse complement.
TCTTTATGCTAATACTTATTGATTCTACTTTACTACTTTAGATGCCTGACAAACCTACTTATGTTCACAGCCTATACTCTTTATGAACTAACGAGGTCTCTAGGGTTACATCACTACACCCATGCCATGCCTGCTCGCCGTTTGGCCCCTGGTAAGGTCCCATCTGACTTCACCCCCTCAGCTCCCTGGTGAGGCACCTGCTGCCGCTATCTTGGAGCCGCACACCTGTAGCCATGGTTAAGCTCAGTGGTGAGTATGGGGACCCATAACCCCTCCTACCCTGAACTAATACTGTGCCCTGGTGGGGTCCCATCTGACTTCGCCCCCTCAGCTCCCTGGTGAGGCACCTGCTGCCGCTATCTTGGAGCCGCACACCTGTAGCCATGGTTAAGCTCAGTGGTGAGTATGGGGACCCATAACCCCTCCTACCCTGAACTAATACTGTGCCATTTTGCCAACTATATACTTTTTTATTTTAGGTACAATGTTACACACATCCACCCCTGAAGAGCGAGCTGGATCTCGCGAAACTAGTCGGATAGTATGATGCCCATGTACTCTGACTGCTATTACATCCATGTACCAATATTTCTTGTTTATATAACTTTTTTGGCAACTGTTGGTGTTATCTATTCATGTAAACAATTTTACTTGAATAAACCATATACTGTATTTACTACTGTTATGTTTACTGGCGGAAACGGTACCCACTTCATTTAAAGTCCCAGGGCGAATCCTTTGTATTACTCAATTGGATTTAGGTCTGGACTTTGACTGGACTACTCTAACACATGAATATGCTTTGATCTAAACCATTCCATTGTAGCTCTGGCTGTATGTTTAGGGCCGTTGCTCTGCTGGAAGGGGAACTTCCGCCCCAGTCTCAAGTCTTTTGCAGACTCTAATGCAGTGTACACACAACCGGTTTTCTCGTCGGAAAAAGATATGACGGCTTTTCGGACGGGATTCCGCTCAAGTTTGCCTTGCATACACGGTCACGCAAAAGTTTGCTGAAATTATGACCGTCAAGAACGCGGTGACATACAACAATATGACGAGCTGAGAAAATGACGTTCAATGCTTCCGAGCATGCGTCGAATTGTTTCTGAGCATGCGTAGGGATTTTGCGCGTCGGAATTGCCACAGGCGGTTGCATTCCGGATAGGAACTTTTCCCAAATGAAAAATTGAGAGCATGCTCTCAATCTTTCGCTGGCTGGAATTCAAAGACCGATGGAGCATACACACAGTCGCATTTTCCGATGAAAAAAATCTCATCGGTCTTTTGCAGGCCGAAATTCTGACCGAGTGTACGCTGCATAACAGGTTTTCTTCTAAGATTGCCCTGTATTTGGCTCCATCCATCTTCCTATCAACTTTGACCAGCTTCCCTGTCCCTACTGTAGAAAAGCATCCCCACAACATGATGCTGCCACCACCATGTTTTACGGTGGGTATGATGTGTTCAGGGTAATGTGCAATGTTAGTTTTCCACCAAACATAGCATTTTGCTTTTAGGCCAAAAAGTTAAATTTTGGTCTCATCTGACCAGAGCGCCTTCTTTCACATGTTTGTTGTGTCCCCCACATGGCTTCTTGCAAACTGCAAACAGGACTTTTTATGGCTTTCTTTCAACATTGGCTTTCTTCTTGCCACTCCTCCATAAAAGCCAGATTTGTGAAGTGTGCGACTAATAGTTGTCCGGGGGACAGGTTCTATTCAACAATTTAAGTTTCAACCACTGTGAGCACAGTGTGGCCACACCCACCATTGGCTACGGCTCCTCTTTCATTTAGACCTGAGCAGGCACTAATACAGAAGGTATTATATTTTTGGGACAGCTTTGTTACCTAAAGTGGTACTAAAGTCTAAATGTTCTTACCTTAGTGCATTACGTGACTTAAGGGCACTGTGTGCGTGTGACGCATATAGCCTGGCTCGGGAGTGCGTCCAAACAGGTGTCCCTTTGCACCACTTACATACCTCCCAACTTTTGAACTTCCCAATGAGGGTCACTTGGGGCAAGGGACAACCTGCAGCGCGCACAGTGGCAAAATGTGGGTGTAACCAAACTCTTACCAGTGTGAGGGGCTTATGGGGCGTGGCTAATCAAAACCCAGGCTTCCTTGTATAAAATATGCTTTCATTGCTTTGCCTGAGCCTACCTTAACCACTTGCCAACCGCCCTTTAGCCAAATGACGGCTGCAGGGCGGCTGGATAACTCTGGGATCACGTCATATGACGTGATTCCAGAAAACTGCTCCCGCGCGCCCCCTGGGGCGCGCACACGGGAACATCCGTGACCGCCGGGTCCAGAGGACCCGGCGCATCACGGATCACGGTCAACGGCCGCTGATCGCGGCCGTTTACCATGTGATCGCTCCGTCAAATGACGGAGTGATCACATGTAAACAAACCGGCGTCATGTCATGACGCCGGTTCCTCCCTCCCCTATCTGTACCGATCGGTACAGAGGGGGAGAGATCGGATGTGAGCCGCGCTGTGGGCTGGATGTGTAGTGCCCACAGCGCAGCTCAGTGACATGTCCAGTCACATCCATCCCTCCATGCTCAGCCACCCCCCCCCCCCTATAACCCTGTGCAATACTCTGCAACCCTGTGCAATACTCTGCAACCCTGTGCAAAACTCTGCAACCCTGTGCGATACTCTGCATCCCTGTGCGATACTCTGCAACCCTGTGCGATACTCTGCAACCCTGTGCGATACTCTGCATCCCTGTGCGATACTCTGCAACCCTGTGCGATACTCTGCAACCCTGTGCAAAACTCTGCAACCCTGTGCGATACTCTGCATCCCTGTGCGATACTCTGCAACCCTGTGCGATACTCTGCAACCCTGTGCAAAACTCTGCAACCCTGTGCAATACTCTGCAACCCTGTGCGATACTCTGCAACCCTGTGAGATACTCTGCAATGATCCTGTGCAATACTCTGCAACCCTGTGCAATACTCTGCAACCCTGTGCAATACTCTGCAATGATCCTGTGCAACCCTGTGCACTACTCTGCAATGATCCTGTGCAATACTCCGCCATGCCCCGCCATACCCCGCCATACCCCGCCATACTCCGCCATGCCCCGCCATACTCCGCCATGCCCCGCCATGCCCCGCCATACTCCGCCATACCCCGCCATGCTCCGCCATGCTCCGCCATACCCCGCCATGCCCCGCCATACTCCGCCATGCCCCGCCATACTCCGCCATGCCCCGCCATGCCCCGCCATACTCCGCCATACCCCGCCATGCTCCGCCATGCCCCGCAATACTCCGCCATGCCCCGCCATGCTCCGCCATACCCCGCCATGCTTCACCATGCCCCGCCATACTCCGCCATACCCCGCCATACCCTGCCATGCTCCACCATGCCCCGCCATACCCCGCCATGCCCCGCCATACTCCGCCATGCCCCGCCATACTCCGCAATACCCCGCCATACTCCGCCATGCCCCGCCATGCCCCGCCATACCCCGCGATACCCAGCCATGCTCAGCCATACTCGGCCATGCTTGGCTGTACTCGGCCTCTGTATGTGGCCAGGCTGTGGAAGTCTCACACATGTGGTATCGCCGTACTCAGGAGGAGCAGGGGAATCTATTTTGGGGTGTCATTTTTGGTATGTCGTCATACGACGTCCTTGACTTTGTGCGGGGATATCTGAATGATGGGTGCAGCTACAGGCATCATTCAGATATCATCTTTTTCAGCCAGCGATTCCCTACACCATAAGAATGATCATAGCGGCTGTTCCACTGCTTGATCATTCTTACGGGAGGCGAGAGGGGACGCCCCCCCTCTCGCCGCCCTCAGGTGCTTCTACCGACTCACCGCTACGATCGAAGCCAGGATCATTTTTTTATTTTTTTTTTATTTCAGGCTTCCCAGCCTAGAGGTGAGATGTGGGGTCTTATTGACCCCATATCTCACTGTAAAGAGGACCTGTCATGCCATATTCCTATTACAGGGGATGTTTACATTCCTTGTAATAGAAATAAAAGTGATAAAAAAATTTATTTTTTGGAAAAAAGCCTCAAACTAAAATAAATAACGTAAAATGAACAATAAAAAAAAAAAAAAAAAAAAATTTCCCTGTGTCCCCGTGTGCTCGCAGTCAGAAGCGAACGCATACGTAAGTTGCGCCCACATATGAAAATGGTGTTCAAACCACACATGTGAGGTATTGCTGCGATCGGTAGAGCGAGAGTAATAATTTTGGCCCTAGACCTCCTCTGTAACTCACAACATGTAACCAGTAAAAATTTTAAAGCGTCTCCTATGGGGATTTTTTAATAGCGAAGTTTGGCGCCATTCCACGAGCGTGTGCAATTTTGAAGGGTGACATGTTAGGTATCTATTTACTCGGCATAACTTCATTATTCACATTATGTAAAAACATTGGGCTAACTTTACTGTTTTGTTTTTTTTGAAAGCACAAAACTGTTTTTTTTTCAAACAAAACGTGTTCGAAAAATTGCTGCGCAAATACAGTGCGAGATAAAAAGTTGCAACGACCGCCATTGTATTCTCTAGGGTCTTTGCTAAAAAAATATATATAATGTTTTGGGGTTCTATGTAATTTTCTAGCAAATAAATGATGATTTTTACATGTAGGAGAAAAATGTCAGAATTGGCCTGGGCACTCCAGAACGCCTGATGGTGCTCCCTGCATGTTGGGCCTCTGTATGTGGACACGCTGTGTAAAAGTCTCACACGTGTGGTATCGCCATACTCAGGAGTAATAGCAGAATGTGTTTTGGGGTGTAATTTGTGGTATGCATATGCGGTGTGTGAGAAATAACCTGCTAATATGACAATTTTGTGAAAAAAAAAAAAAGAAAAAAAAAATCTTGATTTTGCAAAGAATTGTGGGAAAAAATGACAACTTTAAAAAACTCATCATGCATCTTTCTAAATACCTTGGAATGTCTTCTTTCCAAAAAGGGGTCATTTGGGGGGTATTTGTACTTTTCTGGCATGTTAAAGTCTCAGGAAATGAGATAGGCCGTCAGTACATCAGGTGTGATCAATTTTCAGATATTGGTACCATAGCTTGTGGACTCTATAACTTTCACAAAGACCAAATAATATACACCGATTTGGGTTATTTTTACCAAAGATATGTAGCAGTATACATTTTGGCCAAAATATATGAAGAAAAAATTACTAATTTGCAAAATTTTATAACAGAAACGAAGAAAAATGCATTTTTTTACAGAATTTTCGGTCTTTTTCCTTTTATAGCGCAAAAAATAAAGAACCCAGCAGTGATTAAATACCACCAAAAGAAAGCTCTATTTGTGTGAAAAAAAGGACAAAAAATTCATTTGGGTACAGAGTTGCATGACTGAGTAATTGTCATTCAAAGTGTGAGAGCACCAAAAGCTGAAAATTGGTCTGGTTAGGAAGGGGGTTTAAGTGCCCAGTGGTCAAGTGGTTAAAGAAGAACTTCATTAAAATAGTCAGGGACTGCATAGCAACCAGCAACTGTTGAGACAATGAAGACTTTGGTGAGAACTATATAATGTACAGTATTGTGTTTATAGTGTAGGAGTGTATGAGGCAGAGCACAAAGGTCGGGGATGTCTAATTCACAGAGTGCTGCAGTCAGTGTTGGGTTTAGGAGCACATGACACACAGAGAGCATGGTCCAGGAGCAAAATACATAATGCAAAATAATGCAAAATGAAGGGGTCAGGGGTGCATAATGCACACAATCCAGGACTCAGGAGTGTGTAATGCACAGAATGCAGGGGTCAGAAGTGTGTTATTCACAAAATGCAGGGGTCAGGAGTGTGCAATGCACAAAATGCAGGGGTCAGGAGTATGTAATGCACAGAATGCAGGGGTCAGGAGGGGGTATTGCACAGAATGCATGGGTCAGGAGGGTGTAATGTACAGAGCGCAGGGGTCAAGAGGGTGTAATGCAAAGATCGGAGGTGTCAGGAGGGTGTAATTCACAGAGCGCAGGGGTCAGGAGCGTGTAATGCACAGAACACAGGGTCGGGAGTGTGTAATGCATAGAACACAGGGGTCAGGAGGGGCTTAATGCTCAGAATGCAAGGGTCAGGAGTGTGTAATGCACAGAATTCAGGGGTCAGCAGTATGTAATGCACAGAATGCAGAGGTCAGGAGTGTGTATTGCACAGAATGCAGGGGTCAAGAGTGTGTAGTGCAAAGAATTCAGGGGTCTGGAGTACATAATGCACAGAATGCAGGGGTCAGAGAGTGTAATGCACAGAATGCAGGGGTCGGGACTGTGTAATGCATAGAACACAGGGGTCAGGAGGGTGTAATGCACAGAATGCAGGGGTCAGGAGGGTGTAATGCACAGAATGCAGGGGTCAGGAATATGTAATGCATAGAATGCAGAGGTCAAGAGTGTGTAATGCAAAGAATGCAGGGTTTGGGAGTACATAATGCACAGAATGCAGTGGTCAGGAGTGTGTAATGCACAAAATGCAGGGGTCAGGAGGGAGTAATGCACAGAATCCAGGGGTCGGGAGTGTTTAATGCATAGAACGCAGGAGTCAGAAGTGTGTAATGCACAGAATGCAAGGGTCAGGAGTGTGTAATGCACAGAATGCAGGGGTCGGGAGTGTGTAATGCATAGAATGCAGGGGTCAGGAGGGTGTAATGCACAGAATGCAAGGGTCAGGATTGTGTAATGCACAGAATGCATGGGTCAGCAGTATGTAATGCACAGAATGCAGAGGTCAGGAGTGTGTAATGCACAGAATGCAGGGGTCAGGAGTGTGTAGTGCAAAGAATGCAGGGATTGGGAGTACTTAATGCACAGAATGCAGGGGTCAGGAATGTGTAATGCACAGAACACAGGGGTCAGGACTGTGTAATGCATAGAACACAGGGGTCAGGAGGGTGCAATGCACAGAATGCAGGGGTCAGGAGGGTGTAATGCACGGAATGCAGGGGTCAGGAGTATGTAATGTAGAGAATGCAGAGGTCAGGAGTGTGTAATGTAAAGAATGCAGGGGTCGGGAGTACATAATGCACAGAATGCAGTGGTCGGGAGTGTGTAATGCATAGAACGCAGGGGTCAGGAGGGTGTAATGCACAGAATGCAAGGGTCAGGAGTGTGTAATGCACAGAATGCAGGGGTCAGCAGTATGTAATGCACAGAATGCAGAGGTCAGGAGTGTGTAATGCACAGAACACAGGGGTCGGGACTGTGTAATTCAAAGAACACAGGGGTCAGGAGGGTGTAATGCACAGAATGCAGGGGTCAGGAGTATAGAATGCAGAGGTCAGGAGTGTGTAATGCAAAGAATGCAGGGGTCGGGAGTACATAATGCACAGAATGTAGTGGTCAGGAGTGGGTCAGGAGTGTGTAATGCACAAGATGCAGGGGTCAGGAGGGTATAATGCACATAATCCAGGGGTCAGGAGTATGTAATGCACAGAATGCAGGGGTCAGAAGTGTGTAATTCAAAGAATGCAGGGGTCAGGAGTGTGCAATTTACAGGATGCAGGGGTCAGGATTATGTAATGCACAGAATGCAGGGGTCAGGCAAGTGCATTGCACAGAATGCAGGGGTCCGGAGGGTGTAATGTACAGAGTGCAGGGGTCAGGAGGGTGTAATGTACAGAGCGCAGGGGTCAGGAGGGTGTAATGTACAGAGCGCAGGGGTCAGGAGGGTTTTATGCACAGAGAGCAGGGGTCAGGAGTGTGTAATGCACAGAACGCAGGGGTCGGGAGGGTGTAATGCACAGAATGCAAGGGTCAGGTGTGTGCAATGCACAGAATGTAGGGGTCAGCAGTATGTAATGCACAGAATGCAGAGGTCAGGAGTGTGTAATGCACAGAATGCAGGGGTCAGGAGTATGTAGTGCAAAGAATGCAAGGGTCAGCAGTACATAATACACAGAATGCAGGGATCAGGCGTGTGTAATGCACAGAACTCAGGGGCGGGACTGTGTAATGCATAGAACACAGGGGTCGGGACTGTGTAATGCATAGAACACAGGGGTCGGGAGGGTGTAATGCACAGAATGCAGGGGTCAGGAGGGTGTAATGCAGAGAATGCAGGGGTCAGGAGTATGTAATGCAGAGAATGCAGAGGTCAGAAGTGTGTAATGCAAAGAATGTAGGGGTCGGGAGTACATAATGCACAGAATGCAGTGGTCAGGAGTGTGTAATGCACAAAATGCAGGGGTCAGGAGGGTGTAATGCACAGAATCCAGGGGTCAGGAGTATGTAATGCACAGAATGCAGGGGTCAGCAGTGTGTAATTCACAGGATGCAGGGATCAGGAGTGTGCAATTCACAGGATACAGGGGTCAGGAGTATGTAATGCACAGAATGCAGGGGTCAGGCAAGTGCATAGCACAGAATGCAGGGGTTGGGAGGGTGTAATGTACAGAGAGCAGGGGTCAGGAGGGTGTAATGTACAGAGTGCAGGGGTCAGGAGGGTGTAATGTACAGAGCGCAGGGGTCAGGAGGGTGTTATGCACAGAGCGCAGGGGTCAGGAGTGTGTAATGCACAGAATGCAGGGGTCGAGAGGGTGTAATGCACAGAATGCAAGGGTCAGGAGTGTGTAATGCACAGAATGCAGGGGTCAGGAGTATGTAGTGCAAAGAATGCAAGGGTCAGCAGTACATAATACACAGAATGCAGGGGTCAGGCGTGTGTAATGCACAAAATGTAGGGGTCAGGAGGGTGTAACGCACATAATTCAGGGGTCGGGAATGTGTAATGCACAGAATGAAAGAGTCAGGAGTGTTTGGAATCTGCATTTTTTTACTACATTCTTTTACTACATAAAGAATGCAGGGTTGCAGGGCGCACTGCATAAAGAGTGCAGGGTTGCGGGGTGCACTACATAAAGAGTGAAGGGTTGCGGGGTGCACTACGTACTGAGTGCAGGGTTGCGCTACGTACTGAGTGCAGGGTTACGGGGTGCTATGTACTGAGTGCAGGGTTGCGCTACGTATTGAGTGCAAGGTTGCGGGGGGCACTACGTACTGAGTGCAGGGTTGCGGGGTGTGCTATATACTGAGTGCAAGGTTGCGGGGCGTGCTATGTACTGAGTGCAGGGTTGCAGGGCGAGCTATGAGTGTGGGGTTGAGGGGTGCTCTATGTACAGAGTACAGGGTTGAGGGGTGCGCTATGTACAGAGTGCAGGGTTGAAGGGTGTGCTATATGCAGAGTGCAGGGTTGCGCTACATAAAGATTGTAGGGTTGAGGGGTGCGCTGTGTACAGAGTGCAGGGTTGTGGGGGGAGAGGGGAGAGAGAGAGAGGGGTAGGGGGGAGAGATGGAGGGCAAGGGGGGTGAGATGGAGGGAGAGAGGGGGGAGGGGGGAGAGGGAGAGAGGACGGGGAGGGTGAGTGAAAGAGGAGGGGGGAGGGAGAGAGGACGGGGAGAGAGGGGAGAGGTGGGGGTAAGAGTGAGAGAAGGAGGGGGAGGGTTGAGAGGGTGGGAGAGAGGGGGGCAGAGGGAAAGAGGGAGGGAGGAGAGAGAGTGAGAGAGAGAGAGAGAGAGAGGAGGGGGAGAGGGAGGGGGGAGAAGGGGGAGGGAAGTGAGAGAGATCCTAGTCCTGTCTGCAGTCCCTTCTGTGGGAAGGTGTATGTGACACAGTACCTTCCATGCAGTAGGCAGGCCCGTTCGTATACCTGGGTGAGGACAGGAGGTCACAGAGCTGCTCCATCCAGCGGATCTGTTTGCTGCTGTCCCTGGCTGTCTGCACCTCCTGCCCGCCCGTCCACTTTCTCCGGTCAGCCTGTCCATTGGTCCTGGGCTGGGAGGTCTTTGGAGCTTTTCTCCCTGCTCCAGGGCAATAGGTTTTGGCCGCCCTTGCGGCTCTTCATCTCTGCCTCCACCTGGAGCCCTTAGCTAGGTGCTGTCCCACTCCCCGCACCTGCTGCCACAGTCCGCATGCTTGCCCAGGGCAGCACTTGATTAGTCAGGCTGCCCAGAATGCAGGGGTCAGAAGTGTGTATTGCACAGAACACAGGGGTTGGGAGTGTGTAATGCATAGAACACAGGAGTCAGGAGGGAGTAATGCACAGAATGCAGGGGTGAGGAGTGTGTAATGCACAGAATGCAGGGGTCAGGGGTGTTTGGAGTCTGCATTTTTTACTACATTCTTTTACTACATAAACAGTGCAGGTTTGCTGGGTGCACTACATAAAGAGTGAAGGGTTGCGGGGTGCAGGGTGCACTACATAAAGAATAAAGGGTTGTGGGGTGCAGAGTTGCGCTACGTACTGAGTGCAGGGTTGCGGGGTGCACTACGTACTGAGTGCAGGGTTGCACTACATATTGAGTCCAGGGTTGTGGGGTGCACTACATACTGAGTGCAGGGTTGTGGGGTGCGCTATGCACTGAGTGCAGGGTTGTGGGGTGCGCTATGTACTGAAGTGCAAGGTTGCGGGGTGCGCTACGTACAGAGTGCAGGTTTGAAGGGTGCGCTATGTACAGAGTGCAGGGTTGAAGGGTGCGCTATGTGCAGAGTGCAGGGTTGCGCTACATAAAGATTGTAGGGTTGAGCGTGCACTATGTACAGAGTGAAGGGTTGTAGGGGGAGAGGGGAGAGAGAGGGGGAGGGGGGAGAGATGGAGGGGAAGGGGGGTGAGATGGAGGGAGAGAGAGAGGGGGAGGGGAGGGGAGGGAGAGGAGAGAAGGGGGAGAGGGAGAGAGGACGGGGGAGGGTGAGTGAAAGAGGGGGAGGGGAGAGAGAGGGGGGAGGGAGAGAGGACGGGGAGAGAGAGGAAGGGGGTAAGAGAGAAAGGAGAGGGGAGGGTTGAGAGGGTGGGAGAGAGGGGGGCAGAAGGAAAGAGGGAGGGGGGAGAGAGAGAGAGCGAGAAAGAGAGAGAGGAGGGGGAGAAGGGGGAGGGAAGTGAGAGAGATCCTAGTCCTGTCTGCAGTCCCTCCTGTGGGAAGGTGTATGTGACACAGTACCTTCCATGCAGTGGGCAGGCCGTTCGTATAGCTGGGTGAGGACAGGAGGTCACAGAGCTGCTCCATCCAGCAGATCTGTTTGCTGCTGTCCCTGGCTGCCTGCACCTCCTGCCCGCCCGTCCACTTTCTCCGGTCAGCCTGTCCATCGGTCCTGGGCTGGGAGGTCTTTGGAGCTTCAGAGCTTCCCCTCTACCTCCGACCACGAAAGGTTCTCCAGACAGCAGAACTGTCACTTCTGGTTGGACTGCAAGCTGCAATCCCAACCCTATGCTGCTCTCTTGCTTCTGGATAGGCCCTCAGACAGCCTAGCAGCCAGATGTGCCCAGGATAGGCCCGAACTCTGGCCTAGCAGCCCGGGGCAGCACAACACACGGCCACTCAGACAGCTGTCCAGGTGGCACAGAACATGGATCACCTGACTCCACCCGAATATATAGGTACTCCCATACAGACCAAGGGATTTAAGAAAATCACTGCCCATTGGCTGAGATACCCCATATACTCCTAATCTGCCCTTGCTTTGTCCTTGTCTTATCTAATGTCACTAGGTATTCGGCCACCTAGTGGCAGAAGAGAGAAGTGCAGCAATTCCAGACTTAGGGTGAACTGAATTGATCCCTAACAATTGGCCAAGTCAAATACATCTGGCAGGTAAATTTAGGAGAAACCCAGCCTAAACATCAGGGTGCTACACAATCCCACACCACAATCCCCCTTCCACCAAATGATTTGGACCAGTGCACAGAGCAAGGTCCATAAAGACATGGATGAGCAAGTTTGAGGTTGAGGAACTTGACTGGCTTCCACAGAGTCCTAACCTCAACCAAATAGAACACCTTTGGGATGAATTAGAGCAGAGACTGCGAGCCAGGCCTTTTCGTGCAACATCAGTGCCTGGCCTCACAAATACGCTTCTGGAAAAATGGTCAAACATTCCCATAGACACACTCCTAAAGAAGAGTTGAAGCTGTTATAGCTGCAAAGGGTGGGCCAACTCAATATTGAACCCTACGAACTAGGATGCCATTAAAGCTCATGTGCGTGTAAAGGCAGTGTCCCAATACTTTTGGTAATATAGTGTAGGTAATGCCCCTGGTCCTCCTTTAACCACTTGCAAGGGCAGGCTGGGTCACATACATGTATGTCATCCAGCCTGTTCTGGGTTAAGCACAAGCAACACGCCGCTCCCATGACTGCTGTGTCTGGTGGATTGCGGATCCCGTATCCGTATCACTATACAGTCACATGATCACCATGTCAACAAAGCTGTTATGAATGAATTTCATTCATAACAGCTGTGTTTCCTATTGATTAATGCTCTGATTGGCCCACGGCTATCACATGGTTCCTGGGCCAATCACGGCACCCTGTACTATGTGATTAGCTGTAGCCAATCACAAATCAGTAGTAATCACAGCTGTTATGAATGTAACCCATTCATGGCAGTTCAAAACATTGCTGTTACAATGATCATCAGTAATCACATTCAAAGTGTAAAAGAAAAGAAAAACAAAATCCTGATCACTCCCTAGACTAGTACAATTTTACTATGGTGGCACTGAACAACTCTGAAGAGAGTATGTGAAAAAAAAAAAAAAAAAGTAAATAAAATGTTAAAAAAAGTTTTAAAAAATTGAATAAAAATGATTTATTTATTTTAACATACTGTCACCAGTCAGTATCCCTGATCACTGGCACACTTTACTGTGCTGGTGACAGTATGTAAAAAAAAATATTTAATTTCTTCATTTTCCAAGAAATTGTGACAAAAATACAACGTCAGAAAACTTACCATGCCTCCTACTAAATACCTCAGACTGTCTACTTTCCATAAAGGGGTAATTTGGGGGTATTTGTACTGTCCTGGCATTTTAAGGGTCTTAAAAAACAGAGAGGGCCGTCAGTACATCAGGATTGATCAGTTTTCAAATACAGTATATACATGTATACCATAGTTTCTAGACGATTTTTTTTTACCAAAGACATTTAGTACAATATTTTTTGACCTAAATTCATGAAGAAAATTGTTTTTTTTGGATATGTTTTATAACAGAAAGTCAAAAATATTATTTCGTTTTTTCTCAAAATTTTCTGTCTTTTTTTCATTTATATAGCAAATAAAATAAAAATAAATAAAAAAAAAAACAGTGGTGATCAAATACCACCAAATGAAAGCTATATTTGTGTGAAAAAAATTATATAAATTAAATTTGCATACAGTGTTGCATGATGACAATCACCAGTTAAAGTAATGAAATGCGTTAACTGCTGCTGTTTTTTGTATCGTGTGTTTGTGATGTCTCTTGTGGATTTTATGTATTAAAGTTCATTTTCTCTGAAGTCCTGAGTTTGCTCTACTTTCATCCCATATCGTCTGCAAGTAGGGCAATTCTGAATAGCAAGAAATGGCCTGGTCATGAAGGGGGTAAAAATGAGCTGAGGTGGTTAAAACTTTGGAACAGTGTTTACATGTTTATTGTTACTACCAGTGTTTTTTTTTTTTTCTTTATTTAGTCCAATAACTGGATAAAGCTCCTATGTATTGCAGTTGCAGAATAATATAATAAATAATAGTGCCTAAAAGAAAACTCCACTTTTGTGGGGGAAAATACAGAAAATAAATAAAAAGTATAATATATAAAAATATAGCATATACAATTGCAACAGAGGTCATATTATAATTGAATGTTATTAAAAATTACCTTTCCTTTTCAATCTGCAGCTCTGTTTTTTTCTGTGAATGCAATGCAATATGGCTAACCTCCCTCCCCTCCTTAAAACCCCTGGGATGTATGACATCATTTGCCTAGGCATGGAAACCAAGAAGCATGGTATACTTTCCTATCTATTTACTAATGCTAGCAGCAAAACGATTAGAAACAATCCAGGTTGATTGAGAGAGTGAAGTTTCACTTTAATGCATTTAGTGAATCTGTGTTTACTGTGAATATCTAGTTATGTGCAGGTAAATTAAAAAGTTTAGTTAAGATACTATTTACAAAGGGTGCATTCTCTAGTGTACTCCTTCCCTAAGTCAACAGCTATGCATTGATGAAATGAATATGTTTACTGGCCACTAGATGGCAGCATAGTATCTTCCAAGAATATGCAGTAATTTGTGAACAATTGTAAGATGTATGTAAAAAGTGTTTAAAGACTCAAAAAAAAAAGTACTCTAACAAATATACTTTGAAATGTATGAAACCAGAGAACTACTTTACCAGAGAGATTTTTGAGTTTTATCTTTTATTCCTGGATAAAGCTCTTATATTTTGCATTTGCAGAATAGTATCATTATTGTGATTATTTGCTCAGGATAATTCATTTGCAGTGAAATGCCATTCTCCTTTTAGTACTTTTATATTTTAAAGTGCCATGTATTTTTCAGATGCATTTTAACGTATTTCAAATTGTAAAGGGAAATTTGAAGTTTATAAAATACTTGCATGTATCCATCCTACAACTTCCATCAAGCATATATAAATACATTCATACTAGAGCTGCATGATTAATCGTTAAGAATCACAATTCTTTTCCCTTCCTGATCTTCAAATCAGCATTGATGATGATTCTTTCTAAGCCCTCATTCCCACGAGGCGGATCCGCTGCCACGGAGTCCGCCTCTGTCAGCCAGCTCAGCGGGAGATCTCTGAGTTGATCTCTGCTGAGCCGGCGGATGATAGTTCACTCTCTGCTCACTGAGCGGGGAGGGGCTTGTTGAGTGCCGCTGGTTGCTATGGAGAGATCAGATAAAAATGGACAGCATGTCCGTTTTTGTCAGATCTCACCCGATCCGATCCGCCAGGGACAAATGTGAACATAGGGCCATCCGTCTGACATCCGTTGCTCCATAGCCTTACATGGAGCGCCCATTCAGGTCCGCCGACAAAACTGACAGGCGGACCTGAAAAGTCCGTTCGTGTGAAAGGTGCCTAACAAATGCAAGGAGCTCTCACAGCTGAAAATAAAAATAAAAAATCCAAGCACCCTGCCAAGTTTTATCACAAAATAGCAGATAAGTATAAACAAGTCACATTTCTTCTTAGATCAAAAGAATGAACTTCTGCCTGTAGATGAGGGAAGTTTAACCACTTAAAGACTAAACCTTTTTCTGGCACTTGCTGCTTACAAGTTAAAATCAATATATATATATATATATATATATATATATATATATATATATATATATATATATATATATATATATATATATATTTTAGCAGAGACCCTAGAGATTAAAATGGTGGTCGTTGCAATATTTTATGTCACACTGTATTTGCACAGCGGTCTTTCAAAAGCATTTAAAAAAAAAATACTTTAATTAATTAAAAAAAAAAACAAACAGTAAATTTAGCCAAATTTTTTTTGTATAATGTGAAAGAAGATGTTACACCATGAAAGTCGTGAGATAATTGTGCTCTTTATTCCGGGCAAACAAATTGTGATTCTCATTTTAGCCAAAATTGTGCAGCTCTAATACATACCTCACATTTTCTCAGATTGTTTCTACAAGATCAGCGTAACATCAATGTTCATTAAACTTGTAAGCCCTCTTTTTCCGTCATTAAGTTCAGACAGAAGATGTACCTTATCCAAGCAAGGTAAAGACTTCTGAAAAACAGATACTATTTTTCTTAACCCCTTTCATGAGGGTAAAACAAATCAACTCCCTGAACACAGTTTTGCAACATTGACATGTGTTGGTAAAACTGTACACATCATTGCTACTACTTAGGCTCCTTTCACACTGGAGCGGTTTGCAGGCGTTATTGCGCTAATAATAGCACCTGAAAACCGACCTTAAACAGCCGCTGCTGTCTCTCCAGTGTGAAAGCCCTGAGGGCTTTCACACTGGAGCGGTGTGGTATCAGGACAGGAAAAAAAAGTCCTGTTAGCAGCATCTTCATAGCGGTGAAGGAGCGGTGTATACACCGCTCCTTCACCGCTCCTTCACCGCTCCTGTCCATTGAAATCAATGGGCTACACCGCTGGCAAAGAGCCTCTGCAGAGGCGATTTGTGGTGGTTTTTAACCCTTTCTCGGCCGCTAGTGGGGGGGGGGGTTGTTTTTGTTTAGGACAATTGGGTTTTCATTTGGTGGTAAATGGTAATGGATAGCTCATGATTTTTTTTATTATCAAAGGAAAAGTGGCACAAAGTATTAAAAACATCATATTTTTAAAATGGTAAATTATGTGGTCAGAGATCAGTATCAGAATCCATATAAGATAGGGCACCAACATCCCATTTAGATAAGGGGAAACATTTGGGAGATATGGGACTTTATAGGTGCAAAGCATTGAAATAACAATATGTAAAAAATATATACAAATTTTATTAAATGAACAATATCATAAAAGCAATGCATACAATATAATCATAGCCATAGGTGTGTGCAAAATATCCTATTAATGACAATGATTTACTGTAGTCACGTTCATGTTTTCCACATGTTTCGCTGTATGGCTTCTTCAGGAAAGAACACAGGGGTTTGTTTGTTTTAGATATAAGAACCTATAATTCGACAACTTTGGTTGTGCAACAAAAACAAAAAAAAGGAAACAGATTAATACATCAGGTATAAACAAATGATGTCTTTTGTATATTTATGGCTGCACTTGAATCAAAGGCAAGAGACATTCATTGAAACAGAAACCAAAAAGCCCTACCTCATGTTATGAGTGTGAGGGCCTGAACAGTGTTACATTTAGAAGAATGAGATCCGGCACTGTACTGCATCCACATAATCATAAACCACCGAATATTGCCAGGTCACCCATAGGGAGGGGGGTGAAAAAATGATATAATATCAGATGTTTACAAGTATCCTGCCAATAAATATGAATATGTATTAAACTTAATAAAGCCATATCAAAGCTGTATCAAATATGAATAGAGCAATTTTAGAATAAATTCCATGGCAGGGATATAAGCCTATATTTAACTCACTGGGAATATAGTATATCTGGAAGTAATGGACTGTTAAACTGAGAGCCTCAAACGCCAAAAAGACAACAGAAGTTGTATCGCAAAAGGGAAGAAGATCATTTCACAGCTCTGGAGTCATACAAAGAAAAAAGGGAGAACCTTAACATACAATATTGATGGCATAGTAAATTGTCTTAGAAAGGTAAAGCAAAATCCAGACATACTTGCCTCAACTGTGGGTTAAAAAACAACCCTTCCATAAGTTAGGGCATATGTTCCAATCAAAGAGACAAAGGGAGATAAGATGGACCCCCAATCAACCAATGATGCCTGTGTATGTTTAAGAAAATCCAATTATGAATTTCCCATTAATGATGTTTATCAAAAGGAAAAGAAGCAAAAAGACTTCATCCATATTTTAGTGAATGTATATACCTATTTTCCTGTGTAGCTCGATGTGAGGCTCCCAGGGATCCCAACAATATGGCCACTGCCACATGGGTCCTTAAATACCCCTCCCCGTTGTGTCAGAGCACGGCGCGAAGTGTCGTGCTGTGATGATGCACAGCGGATGCAAGAAGAGGGGAGTGGCCATGCGGCGCAAAGGTCCTGGATATCCGGCGCCTGTGCATGTGCCGGGACACATACCCCATACACAGAGGGCGTTATGAAGCTCACGCTCAGCTTACGATCAGCCCCACCATAGCAAAACAGTATTAGACATACAACAATATGCAATTATCATACAACTATGGAATTTAACTGGCAATGGTATACAACCAAAAAAGATATACTAGTGTGGGAATAAAGTTGCATGTATCTACTGCAAACAATATACAACGAAACACCTGCAAACAATATAATTTTTTGAGTATTAATTGTTTAGGTGTTTCATTGTGCATGCACCCCCCACCACACACATGCTCCTGAATCAGACTATATGCCTTCAATATGGAGAGGGTACTCTGCCTGGTAAAGCACCATGCACCTATGTCAAGGAAGACAAAGGCTTCTTCCCCTTTACCCTACAACCCTGGTTTGGTGATTGTGGGGATAAGCAGATGGGGAATTATCAAAATCTGGAAGCCTTCTTAAAAATAAGAAGGCTCCAGATATCTCCCCTCTCCCCTAAATAGTACCCCTGGTTACTCATTCACAAAAGAAACATACACAACCTTGCCAAATTCCTTTATTTTAAAATAGTCCCAAAATGCAAACCAATTGTCAATCACACCATTCAGCGATGCAATTTATTCACATCAATCACAATTAATGACGATCCCCACGATGACCGATTAAAAGAAATAATGGTGACCATGCGTGACAATCCCGACAGAGAATCACTGCAAATGACTGCTGTTCGATGTCATTGACTGAATATGTTTCATTACCTTTGATCAATGATATCTCCCACAATGCCCACCAGCCAGCCACTGGCATCACAGCAACCAATGATGCTGTCTCCAGTTAGACAGTGCAGGTGCAAACATTTAATAAAAGCAGGTTTTTAAAGCATTCTTATAATATATATATATTTTTTGTTGCATTAGGTATCCCAATTACACATATACCAGATTCTCATCTAGGGTACCAGTCTGGTATAGACAGTATTTTTTTGGCTGTACCAAGTGCTATGATCTGTGCAATGGAAAGAGTGCTATATGGTACATTTGAGAAAGAAAGACTACTTCAAATAAATGATTGAAAGAGTGTTGTGGTTACAGTGGGGGTAGCCCACACTTAGTGCCAGGAGAGAGCACAAGGATGATCAGGAGCAAAAATGGAGTGTGGTTACTCATAGCAACACCAGAAGAGCCAGTCCTGCTGTCCATGTGTCAAGAAAATGGGCTAAAAAGAATTGTGGCAACTCTAAAGTAAAGGTGGTTTAGAAAAATTGCATGTTACGGTTGAGCCTGCAGGGGTTGCAAAATTGCATATTGTGCCTGCTAATGTTTCACCACATGCATGTGTGGAACAGCAGTTCCAAGTGAAGCAAGAGAAGTTGAAGAAATGTTTCAGACTCAATGCATTCAAACAGAGGTGGCAACATCTACTGCATTGGTGGATAAACCTGAATTTAATGAGTTGTTTTGCTGGAACTAAAGCCTCGTACACATGATCGGATTGTTGGCCAACAAAACCGTGGACTTTTGTTCGAAGGGCGTTGGCCCAAACTTGTCTTGCATACAAACGACAAGGAATTGTCGGCCAACAAATACGAACGTAGTGACGTACTACATTGTTTTTCAGCTCTTTAGTGCCACCCTTTGGGCTCCTTCTGCTAATTTTGTGTTAGTAGAAGTTTGGTGAGTGTTGATTTGCACTTTTCATTTCGCACTTTTAATTTTGTACTTTTCATTTCGCCCCTTTCAGTTTGTTTCTGAACGGACGTCAACCATCCATGTTGCGGAATCGGAGGAGATAATGGGGGTTATTTATGAAAGGCAAATCCACTTTGCACTACAAGTGCACTAGGAAGTGCAGTCACTGTAGATCTGAGGGGAAGATCTGAAATGAGGGGAAGCTCTGCTGATTTTATCATCCAATCATGTGCAAGCTTAAATGCTGTTTTTTATTTTCCTTGCATGTCCCCCTCAGATCTAAAGCAACTGCACTTCCAAGTGCACTTTCAGTGCACTTGTAGTGCAAAGTGGATTTGCCTTTTGCAAATAACCCCCAAATGTGTTATTTATTATTGGCCTTGGAGTTATTGCTTTGACATTTTTTTTTGGTTGAATAATGATTTGATTTGGTATATTTTCTATATTTTCGGATGCATAGAATGCACTTTTTGGTTAAGTTCTATTGGCAGATAGCATAATTTTGTTTGTTTTCTTTTTTTAATGCACAAAAAAAAATCTGGGGAATAATACTTGGCTATGTGTTTTACTTCAAATGATAGAAATGATGTAAAATTGACAAGGGACGCCAACATAGTTGTATCTTTGATCTTAAAAACTATGGGATAATGGTGTTGTGGTAACTTGACCAAATAAAAAAAAAAAAAAAAAAAAAGCATAATAATATTATTCTTGATATCACTAGAAAAAAAAAGCCTTTGAAAATTCATTTGCATTAACTCCATCAGTATCACCAGCAAAGCAGCTTCATTATTATCCCATTAAAGAAGAAGAGAATTGTGCGCTGCATTTCGAGATTTCATAATTTGCCACCTCGCGAATGTTAATTCCCCATTACGAACGCTAGTTTACAAGACCGACAGCTTCTGGCTCGTCCATGCTTCCGAACATGCGTGTTTGTACTTTGGACTTTTGTCCGACGGACTTGTGTACACATGCTCGGAAAATCGGACAACAGCTATTTGTTTGCTGAAAATTTTAAAACACGCTAGCCAACATTTGTCCGCGGAAAATTTGACAATTGTCCGATGGAGCATACACACGGTCGGATTTAACGCCAACAGCCTGTCATCACACATTTCCCATCAGAAAGTCTGATCGTGTGTATAAGGCTTAAGTGTTCTGAGAGAGGTTTACCTTTTACACAGTGCACTGTATACTGGGGAAGCAAGAGTGGGGTTACAGTGGGTACAGTGGGGGTATGTTTGTAATTTGGGAACAATTTGGGAAGTAATTTGGGAAGTAATTTGGGAACAATCTGGCAAAGATGCATGTGCAAGCTTGAAATTTAATACTGATTATGAAAATATCAACGTGAAGTTTACTACACCTTTGTCATATAAACAACATTCCCAAATTATTGTGGCATTGGTGACCAAGCAAAATGTGTTGTATCCCATATCAGTGGTGTCTAAGACAGCAGATGTGTTCTTGGAAACCTCCTAGAGCTTGGTATGCTGGAGTAATTGATTTCCCAGGACAACTATGGTGTCATCCTAGCTGGTCTCTTACAACTAATAATAGGAAGGAGTTAATGCAGTCTGCCAAAACTGAAAATTAAATGGATGAAAATATTTTCTGTTTAAAGAAATGCCACCAGCTCACAGTGATAAGATTGTGGTAATAGAATCTGTTGTGTTTAAAGGAGAAGTACAGCCAAAGCTTGTTTGGCTGTACTTCTGCACTCCTGTGACCCCTTTTCAACAGACAGTGGGCTAAAGCCCGCTGTCTGCTGAGGTCACAGAGCCAATCTAGACTGGGACAAGATTGCAACAATATGGTTTGGATCTGCCCACAACCCTGGACCGGCACCTGGCTCAGCCTCTTAGCGAGCCATGGGTCAAAAATGTATTAAAATTATTGAAAGAGGTCTCTGTGTTTATCAGTGGGGTGGAGACTATTACTTCTGTGCCAGATACAGTGATGCAGGGCATTTTATATGCAAGAGCATGCTTGCTGCAGCAACAGATATCTCTCACAAGATGGAAGGACCTAGTATGGACAAGTGCACAGCAGAGGTTTTGCCCACAATCCACAAGAGAGTTAAAAATGTTGTGGTGTCAAGCAAACAAATACTGATGACAGTGTCAGAAGGCTCAACCGTAACAGAAGAGATTGAGGTCATTAACCCAAAAGTTGGTGCACCTAAATACGGTGGCTTTTTAAGCTTTCTAATAAGTTACCCCCCCCCTGCAGAATGCCACAACATTAAATAGGGGAGAGATGTGAGGATGTCCTTGTTTGCCTGAGGTGCTCCTTGAAAACCCATACCTGACCCTAATCCAGCCATTCAACCTGCATTGCCAGGAAAGGAGGAGGCCATGAGCATGTGCCCCACCTCTTATTTTGTACTGACCTATACCAGGTCCCATGCTCTGCCAAAGTAAAAGGAAGTTCATACTAGACCCTTTTCCTAGATAGAGGTCCGATGTGGATTCTTAAAGGTGGCCCATTGTAAAAACAAATAATGCCCCCCCACCCAAAAAAAATCATACCAAACACTTATTTTACATAGAGATCTAGTATGAATTTGTAGGGGGACTCCAATATACCAGACCTTTATCAAGGCATGCAACCTGGATGGCTAGGAAGGGGAAGGGCAGCAAGTATGTGGCCCTCCTGGCAAAACACCTTGTCTCTAAGTTGATGAGGACAAAAACCTTATCCCCACATCCCTGGTAAATGTGGGAGTTGGCAGAGAAAGGACTCATCATAACCTGGACACTTCCAAAAAGATTAAGCAGTCCCCTCCAAAAGGGTAAAGGGTATATAGTACCCCTTGTTAATCATTCACAAAAAAATACATAGTAAACATACACATACAGTATTTAAGAACTAGGAATTACATGCCACAAATAAAAAATGCAACAGGAACTATTTTTAATGATTCCCCTTCAGTAGCTTCCACATTTCGATCCTATTATTCAAATTTATATAACTTACTCCTGCAAAATAATAAAAAAACCACTACTCTTCAAATACAATCCATCATAGCTCATTATAATAACCTCCCTGGCGTTATGATTATTTCGGATTTTAGGTGCTGAAAGCGGTACAATTATTTTGCATGGAAATTTGGCGTTTTATATTGTAGGTCTGTAAATCTTAACAATAACACACTTAAATCTGTCCAAACCAGAGTCTAGTAGATATCCCGGGTATGATAAAGTTTGAAACACAAAAACATAAATTATAATATAATAAATAAAAATAAATAATTAAAAAAATAAAAATAAATAGTAATAAAATAAATTTCCCCACAATTCACTATCGCTCAATTCTGCAAGTGTTCTAATTTACTATCACTGTTTTCTAGCTGGTCTAAAGCCACTTTTGACGTAAAGGGACACTTTTTGGTTGCTATGGACAATCTCCAGTTTCCAGGCAGAAAGAACAGTATATATATATCATGTAAAACTGCATGCAGGGCATGGGCCAAAGCACTGGGGACAAAAGGGATGTGAAATCATTTCATACAGTACTGTAATCTGTAAGATTACAGTACTGTATGTGTTATGATTTTTACTTTTTTTTTAATTAGCCGCCAGGCTCCGCCCCGTGCGTTGCGATGGAGGACGGAGCCCTCGGACACTGCGGGGGACATCGCAGGATCCCGGGGACAAGGTAAGTAAGGAGGCACCAGGATCCTGCGATGTAATCCCGAGTGTGGCTCGGGGTTACCGCTAATGTTCCTGAATTTTAACCCCGAGCCACACTCGGGAAAACGGCCAGGGAGGCTACAGACTCAGGTATGCCACATTTATCCAAGCAAACTATTCAAGACCTTGAACATCCACTTTCACTTGAAGAATTTAGCCTAGCCCTCAAAAGCATGAACTTCGGAAAAGCCCCAGGTTCAGATGAGTTTTCTCATACCTACTATGGAGACTTCCAGGATTCTCTAGGTCCCCAATTTGTAATGGCTTTCAATTCCATCTTGAAAGATGAACATGTCCCACGTGACACTCTCCAGGCCACGATCACAGTAAATCCTAAAGAAAGTAAAGATCCTCTTCGCTGCCAAAGTTATAAACCTATTAACTTATTAACATTTTAACTAAAATCTTGGCCAGTCACCTACTACCACATATTCTTCTCCTCATACCCCCAGACCAATCAGGCTTCATACCAGAAAGAGACGCAAGGGACAATAACCAGCAAGTCTTAAATGCCATACACTCTGCTAAAAAGAAGAACATCCCCTTTGTACTGCTCTTCGCGGATGCGGGAAAAGCTTTTGACAGAGTTAACTGGAACTTCATCCTCACTACTATGACTCACATAGGTCTAGGAACTAATATGATGTCTTAGATCATTATTATTATTAGGGTTGCACTGATACCGATACTAGTATTGGTATCAGTGTCGATACTAAGCATTTGCACGAGCATCGGTACTCGTGCAAATGCGCCGATACCTGAAACGATACCTTCACATCTGGCTCTTTCATCTGTCAGCGCGATTCCCCGGCTGACAGATGAAATGTATACAAAAGAATACAGGCAGTCATTAGTTGTTAAGGAGTAGAGCCGCTGCATCCTTAACAACCAATGATGTTCCAGCTGTCAGTGGGGATTTCCCTTCGTCGCAGTGGACCTGCCCCGGCTCCTCCCCCTCTTGCGGTGAGCCCGCCCCATCCCGAAGCGACTCCGCCCACTCCTGCTCCGTTTTTTGTGTCCTCCGGTGATGTGCTTTTCTTCCTCGGGCTCCTCTGCGTGTGGTTGCGGTGTTACAGATCTGCCTGCATGGTGAGTAGTGTGTCCTGCACTGAGCCAGGCTTTGCTGTTGCAGAAGTTCTTGGAGGGAGGGAGGGTCTGCTGGGTGTTGTAGTGCAGTGATTGGGTTCCCAAATACCCCCTTCCCCCTCTCTGCCCAAAACAATAACCCCCCTCTCCGCCCAAAACAATAACCTCACCTCTACACCCTAAACAATAACTAAAAAAGTTGTTGTTTTTGACAATCTAGCATAAGCTTATTTAAAATATCTCCTTTTGTGTTGTCAATACTGCCTGTCTGTTGACCATCTTTTGCCACAACTTCCTGGATTCCCTGCTTGCTTTTCAGTTTCTCCTCTGTATATGTGTATGTTAGTTATTGTATGTACTGTAGTACAGCCCAGAAACAATAGTACGCCTTTTTTTTGTCTACCTAAAACACACTGACACTAATGCCACGTACACACGGTCGGACTTTACGGCAGACTTTGCTCGGCGGACTTTTCGACGGACTTTCTGAATGAACGGACTTGCCTACACACAATCCACCAAAGTCTGTCGAATTCGTACGTGATGACGTACGACCGGACTAAAACAAGGAAGTTCATAGCCAGTAGCCAATAGCTGCCCTAGCGTGGCTTTTTGTCCGTTGAACTAGCATACAGACGAGCGGACTTTTCGACCGGACTCGATTTCGACGGATTAATTTAAAACATGTTTCAAATCTAAGTCTGTCCAACTTTTGAGAAAACAAAATCTGGTGGAGCCCACACACGATCGTATTGTCTGACGAAATCCAGTCCGCTCGTTTGTACGCGGCATAACACTAACTGACACTTATACTAATAAAAAAACCTTTGACCTTGATATTTGACCCTGACCTTGACCCAAACACTAACCCTGGTATTGACCTAGATCAAGCCTTGATCTAGGTATTCTTTTACATTTTTAAAATTTTATTTATTTATTTATTTATTTTCCCGACACACACAATGGGGGTTATTTACTAAAGGAAACTCCACTTTGCACTGCAAGTGCACTTGAAAGTGCACTGAAAGTGCACTTGGAAGTAAAGTCGCTGTAGATCCGAGGGGGACATGCAAGGAAAATAAAAACAGCATTTTAGCTTGCACATGATTGGATGATAAAATCAGCAGAGCTTCCACTCATTTCAGTTCTACCCCTTAGATTTAGAGCGACTGCACTTCCAAGTGCACTTTCAAGTGCACTTGCAGTGCAAAGTGGATTTGCCTTTTGTAAATAACCCCCAATGTATCTTTCTTGTCCATTCATAGAGACAGAAAACACGGGGACGGGCCTCACAGAGACTGATTACTGTGATTGCCAATCAGAGGCTATCACAGCGATCAGGTGACCCAGAATCGGACGTTACAGGTCCTGATCGTTAGAACAGGGCCCAGGGCTCTCGGTGAGACTCCAGTCAATGCTCTTAGCGCAGAGGGTGGTACACAAATAAGCCCAGTGCAGTGGGGCAGGATATTTGTGTTATGTTGGCACCAAGAAGTTAATTGAAATACAATGTGGAAATGAATATATTGTATTTTGACCATAGATACACTTTAAAACAAAAGAGATGCATGCCCCAAGCTGATAAATAGTATTTATATTTGCTGTTAGAGTTTATGTAAAGCCAAAAGTTTTTTTTCTCTAGAATAGTGGTAAAACCTCTGTCTTATTAATTTACAAACTCGGTTGATGCTTGGGAAACGTACCCCTATGTTTGGTGACATTGCAAGGAATGCAGGGAATTCATGATGTTATGAAAAGAGATGGTCAGCAGACAGGCAGCACTCACAACATGAAAGATTTTTCAAGTAAACTTATAGCTGATTTTCAATAATAACTATTGTGGAGGAATTTTGGCCCACTGTTCTTTGCATACAGTAATTATTTTAATTCAGCCACATTGGAGGGTTTTTGAGCATTATTGGCCTGTTTAAGTAGATGCCTACCATCTCAGTCGGATTTAAGTCCAGACTTTGACTAGGCCATTCCAAAACCATAATTTTGTTTTTTTGAGTCATTCAGAGATGGACTTGCTAGTGTGTTTTGGATCATTGTGCTGCTGCATAACCCAAGTGCACTTGGGGTGAGGTCACAAAGTGATGGCCGGACATTCTCCTTCAAGATTTTCTGGTAGAGCGCAGAATTTGTGGTTTCATCTATTATGGCAAGTTGTCCAGGTCCTGAAGCTGCAAAACAGCCCCAGATCATCACACTATCACCACCATGTTTGACTGTTGGTATGATGTTCTTTTTATGAAATGCTGTGTTAGTTTTATGCCAGATGTGACAGGACGCACACCTTCCAAAAAGTTCAAATTTTGCAGGGATTTCCTCTCACTTCTTGTTTGGCTATGGGTCAGAAAGTGAAGGGAAATCTCCACAATGGGACACAGGAGGCGGGAAAAATCTGGCAGGGGTTATAACCCTCCCTTACTCTATCCAAAATGAACAAAAAAGTTTTGCGTATAGTTCTACTTTCTGGTAATAATCAGGCGTGGCAAGTGAGATTAAACTCAGCTTTCCAAAAAAAAAATGTGGTTAATCACAGTTCTTTCATGATTTAGCAAAGGGAAGGGGGCAATTACTTTTTCACATAGGTCCAGGAAGGGTTGGACAGCATTTTTCCCTAATAAATGAAATCATTATTTAAAAACTGCATTTGTATTTACTTCCGTTATCCTTGTGTAATATTAAAATTAGTCTGATGATCTGAATCATTTATGTGTGACAAATATGCAAAAAAAAACAGGAAGGGGCAAGTACTTTTTCACAGCAATATATTACCGTATATACTCGAGTATAAGTCGTTCCGAGTATAAGTCGAGGCCCTAATTTACCACAAAAAAAATGGGAAAAACTTATTGACCCGAGTATAAGACGAGGGTGAGAAATGCACAGCTACTGTAAGTGGAAAAGAGGGTCAACAATGCCCATTTGCAGCATCACTGTGCCCATTTGCAGCCATAGGTCCCCTGAACTTCAAACTTGGTAGTTAAGGGTTCCTAGATGCCCCCTAGCTGCAGCCAAAATTTGGGATCTCTGAACCCAAAGGGTCCCGAAATGACATTGCTGCAGATGGACACAGTTGACCGAATTTGGGGCCCCATATCTCGGGGCCACTTAGTGCTAAGAACCCCAAATTTGGTGTGCAAACCCAGTGGAACTAGCTCCATAAAATTTCTAAAGCTGGGGTTTCTAGCACCAAGTGGCCCCGAGATACAGGGCCCCAAATATCAGTTCAGAAAATGTCAAGCACTGTTCTGCAGCAGAGAATGACATTTTCTGCACCGGTTTTGGGGCCCCGTATCTTAGGGCCACTTGGTGCTAGGAACCCCAGCTTTAGATATATTATGGTACCAGTTCCACTGGGTTTGCACACAAAATTTGGGGTTCCTAGAACCAAGTAACCCTGAGATATGGGGCCCCAAAGTCGGTATAGAAAATGTCAAGCACTTTTCTGCAGCAGAGAATGACATTTTCCTAACCGATTTTGGGGCCCCGTATCTCGGGGCCACTTAGAGATAGGAACTTCAGCTTTGGATTTGTTGTGGTACCAGGTCCACTGGGTTTGCACACCAAATTTGGGGTTCCTAGCACCAAGTGGCCCTGAGATAGGGGGCCCCAAAAATCGGTTCGGAAAATGAAATTTTTTGCTGCAGAAAAGTGCTTGACTCAAGTATAAGTCGAGGGGGGCACTTTCAGCACAAAAAAATGTGCTGAAAAATTCGACTTATACTCGAGTATATACGGTATATATATATATATATATATATATATATATATATATATATATATTTATCTATTTATAGTAGCTCACCACATCATGCAAATTATGCATCTTTACAAATTAAAATATATACTTCCCATAATGAATTCCCAATTATTGCCAAAATGCCTAATGATGTAAACAGACAGTGATGAATAAAAAATATCATATCCAGTTTTTTTATACTGTATACCTAAATAAATTGCCGTTTTGTTCAAGCCACACTTTATCTGTGAATAACTGGCTATACACAACAAGCAACCTAATGGATGTTGGTGCTAGAGGGCTACTTATCCCATAAAACAACTGATTTTGCTTCCCTTCTACCTCCCTTTTTATGATCATGCAAAGAGCTGCTTAGAATATATCATTTTCAGTGTTGTGAAATGGCTGAGAGGGTGCAGAATAAGCAACTCCAGCTGTCCGTATATCTGTTAAGCTTATGTCCAAAGCACCTTGGAAGCTCCAAAACATAGGGTGCTCTTTAAATAAATTATGAACAGTTCTTTTATAGTTCTATTCTGACCTTCTCCCACAGCATGGAGACATGCAGTTTTGGAGGGGACAGGCCAGAGCACAACCATGGAAGCTTCCACAAATTTGCTTTAAAGAGGATTTCCATTAGTAAAACAAATCTAGTTTGTGTAGTAAAGCTTAGGGTCCCTAATGACCACAAGACTCAGTCATTTAGAAAAAAAAAATTATCAAATTCAATACATTTCACCAGGGTACATAAGGGAAGATATATTTATTTACTTCCAGTGTATTGATTTCATTGGAAAAAATGACAAAGCTCTTTACACAATACTGGGATCAATTTATATTAGTCATGTTTGGTAGTTATTTTTTTTTAGCCCTAAAGGGCCTTTCCTTCAAATTTCTACCTTGTAACTTTGTGAAGCTAATAATTTTTTAAAGCCTATGGCCAACTTTAGATGGGACACTCCTTTTTTTTTCAAATTTTTGTCTAATTTGTATGTTTTTGAAAAATAATAAGAAAAACTTCAGTATTTTTCATTGTAACTCTCATGACATTGTCATCCTTAAAGATCTAAATAATATTTTAAGGCAAGATTAAGTTTTGTTCTTCAAAAATCTTGCCGGAATTCACAATGAGAAATAACTTGTTCAGTAAGTGATACAGTGCAAAATGTTAATGCTTAATATGAAAGAAATTTATTTCAAGTATGGGCGTTTTTCATATGGTAATCAGTACGGTTCTGGATTCTTAAAAATGCATACCGCTTCTATTAAGTGTAGCTAGATTTCATGAATATTAATAAATATTCATCATGTTAATTTGGTGCTTTGTTCTATGTGTCATGCCAAAATAGAATTTATAATGTTCATCAGCTGAAATGTGCACATTCTTTTAAAAAGTTTTTTCTTTTTTTACAAATAAAGTTTTAAGAAAAGGAAAATTGTTTCTATTTGTACAGCATTTCAATAAAAATTCTCCCTGAGAAATGTAAAAGCCTTAAGAAAATACCTCACTTTGTTTTCAATTTTGAAATAATTAGATATAATATAATTATAGTATAGTATAATATAGTAAAATACAGTGCATTGCAAAAGTATTCACCCCCTTGGCTTTTTACCTATTTTGTTACATTACAGCCTTTAGTTCAATGTTTTTTTAATCTGAATTATATGCGATGGATCAGAACACAATAGTCTAAGTTGGTGAAGTAAAATTAGAAAAATATATAAATAATACTATTTTTCAGAAATAAAAAGCTGATAATTGGCATGTGCGTATGTATTCACCCTCTTTGTTATAAAGCCCATAAAAAGCTCTGGTGCAACCAATTACCTTCAGAAGTCACATTATTAGTGAAATGATGTCCACCTGTGTGCAATCTAAGTGTCACATGATCTGTCATTACATATACACACCTTTTTTGAAAAGCCCCAGAGGCTGCAACACCTAAGAAAGAGGCACCACTAATCAAACACTGCCATGAAGACCAAGGAACTCTCCAAACAAGTAAAGGACAATGTTGTTAAGAAGTACAAGTCAGGGTTAGGTTATAAAAAAATATCCAAATCTTTGATGATCCCTAGGAGCACCATTAAATCTATCATAACCAAATGGAAAGAACATGGCACAACAGCAAACCTGCCAAGAGACGGCCGCAAACCAAAACTCACGGACCGGGCAAGGAGGGCATTAATCAGAGAGGCAGCATAGAGATCTAAGGTTTTCAGCAGTCGGGACTGGGAAACTAGTCGGAGTTGAGGGAAAGATGGATGGTGCTAAATACAGGGATATTCTTGAGCAAAACCCGCATCAGTGTGTGATTTAAGGCTAGGACGGAGGTTCACCTTCCAGCAGGACAATGACACTTGAGTAGTTTAAGGGGAAACATGTAAATGTGTTGGAATGGCCTAGTCAAAGCCCTGACCTCAATGCAATAGAACATCTGTGGTCAGACTTAAAGATTGCTGGCCACATGCGCAAACTATCCAACTTGAAGGAGCTGGAGCAGTTTTGCAAGGAGGAATGAGCAAAAATCCCAGTGGTAAGATGTGCCAAGCTCATAGAGACTTATCCAAAGCGACTTGGAGCTGTGATAGCCGCAAAAGGTGGCTCTACAAAGTATTGACTTTAGGGGGGTGAATAGTTATGCACATTGACTTTTTATGTTAATTTGTCCTATTTGTTGTTTGCTTCACAATAAAAAAAGAAAACATCTTCAAAGTTGTGGGCATGTTCTGTAAATTAAATGATGCAAATCCTCAAACAACCCATGTTAATTCCAGGTTGTGAGGCAACAAAACCCGAAAAATGCCAGGGGGAGGGGGGGGGGGCATACTTTTGAAAGGCAATGTATATAATATATGATCCGTTTATATAGAGAATAATTAAATATAAATATTTTTCCCAAAGCTATTAATGATTTTTTACAACTAAATCAACATTTAACCAATATTTGATACCTCTTTTCTTCTATGTGAAAACAATGGAATATAATTTTTTTGTACATTCTGGATTTTTATTATTTCATGTTCAGTACTGTATATGTTTTGATTTAAACAATGTTTAAAATCAAGCAAATTAATAAATGGACCTTTTTATCAACATTGTAACCTAGGATTCACACAACTTTTACCCATCTTTCTAACTGAAATTGTGATAAAAATGTGTGACTCTTGGGTGAAAGCCAAATCAGGTATAATAAGGTACCTGTTTGATGCCTAAGGTTCTGCTGCCATTCTTGTCCAGATTGGCCTCATTAGATGTACAGTAAGTGACAACAGCAGCATTTGTCCTTTAGAGTCTTTTTATGGATTTTTGTTTTTATATTATCTATGTTATCACCAATAAATACTACACTATAAGATCTTTTCCTTTATGGTTGGTAATTCCCTTTACTTGGGAGTATTGGGTTCCTTGGGACCAAGCATAGTTATAAAGGAAAGAGAAGTACGGTATATAGGCTGAATTGATTGGATGTTTGATGGATGGATCAATCTATTCCCTGAAAGAGGTGACATTCCAGTAATGAGTGCATTTTGCTGGGCTATTTCATAGCAATAATATCTGGTGAGTTTACATTCCTATCTGAGGTGGAGGCAACACAAAGTGGATCCACTATTGTGGTGAAGGATTTTCTCAGGATTTTCATATCACTGGATATTTATACTACTTATAATTTACTTTACATAGTTGGATATATTCTTTGTGCATGGGTGTAATATTCTTTTGTGTTGTTATATGTTTTGTGAGTGCTGCAAATTTCTAACTTGTGTTAAGTTAGGGTTGTTCACTCATTGCATGCAGCTTTTGAATACCACTAGGTGCTGACACATTTTTTGATTCACTATTTAACATGCACCAAAAACTGTCTATATGAGGATCTACCTAATAGGATAAAATGATTCTAATGGTAAGCTCTCACACTACATAATTGTTGCAGATTTTTGTTGCTAATTTTGTTAAAAACAGCTCAGAACTCAAACAAAAATCAGTCTTATCAGTTTTTAGAAGATTGAATCTCACCATGTTTGAGAATGTTTAAGAGCCCCTTTATCAGGCAAACTGTGACCAGAGGATGTTCAGATGTTCAAGAATGCTACTAATGTCTTTAGATGTCTGCGTGGCTAGTGAACATTTAATGTTGATCCTGTAATATAAAATATAGGCTGGTAAGGTACAGCATACATAGGGTAAGGTCTGTATTGGCAACACACAGTGCATTGAAAAAGTATTCACACCCCTTGAAATTTTCCACATTTTGTCATATTCAAAAAGCGTAAATGTATTTTATTGGGATTTTATGTGATAGACCAACACAAAGTGGCACATAATTGTGAAGTGGAAGGTAAATGATATATGGGTTTTAAATTTTTTTTTTACAAATAAATATCTATGACGTGCATTTGTATTCAGTCCCCTTTACTCTAATATCCCTAACTAAAATCCAGTGGAACCAATTGTTTTCAGAAGTCACCTAATTAGTAAATGGAGTCCACCTGTGTATAACTTAATCTCAGTAAAAATACAGCTGTTCTGTGAAGCCCTCAGAGATTTGTTAGAGAACCTTAGGGAACAAACAGCATCATGAAGGCCAAGACAGGTCAGGGATAAAGTTGTGGAGAAGTTTAAAGCAGGGTTAGGTCATACAAAAATATCCCAAGCTTTGAACATCTGATGGAGCACTGTTCAATCCATCACCTGAAAATGGAAAGAGTATGGCACAACTGCAAAACATGGCCGTCCACCTAAACTGACAACTTATAGTCATGCACTCAACAAATCTGGCCTTTATGAAAGAGAGCAAAGAAGAAAGGCATTGTTGAAAGAAAGCCATAAGAAGTCCCGTTTGAAGTTTGCGAGAAGCCATGTGGGGGATACAGCAAATATATGGAAGAAGGTGCTCTGGTCAGATGAGACCAAAATGGAACTTTTTTGGCCTAAAAGTAAAACGCTGTGTGTGGCGGGAAACTAACACTGCACATCACCCTGAACACACCATCCCCACCGTGAAACATGGTGGTGGCAGCATCATGTTGTGGGGATGCTTTTTTTCAGCAGAGACAGGGAAGCTGGTCAGAGTTGATGGGAAGATGGGTGGAGCCAAATACAGAGCAATCTTAGAAGAAAACCTGTTCGAGTCTGCAAAAGACTTGAGACTGGGCCAGAGGTTCACCCTCCAGCAGGACAATGACCCTAAACATACAACCAGAGCTACAATGGAATGGTTTAGATTAAAGCATATTCATGTGTTAGAATGGCTAAGTCAAGGTTCAGACCTAAACACACTTAGGAATCTGTGGCAAGACTTGAAAAATGCTGTTCACAGACACTATCCATCCAATCTGACAGAGCTTGAGCTATTTTACAAAGATGAATGGGCAAAAATGTCACTCTTTAGATCTGCAAAGCTGGTAGAGACATCCCCAAAAAGACTTGTAGCTGTAATTACAGTGAAAGGTGGTTCTACAAAGTATTGACTTGGGGGGCTGAATACAAATGCACGCCACACTTTTCACATATTTATTGGTAAAAAATGCTGAAAACCATTTATCATTTTCCTTCCACTTCACAACTATGTGTCACTTTGTGTTGGTCTATCACATAAAATCCCAAAAAAATACATTTACATTTTTGATTGTAACATGACAAAATGTGGAAAATTTGACTTTAACCACTTCAGCACCGGAAGGTTTTCCTGACCAGGCCATTTTTTGCAATACTGCACTTTAACTGACAATTGCGCAGTTGCGCGACACTGTACCCAAGTGAAATTGAGGTCCTTTTTTCCCACAAATAGAGCTTTCTTTTGGTGGTATTTGATCACCTCTGCGTTTTTTGTTTTTTGCGCTATAAACAAAAAAAGACTGACATTAAAAAAAAAAAACAACAAAAAAAAAAAAATATTTTTTACTTTCTGCTATACATATGCAATAAAAAAAGTAAAAAATCTAATTTATTCATCAATTTAGGCCAATATGTATTCTGCTACATGTTTTTGGTATAAAAAAAAAAAAAAAAAAATCCCAATAAGCGTGTATTGATTGGTTTGCACAAAAGTTTTAGCATCTACAAACTATGGGATAGATTTATAGACTTTTTATTTAATTTTTTTTTACTAGCAATGGCATCGATCAGCGATTTTTAGCTTTTTGCTTTTTGTGGACCAGTGACACCAAAACAGTGATCAATGGTAAAAAAAAAAAAAAAAGCGCTGTCACTGTACTATAGACATTGGCATTGAAGGGGTTAATGTCAGGGGCGAACAAGGGGTTAAATGTGTTTCCTCGGAGTGCTTTCTAACTGTGCGGGGGATGGTTTAACTGTAGGAAGACAGAGATCCGTGTTCCAACTTTTCAGAAAAAAAAAATGGGGGTTATTTCGGAAAGGCAAATCCACTTAGCACTACAAGTGCAACCAGGGGTGGACTGACAACTCATGGGGCCCCCGGGCAATAGGAGATTATGGGGCCCCCAGGCAATAGGAGATTATGGGGCCCCCAGGCAATAGATCATGGGGCCACACAGTATACACACACACACATACAGTATACACACACAGACACACAATATACACACACAGTATACACACACAGAATACACATACACACACTGAAAAGGTACTGGAGGGGCGGGGCAGCTATAATCTTGGGATTTTTTTTAAAAAACACAGATTTTTACATACTGTCCCTGGTTTTATTGAGGCTGGCAACCCTGATGGGGCCCCTTAGTGGCATGGGGTCCTTGGGCAGTGCCCGAATGGTCAGTCCGCCCCTGGTGCAAATTACAAGTGCAAAGTGCACTTGAAATTGAACTGAAAGTGCACTTGGAAGTGCAGTTGCTGTAAATCTGAGGGGTAGATCTGAAATGAGGGGAAGCTCTGCTGATTTTATCATCCAATCATGTGCAAGCTAAAATGCTGTTTTTTATTTTCCTTGCATGTCCCCCTCAGATCTACAACGACTGCCCTTCCAAGTGCACTTTCAGTGCAATTTCAAGTGCACTTTGCATTTGTAGTGCAAAGTGGATTTGCCTTTCGTAAATATCTCTCCCCCAATATCTCTGTCTTCCTTACTTGTTTACAAAGGTAAACCGCTGTTCTGCCTCTCTCCGAATGGTCAGCGGGTTTCCGCCAGACATCGGGTCCGCCGGACCCACTGATTGGCTCCTGCTGTGTCCAATCACAGCGGGAATGGGGCTCCGGCGGCGCGTGCGCATCCCAGAGTACAGGTATGTGGTTTCGCGCATAAGGGCCACTCTGCCACAGTATATGTACATGGGGCGGTTCTTAAGTGGTTATTCTGTGCGTACACTATCATATCTTGCATAAGGATATACCTACTACTGGCTTGTTCTACCATACTTTAAATTTGAGACAGCAAAGTATTGTAGAGGGTGGAAGAAGGATAGAGCCCAATTTCCCAATTTCCCTTAGGCATTAATAAAGTATTCTGTATTCTGTAAAAGAGGCACAACATCATAAGTATGCAATGGTGAATCTATGAGAACTGGTGAATTCATAGGGAGAAATGCAGGTGGCTGTCACAATGTCAAAAAGTGCACAGCTTTAAAGAATGAGTCACACAGCAAGAGCTTGCAGATCCAATGAGCTCCTGTTGAATATAGAAACTTGCTATGTAAGAAGGTTCCTCAAATAGTGCATATGGGACATTTATGAAAACTACTGAAATGGAATTTAGAATACTATCCACATACCTTTCAAGTAATCGAATCCTCTTTGACTTTACTTTCCTCTCTGCTATGTCATTGTTCTTAATTGTTCATTTTAACATAAACCAAGGGACAGATGTATAAAAAGTGTTCTAAAACACAGTGTTTCCCAACTAAGACTCCAGAGATTATAGTTGGAGGCTGATATGAATATGAAATTGTATTGTCTGCACACTGTTCCCCCGCTATCTCCCCAGCTGGGAATTAAAGCACATTCTACCAGGGCTCAAGCCACTACATGGGCAGAAATAGCTGATGCCACCCCAAATCAAATTTGTAAGGTGGCTACGTGGTCAAGTTACCTTACGTTTGTCCGTCATTACAGATTGGATCTTCTGTCAGCAAGTGAACAAGCTATTGGCAGAAAGGTCTTGCAGGCTGTGGTCCCTCCCTAAGTGGGTAAGTCTCTATTATCCTCTCAAGGTGCTGTCCTGAAAGACGTTAAGGGAAAAATCAAGTTGGACTTACCGGTAACTTGTTTTCCAAGAGTCTTTCAGGACAGCAGCAACCCGCCCTTATTGTATTAAATTATTATGCTGTGACTAACCATATTCTGATTATGTGTTCCAGCTTGGGCCGGAGGTTCTCTACTACTACTGATATTTTTGGCTGATAGAAAAAAAAAACAAATATAGGTAAATTCACTAAAGGACAATAGGCTATTCACTTTGCAAGAACATTGTTACTATGGAATGTGGTGCAAATTAACAAAATACACAATCCCGTGCAAAGGAAAAAAGAAAATAGTGATTATGTTTGCACATGAGTGGATGATGGAAGTCAGCAGAGCTTCAGCTCATTCACTAAGCTGCTGAAACTTTTCCTTGCAAAGCGAACAGCCTATTTGGCATTATTAAATCAACCTCATAGTGTTAAAAAAAAAAAGAAAAGAGAAACATCACATTTAAAAGTTTTAATTCTTACAATGTACAAAATGATTATGGTTTCCATGTATCTTTATAATCATAATTAAGCAAAGCACAGTACTGTTTTTGCTAAGCATATTTACCATCCAGAGGAATAAAAGAAATAGATGCCATGATAAAATGCACGGTCAAGAAAATCTTCTACTGACGCATTGTATAATAAAGAAAAATGACAAAACTGTTTGAGGTGTGATAAAGCTATACCCTATTTACACTATCAATAAACAGCTTTCATGAGTGGATCTGAAGGACAATAAAATACACCTATAAAAAATAAGAATTGTAATAAAAAATAACAAATAAGGCCAAAGGCATTTTCTCCTGACCAGTATAAAAGTGGGGATTATTCCTCAGCTTGGAGAATATTTGCTTTAAAATCTTTTTTTTAATTATGATTTTAAATGATCATTTGTAGAACAGTGAACATTTTCTTATATATCTAGACATCAAAGTTGACGTTTTACCCACATTTTTGGTATGTGGTGCAGACGGTACCTATCCTTCTTCCGAAGGCTTATTTGCATAAAATGACAACATCTGGTTTGTCAGATAAGGGTACTCACCGAGGCCGAGATGCTGAGAGCGGTAACCTCTTGCGACTAAGCGCACGCCACTCCTGGAGACGGTGCAGGGGGTGAAGGGCACAAAGAGGCACGAGTCACCAGCAGGCTGGGCAGGTCTTGCGTGAAGGTCACCGGCAGGGAGACAGCTGTGCAGGACTGGAAGATGCTGAAGCTCAAGAAGGAGGATAAACAGCTGATCCAACAACAGGCTGGGGGTCAAACACCGTTGACTAGCAAGAGTCTCTAGATAGGCAAAAACAGTCTAGTGCAAAGGACTGTTAGCAGGTCTGTCAGCAGGCTGATGACTTAGTACAGAAGATTGATAGCAAAGTCTGTAAAACAGGTCGAGGGTCAAACACAGGTAACTGGAAGCAAAGTCTGTGAGCAAGCCAGGGGTCGAGCACTGAAGACAGTAGCAGGCTTAGGGTCAGTCACTGGAGACAGGAAGCAATATCCGTAGACAGGCCAAGGGTCAAACACAGTAAGCAAGTGGAGAAGTCCGGGAGGCAAGCCGAGGGTCAGATGCAGTTAGAGATCAGAGCAGGTCAAGGTCAATCTGGGTCACAACAGGTAATCAAGAATCAGGATACAAAGCAGGAAACACACGGGGAGCTAAAAGACAAACCAGCAATCTGGTGATGGCACAGAGTGGCTTTTATAGGCCAGTGGGAGGCTCATGTTGTGCGTGCTATTGCGTATGCTGTTCCTCTGAATCACGCACGCACATTAGCCGTTTCGCTGAAGTGCACACAAACATTAGCCGTTTAGCCAAATTGCGCACACGCATTAGCTGTTTTGCTGTATTGTGCCCAGGGATGCGCCGGAGTGCCGCTCTACCGCGCATGTGCGAAGGAAGGCAGCGATATTGGCGAGACTGGTACTTGCCTCTTTCCTGACATGGTTTCTAGGTTCATCTGGCATAACACTCCCCCTAGGACTAGGCATTCCAGTTTGACCACATGTAGGAAATTCCCATTTTTGGCCCAATGGGAGTGTGACTGTGATGCATACTTTTCAGCGGAGGATTGGCTTAAAGAATAAGTTCACCGTTTCAAAAAAAATAATACATACACATCTTTAGTAAAGGTGTCAATTTTTTTTTTTTTTATTGGGAGCCCGTTAAGCATTGTACCCATGATGAGCAGATGGTGGGTGCTATGCAGGGCTCTTGCAGACTCTGTGTGTAAGCTGTCTGCTATGGGCAGGCAGTTACACACTAACAGGAAGCCTCAATGAACTACCTAGAGTGCTCAACAGCGCCCTGGTAGTTCATGGAGAACTACAACCCGACATCTGCAAAGGCTGTCGGTAGTTGTAGTTTGACATCCACAGAACTCTGTGAATGAATGACGTGGCTGGGTGGAGCCCCGCATAGCAATGTCTTTTTTGAATTGTGACAACAGACACAGGGAGAAGATTCCCGATCTGCTATCACAGCGGGGACTCGGGGGGAGGGGGGGCGTACGCAGTTGCAGCAGTAACATGTTACATGTTACACCCTGAATACGAGTGTAACATGTTAAAAAAAGTGAACTTATCCTTAAAGGCATTCAATCTGACGCATTACCTTTCTATGCCCTGCAATGCACAGGAACGTAATTACAACATTTTAACGCATTGGTATTATTGTCCATCTACACTCTCAAAGATGTTTCCAACTATAACAAATATTTGCTGTCGGTGCAATAGACATGAGGGTACTTTCTATTTTTTCATTTATTTTATTTTGATCTGTATAATGATTGTTAACTCACAAATTATCAAAATACCCCAAAGGCAGCTTTACTGACTATGATTCCTGGTACAGGGAAATCGGTGAAACGTTCAGATTTTCGACTCTTTTCTAATTGCTGCCCGGCAACTTATCCCTCTGCATTGGAAGGCACAGGTTGTCCCTTCACTGGTAGAATGGTTTGAAATTTTGAGCTAACTTATACTGATGGAACGTAAGATTGCTCAAGATACTGGTACAACAAAGCAGTTTTTTTTTTTTTTTTTTTATAAATCTCTTTTTATTTGAAAAAGTTATCCAATACAGCACATACAAAAAGAAAAAAAGGACAAAGAGCAGAAAAAAAAAACAGGGTACATAAATTGGGACTATCACTAAAAACGTCAGCACAGTAAGGTCAGGTATTCCCATAAAATTCTCTACATCCGATATATACCAATTCCAATATATCTATACGCTGTACCTCTCTGGAAGCATGAAAAACATTATTTTATTTCCCCCTGTTCCCCCCCCCCTCTTTCCCTCCCCTCACCCCCCATGTATCCTCACAGATGTTCTGCAACCCTCTCATCCTGTGCCTTCCTTACTCCACTCATCCGTCACTCACCCAGTCCAGCCATGCTTTCCATATTTTCTCAAATTTCTTATAATTACCCCTTTTCTTATAAATATATTTTTCTCTACAAACCACCTCCCCCACTGCATTTACCCATTCTGTCAATGTTGGGGCCTCCTTCCTCTGCCAATGCCGTGCGATGAGCCTCTTTCCCTGAAACAAGCATCTGTCCCTTGCCGTCTGCACATCCTTTGAGATCCTTCCCTCCCCCTCCAAGCCCAGCAGGCACTCCCCCGCCTCCACCCTCAGCGATGTCCCAAACACTAAGTTTATTTTTCCCACTATCCCTTCCCAATATCTATGCAACTTGGGGCAGCGCCAGAACATGTGGATCAGATCCCCATGTCCCACTCTGCATCTCTGACATTTCGCGTCAGGTCTCCTGCCCCACTTGAATAGCTTCAGAGGTGTGTAATATGCTCTATGCAGCAAGTACAAATGAGACATCACTTGTGAGGGAGAGAGAGTGACCCTGGGGCCCAGCGCCAAGGCCTGATTCCATTGATCATCAGACATTATGCCCACATCTTTTTCCCATCTAGCCCTGTTTTTATTTTCGATCTGGCCTTCTTGTGCTGTTACTTTCAAGCACCCATACATGTCCGAGATCAGACCCTTTGTAGATCCCGCATCAATCAGCCTTCTCAAAAAGGTCATTTCACACCACACTGGCATTTCCTTCCCAAATTGTGCCTCCAGGGCGTGCCTGAGTTGCAAATATTTATAAAATGACCTGTTGGAGATCGTATACTCCTCTACCAGTTCCTGGAAGGACTTTAACCTCCCTGCCCTATATACCTGTACCAGGTAATGGATGCCCATATGATCCCATTCCTCTACACGCCCCATTTTCTTAAGCTCGTTAAGGCTATTATTATCCCAAAGTGGCGAGAATTCCGCAAAACCCTCATATCCCAGAATTTTTTTAGCCTGTACCCAGACTCTGCTCATCAACCGGATAGTGGGACATTTGGTACAGAATGAGTCTGCCTCTAACCCTTCCGCCACCGTATCGTGTCTGGTGTCGTTCAATAAGATGCTACCCCCTACTCCTGCTTCTCCTGGCCTATTACTACCTCCCATTTGCTGCAGTTGGGCTGCCAAGAAGTAACCTCGTGGATCTGGTACCGCCAGACCTCCTTTCTCCTCTGGTCGCCGCAGCGTCTCCAACCCAATCCTGGCCACCCCTTCCTTCCAAATAAGTTCTCTAAATATGCTGTCCAGTTTTTTGAACCAGTGCTTGGGGATCCAAACAGGAGAATTCTGCATAACATATAGGATTTGAGGTAGCCAGACCATTTTGATCAAATTGCAGCGCCCGGCGACCGAGAGGGGTAAACGTCTCCATACTTGACACTTCTGTTTAAGTTTCTTCATCAGTGGGACTAGGTTTTCAGATATATACTGGCTTGGGTCTCTGGTAATATTAATTCCCAGATATTTCATATGCCTAACCACTTGGACCTGGGATGCCTGATATGGGAGAGGCTCACACAGGGTATCAATGGGCAAAATCACCGATTTCTCCCAATTGATTAACAGCCCAGAGAAATTTCCGAACTCCCTCACTATCCTCATAGCTGTTTCCAGTGACTCTTGCGTATCTGCCAAAAATAATAAAATATCATCGGCATACAAGGCCACTTTATCCACCCCTTTCTTCCTCTTGAATCCCTGTATGCCCTGTGCCATCCTTAGAGCCACTGCCAAGGGTTCAATTGCCAGTGCGAAGAGCAGGGGGGACAAGGGACACCCCTGTCTCGTGCCCCTGCTCAGCTGAAACCCCTCCGAGCATTGCCCATTGATTTTTACCTTGGCCCTTGGTTCACTATACAACAATCTTAGCCACCGAGCAAACCCGGGGCCAAGCTGATACTCCGCTAGTACCTTCCATAAGTAATGCCATTCCAGGGAATCGAAGGCCTTGGCCGCGTCTAGTGAGAGAATTGCTCTCCTACCGCTATTTTCTATGGGGATCTGCATATTAAGGTATACCCGCCTTATATTGGTGCTTGTGGATCTGTTTGGGATAAACCCAGACTGATCCGGGTGTATTAGTTTAGGGATTATTTTGTTAAGCCTTGCAGCCATTACTTTGGCAAGGATCTTCACATCCGAGCACAAAAGCGATATGGGCCTGTATGAGGACATATCTATTGGGTTCTTCCCTTCTTTTAACAGAAGTATTACTATGGCTTCTGCCATGGAGGGGGGCAAGGCCCCCTCTTCCTTAGCCCCATTGAATACTTTCAGCAATAAGGGTAACAATACCTCCCCATATTTTTTATATACTTCTATAGGCAGGCCATCCGGGCCTGGGGATTTTTGAGCCGCCATATCTCCAACCGCACTCTGCAGTTCCTTAAGAGTCAGTGGGGCATCCAACATTTCCCGATCTACCTCTGATACCGGGGTTATCTCCAACCCCTCAAAGAAGCTCTGCATTTCCCCCTCTACATTTACCCTGGAGGAACTATATAACTTCTCAAAGTACATTTTAAATTCATTTACTATATCCGGAGTGTTTTTTCTTATCTCTCCTTCCCTCCCTATAATTGCCGGTACTGCACTCGGGGGGCCGTTTGCCTTGATTATCAGAGACAGAGCTTTCCCTATCTTCTCCCCCTCTCCAAAAAAGCTCAGTCTCTGAAAGGATCCTATCTTTTCTGCCTTCTCCCGGAGCACCCTACTGTACTCTTCCTGCCTCCTCACCCAGCACTCGTGGTTGACCTGGGATGGTGTTGCTACATAGTGCGCCTCCGACAGTCTTGCATTCTCTTTAGCTTCCTTTTCAACAGCTCGAGACTGTTTTTTGACATGCGCTATTCTCTGGATTAAGGCTCCTCGAATATATGCCTTCAGGGAATCCCAGACCACCCCAAGTGAGGCCGATCCTAGGTTTATACTAATATATTCTGAAAGCCCTTCCATCATTTTCTCCTCCTCTCCTATAAGTTCGAGCCAAAAGGGATTAATCTTCCAGCTCCCCCTGCCATACTGTCCCCCCACTCTCACGGAGGCAATAACCGGGGTATGGTCCGAAATGCCTCTTGGCTCATATACTATCTCTTCTACTACATTTAGAGCCTCCTCATTCCCCAGTATGAGATCAATTCTAGACAGGGTGGCATGAGACCTGGAGTGACACGAATACTGCCTCTCTCCAGGATGCCTCCTTCTCCAGATATCTACCAGTCCTAGCTCATCACAATACTGAAGAAGGGGACTCCTGCTGGCCTCTCCCACTCCAGGCTTTGGCGGGAATCTATCTATGCTCCCATTCATCGTCATGTTAAAATCTCCCAATGCTATTACCGGTGTCCCAGGGAATTCTGCTACAAACCTGGCTAAATCCTCCATTACCTCTGTGCAAAATGGGGGGGGGATATACACATTCGCCAGTATATATCTTCTATTTTCTATTGAACAGGAGAGGAAAATATACCTTCCCTTTTCGTCTACCCTACTCTGCCCGCAGGAGAAGGCCAGCTCCGTACTTATCAGTACACTCACCCCTCTCGAATATGATGAGTGGGTAGAGTGAAACTGCGTCCGGAACTGTTTGTTGCTTAAAGTTTCACATGTGTCCTTCACCAAATGCGTCTCCTGCAGGCAGAGTATCTTGACGTTCCCCTTTTTGGCTATTGAAAAAATGATTTGTTTTTTGAGCTTATCTTTTACTCCTCTTACATTCCATGAGCATATATTGATCCTTTTACCCGTATCTAAAATTTTACCCCTCCCTCCTTTAACGCTCCTGGACCCTTCTATCTGGTACCATTATGCTATTTTGATCCCCTATCCGGACTAATCTCTCATTATAAATGCAGTAAGGGGGCACATAGCATATCTCCCTATCATTTACCCGCCCCATTAATCTAACAACCTGAATCCACTCATATCCACTCACACCACTCCCCAGCCACCACCTCTGATTATATGCATGCCTCTTCCCCCCCACCCCCCCTCCCTCATTCCCCCTCTCCCTCCCAACCCCCCCCCTCATCCCCCCCTCCCCACCCTCCCTCCCCCACCCCACCCCCATGCCCACTTTGGGGCCTAACCCTCGGGCTTCTATTGTGACCTTCGAAAAACTTTTTGAGGTTTAAGAACAAAGAAGAAAAAAACCATGAACTGAATCCAGTAGGGGGGGACTTTCCCCCTCTTGGAGAAAAAAGGAAAAAAAAAAAAAAAAAAACAAAAACCCAAACATGTATTTTGTGCTGTTACCTTGTGCATACATTGTGCATTTTTCTCTATAGATACTTTCTATTACTATTTACTTAATCCCCAAAAAAAAAAAAAAAAAAAAAAAAAAAACATGTATTTTGTGCCATTACCTTGTGCGCAATTTGTGCGTTTTTACTCTATAACTATATTATATTACTATTTGTTACTATCTACTTAGTCCCCCTGGGGATACAGAATACACACAAAAATATAAAAAAAAAAAAAAAAAAAAACAAAAAAAAACAAAAAAAACAAAAAAAAAAAAAAAACAAAAAACATGCATTTTTGTGCTATTACCTTATACATAAATTGTGCATTTTTCTCTATAAATACATTATATTCCTGTTTACTTAATCCCCCCCTCCCCCCTCCCCCACTCCGCTCGCCATTTATCACATCAAATGAGAAAAAAAAAGTCCAGTGAGAAAATGACCCAAAAATAATACAAAAAAAGAAATAACAGAAGATAATTCCAAACAGCCCTCAGTTTCCCTCTCCTCTCTTAATTCTTTCCTCAATGTCCTCCAACCAAGTTGACACTTCATTAGGGGTAGAAAAAAACCTAACTTCTCCCAGAGCCGAGACACGCAGTCGCGCCGGGAACAACAGCGCATAGTTAATTTTGAGTTGCTGAAGCTTGCGCTTACAATCTCCGAATTTGGCTCTTTGCCTCTGCAGCTCAGGGGAGAAGTCCGGGTAAATTGAAATCCTGACTCCATTGTGCTGGATGTTCCTTAGCTCTCTTGCCTTCTGTAAAATAGTAACTTTGTCCCGGAAACACAAAAGCTTAAAAATGAAGGGTCTAGGGTGGCCTCCTGGTGCTAAGGTCTTGGGACCTATTCTATGTGCCCGCTCGATAGCAAATGTAGCAGAAAATGAGTCCCTGCCGAACTTCTCCCTCAGCCAGTTCTCCATGAATTGAATGGGGTTGTTCCCCTCACAGCCTTCTGGGAGCCCAAGCACCCTCAGGTTCTCTCTGCGTAGCCTGTTCTCCATACTGTCCATTTTCTGTAAGCAATCCCTTAGTTGGATTTTCATGAGTGCCACCTCTTGCTTTAGTGGGTACACATCATCCTCCATTTGGCTGAATCTCTCCTCAAGTGCTGTTGTGCGAGTGCAAACTGTGCGCACTTCCCCCTTAACAATAAGCAGTTCATCTCTAATGCTTTTAAATTGCTCAGACAGCTCGGTGATTGATTGCTTGCAAGTGTTAACAGCTGTGAGGATATCCTGCAGGGATGGCTCCCTCTCACCCAAGCCACCCTGGCCTCCCCCTGCCGCCCCTTCCAGGCCCAGGACCTGTTGTTTATCCAGGGTCCCTCTTGCGACTGAGCCTGCCAATGGTATAGTTGATGGGATAGCTGTCAAAGTCCCGTTTTCCTGGGTCAGACTTCTCCTCCCTGGGTGGCCCGCCTGTTGTTGGCCCCCCCCTAGGCTATTGGGTTTG
Source organism: Lithobates clamitans (assembly GCA_037952925.1). Lineage (NCBI taxonomy): Eukaryota > Metazoa > Chordata > Amphibia > Anura > Ranidae > Lithobates > Lithobates clamitans. Next base: position 6,969,985 of record JBBGZY010000178.1, on the reverse strand, counting down.
TTAGGGGTTTGATTTGGGGTGTGCGCAAAGCGCTCTAGTTTGGTGGCTGCTTGATTCCCCTTCTCCTTGGCGCTGCGGGTTCCGAGACCCCCTGACCCTTGTTGGGCTGGCCCATCCTCCATCCCCTTCTTCTTTGACATATCTGACAGTGTGATGCTTTTTTTTTTTTTTTTTTTTTTAATGCACAGTACTAGTCCCTTGCCCTGAGACCTGGACCTGTATAGCCACCCCCCCCCCCCTGTCAAGCTTTCAATGATAGAGTCTTTTCCAGCTGAGTTTTTGTGCTGTGGGTATACACACAGCGACTCACCCCTCCAGTGTTCCGGGTGGGATCCTCTGCTGCTCCGACCTTCAGGGGGGTTTTCAGCGCTATCTGCTGCCTGCTCAATCCCAGGTGTCGGCGCCCTCCTCTCTCACAGGTACAGGCGCCGTCGATGTTGTCCTCGGGAGAGCAACATGCAGCTGGTGCAGCTTAGTGCGGTAGTCACGTCCACAGCGGCTTCTCTCAATGCTCCGGGCGTTCAGCCTCCTGGAGCTCGCTATGTCGGAGACGGAGCTAGGGGAGAGGGCTGGATTCAGTCACGGCGTCCTCTCTCACCCCTCACCTCAACATCCGGTCACGCCCCCATCGTCAGGTCTTGGCCCAGGTTTTAGCCACAGCCCAACAAAGCAGTTTAGTGCAGCATGGATGGCTTGGTGAGCGTTTGTTGAAACGCCTAAATTGAAACAATATTTTTCTTAAACACTCTGTTCTCTTGTAAGGTTGGTTTACATTTGGATGCGATCATGGGACCTAAGCTGGATGTTCCCCCTTTCCCCCCTCTTTCAGCCTCCCCCTTTTTTCCCCTCTATTCTCTCTTCTTTCCAACTTTTGTATTCTCTGCCTCCCTTCTCTAATACTGCCGTTTGACATGTGGAGGTTCCTTTGAGATTACATTTTATTTCAGGTCCTTCCACTGCGATACCATGTCGTATGTATTTCATAGGTTATTTCATAGGTTATCTGTTTTATTTATAATCTTTTGTACCTTCTTGTTTTTATAATGCTGATGCATTCCCAGTGTTTTCAGACATGACCTGTACTGGACATTGTTTGCCTCCTACTAATAAAAACTGATTTGCACAAAATTATGTACAATTATTTGCTTTAAACTGAACTTGTGACCAGGCTATGTATATTTAAACAAATCTGTCACAGCCAGATTGCCCCAAATTTGTCTCTGAAACATAGGAAGCAAGCTACTTGACTTTCCAAAAACCTCTCAGGGCCTCTTCAGAAACACTTTTAGGAGAGTCAATCTATTGTTCCCCCAATGTTTTCAGTGGCTCCTTCTGCTGACCCCTGGGTTACTACAGGATATGATAATGACATGTTGGTGGGAGGAGCCCCTGAGTGCAGTGGGGAATCAAGAAATGTACACTCCCATAAGTGTCAGTTTCACTGATCTCATCACTGGGGTGGCATTCAGTAGCACGGGCAGTGGGAGAAATTTTTAGGCTTATTTGATTTTAGTGGCAGAAAGTAGATTCACTTTTTAACAAGGCCTAAATACCCTCAGTAGCTTCAGGTGATGGATTAATTCAAGGAATTCTCTTAGCAACTCAGCTTACCCTGGTCCCCCCTTGAGAGCACTTACTCTTTGCTTACATTAGATATTAGAAGGGCTAAAGGTTGCTGGAAAGCAGAGGTGCGGGTTTAACTGAATAAATTGTTTGCAGTTTACCATTCCTGTTTATTTTCTGTTTGTAATCCTGCAAATAACACATTTCCTGTCCTAGGGTGGCTACACTATTGTATCTGTGGTGGGTGCCATGATTGTCATCCTAGGCTGCTTTCCTGATTTGGACTACAACCACATCTTATTCTTTTCATCTCCATTATAGGGGGCAGAGGAATTTTTATTTTAGCTTGGAAGATTGGTGTTGTGTTACACTATGTGATTTATTATGCTCTGTGTCTTTAAGCTTTGTTCCCTTCTGTCTAGCTGAACTCTCTCTCCTGCCATAGTTCTGTATTTTCCCCTCCCCTTCCTCTCTCTGATTCATTGTGCTCAGTATACCTCATGGTGTAACATCTTTACATGTGGCTTACAACACCAACGTTTTTCTACCTATGAATATCCATCATTAAATGGAACATTCTAAAGGATACATCGTCTGTCTCTCTAACAGTGAGTTATTCATTGAGTTAAGCTGTCTGAATGGATGCAAGGGATAAATAGAACACCAGGTCATGTAAGCTCTATATGAAGCTGGAGATAAAGTTTATTGCTTTGTAGTTGAGTCAGAACAGTAGAAAAATGGAGTTACACAGCCTAATTACAAGATTTCTGCATACAGTACTGATACAGACACGTGGAATCCTCATAACCTGAGTCCAGGCTGCATGGTGTCATATTACAGCACACAGATCCTGCCTGCTTATCACTTAGCCATTGTCTGCCATGAGTTACCACAGCTCTGAATATGAACACACAGCAAACCCAGCACAAGATCCTGAGCAAACTGAGTTACTCAAACGCTCAGTCAAACCAACTTGGAAAGTAATGGAGAATTATGAAGCTTTAAGAACTAAATTGTTTAATAGCTTGAAACTATTTTGGGAGAAGATTGTTTCTGTATCTAGTACAGTGTCTGTTGCATGTTAACTACTGACACTAGAGGGTCGCCATTAAACAACTTTCTGTTTCATATGAGCTCTATCAGCTTACCAGTCACAAGTTCATTAATGTCTTACAAAATATGAACACAGCAGGTTCACTGTAGGAATTAAAGAATTTCAAGGCACTTAATCTAGAAAGAGACAGTTTCATCCAGCAAACCAAATTAAAGGCAGAAGCAAAGATAGAGCTGCTACGGACACTGCATCTCACAGATCTGTTTCCACCAGACATTCTAAAAAGTCTTCTAGAAGTCATAGTTCAAAATACTTAACAGTCAGTGTGTGACTTATTAGTGCCCGCGCTGAAGCGGAAGCCAGCAAGGCGGAGGTCGCATATGCAGAAAAGAGGGCAGAATTGGAAGCTCAGACCAATAATCAAAGAGCAACAATAGAAATCTTAAACGAACAGTGTAAACATGATGCAGCTATGGTATAGCTAAGGGTCCTAGAGCAAGCTATCAGTGCAGACGAAGGTGCAAGTGAGAAAGACAGCATCAACCTAAACTTAGCAGATATGGAAGATCACCTCAAATGCACTAAAGACTATGTCCTAAGCCACTGCAGTGTACACTCCATCGTCTCCAATGCTCATGACAATAGAGACTCCTTCACATCTTCAAGTTAAAGAGGTTCCAGCAACTTCCTGCTTGCAAAATCACTTATATGCATTTCCTGCTTGCCTACCTAACCTTCCTTCTTATTTTACAGAGTAATAGAGCAAGCTGCAAGCAAGTCATCAATCTTCAGTCATCGGTACAGCCTTGAATCAACGTACCATTGGAACAACCGACTTCAAGCAAGAAACTTGCCTGAATGCATCTGCTGCACCATATTTCCCTGTGTCCTTTAACAACATCAAAGATAGCGCAATTAGCACCATTCAGCCAACATCATCTCGCATAAAGGTAGAGACAACTGAGACAGCAGAGTATGTGAGGTACATACTTCGCAGAGAGCTCACAAAGACTGGTCTTACAAGTTTTGATGACCAACCTGAGAACTGCAGAAGTTGGAAATGTGCTTTCAGAACTGCAATCAGTGATCTTGACATTACAGCTGCTGAAGAATTGGATCTGCTGATTAGATGGCTTGGTCCTCTATCTGCTGCACGTGTTAAGCCATTAAGATCAGTTTTCATGGACAATCCTACAGCAGGACTCACAGCTGCATGGGAGCAACTAGAGCAAAGTTATGGCAGTCCAGAGGCTATAGAAAATGCCTTGTTCATGTGTCTGGAAACTTTCCCAAAGATATGTGGTAAGGACAACCAGGAGTTCTAGAGACCGAGTGATCTTCTTCTTGAGCTTCAGCTAGCCAAGGCAGACCCAAAATTACCTGGACTCAGTTACCTTGACACTGCAAGAGGGGTAAGCCCAGTCGTCTCCAAGCTCCCGTATGGTTTACAAGAGGAATGGTCTGCACTAGGGTCATCATACAAAAAAGAGAACAAGGTTTCCTTCCCTCCATTCTCTTTCTTCTGCAAATTCATTAGGAAAATTGCAGAGACCAAGAACAATCCAAGTTTTTCCTAAGTGAGTACAGTCTCTTCTCACCCTTTCCTAAGAGTACCAGTCTTCAGGGCAACTATAGAAGCCGTAGAGGCCCAGTATCCGTGCTAGCACAGTTATGGCCACGGACAAACAGAGTAGGAAGATTGAAAACCCTAACAGAGAGTGTCCCATTCACAAGAAGCCACACCCCCTCAAAAAATGTATGGGCTTTAGGAAAAAGCCTCTTGAAGAGCGTAAGGAGCTTTTAAAGACATTTAGGGTATGTTTCAGGTGTTGTGCTTCTACAGAACATTTTGCAAGGAACAGTAATGTGTCCATCAAGTGCATATAGTGTGGCTTCGAAGAACATGTGCAAGCACTCCATCCGCTTAAGCCCAGCTCTGCACAACCTGCTAACTCTCCTCCCAGGTTAATGCATGGTGGGGAGAATAAAGACAACGTGCCTAATTCTACCATAATTTCTTCATCCTGCACTGAAGTTTGTGAAGAAGACCGCTGTGATAAATCCTGTGCTAAAATATGCTTGGTGAACATATACCACAAGGACCAACCAGAAAAGACTCTAAAGGCGTATGCTATCTTAGACAATCAGAGCAATAGATCGCTTGCAAAATCAGAACTGTTTAATCTATTTGAAATAAAAGCGAAGCTCATCCTTACACCTTGGGTACCTGTAGTGGAACTACAGAGGTTTCTGGAAGAAGGGCTTATGGATGCATGGTATCTTCTCTCAAAGGTAACTTGCAATTACCCCTACCAACACTTGTGGAGTGCAATCAGATACCTGCTAACAGGGAAGAAATCCCTACTCCAGCTGCTGCTTTCCACCACTCTCACCTGAAGGTAATAGCAAATGAGATACCACTGCTTGACAAAGATGCTCAGATCCTTCTTCTGTTAGGAAGAGACATTCTGAGAGTTTACAAGGTAAACAGACAAGTCAGTGGACCCCCAGATGCCCCATTTGCCCAGCGCACGGATCTAGGTTGGGTCATCATAGGCAATGTCTGTATAGGCAAAAATAAGAGACCTACTAACATTTCGTCATTCAAGACAAATGTTCTGCCAAATGGCCAAAACACTTACTTTGAGCCATGGGTGAAAGAGAAGATAGCCAGCCACGGATGGCAACATGGTATCTCTGGTAACACAAGCCCTTTCTCCTGCCACAATGACGACTTTGGCTCTACAGTGTTTAATACAACCAGTGAAGATGACATACTGGCTCCTTCAATGGAAGACAAAGAATGAAGCAAGGTAATGGACAATGAGTAAAAGACAACTCCAATAACTGGGTAGCACCCCTACCTTTTCGTCTCCCAAGAGAGAGATTGCCCAACAACTTGCAGCTGGCCATCAGTAGATTCTCCTCCTTAAAGCAAAACTTAAGCAGAAAATCAGAGATGCAAAAGCACTTTGTGGACTTTATGCAAAATATATTTGACAGAGATCATGCAGAGCCTGCACCCCCACTAAAGGAGGGAAAAGAATGCTGGTACCTTCCATCCTTTGGCGTGTATCACCCATGAAAACCAGACCAAATCAGAGTTGTCTTTGATTCCAGTGCTCAGCATGAAGGTGTTTCTCTTAACAACATGCTCCTTACAGGGCCCAACTTGAACAACAGTCTAATAGGAGTCTTGATTCGCTTCAGACAAGAGCCTGTAGCAGTAATGGCAGACATTCAAGAGATGTTTCACTGCTTCATTGTCAGAGAAAACAGAAACTACCTCAGGTTTCTATGGCACAAAGACAATGACATCATTAAGGAAGTTATAGACTATCGAATGAAGGTACATGTCTTCGGTAACAGTCCTTCCCCTGCAGTGGCAACTTATGGGCTAAGGAGAACAGCTCAGACTGGAGAAAAAGAATATGGATCTGATGCCCGTCAATTTGTTGAAAGAAACTTCTACGTTGACGACGCACTCAAGTCTTTTCCAATTGCTAAAGAAGGGATTGATCTCCTCACCAGAACAATGGAGATGCTGTCTATAGCAAACCTTAGACTGCACAAGATTATATCCAACAGCCAGGAACTTATGAATGCCTTTCACTCTGAGGACTATGCCACTAGTCTAAAAAAACCTTGATTTGAGTACAGATGTGCCATCCTGTACAGCGAAGTCTGGGTTTGTTGTGGAACATAAAACAAGACACATTCACCTTCCAAGTGTTAACTTGTGGCAAACCCTTCACTAAGAGAGGAGTCCTGTCGGTGGTGAATAGCATCTATGACCAACTGGGTTTCCTTGCTCCAGTTACCATTCAAGGTAAGATTCTTCTAAGACAGTTATCTACTGAGAACATAGACTGGGATACTCCCTTACCTAGTGAGAATCAACACAAGTGGGAAAGGTGGAAATATTTTTTGAAGTCATTAGAAAAACTTCAGATCTCCCGTTGCTATGTTCCAGGTTCCATTTCATCTGTTAACCGGAGAGAAATTTATATTTTCTCTGATGCATCAGTTGAAGTTATTGCTACAGTAGCCTATTTGAAGACCTCTGAAATGAATGGAGAATCACACTGTAATTTCATCCTAGGCACGGCAAAACTCACTCCCAAACCTGCACATACCATACCAAGACTTGAACTTTGTGCAGCCGTGCTAGCAGTAGAAATTGCCGAAGTCATACAAAATGAAATGGACACTAGAATTGATTCTTTCACCTTCTATATAGACAGTAAGGTAGTACTTGGTTACATATACAGGGTTGAACGTATTAAGAGATTCTCTCTACCAAGTCAATGGCATCACGTTCCTACCGAACCCAACCCAGCTGACTGTGGGACCAGAGCCGTGTCATCTGATGTTCTTCAGGACAGCTTATGGCTGTCAACTTTAAGGTTTTTGTGTGAGGAGTCCTACTCACCCCCGTTGACTCCATGTTGCAGACTCACTTGTCTTTACCACTCACCCATGATACTTTGTCTACCTTTCTCGCTGAATTGTCTGCCATAGTGAATGCAAGACCTTTAGTGCCAGTATCTTCAGATCCTGATGCTCCAGTGATCCTTACTCCAGCTTCGCTTCTTACTCAAAAGATTGGGACTGCTGTAATATCTTCAAGTGGGATCGAACCCCAGGTGTCAATGGAAGCAGGTGCAGCATCTAGCCAATGTGTTTTGGCATTGTTGGAGGAAGGAGTATCTTCATTACCTTCAAGGTTGTAACAAATGGCAAACATCTAAGCCTAATCTTAAGGTTGGAGATCACATCCTTCTAAAAGACAAGGAAGCTTGTCGGAATGAGTGGCCTATGGGTATTTTTACTAAAGTTATGCCCAGTGACGATAACAAGGTCTGGAAGGTGGAAGTCAAGGTAACCAAGGGAGGATCGACGTGTACCTTTACTCAACCAATTACAGAGTTAGTACTCCTTTTGCCAGGTGAGTGACTTATGCAAGGACTAGCCATGCTGTTGGCACAACGGGGAGTACATTGCTGCTATCTTCAGGTTCTACTCGGAAATTTGGAATTCTTGAAGACGTCGTACCACATGTTCTTTAGTCCTGTTGGACTTGTTTATGCTTGCTTGTTGCATGTTTTTCATTACAGGTTCCAGGACATTTAACAGTATTGAACTTTTTGAATATATAAATGTGTAGTTTATGGTTATGAAATCTAAAGATTTCAGACGGGGAGTGTTGTGTTACACTATGTGATTTATTATGCTCTGGGGGTCATTTACTATAACTCCAGGAAGTACTGGGCACTATGGCAAATAATAGAGCCAATTTTAGCCAAATGGAAACAAAACGGCGAATTTGCGCATGAAAATCAGCGATATAAATGGAGAATAAACGCTTGGAAATTCTAAATTGCCGCTAATTAGCGCTTCCGCGTATATACAAATGCCAATTCTTATCAAGTTGTTATATAGCAGTGTACTGTAGCCATGATCCATGTATGTGAAAGAAACATTTTTATGTGAGATGTGCTCTACCTCGTGTGCATCTATTGATGTATGTTGCAATTAGTATTCCTATTTCTTTCCTTCTTTTGCTAACTAATGCAGTTATGAATGATTATTACATAGTAATGTCTGCTATTCTGTAAAGTTACCTGTATTAAACATTTAGGTTACCTATTTGTTGTATGTTGTTTTTTATTTTTTAATTTAGGTGACTATAAAGCGGTAATTATTTATATTCATTCTTTAATCATACTACACTATTATGCAGGTCTCATACTTAGCACAATGGCTTAGTAGTCTGCTCAGATGTCTCCACAGCACTCATGGTACAAGTTCAAATACCAGCCAACCTACCATCCCCCAGCTGTGTTTATTTTTTCAGTGCACAAGCGAATTAAAATGAACAAACAAAAAAATGTAATCTGCCCATTAGTTAGTGTGTGGTGTTTGGAATTTCACACCATAATAGTATTGAATACTTACATATCATTGCATGCATTTGAAGAGTTAATATAATCAGCCAAATTTAAAGTGCATTGGCTAATTGGCATTCACCTATTTTCAGCATATGCTACTTTGGCTAATTGGCTAATAGTCATTTGCTTTTTTTTTCACTAATTCAATCTTTTAGTATTTCTCTGTGGGATTTGAACCCATGAGTTCTTCAAGGTAGAAGTGCTGACTGCTAGCCTATTGGGTGTAGCACAGTCATAAATAGAAAATACATAGAAAATACATAGAAAATACATTCACTAGTGTTTGATGTTTCTTCTCCCCGAGCTGTTTCTCCTGCTGCCACCATCTTCCCCCGCTGATGTGTTCTTCAGCGCAGCCGGTTACCCACTAATAAAAAAAAAAGCCGCTCTTCTTGTGGCGGTCTTCTGTGGCCATCCGATAATGTCACCCGGAGAGTCCGCTCCATGGCTATGTAAGAGACGCCACACAGCGGGTCACAACACAGCAGAGGAAGACCACCATGGAAAAAGAGCAGCTTTTTTTTTATTAGCGGGTAAGCAGCGGTGCGGAAGAAGACAGCAGATGGAGAACATGGCAGCGGCAGGAGAGACGGCTCTGGGAGAATACAGCTCGGGGAGAAGATGGAGGAGGGAGAGACAGCGTCTGGAGAAGATGGCCAAGGGAAGAAGACAGCTCGGAGCTATTTTACAATAAAGGACTTGTCAAAAACCGGCTATTGATTTTTTTTACATTTCACTGCTTTTTTTGGTGAATGGGTAGGGGTAAAATGTACCCTATACCTATTCACATAGGGGGCAGGATCTGGGAGCCGGCTTCCAGATTCTGATAAACCCCCTGCCTGCAAACCGACAACCACCGACCAGGGTTGTCGGGAAGAGGCCCTTGTCCCCATCAACATGGGGAAAAGGTGCTTTGGGGCATGTGGCCTGGTAAGGTTCAGAGGGGGAGGGTGCTCACTCGTCCCCCCCTATCCTGACCTCCAGGCTGCATGCTCGAATAAGGGTCTGGTATGGATTTTGGGGGGCCCCACATCAAATTTATTTTACAATTTGGTGTGGGGTTCCCCTTAAAGTCCATACCGAAGGGCCTGGTATGTACTGGGGGGACCCTACGACATTTTTTTCCTTGAATTTTGGAATTCCATACCATAATATTATTGAATAAGTACATACCATTGCATGCATTTGAAGAGTTAAAATATGGAATAAAGCAAGCTGATGTGCTTTGGCTAATTATGCTTCTGAGTACAATGCACACTTCTAGGAGGTAATGCTGTCAGTGGGATTTGAATTCATGGCTTGAACTTTTGGGGGCAGCAGGGTATACCGCTATGCTACAGAGCTGAGCACTTACCTACAGAGAAAATACATTTACTAATGTTTGATTCAATACAATAATATTTTGCATTTCAGGCATTAATATTATAGTAACAACCATGCTCATGCCGATGTGCCGATGTGGCATTGGCTAATAGGCGTTCGCCTCTTTTCAGCATACGCTGCTGAGTACAATGCAAGCTTTCAGTAGGTGATACCATCTGTGTGATTTTCAGCCATTTGAGCACAATTATATTGAGAACATATGTTTACTAGTGTTTGATGGTGGGACTACTTTATATTCTAGATATAAAATAGTACTCAGCACAGTGACTTAGGCACCTTTCACACTTGTGCAACCTGAAAGTTGCGAGATTTTAATGCGACTTTAAGCAATGCCTGTGTAATCTTGAGGTCTATGGACGCAGGAGTCGCAGGGAAAGACACGCAACTTTCCCACGATTTTGCATCAGCAATTTTGCCGCAATTCCAGGGAATGCCTGTGTAAACTTGAGGTCTATGGACCTCAACTCGCATCAAAGTCAGACCAAAGTAGTACAGGGACTACGTTGAAGTCAGGGTTACTTGAAGTCGCACAGATATGAATGGTACACATTGAAAGTCATGGGGTATGACTTTTCATACGACTCTGATGTCCAAAGTTGCACAAGTGTGACTCAGCCTGACTTTGTCAGCGATTTCAGAGACATCAGTGCACTTTCCTGCACAAATGTCTAGTGAAATCACATAGGTCCCAACTGTTCTCCTTTAAGAAGGTGTCCTATGCCTACCTACTTTTGCTAATAGGTGTCCCTTATACCCATCTCAAAAAGTTGGGAGGTAAGAAATCGCCCCCTGAAGTCGCCCAAAGTAGTGCAGGAACTACTTTTGGGAATTGTTGTGGCGTCGCACCAATTCGGACAGTTCCATTGCCATCAATAGGCGCCGATTTGGCCTACAATTTGACATGTCAATTCAGACCTATGTGAACATGGGTGAAGTTGCATAGATATTAGAGCTGCACGGTTCTGGCCAAAATGAGAATCACAATTTTTTTGCTTAGAATAAAAAGATCACGATTCTCGTGACATAAAATCTTTCACATTATCCCACAAGAAATTGGGCTAACTTTTCTTTTCTTTAAATCATTAAAGTAATTTTTTCCAAAAAAAATTGCATTTGAAAGGCGCAAATACAGTGTGACATAAAATATTGTAACAACCACCATTTTATTCTCTAGAGTCTCTACTAAAAATATATATATAATGTTGGGGGTTTTAAGTAATTTTCTAGCAAAAAAAAAATGATTTTAACCTGAAACCAACAAATGTCAGAAAAATGTTTAGTGTTTAAGTGGTTAAACTTTCCTCACTTACACAGAATTCTATTTAATTGACAAATTGTTACAAGGTTTCTAGTCAAGTTCACTGATAAAGAATGTTCTAAATCTTGGCAGACTTCCTGGTTTTTCGGCTGTGGCTTCAGAAGAGCAGAGAGAGTTCTTTGCAATAGCAAGAATCGTGAAATGCTTTTTTCAAGATCGTAAAGGGGAAAAAAATTACGATGACGATTAATCGTGCAGCTCCAATAAATATTAATGGAAATCAAGGGGGACAACTTTTCATGTGACTCTGAGGTCCAAAGCTCCATGAAAAGTCACCCAAGTGTGAAAGTAACCTAATGCGATTAATTGATAACACCTTTGAATAAGGCCCCATTTGCACAGCTTTGTCATGACTTGAAGCAATGTCTGTGTAATCTTGTGGTGTATGGACCTCAAATTGCATCAGTCAAACCAAGGTAGTGCAGGGACAAATTTGCTACACTTTCAGGATGCACAAGTGACAATAGGGACAAATTCAAAGGTGTTATCCTTGAATCTCATTCACACTGCTGCGACCTGAAAGTCACACTATTTTGCTGCCATTTTGCCGCTGCAACTTGGCCCCAACTTCTGGGAATGCCTGTGTAATATTGTACCCGATATACCTCAAGTCACACCAAAGTAGTACAGGGACTACTTTGAAGTTGGTGCGACTTAAAGTAGCACAGATATGAATGGTTGTCATTGAGAATCATGGGGTACAACTTGCCATGCAACTCAGAGGTCCAAATTTGCTGGAAAATTCGCCCAGCTGTGAAACAAGTCATATATATTTTAATAAAAGGAGCTCTCATTTATACTTGCATAGTCCTTACTGATTTACATCAGCAGAACAAATGCAGAAAGTGATGTGTGCACATGGGACGGAAGCAAATGTGTGGTGATGCCAAACAAATCAATGAACCCCACCCACACCAAATCTAACTATGACATCCACCCCTACATTGATTAAGTACAAGTACATATCCTACACTTACCCGGCCAATGAGCAGCGCCTCCTCTCTGCTAAAGAGACCTCGCCATGTCCACCTAGATTGAGATCCTGACCAGCACAAGAACTTCTGGGTGCATACAATGACTAATTTCCAGGTCAGAAGGTGAAACCACACTTTTGATTGCAGCTGCGAATATTTGATCTCAACCATGATTAGTATTTTTTTATTTTCAGATATGCAAATCTGTATTTCTACATATATTTGAAGGTAAACTTAAGGGAGTTTGCTAAGAAATGGTGTCCCTGGGTTAGCAGCAGGTGAATTACAAAGGCAAAAGGCCCAGTTTGAGCCCAGGTTCACACTGACAGCAGGAGGAAAGCGTACAGCTGAACTCCCACAATTTCATTCCTGCATGTCAGTCCCAACTGTGGGGGCAACATCAGAGACATCGTTGCAGGTTTCTGCACCAATATCAATACAAATCGCACTAATTAGAACAGTGCAATTGCCACAGATTTGACATGTCAAATCACACACCAATGTGAACCAGAGCTGACACATTCAAACACTGCTTATCCACCAGCTGAATTCATTACCTGCAATTCTCCACAGCTGTTATATATAAAGATTCCACCTTTATCATTAACTTGCAGTTGTGCAGAAGCCTAGGTTTACATTGGAGCGATTGGTCATGCGATTTGAGAGATCAAATCGCGTGACTATTGGCAATGGCACTGGCACTGTTCCAATTGATGCAACATTTTTTTTGTGGCACCGCATCAATTTGCTAAAGTAGTTCCTGCACTATTTTTGCCGATTTCAGGTGCGACTTCAATAGACATTTGTGTATGAAGCCACCTGAAATCACGCTGACCTTGCTACTTTGAAATCATGCTACTTCAAGTGAAGTAGCACAATTTCAAAGTAGCATGTGAACCAGGGCAAAGAGATTAGTTTTTTGGTGCACAAATACATATTGAAATAAAATATAAAAGAGATATTGCACTTTCCCAAAACCACCACCCACAAAAACTAAAGAAAGAAAAGTAGAAGGAAAAAAAAAAACCCGACACACAACAAGAGCTCAATGTACTTTTATTTTACCAGCAGAAAAAAAAATAAATTTACATTTACTAGCTTCAAAAAAATTTGGACAGGATATATGGTACTACATTTAGCAACGGAATTTTAAGGGCCCTGCTCATAGGAGCTTACAATCTAAAATTAGACAAAACCTTAGAGTGGACACAGCTTTAATTTCAGTGTATAACAGGCAACACATCACATTATTATCTGAAAGATTATAGAAACATACTTAACAGTCATTCTTACAAAGCATTCCAACATAATATTGCAAAAGACTTATTCAAAACACCCACCACCAGCCCACAATCCACACATACATACATTGGTGACCATGTTCTACTGGAAGCTGCATTTCGGTGTACACAATTAAACGAGATCAAAAATAGTAGGTCAGCAGATGCTTCCAAACGATGTTTGCATGATCAGACAGGAACAATACACACACAACATTGACAGCATGGCCACATAAACCCACTTTTGATTGAAAAAATGCATAAGAATTTCATCAAATCTCCCAATATCATTCCTCCATCACAACAAAAAACCTGACCTTCTCAGGCCAAACGAACCCCCCTACTGCAGGCCTTTATATAAGAGAGGTTGTATTGTTAGTACACTGACACACCCAATAGAAGTACACGCCCACTAGTATCTTTCAATCTGTCTCTTCATGTATGTCTAAAGTGATTGCACCTGATGAGCAGGAACACATAATAGTATTCGCAACTGTGTTAGCCTTGGCTATGTGCATCAAATCTCCAACTACAAGACAAAGATCAAAGTCCATTTGCATCCACATAAACAAAGCAAAAGTTTTCTAAGCATATGTACCTGTGCAGTGAAAACCCTAAAATTTGAAATGTCCAAGTCCCTGGGCATGATTAGTGCTAATAAACATTAACATCAGTCCCTGGCTGCAATGAGCTTCCAATATAAAGTCCAAAATTAACTTTCTTACATTAGAACCTTTTTCGACAGGAGACAAATACGATGCCAGCATGTCTTTAGATTGTGGTGAGAAACCCACACAGGGAGAACATATAAACTTCAACACAAGCATTAGCATGTTGGTGGAAGTGAACCAACATCCCAGGTGCTGCTAGACAGAACTGCTACCCACTTAGCCACCAGGGCAGACCCACACATGTTCTCTGCATCTCTGTGGTGTGAACTAGCCCTAAGTCCATAGCCATGCTCAGTGTCACAAGCAATATACAGTATATTGGCGTAAGTATTGGGATGCCTGCCTTTAAACACACATGAACTGTAATGGCATCCCAGTATTAGTATTGGGTTCAAAACTCATTTGGCCCACCCTTTGCAGCTATAACAGCTTCAACTCTTCTTGTCCACAAGGTTTAGGAGTGTGTCTATGGGAATGTTTGACCATTCTTCCAAGTGCATTTGTGAGGTCAGGCACTGAAGTTGGACAAGAAGGCCTGACCTACAGTCTCCTCTCTAATTTATCCCCAAGGTGTTCTGTTGTGTTGACGTCAGGACTCTGTGCAGGCCAGTCAAGTTCCTCCACCCCAAAATCACTCATCCATGTCTTTATGGACCTTGCTTTGTGCACTGGTCCAAATGATTTGGTGGAGGGGGATTATGGTGCGGGGTTGTTTTTCAGGGGTTGGGCTTGGCCTCTTAGTTTCAGATAAGGGAACTCTTAAGGCGTCAGCATACCAAGACAATTTGGACAATTTCATGCTCCCAACTTTGTGGGGACAGTTTGGGGAAAGCCCCTTCCTGTTCCAACATGACTGCACACCAGTACACAAAGCAAGGTCCATAAAGACATGGATGAGCAAGTTTGGGGTGGAGAAACTTGACTGGCCTGCACAGAGTCCTGGCCTCAACCCGATAGAACACCCTTTGGCTGAATTAGAGTAGAGACTGCAAGCCAGGCCTTCTCATCCAACATCAGTGCCTGGCCTCACAAATGCACTTCTGGAAGAATGATCAAACATTCCCATAGGCAGGCTAAACCTTGTGGACAGCCTTCCCAGAAGCTGTTCTAGCTGCAAAGGGTGGGCCAAATCAAATTTTAACTCTACGGACTAAGACTGGGCTGCCATTAAAGTTCATGTGTGTGTAAAGGCAGGCGTCCCAATACTTTTGGCTATATAGTGTATCTGGAAAAGACTTACAATGGTGGTGGAACCCTCCTACACATAACTACTACAATTAGACATAGTTATAGGACCTGGGAAATGAGACAACTTCTCTACATGAAGTAACATGGTTGGGATTTGAACCCAGACCCTCAGAGATACTAAGCAGAAGTTCTAACCTCTAAGCCACAGAGCTGCCACGTGTGAGACCCTCCTACACATAACTACACATAAAAACACATAAAAACACATAAATACTGCATTTCTATGGACATACAGGTGATGGAATTACATTACTCAAGAGTTATTCTTCTTGATTTATTCTGTGATATTTGGTGTTTTTTTGTGGGTGAGAGTAGAATATTACCCTCAAATTTTCGGGAATTACATTTTGATTTCTTGATGTTGGAACACATATCACATTTTTGGGCTCAAATTATGAATATTTGCAAATAATACAAAGTACAAAAAATTGTGATTCATTTTAAATTTTCATCAGCAATGGTATTGTTTGTGGATTATAAAGACACCTGTGTGAGTTTGGGGTAAAGATTGTTGTGAGATGAAGAAAAACAAGTGAAAGTGACAGAGAAAAATATATTTTACCAAAACATCAAAACATTCCACATTGTAGCATTCTTAAAATCAAAATATTTTAAGTAGAAGCAACAATGTTGCAAAAGAAAATGTATTTCACAGAAAGATACATTTCATCTCAACATTAAAAGGTTTTTTTTGTGAAAGTTAGAATTGTTCCATTAGAATCAGTGACTGAAACTTCATTTGGACTAAATTAGAGCAGATTTTAACTCCCAAAAAATGCTCTCTAATTAGCTCTCATTTTGGTATTTACTATACCTCCAGGTAAAAAAGACACTTGAGTTAAAATGAGAGTTATTTTCAGGTCTGAGCATGCTCAGTTGTGTTGGCACCTAGTTGTCCAAAACGGGGAATTTTTCACTTTTCAGACTTTTAAAGATATTTCAGTGTAGAAATCACTTTTTCACACAGTTTAAAAGCAGATAATCTTTAAATAATATACCGCATATTTCAGTACCATTTAGGCAATTATATCATGCTCTAAAAATTATTTCCATGTGCAATTCTCTAGGTTTTAGCAGAGTAAGGGTTTGGGCTCTATTTAGTTTCAGGGAGCTATAGTAAATTCGATTTTGGGAGAATTTTCTCACCAGCGCTATAGTGAATACCGTTTTAGCGCGAATTACCGCTATTAGCGCTAATTCGCGCTAAATTGCCGCGAATTAGCGCTAAATTGCCGCGAATTAGCGCTAATTCGCGGCAATTTGCGCGAATTAACGCTATAGCGCTATAGTAAATGACCCCCTCTGTGTCTTTAAGCTTTGTTCCCTTCTATCTAGCTGAACTCTCTCTCCCACTGTAGTTCTGCATTTCCCCTCCCCTTCCTCTCTCTGATTCATTGTGGTCAGTATACTTCATGCTGTAACATCTTTACATGTGGCTTACAACACCAACGTTTTTCTACCTATGAATATCTGTCATTAAACAGAACATTCGAAAGGATACATTGTCTGTCTCTCTAACAGTGAGTTTTTTCATTGAGTTAAGCTGTCTGAATTGATGCAAGGGATAAATAGAACACCAGGTCATGTAAGCTTTATATAAAGCTGGAGATGAAGTTTATTGCTTTGTAGTTGAGAACAATTGGTGTTATTTCAGTTCAATTCACTGGAAATGACAAGGACAATGTATATAAGTTATTATGTTCCGGGCTTAGATTTCAATAGGCTGCTGCCTCCCCTGGGATGCTTTAGTTGAAGCTACAATATTAACCACTTCCCGACCGGTGCACCTCGATGTACGTCGGCAGAATGGCACGGCTGGGCAAATGGGCGTACAGGTACGTCCCTTTGAATTTCCCGCAGTGCCATTGCGTGTGCGCCACCGGGAGCTCCGTGAGTCGGGTCGCGGGTTCCATGGATTCGATCGCTGCGGGGATACCCGTGATCGCCTCACGGAGAGGACAAATGGGGAGATGCTGATGTAAACAGCATCTCCCGTTCTACCTAGTGACAGTGTCACTGATCTCTGCTCCCTGTCATCGGGAGCAGAGATCAGTGACGTGTCACAGCTAGCCCATCCCCCTACAGTTAGAAAACACTCCCTAGTACTGACTTAACCCCTTCCCGCCCCCTAGTGGTTAACCCCTTTACTGCCAGTGTCATTTACACAGGAATCAGTGCATTTTTATAGCACTGATTGCTGTATAAATGACAATGGTCCCAAAAATGTGTCCAAAATGTCCGATGTGTCCGCCATAATGTCGCAGTCACAATAAAAATCGCTGATCGCCGCCATTACTAGTAAAAAAAAAAATATTAAAAAAAATGTCATAAAACTATCCCCTATTTTGTAAACGCTATAACGTTTGCGCAAACCAATCAATAAACGCTTATTGCTATTTTTTTTTGCTAGAAATATGTAGAAGAATATGTATCGGCCTAAACTGAGGAAAAATTTTTTTTTTAAATAGTTTTTGGGGATATTTATTATAGCAAAAAGTAAAAAATAATGCGTTTTTTCAAAAGTGACGCTCTATTTTTGTTTATAGCGCAAAAAAGAAAAACCGCAGAGGTGATCAAATACCACCAAAAGAAAGCTCTATTTGTGGGAAAAAAGGATGTCAATTTTGTTTGGGAGCCACGTTGCACGACCGCACAATTGTCAGTTAAAGCGACACAGTGCCGAATCGCAAAAAAAGCACTGGTCAGGAAGGGGGTAAATTCTTCCGGGGCTGAATTGGTTAAAGGTTGTATGTATGAAGGGGTGGGTGGCGCTGCCTGTCACCTGAAGAGTGAAGAGTGAATCACTCCTCCCAGGTGAGTATGCAATAGGTGGATATTAGTGGCTGTAGGTAGCGTTCCCCTCCTCAGTATACCTCTTCCAGGTGAATATGCAATAGACGGTTAGCAGTTATTCCCCAGTGGGTCACTTCTACCAAGAAATTGTATTTAAAAATGTGCTTAACCTGTGACCTATATTGGATAGTGTAGTATTGTAGGTCTATTAATTGTGCTGTTTATAACCATATCTCCAACACCCAGTACTAAAATAATTGTGCCAAGGGTGATAGTGATCTCATCAGATCATCTAGAACAAACAGAATTCATCCTTAATTATACATCCCAAATTTTATATAATACTTGTGCAAATTCATATATGATAAATTGATGAGAAATTGGTTATGATTTGAATAAAAATTAATAACATAAGTCCAGTGAAAAAAGTGTCAAAAAGAAAATATGAAAAATAGATAAAAAATCAACAATAAAATTCAATCCTAGATAGTGCAAAAAAATAGCAAATTATAAAGTGACTTGTCGCGCTATCTAGATCTAACAGTGAGTAGCCCCACTAAACGCTCCAATTAAAATGTATTATATACATACTCAACTGGTTAAAGTAACTTAGTAATAGCAAAGTGACCATGTGCATCAATATAATATAGTGTATCCACTTATATATAAACAGTCCTTATAAAGTGCTTGAATTATAAAACAAAAACTGTTCCAGTGCACTAAAAGTGCCTCAGGATCATCAGCTGCTACCTTTTGATATCCACTGGGCACTTCTTAGTGAGGGGAACATTGACTCATGATACCACAAACCACTGGACACTCTTCTCTCCAGCCTCCACCTGGTATCCTTGAGTGAGTGTCTCTAGACCATGAAAGAGAGAATATGCCCCCAGCCTAGGCTAGGGCTGGGACCTCAATGACCTCAAAGCAGCATCTCCAGCAAACTGCCCAAAGGGGCAGAGCCCCTTAGACAGGGGACTCCTAATGCAGGGCTAAACCCAAGGTCCAATAAGCCCTCTGCTCTAGGCTTCAGACTATTTATGGGCTCTCCAACCATCTTCTGGACACACTTAGGGATTGGCTGGATCCCTACAAATATTCTAGCTACTCTCTCATTCTTCCTCACACTATAATTGTACAATCCTCTTGAAGGCAGGGGGAAGCAATCAGACCAGCAGCCTCTGAAACGCTGAGCAGACTAGAACAATCAACCACTGCTCCACTGATTACAGAGGAGCTAAACTTAATTTACCTAGCAACCTATACTAAGTGAGAGGATGCTACAGTCACTTAGAGTGCAAAATGCATGCCAAATAGATCAGCAAATCCAAATGTAACTTTACCCGTTCCTGAATACTGAGCTTCCATATTAACATGATGGGTGGCTGCACTGACCAATAGGAAGGCCTGAAAGGTGGGAGGTCAGGGCCAAATTTAGAGTCACAAGTAACTTCATCAGTCTTATCTCTAGATCTACTGATCATCTAGAATTCAGCTTTAACTGAAGGTCATTTTTGCTGATTCATTTTTACATCATGTGCTCAGCTTTAATTGTCCAGGTGTAATTTAACCAATATAAAAATAGTGTGGGACAGTGGATCTCATAAAGCAGTGGGTAGTTTTGTTAGGTCCTAAACAGTACTGAGGGAATGATTATCCTTAGATAGTTCTCCTAGTGGTCAAAGGTTGGCTGTTTACTCAAGTAGGGATAGGGTGTGCAAAAAGGAGAGCACCAAAAGCAGGATGTATAAAGTCTAGATTTAATCACCATCTGCAATGATCATACTAATTTCATGTCAGGATCCTTCTAATTTTACAAATTCAGTACAAACTTTGTTCAACAATACAAAATCTCAATAAAGAAGGAGTCTTTGAATCACTGAAACGTGTTGGATTGTTATTATATAGATGGGTCTAGTTAAGATTAAAACTTTATACATTCTGCTTTTGGTGCTTTCATCGTTGCACACCAAAGTTTATGTCAAATGTCACCATCATATCTTGTTCCTCTGCTATTGTGACCACCTTCCTATGCCATTCTGTCAGGAAAGGGTCCGTCCGCTGGTAAGATATATCATTTGGCACGCAGTACTGGGGTCCACCAGCAGGTGTCTCCTGGCAGTTTGGAACTGTCAGGAGAATCTTTCCCTGCTGGTGTTATTTAATCTTTTGGCCGCAGTACTGACGTTCGCCAGCGGATGGATCCTGGCAGTATGGAGCAGACAACACTCCCTGCGCTCAGGTGTTACATGAAGACAATTATTGTCAGTCCCATAAATAGCTGGCAAGCCCTCACATGCTTGCCTTGGTATCTCTCTCCTTGAGCCCTGACCTTGTTCGCCTGTTACCCGATCCTGAGCTTGCATCTGACCTTGTTCCGTGCTTGTCCTGACTCGGTCCCTCCAGTGTTCCTGTACCCTTTCCTTTACCCTTCAGCCCGATCCACCCTTCTATATATACTGTTGTTGTTGGTGGGTTTGTTGGAGTTGGTTGTGCACTGTTTGTATTTTCTTATTTATCACCTATCCTAATAAATATCATTATTATTCACATTTCATGCATTTTTGGTTATCTCTGTGCAGTCCACACAGTCTGGTCTACTAACTCTACTGACACATTCTCATCACTCTGCCCTCAGTTTTATCCATATAGAGATTTTGCCTGCATTCATATAGCGATACTACTTCATGGAGTTTGCTTTGTAGCAGATTGTAGAGCCCATAAGTAGTCTGAAGCCTAGAGCAGAGGGCTTATTGGACCCTGGGTTTACCCCTGCCTTAGGAGTCAGAAGCAGGATAGGATAATAGAATATCTTTAGTTGCAAGGTTGGCAATATCTCTTCCTCTACAGATGAAGATGATCCTTGCAAAACTTTTGGTATATTTTTTTCAAAATACTGTTTACAGCTTTTTTTAACCTACAGTGCCTATATATATATACATATATATATATATATATATATATATATATATATATATATATATATATATATATATATATATATATATATATATATATATATATATCTATAAAAATGTATTGAAATGAAAACATACACAGAACATACAAAAAATGTATCAAAAACGTTGCATAGTATCAATGGCATCCCTAGGGGGGGGCCCTGACCCCCCCCAACATTATGCTGTGCCCCACCATGTGCCCCCCCATTAAAATTTTTTTATTTTTTTTTTACAAAAAGGCAATGTCTTTTCGTTTGCATTCGTAGCGGATGTGCCACATCTTACTCGGGCCACCGCTGGAGTAACACAGTCTCTTTTGAGAGGGAGAGCATCCCCAGTCAGCTCCTGCGGGTGATTCCTCCCCCCTCCCTTTGCTCGCTGACACTGCATAATGCGAGCGCTCACACAACCATGGCCGCCCGATCTGCTCCTTCCCCAGCATCTTTATTGGCAGGGAGAAGAGCGAGTTGCAGGAAGGACTCCACCAGGACTCTCAGTTACTGAAAAAACAGACAGGACAGGATAACCATCCTGTAAATTCCAAGAGATGCCAGACCAGCACTGTCAATAGCAGGGGCAGGACAGCAAGAGGAGGCTAGGGAACAGTGGCAGAACACCAGGGCCCGGTGGCAAGACAACCTTTGCAACCCTGATAGTTCTCCCACTGCTTTGGACCCTTATATTTTCTTGGTATGCTGGTGACATATATCTCTTGTTTTCTGCCACCCTGGGGGGCCCAAATACAGTAGTAAGGGAGCTCACTGCAGAACATGTGAAAGGGCCCGTTGTGGGATCGTAGTAAAGGGCCCCAGGATATATATATATAATTGCATTTTATAGTTGCCCCCCTACTTTTGTCCCTGTCCCCCCATGTGCCCCCCCTAAATATGAAAGCTGGAGATGCCACTGCATAGCATAGTTACAGTTTCGGGCTATATTGCTAGCGCCCTTCCTCAGACTGGAACATATCACAATTCAGTATTATTTTCACATCATTTATAAGAAAGCATAATTGGAATCAGTTGCATTAACAAGATCATTATCCATCACATGTGTCAAAGATCTCTTGCTCAAAATAGCAAGATGAAAAGGCTAGAGGCTGGATGCAAATTCCTATTCACTCTAACACGCATCCCTGATGTCAACCTGCAATATAAAATAGAAAAAATAAAAAATAGAAAAAATAAAAAACAAACTTACTCAACTACCACTAGCTAGGCATTTTGTTGAAAAAGGCCATGCGATTTCTCAACTGAAATTTATGGTTATAGATGGAGTAAATCTCAGTAGAAGAGGTGGAAATTGTGAGTTAACTTTTAGAAGGAAAGAAGTACAGTGGATCCATTCTTTAGATCCTTTGTACCCCAAAGGGTTAAACTCGGAAAGCAATCTGTATTTGTTCGTGTGAGTGAGTCATGAAGTATAGGTTGCTCGACATATGACCAGTTCTAAATTACATTGCATTTACTGAATATGAAGATAAAAAGGCATATTTTTTTTGTATTTTTTCTATTTTTTATTACAGGTTGACATCAGGGATGCATGTTAGAGTGAATATAGAGTAATTTGCATCCAGACGCTATCCTTTTCATGTTGCTAAAGAGATCTCTGACACGTGATGGATAATGATTTTTGGTAATGCAACTGATTCCAATTATGCTTTTTTATAAATAATGTGAAAAGAATACTCAATTTGTGATATGTTCCAGTCTGAGGAAGGGCGCTAGCAATATAGCCCGAAACTGTAACTATACTATGGAACGTTTTTGATACATTGTTTGTATGTTCTTTGTATGTTTTTCATTCCAATAAATTTTTGTGCAGCAATCCACTGAACTTTTTTTTCTATATGTGACCGCTTGGGATGGTCAGATTGCATTGCACTGGGAGATTGCTGATGTGCTGTTCACCACCTCTATATATATATATATATATATATATATATATATATATATATATATATATATATATATATATATATATATATATATATATATATATATATATATATATATATATATATATATATACACAGTTGTGCTCATAAGTTTACATACCCTGATTTCTGACGTATGATTTCTTGGCCATTTTTCAGAGAACATGAATGATAACACAAAAACTTTTCTTTCACTCATGGTTAGTGTTTGGCTGAAGCCATTTATTATTAATCAATGTGTTTACTCTTTTTAAATCATAATGACAACACAAACTACCCAAATGACCCTGATCAAAAGTTTACATACCCCAGTTCATAATACCATATATTGCCCCCTTTAACATCATTGACAGCTTGAAGTCTTTTGTGGTATTTGTGGATGAGGCTCTTCATGTTCTCAGATGGTAAAGCTGCCCATTCCTCTTGGCAAAAAGCCTCCAGTTCCTGTAAATTCTTGGGCTGTCTTGAACTGCACGATTGAGATCTCCCCAGAGTGGCTCAATGATATTGAGGTCAGGAGACTGAGATGGCCACTCCAGAACCTTCAATTTATTCTGCTGTAGCCAATGACAGGTCGACTTTGCCTTGTGTTTTCGATCATTGTTATGTTGGAATGCCCAAGTATGTCCCATGTGCAACTTCCTGGCTGATGAATGCAAATGTTCCTCCAGTATTTTTTGATAACATACTGCATTCATTTTGCCATCAATTTTGACCAAATTTCCTGTGCCTTTTGTAGCACACACATCCCCGAAACATCAGCGATCCACCTCCATGTTTCACAGTAGAAATGGTGTACCTTTCATCAAAGGCCTTGTTGACTCCTCTCCAAATGAAGCATTTATGGTTGTGGCCAAAAAGCTAAATTTTGGTCTCATCACTCCAAATGACTTTGTGCCAGAAGGATTGAAGCTTGTCTCTGTGCTGTTTGCCGTATTGTAAGCGGGATACTTTGTGGCATTTGCATAGCAATGGCTTTCTTCTGGTGACTCGACCATGCAGCCCATTTTTCTTCAAGTGCCTCCTTTTTGTGCATCTTGAAACAGCCATACCACATGTTTTCAGAGAGTCCTGTATTTCGCCTGAAGTTATTTGTGGATTTTTGAAGTGAAATACTCAAGCGCTGAAATGGATAAAAGCTAATGTGAGTAAAAGTGTATCAAAGATGATAAAATTAACAATACGATGTGTATAAGATATATAAATACTCAAGTGGTGGAAAAAATTCCCATTAAGTGAAAGAAACAAGGGTAAAGGATGGGATTAGGCTGCAATCAATCAAAAGTGTATCAGGCACCTCATAAGAAAATTATATAGAATATTGATGCGCTCCAATCAACAATACCTTGTGTATATATAAAGATAATGTAGATTTTGCAAAACACACACACTAATGTGATCAATGTGTCAAAACCAATCAATTAGCACCTAAGTGAACCATAAGATAATAATATTTAACACTTAGTGAGTATATACTATGTAGATAATAAATAATTAAATAGCCACTGCAAAAAAGGCAAGGATATGACCTCTTAATCATAATAATAATCCCCAAATAAGACAGTCTCTGCAAAGAGCAATCATCATCCATTAAAATACACAGTCATTAATACAAACATCGTGACGGTATTGAACTAACTTTAAAATGTCACTTTTCATCAGTCAGCACTGTTGAAGGATGCCGCAGTGTCACTTCTTACAAGTAGGCAAAAATGATGACTTGCATTTTTACACAGATAGGATCATGTAAAAAAGAGAGACAGAATAGATCATTGCGCAGAGATCAAACAAAAATTGCAGCCAAGGGTAACACAAAGACTGGCGCATTCACATATCCCAGCATGTGTTCAGGCATGAAAAGAGAAAACAGTCAGCCACTATGAGCGCAGCTCCTCCAAAAGCCGCTGCTGCTGTACTCAGATCTCATAGCAGCAGTGCTCGTCACTAGCTCCTCCCACGCGTTACGTTACAGACCAGGTGACTTTCTCACGGATAGCCCCGAGATGCCATAGCCTCAGTATATATGTGCATTCAGGTTGCTATAGTGACAGCGTTTTTTTTCATTGGATCATCATACTGCTCCCATTGGTAAATAAAGCTAAATACATGAGAGATAAGTACATCCAATACCTAACAATGTAGACTGTATATCTAAAACCATGATCAACTTTAATGACAATATAAACTTGTTAAAAATGTTAAAAATATGTAAACCACCCCCCTCTAGTGTAATAGGCTGGTACTACGCCCTCCACTGGTTAGATAACAATAGATAAACATGTGTATGGATGCAACAAGTACCAGTTAATAGATAACAAATATATAATAAATAATATCTGGCATCCAAAATTATGACAAGTAAGAGAATATAATTAAATAATCAAAAGAAATGCACTATTTTAAAAAATATAAAATCCTTACAAAATAAAAATAAAAATAAGTGTAAATGCGAAGTGACCTCGAATTAGCTAAAAATGAATTCCTAAAAATGAATAGAGATCATAAATATTACTAAAAATAGAGGAAAAATAAAATAAAATAAAAAATTATATACACAATAAAGTGATGAGAAAAATGCAATTTAAGGGAAAATTCAATATATACTCAGCTGAGGTAAAAAAACACACGCCCACCCTAATTAATAATCTGATATGAAACAATTGATATCTAAATCAATGTTTAGACCCCTGGGCGAGAGAGTACCCTTCTCATATATCCATCTAAACTCATTCTTACTAAGCTCTCTGATTTTATTTGAGCCCCTCCAGTGTGGTTTGTATCTCTCAATAGCCCAGAATTTCAAGCACGTGGGGTCTCTGTTGTCGTGAGTTGCTATGGCATCTCGGGACTATCTTTGAGAAAGTCACGTGGTCTGTGACGTAACTCGTGGAAGGAGCTAGTGACGAGCACTGCTGCTACGAGATCTGAGTACAGCAGCAGCGGCTTTTGGATTAGCTGCACTCGTAGCGGCTGACTGTTCTCTCTTTTCATGCCTGAACACATGCCGGGATATGTGAGTGTGCCGGTCTTTGTGTTACCCTTGGCTGCAATTTGTGTTTGATCTCTGCGCAATGATCTATTCTGTCTCTCTCTTTTTTACATGATCCTATCTGTGTAAAAACGCAAGTCATCATTTTTGCCTACTTGTAACAAGTGACACTTCGGCATCCTTCAACAGTGCTGACTGATGAAAAGTGACATTTTAAAGTTAGTTCAATACCGTCACGATGTTTGTATTAATGACTGTGTATTTTAATGGATGATGATTGCTCTTTGCAGGATTATTGGATTATTGTTATGATTAAGAGGTCATCCTTTCCTTTTTTCAGTGGCTATTTAATTATTTATTATCTACATAGTATATACTCACTAAGTGTTAATTATTATTATCTTATGGTTCACTTAGGTGCTGATTGATCGGTTTTGACACATTGATCACATTAGTGTGTGTGTTTTGCGATATGTACATTATCTTTATATATACACAAGGTATTGTTGATTGGAGCGCATCAATATTCTATATAATTTGTGGGTTTTTCTTTGCATCCCGAACAATTTTCCTGGCAGTTGTGGCTGAAATTTCAGTTGGTCTACCTGACCGTGGTTTGGTTTCAACAGA
Source organism: Lithobates clamitans (assembly GCA_037952925.1). Lineage (NCBI taxonomy): Eukaryota > Metazoa > Chordata > Amphibia > Anura > Ranidae > Lithobates > Lithobates clamitans. The sequence goes on along the minus strand of JBBGZY010000178.1, from coordinate 6,943,235 downwards.
ACCCCTCATTTTCCACTTCTTGATTAGAGTTTGAACACTGCTGATTGGCATTCTCAATTCCTTGGATATCTTTTTATATCCCTTTCCTGTTTTATACAGTTCAACTACATTTTCCCGCAGATCTTTTGACAATTCTTTTGCTTTCCCCATGACTTAGAATCCAGAAATGTTAGTGCAGCACTGGATGAAAGATGCAAGGGTCTGTCAGGAGTCCAGAAACTCATCGACCTTTTATACACACACTAATTACAAGCAAACAGATCACAGGTGAGGATGGTTACATTTAATAGCCATTCAAACCCCTTTCTGTCAACGTGTGTGCATGTTATCAGGCCAAAATCACCAGGGTATGTACACTTTTGATCAGGGTCATTTAGGTAGTTTGTGTTGTCATTATGATTTAAAAAGAGTAAACACAGTTGATTGATAATAAATGGCTTCAGCCAAACACTAACCATGAGTGAAAGAAAAGTTTTTGTGTTCTCATTCATACTCTCTGAAAAATGGTCAAGAAATCATAAATGTTGCTAGGGTATGCAAACTTATGAGCACAGCTGTGTGTGTGTGTGTGTATATATATATATATATATATATATATATATATATATATATGGAAAAGTTAGTCATAACATACTTCCAAAACCTATAGTACTTTACTGTAGAGGTTGCAGTTTCTATGAAAAGGAATATAAATTAATATCAAGTATATAAGTAGCAAGCAAAAAAAGTACATTAAAATTAGTTATTTAAACGTGAAATTTTTGTTACTCAAGTGTGCTTTGCAACTCCTGAACAACTGCCACACTTCATGCTTGAATGTGATCGCCTTGGGGAAGAACTGTTTCTTTATAAACTTTAGTGAATTCTCTAGTGTCTGAATTTAAATTAATTAAACACCAAACATTTATGCATTCGACTCTACCAAGCAGGATTTAATATTTTAATAAATATACTGTAGATGTCAGGTACATTAGTCACATGAAATCTGTGTAGATTAATGAAGCAATCTAATGACATTCACCTTTCTGTAGGACTTGTATATTGCTTTATATCTGATATATACTTTGTCATTATGAAATCAGCTGTATAATATACGGTATACGATTAAAATTTTCACTTGCATATTGTCATTACATGGATGTTATTATCCAAAACATCAATTTAAGAAGCAATATCCCTGCACAGGTTACCACTGGGAAAAACAGCCCCATTCATACTCTGGTATACCGCGTACACACGATCGGACATTCCAACAACAAAATCAATGGATTTTTTCCGACGGATGTTGGCTCAAACTTGTCTTGCATACACACGGTCACACAAATCTTGTCGGAAATTCCAAGCGTCAAGAACGCCGTAATGTACAACATGTATGACGAGCCGAGAAAAATTAAGTTCAATAGCCAGTGTGGCTCTTCTGCTTGACTCCGAGCATGCGTGGAACTTTGTGCGTCGGAATTGTATACACATGATCGGAATTTACGACAATGGATTTTGTTGTCGGAAAATTTGAGATCCAGATCTCAAATTTTGTGTGACGGAAATTCCGATGGAAAATGTCAGATGGAGCCTACACACGGTCTGAATTTCCAACAACAAGCTCCCATCGTTGGAAAATCTGACCCTGTGTACTGGGCAGTACATCATTGGGGAGACTTACTAAAACTTGTGCACACAGAAACTGGTGCACACAGAAACTGGTGCAGTTGTGCAGAGTAACCAATTAGCTTATAGGTTTTATTGTCAAAGCTTTATTGAACAAGCTGTCATGTGCTATGTTTCTGACTGCAGGCATGTTCAGATATCGAAATACAACATACTGACAATTACGTGTCATATTTTGATATTGGAAGAATATCTGTTAAATAGTTTAACTGATCTCCCTAAGCAGACAACCAGAATGATGTTTTAATTGTACCCATCCTACTTTAACTGCTAGCCGACCAGCGCCGCAGCTATACTGCAGCAGGTTGGCATGGTTGAGCAAATCGCCATAGCTGTACGTCGCACCTTCAAGAAGTCATAGCACGCCCGCTGCTTGACTCTGGAGCCGATGCGTGTGCCTGGTGGCGTGATGTCTGCCGGGCACCACCCGCGATCGCTTGTGACAGAACAAAAACGGGGATGTGCGTGTTTAAACACACAAATCCTGGTTCTCTCAGGGGAGAGGAGACAGATATGACACGCCCGCCGCTTGACTCTGGAGCCGATGCGTGTGCCCGGTGGCGTGATGTCTGCCAGGCACCACCCGCGATCGCTTGTGACAGAACAAGAACGGGGATGTGCGTGTTTAAACACACAAATCCTGGTTCTCTCAGGGGAGAGGAGACAGATCGTGTGTTCATACTAAGTATGAACACTGATCGGTCTCCTCCCCTAGTCAGTCCCATCCCCCCTACAGTTAGAACCCACCTAGGTAACACAGTTAACCCCTTGATCGCCCCCTAGTGTTAATCCCTTCCCTGCCAGTGACATTTATACAGTAAGTAAGTAAGTTTCCCATCTGTCTGCTGCAATGTCGCAATGTCGCAGTCCTGATAAAAATCGCAGATCGCTGCCATTACTAGTAAAAAAAAAATAATAATAAAAATTACATAAATCTATCCCCTATTTTGTAGATGCTATAACTTTTGCGCAAACCAATCAATATACGCTTATTGCGATTTTTCTTAGAAAAAATATGTAGAAGAATATATATAGGCCTAAACCGATGAAGACTTTTTTTTGTGGATATTTATTATAGCAAAAAGTACAAAATATTGTTTTTTTTTTTAAATCGTCAGTCTTTTTTTGTTTATAGCGCAAAAATAAAAACCACAGAGGTGATCAAATACTACTAAAAGAAAGCTCTATTTGTGGGGAAAAGAGGGCATAAATTTTGTTTGGGCAGAACGTTGCATGACCGCGTAATTGTCAGTTAAAGCGACGCAGTGCTGTATCGCAAAAAATGGCCTGGTCAGGAAGGGGGCAAATCCTTCCGGGGCTGAAGTGGTTAAAATGGTTGTAAACCCTTACATACTGTATACCCAGTGAAGTGAACACTGCAGCTGCTAAACTGACTTTTAGTTGGGTGATTTTTTCTGAAGTGCCTGAACTCCCTTCTGTTATCATGGGAGGTTGTTTTACTAAAGGCTGCTGACTTCTATCATTCAATCATGTACAAGCAAAAAAAGTGAACAGCCTTAGATGATACACAGAGGTGAAACAAATCCTCCTACATAGGTTTTATTTGTTTATCTACAGTCTTCTCCTCTTTACGACCCTTCAAAAGGATAGAAAAGTGTTAAAAACCTTTCTTGATCTCTCAGGAGCACAGAGGAGGGGGCGGAGAGACTGCAGTTACACTATGTTAGAACTGATTGGAGGAAAGACACCCCCCCCCCCCCTTCATTCAGCAGAAAAACTGTGTTCTGAATAGACAAGCTCTGTTCTGAGCTTCCCCCTGACACAAATGTATCTCATGTGTCGGGAAAACTTTGCAGAAGTGACTCATGCTGATAACAGAGAAACAAAGCACCAGAGAGAAACAACACCTAGAGCTTTGGAGTAAGAGAAGTAAACACCGCAAATATATGTGCTCAGATTCCATGACTGAGGTTTAGGTTTAAGATCACTGGTATTTATTGAAGGTATGGGATGTCTATGCCCATCCCCGCCATTTACAGCTATGGAATCATAATGAGGAGGTGTGATACCATTGGAAGACCTGTTTTAAATATTCTGTGTGTGACTGTTAAGAGGCTCAAGTGTTTATTAACAGAAAGAGTTGTTGATTTTTTGTGAAGTAACACAGGGGGCCTGTTAGTTTAGATGCAAATTGTCCTTGGTAGAAGAGTTCTTTTTAAATCACTGTTTTCATTAGACAAAACAAATGTGCATATGCAGTAAAAGGAACCACTAAGGGTGGTACAAATAAGACAGAACTACATGGATCCACTTTGTAATCAGAGAATAAAAACATATATCAGTAAATAAAGCCATTCTATCATGTGGATCTGCTCCATGTGATGTATGTTTCCATAGAAACAACTTACGCTGCATTGTGTCCAGGAGAGACATTTCAAATCACATTTGTTCTGTGAAATGAATAACAAATTTAGTGATTTTGTAAGATGGACAACAGGCAGCCCTTCGACAATATCTTGGCACATGAAAAGTGTTAAAACAGAATTAGTTGGCATCTGTTCCTTGTTACCACACTCTCCTTAGACTGCTACTAATAATAAATTGACCACCTCAGATCAATATTTGGGTTTAAGGTATACAAGTATTTCACAACTTTGTACCTCTCTTCATAATGTGCAATGTTTTGTTCACCATAAATTCTATGTTATAAGATTATGTTAAAGCCCAACTCCAGACAAATGTTTTTTTAAAAAAGCAGGCATTGTTTAAACAAGCAGATCAGGCTGCAGTACTTATCTTTAATTTGGAGCTGTCCCCCACAGCACCTTAGCATTCCAGGTCTAGTCACGCTGGGAAGACTGAAGACGTACTGAGACGGCAGTGTCTCATGGGCCAGCCCCCTGAGAGGTCGTCACCTGGGTGCCTTTCATTCCTTGTGTATTGATACAAAGAGCTGTGCTGACATCTGCATGCCATCACTGCTTTCTGCATCAGCGAGGACCACCCAGCTGACAAAAGATTAAGTGGAACCTGTGGTATTAGGCGATCGGCCTAAAGATAAAAGGAAAAAAGTAAATGAAGCCCAACCACTGGCACTTTAAGGATGTGGCTGTCACACAGCTTCAGCTTTTAAGAGCAGCATCTCTGCTGCTGCTGTGAGACTGGGTGGCTGCACAATAGAAGAGAGATGGAGAGAACTGCCACTGGACAATACTGCATCCAAGAATGGAAAGAAACGCAGGGACTGATGGGGGATGTAGCCACAAGATGAGCATGGCCCAGGGAGAGAGGCAGATGAGGACTACATCTGTCAAATGGCTAGAAAGAGGAGAGATCAGCTGGGAGAGAGAGAGAGAGGAGAGAGAGCACCATAAAGCCTGCAGAAAGTGGTGCTGATGAGAGACAGGCTGCTGCTCTGAGACCAGTGGTGTGCTGGTAGTGCTGTTGAATAACACTGGCTGCTGCTGCCCTGGCAATGGCAATGCTATTGTTGTAAGCCCCATTGCCAGCTGTACTGGGTTTAGTACTACTGGCCAGTAGGGTATCAAGGGGCTTGGTATCCTTGAGTTAGGCTTTCTTGGTAAAGTTGACTGTTTACATAATGGTTATTTACATTTACACTGCATTATATTGTAGTATTATACTGCCCTTGTTCTTTAATAAAGCCCATTGAAACCCACAAGGTGAGTCAGTGAGTCCTGGGTCAGTTCTGGGTAGGTCATTGCTGGAGCAGGACAACAGAGCCTGTCCAACTCAATGTCTCTTTTGGGGGTGAAAGAAAAAAAACTATAAACACTGGCAGTGCACAAAGGGGGTAATTTTTGGGGGTTGGGCATGTAGCCTAGAGTTTGGCTTTTAGGTGGTTGTAAACCTCAAACATGAAATATGAACAAAGCATATCTTTCAATAGTGTGTAAAGTGTCATTTCTGTTTGCTGCTTCATTCCTTCATTCGAATCACTTCTGACAACTGTTCCTGACACCAAGAGAAAAATGGTGACAGGGGAGGGATCACCAGCTAATTGACAGCCTCAGCTCTGTTGCTGTGTGCTCTCTCCAATCAGCTCTCAGATCTCCCCTCACTGAGCTTTGCAAAGTGTAACTTCAGCTCTGCACCCACTTTTTTCTGAACTCTTAGACAAGGTTATTAATTGCACTTTGAAGGGATGTAGAGAATAGAAAACTGCAGATAGACAGAGCCAACTTCCATAGGAGGATTTCTGTCATCTCTGTGTAAAAACTGAAGATAGTCCCTTCCAGCGGCAGCCGGTCTATAAGGGGCACAGGGGCGCTGCCCCCCCTAATCTCCATGTGGGGCGCCGGACGCATAGATTTTTCCACAAGCTTTTTCTTTTTTTAAGCACTTGAGTAGAGCCTGAGGCTCTAATTGGCTTCAAAAAGGTTTGACTCGGAGCGCAGAGCACTGCTCCCCCAAGCCCACCCACTTGTGGCATTAGTGAATCAACATTATCTGTTGTCCTCCTGCTTCTCCTCCTGGCCAATCAGGACAGGAAGCGGGTCTTAAGACCAGATTGGCTGGGAGAAGAAGCCAGGGAAGCCGCTCGCGACCTGGATGGGGTAAGTGCGGACCTGGTGGGGGGGGGGGGGGGGGGGGGTTGGGGTTGGCGCTGCGCAGACTGTTGATGCTATATAAATCCTGTATAGTAATAATAACATGCATATTTCTTAATCCTATTAAAATGCTTTTAGTCTAATCTTTATGTTTTTAAATAGTAAAAATACCCACACAGATATGTCTGAAATATTGTTTTTACTGATACATATTTAGCAGAAAGAAACACCCTTTGAACCTGTGAAAAGTGCCTCCTCCATACATATATCAAAGGTATATGACCTGTCTTCAGATGCCAGATTCAATTATCTACACCTTTCTTTGTCATTATTTTTACAAATGAGATTGCCTTTATTGCAATGAAGCAGCTTAGTATACCATCCATGCAATGTCTGAAACTGTACACATCAACATACTGTAGATCACTAGGGTTTGACATGGCCAAGCCAAAATGTACACCTTTGCTACATTATGTCAGGGTAAAAAAAAAAAAAAAAAGTTATATCTGAGCAATACATATGCATTTGTGCCTTTTCCCCATGTGATCCTCTGTAGTGACAACTTTGCCTCTGCTGCACTGAAATTTCAAATAGTGTTGTACACAGCACTCCCCTTATGTTATGAGGATAAGAGGGGAAAGCATTGTGTAGTCTAGCAGGTGAGAACTCAAGCAGGGCTGACAACCTATATAAAGCTTTGGGTTTCCGTTCAGACTTCTTGTGGCTATGTCTGATTGACCCCGCTGTGAATGCAGGCTGGGTGTAGAGCAGTGGCGGCTGGTGGTAAATTTTTTTTGGGGGTGGGAGGCAGCAAACAGTGCACCCCCAAAGCCACCCTCCCTGGTTACTTACCCCATCTATGGCGTGGGCAGCGGCCACCCTTACATCGGTTTCCGACGTGTGTCTCCTCCTTTCTCCTCCTAGGCCAATGGGATCGCTTCTCCTTTCGGCCAATCGGGAAACGGGTCTCAGAACCCGCTTCCTAATTAGCCAGGAGGAGAATCAGGAAGACAATGGCGAATTTTCATTCGCTATTGTCACACGACCCTTTTTTCGAAGCCGTGCTTCAATAAAAAAAAAAATAACCCAGATTGGAATTAATGCATTCGACGCCCTGCATGTAGATTAGGGGGCCGGACACATGGATAGGGGAGGTGGTACCGTGCACCCTGCATTACGGGCCACCACTGATGAAGAGTCTGTCCTGACTCTGTATAGACTGTGAGCAGAGAGGATATCCCAGAAGCCACATACTGTACAAACCCATCCGTCGCAATAGCAGCCTCAGCTTAATTCCATCCAAACCATGTCCTGACATGTTTAGTCCTCCCCCATGGGGCTTAGTCATGGAGGTAGAGATTTCTTGTGGCTGAGGAAATATATTACATCATGAGCCACTGCTGTAATTAAGTAGACAAGAAAACAAAAGAAAGAAGGAGAAATGCTGTGTAAGATATATGTGAATGCAGAGCCAGTGACCACTTACTTACGTTTTACAGCACGTCAAAAAGAATATAGCACTTACTCAGAAAATAATAAATGTAAAGTGACCAAAAATGCAAAAAATAACTAAATATACTGCCACAAAGAACCCTAGCAAACTCTTAAATAAGCCCTGCCTCCCCAAGGATTAAAAATATTTAATTTATTTTATTATCGCAACCTTGTTTAAAATGCATAAGATTAAAAAGCAAAAGAAAAAGTAGAAAAAAAAAAATATAGGGACAAATACAGAAACTTCTTCTACCTCAGCACTATAACCTTATGTATATCTTATATATTATAAATATCTAGTTGTTCTAATTAACCACTTGCTGCCTGCACACAGTGGTTGTACTGTGAGCGGGCGATGCATGGTATGTTGTAGCCTCTCTTTCAGGTTTGGGACACGCATGTGCGCGCCACCTGCGGACCCATGCTGTAATTGCACGAGTTTGGCAGCTAAAGGAGAAGGAGCCAGTAGGAAATAAGAAAAGGGGGGAAAGGGAGGGGGGGTGGGAAAAGGCAGAAGGGAGGGGAAGGAAAGGGGGAATGGGAGAGGGGAAGGGGAAAAGTAAAGGGATGAAAGGAAGGGGAGTATAGGGAGAAAGGAAGGGAGAAGAAAGGGGAAGGAAAAAAAGAGGAATGAGAAAATCTGCAGTTATTCATAGTGGTGGGTAATATCCCATTCATGATTAACATGTTACTAAACCCAGGAACCTGCATTCACTATATCTGGTCTCACACAGTACACAGAACATGGAAATGCAATTATTTTAGTAAATACAAACTGCTAAATATTTTTTCTCATCAGCAGTACATAGCAGTCTTTTGACTTCTATCAGTGTTTGATTGAACACTGGTTGTAGGAGGAGTTTTCATTCTCCTCTGACTGTCCTGTGACCAATGACTTTCTGTCTGGACGGTGCTGATTGGCCCTGTGCTGATCACTTACACCCTCCCAAAAACAAAACAAATAAAAACTCTCTAGCAATACACACCAAACTGAGCATGTGCAGAGTGCCTCCTAGGGCTTTGCTATATCAGAAGATAGATTTGGGACAGTAAAAGAAGGGGAGGATCAGAGAAGACAGGATCAAACAGCCTTTTTACACAATGAAGAGGATTAACACCTTAGGTTCCACAGTGAGTATAGCAAGCATGCTTTACTGCATATACAGACTGATTTTACTATTTACTGGGTTTAGTAACACTTTAAGACCTCTGGGAATCTGGGTATCAAGTCTAAAAATCCAAAATACCTCCCCTTTACAAAGGTGGGAAAATCTATCTCCACCCCAGGGAGAATGATTAACCCTAGCATTAATCAATGCATTCTCCCGGCAGGGATGGCTCTATGGGAGGGATTCAAGCTATTGCATAATCTATGGCCTATCGTAATCTAAGTACATTGTACTTGTTTTTAGTCTTTTTTTCAAGCTGACACTTGACCACAAAGCTTTGCCAAGTGTGCCTGTCTTTGCAGGCCTGACAACACCGCTGAATCCTTAGACTGCATTGTCGGCACTGAAAGGCGCCCACTGGCTGCTCAGATGGACACACTTGCTGGAGCTTTGTAATCACTTGGCTGCTTGGAAATTTAAAGCGTGGTAGGCAATCAACTGACCCAAGGAGATGGTGTAGATTGAGAAAAGGAGAGGTCCAAGAACAGAACCTTGGGGGACCCCAATGAGAAAGGAAGAGGAGAGGAGGAAGTAGAGTTGTAAGTGAGACTGAAGGAGTGGTGGGATAGGTAGGATGAAAACCAGTGAAGAGTACAGTCACGGAGACCAAAGGAGTGGAATTTATTGAGGAAGAGGGGGTGGTCCCCTGTGTCAAAGGCAGCAGAGAGATCCAGGAGAAGTAGTACAGAATAATGTTCACTGGTTTTAGCCATTAGTAGGTCATTTGAGAGTTTAAGGAGAGCAGTTTCTGCGGAGTGTTGAGGGCGAAATCAGGACTGAAGGGGATCAAGAAGTTTATTCATGGTCAGATGGTCAGATGGTCACTTAGTCGGTTGTAGACCAGTCTTTCAAGAAGTTTGGAGGAGAAAGCGAGTAAGGAGATGGGACGTAGGTTGTTAAGATTGGTGGGGTCCAGTGAGGGCTTTTTAAGTATGGGGTGACTAGCACATGTTTTAGAGAGTTTGGGAAGATGCCACAAGAGAGGGAGAGGTTAAAAATGTGAGTTAGAGAGTGTAGAGTCAGAGGATGAGCGTAGCATTTTCGAGGGAATAGGATCCAGGGGGCAGGTGGTTAGATGAGTGTTAGATAAAAGTTTAGCAACCTCATTATTAGTAGCAGGGTTGAATGAGGGAAGTAATGATTGTGCCTGTGGACATGGGGTGTGGCATGGGGGAGGTTTTTGCCCATTGGAGATCTCCTCATGAATTGTATCAATCTTAGTTTTGAAGGGATTGGTGATCTCCTGGGCAGTGAGTGAGTTGGTGGGTGGAGGCAGTGGAGGACAGAATAGAGTGTTGAAGGTAGAGAAGAGTTGACACGGACTGGATGAAAAGGTGTTAATGAGTGTGAAAGTAGGTCTGTTTGGCAGTGTGAAGGCAGGAATAGTATTTTAGGAGGGCAGATTTATATTGTGTGAAGTCTTCCTGGAACTTAGTCTTATGCCACAGATGCTCTAGAGCGGGCTACGTTTTCTGAGACTTCTGGTGTCATCTGTTTGCCAGGGTTGTAGCAGTCGGGACCTAATTGTGCGTGTAGTGAGGGGGGCAAGCTTGTCTAGGGAGGAAGACAGTGAGCTGTTGTATATGAAAGTGGCTAGGTTAGGGCAGGACAGGGGTGAGATTTTGTTATAGAGGTGATCAGTAGCAGAGTAGAGAAGAGAAGGGTATAGGTGGCGAAGGTTTCTGCGTGTAACTATTAGGCGGTTGGAGAGAGAGAAGGGGGAAGACAGGGAAAGAGCAAAACTAGTAAGGTGGTGATCAGAGAGTGGGAGAGGATTGTTGGAAAGGTTGCACGGAGTGCACAGAAGAAAAGATCAAGGGTGTTGCCGTTGGAGTGAGTAGCCTGTATCCATTGCTTCAGGTCAATCGATGAGGTTAGACTGAGAAGTTAAGAAGTAATAGTAGTGTTAGTGTTAACAGGGATGTTGAAGTTACCGAGAATAATTGTGGGGATTTCAGAAGAGAGAAAGTAGGGTAGCCAGGCAGAGAAGTCATCAAGGAAGGCTGATACTGGTCCAGGGGGCCGGTAGATGACAGCAATTCAGAGAAATGGGAGAGAATAGACGAATGCAATGCACCTCAAAAGAGGAGAGTGTCAAAGAGGGAGGTGGGTGAAGTACCTTATAGGTGCTGCATGGGGCTAGAAGGATTCCCACTCCACCTCCCTTCCGTCCACTTGGTCTGGGGGAGTGGGTACAGAGAAGGCCACCATGGTAGAGGGAAGCAGAAGTAGTATCTGATAATGGCAAGTAGGTTAAAGGAATTTGTGATAAAGAGGTCGCGGAGGGCGGTGAGTTTGTTACAAACAGAGCGTGCTTTCCAAAGGGCACAGGAAAAGGGGGGCTGGTTTTGGAAGAGAAATAGAGACCAAGTTCTGTGGGTTGCGGCTCCTGCCAGAGGGTGTAGGGGGATGGGAGCATTGGGCAAAGACAGATGATGGTGGCCCAGGGTTTGGGGATATGTCACCAGAGGTTAGGAGAAGCAGGAGGGTGAGGGAGGTAATGTGGGAATGTGATTTATAGGAAGGGGCATGTCTCAGAGTACTGGAAGTTTTATCAGTATATGGATGTAGAATGAGCAAGAGTTGGTAGGTGCAGTAGTAGGGACAGGACAGAAGGCAGGGTGATATGTATAAGCAGAGGGGTGGAGAAGAGGGGTGAAGGTAAGAGAGTTTGAGGAGAGAGGACACGAGTGTCAGAGAGTGCATGTTACAGAGTGGAAGGAGAGCTTAATAGAGAGACAGGGTCACCTGCAGTCTGTTAAGTGCTTTCCAGTGCAGTTTGCTATATTTATTTGCTCCGTGCAATCGCTGAAGTGCAGAGATTGAAGTGCATATCACTTGTAGAAAGAATCACTTAGAGATAGAAGCCTTAAGAATAGAAGCCCCTGCAATGTACTCCCCCAGCAATGTGCTGACCCCTTAAGGATGCTCAAATTTATACTGTTTTAAGGGTGGGGTGGAAGTTCATTAATTAATCATGAGTGAATATAAGAATGCCTAACAATCAAAGTGGACCTTTTGCTTCTAAAGTCAGAATAGCAAGAGGCCAGAGGCCAAGATAAGATCAACACATAAAACTTAGGTAAGATAGTCCAGAGCAACAAAAAACAACGTCATGGTTATGCACACAGGGCAACAGATAGAGAAGGCCACATACCAAAGACATATACACAGAGACAGCAAGCAGATTCCAATTTCATTTAAAGGTGGAAGATGTGGTTGAGCTGACACATACACAGAGACAGCAAGCAGATTCCAATTTCATTTAAAGGTGGAAGATGTGGTTGAGCTGACATACACCTGTAAAGAGACAAAGAAGGAATGTTCAGGTGAGGCAGAACTGGAAGCAGAGAACTTAAAGTATATACTGTATGCTTAGCCCAAGCCTAGGGACCCTCCCCCATCACTCAGGGGGCCACACTTACATTCCTGGCCAGGGTGGTTCTATTCATCCTAGCCACTCTCCATCGCTCATTGAGACATTGTGAGTTGCTTGATTGAATTGGGATCTTGAGCTGAGCTCTACTACATTGCCTGCTTCCAAGATCTGCTGACCCAATGGAGCCTGGGCCCAGTATGGGAGGGTTAGCTGTATCCACCTATAGTTGGCATCACTCACCCAGGCAGGGGGGGAGAAACTTGATGGGGAGGGGGGAGTCTGTCAGGTAAGCTTGTATAGGGGGATGTCAAGTATTCTGTATGGAACCTCATAATTTCTTTTGGCGGCCCAGGCTGAGGCTATTCATTGTTTTATCAGTTAGACTTCTGACATTCTATAGGTATTGCTATAGTAAAAAATATATTACCCAAATAGCAAGCATATATTGCCACACATTTTTGGCAGTGTTGAATTGTAAGTCTGTTAACTTGCTGCACATTTTGAAGCATACGTTCTAGTTGCCACTTTTACGATTTGTAGCAAATTTGCATGGCAAGACTCTAGCAAGAGCAAAGTTGCAGTGGTGAGTCTACAGCCAGAGCTCTGCAGGTCTACAGAATAAAAATTCAGTCACAGTGACCCCTAGGGTGGGATGCTTATTGCACAACATAATTGAACCAGAACTTGCAGCAAACTTGCAGAATGTTTGCAAAGTAAGTTGATCTGGAGTCATGCAATGCGGACTTGTTGCAATTGTGCAACAAACTTGTGAAGCCTGGCAAGTCTAGCAATAGATTAGCAAGTAATTTTTTGTGCTTGTAGGACAATTGTTTGCTATCTGGGTACTTGCTGGATGAGAAAAGAGGCTTCCAATCAAAATGCTCTGACCATGAAATCATTTTTATTCATATTTTATTAATAGCAACCACTGTACACAGTCCTTTAAATGTCAATGAAAATTTGGGGTATTGAAAACTCAAAGGATACATATAGGCTCTGTAATGATGTTCCCAATGTGTCCTTCTCAGCAAGCTCTGTTTTCTGTCCTTATAATGTATTCCTTGCTTTTTGTAAATATTATGGCCCTGAGACTACGCTGAGCCCCAAGTTAGATTGTCTCTCACCGCTCACAGATACAAATTGCCTTGTTCCACAGCTATGCTTTTTTACTTTAAGTACAGTAATTTTTGTGTCTTCTCATGAAAAATGACACAAATGGTTGCCAAGAGATAAAAATATTGCCTGAAGTGTTTTGGTTGTGGTGTTTCCAAGAGTCTGCTGAACAAATCTAGTACAATGGAATAGTTTCAATGTGACATTTACACTAGACCGTTTCGTAATACATCCTCCTTTTCTGATAATGTCTCATTTTGATGATATGATGACTTTTATTATCTACATGCCAGATAACAATGTGGGAAATGAATATATAACTAAAAGTAATTTTTTTTTTAGTTTTGGATAGAGTGGATAGGGATTAGAACACCTATTAGGTTTTTATTGCTATTTGAGTTGTCCCCAGAACAGTAATAGAGGGAAATCTTCCAATGGGGACACTAGTTCTGTGACCTGGGGGACCCCAAGGGATTCTCTTAATTTACAGGAATTTTCTTTCACTTCCTGTTTAGGCTATGGGACAGGAAGTAAATCTCCCCAATGGCACACAGACGACAAAAAAAAAAGCAAAACTAATAGGGGTTGTTACTCTATCCGAAATAAAAAAGTTTTGCCTGTAGCTCTTAATAGTTAGATTTTTAGCTCAGTTTGCCAAGTATGATGTTATTGAAAAGTGCCTTTTTTGTGTTTGTATAACAGATAAAAGATCTTCTATAGAGCATAGTTGATCTGCTGCTTCATTATTAAGAATTACCCCTACTCTACAGTTTCCTCATATAAACATTTCAACAAATACATGCAAATCCAACTTGTTTAAAGTCATTCTATTATATTGCAGGACTCGGCAAGTACTGTGAAGTGTCCCAAAAGCAAAGCCACTCCAAACACCACGTTAAATTGACCCTGTCACCACAAAGTCTATACAAAATATACTTACATTTTTAACAAGCAAGCATCAATGCTCATGTAAGTGAATGTAATGCCATTTTAAAAAAATGCTTGCGATAGCCAACCTGTGAAAAAGTCATTATTGGGCTAATTTGTGCCCTTGTCAGCTCAACTTAAAGAGGAGTTCCACCCAGGGGGGCCATTAAAAAAAAAAAAAATTAAAAGTCAGCAGCTACAAATACTGCAGCTGCTGACTTTTAATTGGACACTCACCTGTCCCTGGGTCCAGCGGTGCGGGGGATCGAAGCCCTGCTCGTCCCCCCCCTCCGCTCGTCGGCGCCGGCATTTCAACTGTGGGCGCCGGGCTGTGGCTTCACAGCCTGGCACCCACTGCGCATGCGCGAGCGGCGCCGAGCGCCGTGATTGGCCGCTTAATCACCTGGGACCTGCAATGGGTCCCAGATGATTGACAGGAGGGAGGGAGAAGAGCCGAGCCCTTCCTGTGCCAGGGGGAAGTGATGTCACCAGCCCAGGCAGACGAAGGGGCAGACTACGAGGGACCACCTAGCAACAGGCATTTAGAGGTAAGTAAAAAAAAAAAAAAATACCCAAATGTTTTTTTATTTTTTTTTTTAGAATTATTTAGATATGTTTGTTTTTTTGGGTGGAACCCCACTTTAACTTTATTTTAATGTTGCACTGACAATTTTTGCAAGATGTTTTTTTTCCCACTGCATACATTGCAATGTAACCTCAAAAGGGCAATAAAGCTCTCTTAAAGTAAAATGCCTATATTTATTTTGAGCTTTACCATTCCGCCAAGTTAAATAAAACAGTTCCACTAATGTGAGTTTATTTTGATCAGCAGACTTTATTACATTAATTTGGCTTTAAATATATGGGGGTGGATTTTGTAAAGATCGTGTTCGAAAAAAAAAGAAACATGAAATGCATAATTTTCAATGTTTTACTATTTATTATCAATAAAAAAGCTAAAGAAATAAAATGATACTGTATATCTGCAAATTTGCTACCAAATTAAAGCCCTATCTGTCCCAAAAAACGTATATAATGTGTTAAGGTAGACTAAAAATGATAAAGGGTATGTGTATAACTTAATAATATAATATCAGCATAAACTAAGAAACTTTTGGAACTCCAGCAGATTTAGGTAGAAAAGGACCTGGGAACTCAGATAGTAAAATTAAGTTGAACATTATTCCATATTGTTATCTCAGTGTGCACATGTATGTACACTGTTTTCTGAGATTCCTAAGCCACTCTTTTCCGAAATGCTACTTTGGTAAAGTGTTTGTAAAGTCACTATCCCAGGCAGGTATTCTGCCATTGACAAAAGTGTATGTGTTTGTTTACAATTAAATACCTTTTCTGAAACCGCAGCTGTGTGGTCCTGTGATCCCCCTGGCCCGATCTATAGAGAGAAGCGGAAGGGGCCGAGATTCCCCTGTGACGTCAGCCGGCCAGCACAGGGGGATCACGTGACCGCACAGCTGCGGTGTGACAAAAATGTATTTAGCCTTTTATTTTTAAACAAACAGAGACACTTTTGTTAATGGCGGGATACCTGCATGGGATACATAGATATGTGCTGCAGCTGAATAGTGACGGGAGGGGTGGGGAGGAAAGCGCTCTCATGCTGACAGGGAGGGAGGAGGGAGAGACTGTCAGAGGAGAGACAGCAGATGACAGAGGCACGTAAACTGACCAGGGTAATCAGGGCTCAGCAGCCATGATAACCGTGGTCAGCACAGACAGGGGTATACAGGAACTGGCAGGATCAACCAGGTTTATTACAAGATAGAAAGAGAAGAATTGCACAGCACAAGCACTGTGCTGTTATTCATGCCTTAGAGGAACAGGGTCTTAGTTTTTTTTTAGGGTTACAAACACTTTAACTGCATATATTTGAATGCTATTTTAGTTGTATACTTGTTTTTTTTTTATTTATTTAAAGCTGCATCCTATATTACTATATAGTAATGATAATTAGGACACTATAAAAATACATTTGTTCAGAAGATTGGCCTGCACATTTGCCAGATTAGGCAAAATTCACCCATATTTATCAACATCTGTTCTTGGAAGGGAAATAGTAACTTTTCTTCTTTTCTTGCTATTTATATTTTAAAAATATTACATTCATTTCTCATTTACTAAAAAACCTTTAGATAGCACATATACCATTATGAAATAGCAGATCTGTGCCCTTAGAAATGCTTTTAAAGCCATGCATGGTGGCATTGTATAGTAATGTCACCCTAACATTGCATAATTTCCACACTGAATTTTGTATCTGCCAAGCAAATAAAAAATTGTATGTAAGGAAATAAATATATCTTTAAATATTTGACTAATTGATCTGGACCATAATTGCAATGTATGCACTGAAAAGTTTAAATAAAAAGTAAGAATTACCGTAGTTCATTTTTAATTCATGTAATTATCAGTATTCTCAGGATCTTGGTTTAGTGGCATTTTTATCTATATACCAGCAGTACAAAAAGCAGAGAGTTCAGAGAGAAGATGTATCCAATTATTAAATACCTTAGCTGAGATGAACATAAATTATTCTGGTATTTATGATCATCTTTTTCATTAAAAAGCACAGATACAGTATATACGTTTGTTATACATAGTTAAGAGTGGATTGGCCTAGGTTTGGTGTGTGGGAGGATCCAAGAGCTCTACCAGAAATCTGCAAGCCCCAAACATAGTACTCAAACCCCATTGAGGTCTTTGACATGAATCTTTTCATTTTTCTGGCCTTTTTCAGGGCCACTTTGCATGTTTTTGGTAAAAAAAGGTCATGGGTATCTGGGCACTGCCATTCAGCAGGGAGCAGGCTTTTTACTATTCAGCAGGGAGCAGGTTGTCAGGGCTGGGCTCTTAGCAGCTCTCTTCTCTGTGCTCAGGCTGCTCAGCTGTCGGATAATTATCAGCACTCATTGATTCCTCAGTGGCTCACCTGGTTATCATTATCTGCTCGTCAGTCCTGCCTACAGCCAGCCCCTTCTGACAATTTAAACTGCCTTGTTCATTCCTTTCCTGCCTTTGCCTGGTCAACATATCTGGAGTTTCTCTGCTGTGTTCCTGTGTAAAGACCTTGCCCAGCTGACTTCCCTTCTGGTTCCTGATCCTGTTCTTCTGCCTCCGACTACGCTGATCTCTGATTTCCTGATTACTGGCTTGTCCGACCACCTGCTTTTGCTTCCAATCCCAGGCTTATGTTTTGACTACTAGAGAGGGAGAGGAGAAAATCCCCCGCCGCCGCACATCCATGCAGGTATTCAGTGGAGAAGTGACAACCTCAGCCAGGCCACACCACCAACATGTTTTGCTCTGCCTCTCGGAGCTTAGTCATGGGGATTATGTTTTGACTATAAGTGATACTGTAATAGTTGTGTGCTGCCACCTAGCGGTATGTGGATGCAAACACAATGTGTAAATATAAATATTAAATAATAAGCTGCTGCTATCACTTAAAGGTTTTCACAAAAACTCTAATAAGTGTGATATATGAAGTGTGACAGCGCTGCTGAAAACTAAGTGATGAATAATGGAAATGATGTGATAAACAGTGTCAAGATGTTAATAAAGTGCTAATTGCATATAACAAAATTCCAAAAACAATATAGTTATGATAAAATATAAATGCACATGAAAAATAATAAAACAGGGTCTTCTTATGAAAAAAGTGCAATATAAGCTTCACTGTGAAGAAACGTGCTTCATAAACCAAACGACAATCCATGATGGGTGCTCCCCTCACCAGGTGCAATGGATGCTCGCCTCTTTTATAGACCCTTATAGGGTCAAACACGCTTATAGCTCAAAATGATTCACATCAGCAGATGGCTCCACATTGATCTCCAATGGCTCTCATAAAGACCCTGCAGAGGTCAAACCCACTCTGCACTCTGTATACTCTGTGTACTTCTCCTTTAACAATGCCTCAGTGAAGTTCACCAGCAACTCCAATCTGACATGAAAATATTCCAATAGTGCAGTACCAGGTGTTATTTCCCTCTTGATGGTAAGATGGTGGTTCTGGGAACCTAGAGCCATGTGTAGTGGTCCCTGGATTTGGGGCATTAGTTGTTTTTACTTCTTTTTCCGGTGTTGAGTTAGCTGAGGTGAATTCTGCCTTAAGTTTACTCTGCCACTTAAACACCTGATTAGTGCTATAATCGTTTTTATCTCTTTGGTACTTTTTCTTCTTGCGGTTTTTTGTTTCTTAATCCTTAACCACTTACAGACTGCCTGCCGTCATTATACGTCGGCTGTTTGAAGAGGGTTATCACTGTTATGGCAGCAGGTTGCTACCATAACCCCGGTATCCTCTTCTTCAGCGGGCGGTCCGCTTTCAAATAAAAGTTGTTCTGCAGTGGATTTGCTGCAAGATCACAGGACGGAAGCGACGTCAAAACGCAGACCTCACATTTAAGAGGACCTGTCATGCTTTTTTTCTATTACAAGGGATGTTTACTATCCTTGTAATAGGAATAAAAGTGACACAATTTTTTTTTAAAGAACAGTGTAAAAATTAAAAATAAAAGGTAATATAAATAATTTAAAAAAAGTACATTTTAAATGCGCCCCATCCCACCGACCTTGCGTGCAGAAGCGAACGCATACGTGAGTAGCGCCCGAATATGAAAATGGCATTTAAACCACACATGTGGGGTATCGCTGTGATCGTTAGAGAGAGAGAGGAATAATTCTAGCCCTAGACCTTCTCTGTAACTCAAAACATGCAACCTGTAGAATTTTTTAAATGTCGCATATGGAGATTTTTAAGGGTAAAAGTTTGTCGCCATTCCACGAGCGGGTGCAACTTTGAAGCGTGAAATGTTGGGTATCAATTTACTCGGCGTAACCTCATCTTTCACAATATAAAAAAAAGATTGGGCTAACTTTAACTTTACTAACTTTCAAAAAAGTGATTTTTTTCCAAAAAAAGTGCGCTTCTAAGACCACTGCGCAAATACGGTGTGATAAAAAGTATTGCAACGACCGCCATTTTATTCTCTAGGGTGTTAGAACCCCTAAACATTATATATATATTTTTTCCAAGTAATTTTCTAGCAAAAAAAAAAAGATCTCAACTTGTAAACAACAAGTTTGAAAAATAGGCCCGGTCCTAAAGTGGTTAAACTGTAAATCGTTGCTAAGTTGACTTGCTAGGGCTATAAACTCTGGTGTGTCTTTAAAAGGGTCTAGTTTGCTTTTATTTTCAGTAATCTGTTGGTCCAATTTCCATATCTTTTTCTGTTTCCTTTTCAATAAGAATCTAAGTACCTCTATTCCTTTAGTATTAAAAAACTGGAACCATTCTTCAACCGATTCTTGGTCAAGGAGCGCATCACTGATGGAAACTTCCCACCTGAGCCTCCTGGGGACCAGGTTTTCCATAATATATCTCTTATGTGATGTAATATCCCAGTTATTCTTATGGTGGTTGACCGGTTATCGAAGATATCTCATTGTATTTCACTTAAGAAGTTGCCTACATCCAAAGAACTGGCATCCATTTTCACTCAGGAGATCTTTCAGGTACATAGACTATCAGGGCTACCCAAGGTTATCATCTTGGACACGGGTAGCCAGTTTGTGTCCAGGTTTTGGTGAGCCTTTTGGGCACAGTTGGGAATTCACAGTCCAATGGGGCTGCAGAACAAGCCAACCAAGTCTTGGAGCAGTTCCTTCCTTGCTATATTTCTGACCACCATAACAACTGGTCAGACCTCTTACCTTTGGCGGAGTTTGCTCAAAATAGTGCCGTCAATGCCGCTTCACGATTGTCTCAGTTTATGGAGAATTATGGTTTCCAACCATCCATGTTGCCTGACACATTTGTTCCTCAAAGAATTCCTGCATTAGAGGAGCATCTCCGTGATCTCCATTCCACTTGGGTGCAGATCCAAGAGTCTTGCGATGTGCCAGTGATAGGTACAGACTCCATGCTGACCGCCGACGCCTACCTTCGCCTTCCTACCAGGTTGGGGAGAGGGTCTGGCTGTCACCTTGTAACTTCCGACTCCGTGTTAGCTCACTGAAACCAGCATCGTGGTATATTGGGCCTTTTTCGTATTCTCCGTAGGATGAACCCAGTGGCTTACGCATTAGACCTTCCTTCTAACATGCGTATTTCAAATGTATTCCATGTTTCGTTATTAAAACCTTTGGTGAGCAACCGCTTCACCACCTCGGTACCACATCCTTGCCTGGTTCAGGTTGAGAACCATGAAGAGTATGAGATACAATCGATCATTGACTCTCATAGGTTCCCTGGGCGCATACAGTACCTTGTTCATTGGAAAGGGTACGGTCAGGAGGAACGCTCTTGGGTCTCATCCTTCGACATACATGCTCCTGTCCTCCGTGCTTTCCATAGACATTTTTGCCTCAAACCTGGTGCCCCTCTGAGGGGAAGGGGTCATTGAGGAGGGAGTACTGTCAGGGCAGCTCTCTTCTCTGTGCTCAGGCTGCTCAGCTGTCGGAAGATTGTCAGCACTCATTGATTCCTCAGTGGCTCACCTGGTTATCATTATCTGCTCGTCAGTCCCACCTACAGCCAGCCCATTATGGCTATTTAAACTGATGTCCCTTTTGGTTTCTGATCCTGTTCTTCTGCCTCCGACTACGCTGATCTCTGGTTTACTGTTTACTGGCTTGTCTGACTACCCGCTTTGGCTTTCGATTCCTGGCTTATAATTTGACTATGTTTACTGATCTGTACCATTTTTACCATTATATTCAAAGGTGTGATTTTTTAGTGCATTTCTGTCTCAGTCTGATTCATGGTTCCTGACACGGGTCTTTTAATTTGATTTAAAGGGTGACATTAAAAATACACATGTACTTTAAATACACAAATTCATGCTTGGGGAATGGCTTAAACTTACAAGTGAAGCAGCATGCCTGTAAGATATACTACTGCAAAAGTGACATTTAAAAAAAATCTTGAATGACGGGTCTTTGCCTTCCCAATGCACAAAGAAAAAAGTATGGGATCACCCCATGCAAAACAAACATAACAAAATCTGGACCAGCCCTTATCTGAGCATGGAAAGGGAAAAGCGGCATGTGTGTAGCCCTATTCCTTCACTTAAACCAGCCTTTCTCAACAAGGGTTCCGTAGAACCCTAGGATTCCTTCAGAGGTTGCAAGGGGTTTCTTGAGCTTTTTTTCACTTTCAGATAAATTCCCACTGACACAAATTATCTTTTTAGTTTCTGTAATGGGGTAATTCTTCTCAATGACCACAAATAGCCATTCTTAAAAGTGATCATCACAATAATGCACTGTGAACTGTAGATATAGTAATTTTGAGCACCCAAAATTTTTTTAAGGGCTTTTCCATGTTAAGAAGGTTGAGAAAGGCTGACCTAAACCATATCAGGCCCTCAACATTGGGAGGGTACCCCTGGACTAGCAGAAGTGAGGGTCTGTGAGGGGGGGACTCTGAATCTGCGAGCCCTTTTAAAATAAGTGGACCCCAGATATCTAAACCTCCCCCATGACTACATCAATGATTAGAGTGTACAGAAATATAGAGTAAATAAAAACACAGTCCTTAAAAAAAAGAAAAAACTCCTTTCAAAAAATATCTCCCTTGATGTAAATCCAATATCAGTCACATTGTCCAAGGATACAGCTTCACTGCTGACCTGTCACTTCTATTCCCAAGGACCAGCGGACATGCTAGTATATGTACTTAGCTTTAACTTACAAAGTTCTGCTGTTATCTGTTATCCCACAAGACTTTTGCTCAAGACTGGTTATTCACCTGCTGTTGATTCAATTAGCTATTTGCCAAGCCCAGCCAACTCCTAGGGACCTCAAGATCCCCAGTGATCCTGTAGTCAGATCTCCATTGTTCCTAGTGACCAGGGGACGTCATTGGCAAGTCACTGATGTCACTGATATCATTGGCAAATATGGTCTTACCCATAAATGTTCAGCGATGTCTCCATCCTGGGATGTCTACCATCTTGTTTACAAATTGCAACAAGCTGGTGGATGATGAGCAGACGTAATTTAGTGGTAGTGGTGATAACTACACTAAATAAATGACGTCCAGCTGCAGAAGTTGGAAGTTCAGGCAGGCTGGGTGAACTGGACAAATTTGTCAATTAGGCTTACCCGTTTGGCGAAGTTCAGTTATAACTCGTGGTGGACCTGGACTTGAAGCTCATACCTCATAATAAAAAGCTCATCAAAAATCACATTAATAAGTCAACATTTATGTTCTACATTAATAGGTGAAACTACCTTTAGCTGCCTTTTTAACTCTCTAAGATATCCCACTAACTTTGACATCTGTGTGTAGAAATAGATTGGGTGACATTCTGACCCAATCATAATGAACTTCGGAGACGTGGCATTTTATGAAGCTGATAGGGAAGGAAGGAGTAGGTGCTTTATTCTCAAAGGATAAATGTTAATTGGTTAACTTTCAATTATAATGTGTCACTACAGGGACAGAAGTGTGCATTGCTATACAAGCTAATCATTTCATAGTTCATGTCCAAAAACAAGGAAAAACAGAAGAGAACAAGGTTAGCCATCTGTTTCTCTATTTTACAATTTTGTTGTACTATTCTTTAAAGGAAACTAAGTGACATGAACAATAGCTAAAATTAAACTGTTAGGCAGTAATACATAATTAAACCCAAATGCTTTGTCTTTTTTTCTACCCTGCCAGCAAACTCCTGAAAATGCTTATAGTGTTCATGGACACACAGGCTAACATGGAGGGGAGATAACAGGCAGAGAAAAGTAAAAGCTTAAAACAACTCAAACACCTGTAGTAGAGATGCACAAATATCATTTTTTTTACAATGAGTACAAGTACCGATACTTTTTTTTTAGTACTCGCCGATACCAATTACCGATACCTACCGCAACAGTTTTGTTTTAACTTCAGCTGTCAGCAATGGTACAAAGCATTGAAAATTTATTTACAAATGAAATAAATCGATTTTTTTTAAATTTAGCGCTTTTTCAATGTGAAATGTGTAAACATATGTTAATATATACGTGTAAAAATATTCACTAACAAAGCAAACAAAAAAAAAGTTTTAATTGTTTATCGTTTATAAAATAGACGTGAACAAAAGAAAAAAAGCAGGAAAATAATAATTCAGGCTAGGTTCACACTGCTGCGAATTTGCTTGCGAATTTGAGCCGTTGCGATGTCTCAAATTCGCAAGTCATGTAAATTACCTAGCTTAACATTATTGCCGTGCACATCAATGCGTTGCAAATCTAACCTGCGGGAAAAAAAGGTCATGTGCGAGTTTGATCCGTGTGCGATGCGAATTCAGCTCCATAGACTTCAATTGAATTCGCAATGAAAACGCAATAGGACGTTCACATCACTGCTATATTTTTTTTTTGGCTTCCCCCTCCAACTCCTCCCATCCTTTTCCCCTCACAGCCCCACCCTTCCCCCTCACTAACTCCCTTCCTGTTTTCTCCATGTGCTGTGCTGTTCACAGTCACATACCACAATGGCAAACAGGCGCACAAAGACTGGCATAGAGAATGAAGATCTGATAAGGCTGGTCCAACAAAGGCAATACCTCTGGGACTGCAGGGACCCACGTCACAAAGATACTGGGAAGAAGAACCAAGGATGGCAGGAGATAGTCAAGATCCTGTTTCCAGAGTGGGACAGCCTGACACCTAATGTCCAGAAAGACCTGCGTAAGTACAATTGCTACCTGCACTCTGTGCTTAGCTTGTTTACAGTTAGGGTTAGTGTTCAGATTAGGGTTGAGATTAGGGTTAGGGTTAGGCTGGTTACAATTAGTGTTAGGGTTAGTGTTCAGATTAGGGTTGAGATTAGGGTTAGGGTTAGGCTGGTTCTTGTTATGGTTATATGTATTAATGATATGTTATTTTAAGATCTATATGTACACAAATACAAACACCCACCCTGTAAAATAATGTCAAGACACACATGTGAACTGTAGCTAATGTAACATTTTATTTCACACAAATCTAATTTACACCATGTAGTATGTTCATCAGAGTACAGTGTTTTAATTTTTTAAGCATTAATTGCATCTAGCTGCCATGATAGCTGCCCACTTTCGGACATAAAGTACTCTGTGAAGTCGTGGCGAACATTTTCCCCACTGTAGTTGCCACGGGTTCCGATCCACGTTGGCTCTTCAAGGTCATGCATCAAACTGTCCTCAAATATGTATCCATCCCGAGAACGAACAAAATTGTGCAATGCACAGGCTGCTTGCACTGCACTGATGGCGTGCTCCATACTCAGGCAGATAGATGAGTGCAAGAAACGCCACTTATTAGCAAGTATGCCAAAAGCACACTCTACTACACGTCTTGCCCTTGTCAGTCTGTAATTAAATACCCTCTTTTCAATGGTAAGTCCTCTTTTGGTATATGGGCGTAGAAGATGCTTGGATATAGGAAATGCCTCAGACCCAACAAACACATAAGGCTCCAGAGGTTGATTGGTTCCAGGAAGTGGTTGGCTATCTGGAAGGTTCAATGTGTTTTCACGAAGCATCTTGCCAAAGGATGAATGAGAGAAGATGCTTGAGTCAGAGCTACTTCCATATGAACCAATATCCACATAGGTTAATGAATAATTTGCATCGGCCACTGCCATTAAAACGAATGGGAAATACTTTTTATGAATAAAGTATTTTGAGCCACTACGAATTAGGCTGATTATTCGGATGTGCTTTCCATCTACTGCACCCACACAATTTGGGAAATTGTACCGCTGCCAAAAAACTTCGGCTATTTTAGCCCAGTCTTCCCTAGTCGGCTTCTTCATCACCAACTCTTTTAACACTTGCCATATAGCTGCACAGGTTTCATGCACAATCAAACTCACTGTTGATTTTCCCAGCTTGTATTCAAAATGTAAACTAGCAAATGAATTGCCAGTAGCTAGGTACCTGAACGAAAAGAGAAGCATAATTAACAGTGTTCCTGCTTTTTTTCAGTTTTCGCTCTCAAGACAAGATGGCGTAGTCTACGTGACACATACACAAAATATGTGAAAAATCTGCGGGAGAGCAAGAGTGGCTCAGCTGCCTCCAGAAAAAAGCCCTACGCCTTTGCTGGATACCTGGCTTTTCTAAAACCAGTCCTGGAACTGCGGAAGTAAGCAGTTATTAACTATCCCTCCATCCACCCTCCTTCTCACCATCACTCCTTCCTTCCCTATACCTCCTCAATCTATTACATTTACATTTTATTTTGTTTTGTCTGAGATATAAATTACCCTCTATTTACACAATAATATCTTATTAAACTTTTATATGTTACAGCACCGAATCCAGTTGGCAGGAGGAGGAAGTTATGGTTCCGGAAGACCAAGTGGAAGCCCCTGCTGAGGAGGAAATTGTGGGCTGCAGCCCTTTGCTGCAGTCTCCAATAGAGCAGTCTGGTCCGGAGGAGCCCTTTGCTGCTGAAGCATCAACGGCTCCTATTCAATCACAGTCACAGCCAAGATCTAATAGGCGCTCCCAAACGAACAGGAGAGCTCCATTGCAAGAGGAGGATGATGGCACTGGGCAGCTGCTAAGCATTGTGTCCGGAATTTCCCAACAAATTGAGGCATAGCGCTGCCCTCACACTCTATTCATAATGAGTTTACTTCCTCTTGTACAACAGGTTCCAGAGGATAGATATTTTGCAATGAGAATGGCTGTCCAGCAGTGCATACACTCATTCACTGTTCCCAGACATCCGTCCTCATTATTCAACCATCCTCCTCCACCCCAAAATGTACCAAACCCTTACCCTTCAAGCTTTGAAAATTTTTTTATGACATCAATACTTCGGACATCCCGCATCCCATTCCGTCACCTATTCCTACTGTGATTTCCCCCCCTGTCAGACCTCTAAATTTCACACCACCAATGCCCCCCACCAATTCTGAAATCTCCAGAAACATCAGACCACACAATCTACACATTGTACCGCCTTCTAGATCAAGAGCAGCCCATAGCGGCAACTATTACACCACATTACCTCCCGTGTCCTCCAATAATCCTCCAGTGGCCTCTACCATCCCTCGAATGGCATCCGGGGAGCCTCATATTGATTCACAATATGGCACCCAATCAAGACAGCTAACCTATTCTAATTATTTGAGTGCACCTTTGCCAAAATACTCAGAGGTCCCAGGGCCGAGTTCTAATATTTCGAAAAAGGGAGCAGAGACTTATTATAATCTGTGAAGAATATTGTTTTATTTTGTGTTTATTTCTTTCTGTTAATATTATATTTCTGGTAAAGTAATATATTTCAGGACAGGGTGCCGATACCTTTAATTTTCTGTGAAGGCTATCGTTTTAAATGATTTATGTTGCATGTTATTTAATATAGTTTGTGTTATTTAAATACTTTACATTCTCTAAAAAATGTTTACTGCCTTTTTTGGCTTATTTGATTTCTAAAAAAAATAAACGTAAACAAATATGTTGGATTAGAAGATACTTTGCATTGGTTTCCTTTTTTCTATGAGATTAGGTACTATATCTTACCTTAAGGTTATAGTAATCGCTCTGCTGGTTCCACACTCTTCCTGAAGTTGGTGTTCTGATGTTCCAAATAGCTGTAGGTCAGTCGTAGCAATTCGTCAAAGCTAAAAGTTATATATATACAAAAAGAGTTGAGATTGCGTAGATATGTGAAGATTAATCAG
This sequence comes from Lithobates clamitans, assembly GCA_037952925.1. NCBI lineage: Eukaryota > Metazoa > Chordata > Amphibia > Anura > Ranidae > Lithobates > Lithobates clamitans. The sequence goes on along the minus strand of JBBGZY010000178.1, from coordinate 6,916,271 downwards.
ATGAGAAAGGGGGGGGGAAAGGGAGGATAGCTAGGATATATCTCAAACATTTATTGAGGAGAGGGAGAGATAATGGATGAGAAGAGGGATGCACTGTGGGTTAGGGAGGCCTCTCTCCTCCCTATTTGCAATTACAGGGTGGACCCAGTATCTTCTACTTCTCTGCATCATCCTCCTCTTCCTCAACTTGGCTTTTTTCTTTTTTATCATGACTCCAGCTGTAGCAGTTACAACTGCTGCCATAACCAAGGGCAATGACTGCTGATACATGCTGACACACAAACACACGCTCTTCTCCACACACTACACAAACCAGGGATAGAACAGGAAGTGATACAGCTCTTTATACGTCAGCATAAACACTGTACTCTATTGGACAGACATAAAATCGCTTTACCCTCCCAATTTGACAACCAATTCGCAATGTTAGCTGTAGAATCGCCGTAAATTCGCAAAAACAAATGAAGAATTCGCAATGCAAATTCGCAACGCAATCGGAACAAAATCGCGTTCAATTCGCACTGCAGCAGTGTGAACCTAGCCTCAATGTAGGAGAATATGGAGTTAATTAAGGCTGATTAGAGTAAATTAGGGGTTTTTAAGGGGGTAAACAGAGGAACATTTGTTCATCCCTTTGATCTGCAGATGAAGAAACAGAAATATACAAAAAGAAACAATGTTTTTGCTTGCAACCTGTATCCTTGTACCTGTTGTGTCTTCTGAGCATTCCAGCATATTTGTTCCAGCTGTTTCCCTTGTATACCTCTGCAAGCTTTAAGCCTTACTGCACCTCCATAATTCCCTGTTTTTTTGGTCTGTGTTCTTCTTCATCAGTGCAATAGACACCGATACCAATACTAGTATCGGTGCAACCCTAACCTGTAGGAGTGGTTTCTTTGAGCTGCAGTGTGCAGGAGGCCTTAGAAATGCTTTTTTTTTAATTCTACCTAAAGTTTACTTACCCAGGCCATTGACCCCGACCTTTGACACTGACCTTGACCCTAACCCTGATACTGACCTATATTAAACCTTGCTCTAGCTGTTTTATCTTTATTTTTATTATTGCTTTTGGCAAGGAAAAAAAGATACAGTGTATTCTCCTCTTTACAGGAGAAAAAAAACCACAGAGGCAGGCTGTACAGTGCCTGATCACTATGAAAGCCAGTCAGAGGCTATAACAGTGATCAGGACCTCCAATTCCAGATTGTTAGTACAAGATCCTGGGCCATTCCCTGTGTTGGGGGCGTGCCAAGCAGTGGTGGCCCGTCCACTAGAGGCACAGGGGCGCTGCCCCCCATCCATGCGTCTGGCCCCCTAATCTACATGCAGAGCCCCAGACTCACAGACGCATGGATGCATGGAATCAATTAATTCCATTTCATAGGGTCAGAGGCACTAATAAGCTTCAGAAAAGGGTGGGCTCGGGGCGCAGAGCACTGCACTCCGAGCCCACCCAATTGTGTGACAATAGTGAATGCATATTCACTATTATCACCCTGAAGAGATGATGGGTCCTGAGACCTGTTTCCTGATTGGCCAAGAGGAGAAGTGATCCCATTGGTCTAGGAGGAGGAGGAGGGAGGAGGCGCAAGGCCGCTGTGATGCAGTCAGCGCTCTCTGGGAACACACGGCTTAGAGCCCCACCACCTCCTCCTCCTCTCTATCAGAGCCATCAAATCAGCGCTGCTCCGGGGGGACAATGAGAGAAGAGTGCAGGCTGTGAACTCTGTCCACACTGCTCGGAGGCTGTGTCTGTACACCCGCTCCCGCTGCCACCCATCGGGCATCGGATCTGGGTCAGCGATCGGGGCAGGAGATCGGGCTGTGTGTGTGCTGATCTCAGGGTGCCTGGTCTGTGTTGGATTGGATGTGGCAGGGGCAGAGAGGCAGTGGATACCTGCCAGCAGACTACCTCAGAGGGGAGGTAAGTGAGCCATGTACACCTGAAGGGTTAAGTGACCCGGTGACTGGGGGGGTTGTGTGAGTATGGTGCGTGGTGTAGGCTGAAGCGACGGGGGGGTCCGTGGACAGGTCCATCTGCCGCCCCCCGACCGATGAAGCACCAACTGCCACAATGTGGCACTAACACATGTGCGCATTAGTGCGGCCTCATGGAAGAAGACCCACGTCTATGAGGCTGCATATATGAACATGAATATTGAAGAAGGAAAATTTTATGCACATTAAAGAAAACCTGTCTCTAGAGAAAACGTTCAAAGCCCCAATGCATACCTGTAAAACAAAGACATTCATTGAATTTCAGTTCAAAGACCCCAGAAGACCAGAGACCTAATAATGATATCACTGTGTCTAAAATAAGGTATGTTACATTTAAAAATGCCATTATCAGGGGTTCATGCATGACACAATGCTGGATAGATGCTTTTTTAGTAGCTCTACAGCACTTGGAGACATCGCTCGATTCCCCAGGGCCATTTCGCTACAGACTGACACCCTTGGGGGACATTCCTGTGCATGCCTTCAGGCAAGAAAATCAATAAACGTCCCAAGCAGAATTCTCTTACAACATACCTTCTGCGCTCCCGGAAGCAAACATGGATGTCCCAAAATGGCAATCAGACCCAGCAAGGTGCCCAGGACAGAGCTCCTTTTCCAGCTGTGAACATTTACAGTGAGTACTACTCACTTTGCACTAAAGAAGACTTTAACTTAGGCTTGGAAGCCTATGTATGAAAAACTTGCTGAGAAGTTTCAAAGCGAACTATGTAAAACCGCTAATACTCTGATAAAAGAGATAGCTACGTTAGGCAGCTGTATTGACAGACTAGAAACCAAACATGACAAACTCAGCCTTGCATACAATGATTTAAGGAAAGAACATGAATCACTATCTGAATTCTTCCTACAATTTCAAGCCCAAATAGAGGATTTAGATAACCGAAACAGGTGCATTAACCGGAGGGCATTCCCAAATCAGTTACATATCTCTCAGAAGCAGTAACAAAGCTTTTCCATTCGCTTTTGCCTAATAAACCATTTTCAGATTTTGCCAGGATTCATAGGGCTCTCAGACCCAAGCCTCCTCCCGATAGACGTAGTTTTATTTTTAGTTAAGGACATTTTAGTAAAGGAAGATCTCTTAAGAGCCTCCAGGAAAACCCCAAATATTGAACAGGATGGGGTCAAAATCTAACTTTATCCTGATGTCTTATCAACAACCATTGACAAGAGGCGAAAAATGAAGGAAGTTACACAGATGAGGGTTCCCAATCAAGTTACTGGTCCCCCATAATGCCACCACTTACACTACCTGTAGAGTGGAGGAGGACAAATAAGTGCTCCTCAAATTAGGCCTCTTGTATCCAACCAATCTGGGCTACTCCATCTCTATGTCAAGACAGCAGGAGACTGCGTTAAGACTAGGGATGCACCAATACCGGTGCCGATACTTTGCATTTTCGGGGGTATCGGTACTCGTGAAAATGCACCGATACCAGAAACCTATACTGGAACTGACGTCAGCTTGGGCGGAGCTCGGGAACCGGATAAGGTTGTGGCCTCTCCACACGACGGTGAGTGCTGTTTCCCTTATGATATGTGTTTTGCTGCTGCTGCTGCGCCTGCTACATGGCTGCCCCACATGGCAAGCATCCTCCTTATACCATGTCCCCTCATGGCGGCCGGTGGGTGCTCTTCTCTATTTCTAACTGTTGCTTGCTTTCTTCTTATGTGTCCTGCAGCCGGTGATTGCTGTACAGTACTACTAGCTTACATCATCATTTGCCTAACATGGCGGCCGGCCTGTGTTACACTTAAGTTAGTTTTGTCCCACATTGTCTCTCTCTCACTTAGCTAAACATGGCGGCCGGCCTGTGTTATACTTAAGTTAGTTTGTCCCACATTGTCTCTCTCTTGCCTAACATGGCGGCCGGCCTGTGTTATACTTAAGTTAGTTTTGTCCCACATTGTCTCTCTCTCTCTTGCCTAACATGGCGGCTGGCCTGTGTTATACTTAAGTTAGTTTTGTCCCACATTGTCTCTCTCTCTCTTGCCTAACATGGCGGGCGGCCTGTGTTATACTTAAGTTAGTTTGTCCCACATTGTCTCTCTCTTGCCTAACATGGCGGCCGGCCTGTGTTATACTTAAGATAGTTTGAGAACAGTGCTCCCACAGCTGCTACTATACAACAAGAAGCAAATCTTGGAGAGGTCACTGTGCCTCGTTCGGACAAACCTCTCCAGTATTGGGCAATCAATAAACTGCGATTTCCCACTCTAGCCCAAATGGCAAAAAAATATCTTTCAGCTCCTTGCAGTAGTGTGGAAAGTGAGAGATTGTTCAGTGCAGCGTCACACATTCTGACTGATACCAGAAACCGACTTCTAACTGAACATGCAGAGATTCTTCTGTTTCTTAAAAAAAACTTGCTACTTGCGTTTGAATTGGAAAAGTAATCAACCGCCTGTTACTGTCCAACTGTAAGGCATCATGCACAGTTCCACGCTGCAGCTCAAAGCAACTTCTCCACCTGGCATTTGAGCGTTTTTTAAAGCATTTCCTCTGCCTGTTAACTCCCCTCCATGTTGGCCTTTAAAAAAAATAAAATATGCCTTTTTAACTCCATGCCACAACCTTTTTCCTTAAGTGAAAAAGTGAATCACCTATGGTGTGCACATTGCACACTATAGGTGATTAAACGTGCAATGCATGGGGGACACATAGCCTAATTTGGAGCGGCATAGAGTTAACACTACAGGCAAATGAAAGGCTCAAAAACAGGGAGCTGAAACGCTTGTAGGAGCAGCTACTTTGAGCTTTATTGTGCATGTGGCCTTACTGCTGCTAAGTCCTTGACTCATTGGCCTTGTCATCCTGGAATAACCCTAATTTTGGTCTGTGAAAAATGTTTTTTCACGAGTTTCATAAGAAGTTGAACTGGAAGCTAGCACTTTTTTTTATTACTTAAAAAATGTTTGCAAAATAATGTTAGTTTTGAGGTACTGTTCAGTTGCTCCTCCTAAGGCCTAACATTATTTAACTGTATTGCACTTGGGTTGGTTGATGTGGTGACGTGAACTTGTGATGTTTTTTTCTGCCTGCTGCCTGTAAGCTGCCCTGCCACTAAACTTCTGAAACCGCATAGTGTTCTTGGCCAATGGCCATGAATGAACACATAGGCTAACATGGTGGGGAAGAGGTAACAGGTAGAGAAATAAAAAGCTAAAATGAGCTAAAACACCTGGAGAAGCAGCTGCTTTGAGCTGTGCATGAGGCCTTACTGCAGCCTACATGCCAAGCTAACACACATCCTTGCCATCCTGGAATGTTCTGTCTGTGAAATTTGTTTCTCTTACACATGTGTAAGTTGAACTGAAAACAAACACGTTGTGGGTTTTTTTTGGGTTTTTGAAATTTTATAAATAATGTCTTGTGTTGTGAGTTGATTGAGGTACTATACTGTTCTTGCTTCTCCTCATGCCTAAACATTGTGAACTTGCAATGTACATGTCTTTGATGACATTGACATTATTTTGTATATAACATGTTCTGTGCAATTTGCGCTTTAACAGCTTTGTGACCAGCAAATAAACATGTTTTCTTTCATAATGTCTTTTGACTGCGTTTCAATTCCTCATATTATGGCAAAAATGTGTAATTTTTCATTATTTTTTTAAAAAATGGTCACGTGACCAAAATCAGGTAGCGGTAATTGGTATCGGCGAGTACATGATGTCAAGTATCGGTACTTGTACTCGCTGTCAAAAAAGTGGCATCGGTGCATCCCTAGTCAAGACCTCAGAGACTTGGCAGCATGATCTAGCTTTATCATCAAACCTTTGCCTCTACATCCTCCACTTACCTCCTGTGGACACATATCTGTTATACCAGGCTTTTTGATAGCATTTTCAGGACTTATTCAGCTCTTATTTCAGCTCTGTGTTCGGTATACCACTCTTCGCAACAGTGGCCCTTACTCTCTTTACCCTTATTGGGGCTTATTTTTTTCATTTATTGCTTGAGAGGGTAACATTTGTATGGATATATTATGAGTTTTTTTTTTCACTTTAGAGGCCTTGTCTACATGTCTCCACGTACATGAGTCCCCTACTCTGACATAAGCTGGTCTATGGCACTGAGGATTAGCTATTTATGTTTCTCAGTTCCATATACCGTGGTATGCCTTTGGCTACAGTTTTTGACATTACTGAATCACCTGATTATTAGATTTATAAGTCCGTGTTTTAAGGTTTCGTGTTCAGGACTAATGTTGTTTCCAAACCCTTAGGCATTCTTTGTATATTTAGGTATATTCTTCATATTACTTAGCGTTTGTTGTTATTTTGGTTACTTTTTTTAATTTGAGATGCCTGATATGTATCCTTCACATTAAGGTATGTGTTGTGCCCTACCATTACTATGGGACCTTTTTTTATACATACCTGGTTCCACCTTTTTTGAAATGGCAATTCTACGTAATCTTCCTTGGGATTAGGCGAAACACCCAAATCTATCTCTCTACCCCTCACTCCACTCACTCCATCACACATCACTAATTTACTAACAGACATATCAGGCTGGATGTCACACCACTTCCTCAAACTCAAGGTGTCCAAAACCGAGCTCATAATATTTCCTCCTCCACATGCCGCTTCCCCTGACTTCTCTGTTAAGATCAGTGGTACAACCATCAACTCATCCTCGTATGTCTGGGTGCTAGGTGTTATCCTGGACTCTGAACCCTCTTTTTAGCCCCACATCCAATCACTTTCCAAACTTGCCGCCTCAACTTATGTATCATCTCCAAAATACACCCCTTCCTAACCAATGACACCACAAAACTCCTAATTCATCCCCCAGTTATCTCTCGTCTCGACTACTGCAACTCCATCCTTGTTGGCTTACCTTTAACTAGGCTATCCCTTATTCAGTCCATCATGAATGCTGCTGCCAGGCTGTCACGTACCTGGTGGCGATTGAGCTGTAGAGGGGGCTTCTCTTGCACCTCCTGTCCAACGCCCCTGATAGAGATGACAGGGAGCATACATGTTTCTGGGGAAGCGACGCTTGAGAAGGGACATGATAGCGATTTACAAATACCTCAATGGTGATCCCAGCATAGGAAAAACTATTCAGTTCCAAGGAGTGTAAGAGGACATGGGGCCACACAATCAGATGGGAGAATAAGCGGTTTAACCTTAAACTGCGCAAGGGGTTTTTCACTGTCAGGGCAATAAGGATGTGGAACTCTCTTCCACAATTGGTGGTTTCAGCAGGGAGTATGGATATTTTTAAAAGACACTTGGATGTGCATCTTAACTAGTTACGGACCGCCCACCGCATAAGGCCTCATGTACACTGCTGCTGCTAAACGGATGTTTAGGAGCAGTTGGCCATTTTTTTCAACTGCTCCTGAACTCTCCTCTATGTTATCTTATCAGTACATGTACACAGGGTCGTTTATAGTCATTTCTAGGCAGTTGTGCTTAGAGGCCATTTTTGGAAAGCAAAAAAATGAGTTCAGACGCTGAGTTTAGAGGCATTTCAAGCGCCAAACGCTTCTAAATGCAGTAACTTGCATTTAGCCGCATTTCGTTTACAGGTGTTTTTCATTTTTGACTATTTTGAAAAAAAACATAAAACCGCAAATGCGGCAAAACGCTGCTAAACGTGGCATGTAAACGTGGCAAAAAAGACGTTTTAAACGTGGGTTACTATCTGTCAAGTTAAAGCATTCAGGAGAGGTTGTAAAAATGTCCCGTGTACATTAACCTCTTCAGCCCCGAAAGAATTTACCCCCTTCCTGACCAGAGCACTTTTTGCGATTTGGCACTGTGTCGCTTTGACTGACAATTGCGCGGTCGTGCGACGTTGTACCCAAACAAAATTGGCATCCTTCTTTTCCCACAAATAGAGCCTTCCTTTTGTGGTATTTGATCACCTCTGCGGTTTTTATTTTTTGAGCTATAAACAAAAAAAGAGCGACAATTTTGAAAAAAACGCATTATTTTTTACTTTTTGCTATAATAAATATCCCTCAAAAATATATATATAAAAAAAATAATTTTTTCCTCAGTTTAGGCCGATATGTATTCTTCTACATATTTTTGGTAAAAAAAAAATCACAATAAGCGTATATTGATTGCTTTGCACAAAAGTTATAGCGTCTACAAAATAGAGGATAGATTTATAGCATTTTTATAATTATTATTTTTTTTACTAGTAATGGCGGCGCTGCAATTTTTATCATGACTGCGACATTATGGCAGACACATCGAACAATTTTGACACATTTTTGGGACCATTGGCATTAATGCAGCGATTAGTGCTATAAAATTGCATTGATTACTGTAAACATGTCAATGGCAGTGAAGGGGTTAAAACTAGGGGGCAATCAAGGGGTTAACTGTGTTCCCTAGGAGGTGATTCTAACTGAAGGGGGAGGGAATTGACTGGCGGAAGTGACAGATCGTGGTTTCTAGCTAATAGGAACACACGATTTGTCACTCCTGTCAGAACAAAAACAGGGAAGTGTGTGTTTACACACACACTCGTCCCTGTTCTGTCTCTCCTGCTCACGATCGCTTGTGGCCGGTGGTCATCGCGACCGTCGTCAAGGAGCATCGGCACCCCCGCTGTGCGCCAGCTATCCCGACCCCGTGAGCCGATGTATAGCTACGATGGCTCGCGCAGGGGAGCCAACCTGCCGAAGTATAACTGAGGCGGTTGTTTGGGAAGTGGTTAAGCCTTATACTGCGGCAGGTTGGCTCCCCTGCGCGAATCGCCACTATTGTTAGTCAGGCGCGTACACGCCCTACGTATAAATCCTGTATAATAATAATAATAATAATAACATTGACTTACAGAAAGGGGAAAAAAGTATTTGATCCCCTGCTGAATGATCAGTCTATAATTTTAATGGTAGGTTTATTTTACCGTTTGTCGACCAGCGCACGCCGATGTACGTCAGCGGAATGGCACGGGCAGGCAAAAGGGCGTACAGGTATGTCCCCTTTAAGAAGCGGTGTCGCGAGGCTTGCGCGCCCGCCACGGTCTACATGACCATGGCCGCGGGTCCCGTGGACTTGATGTCCACTGGGTGCCTGCGTTCGTGTCATGGAGAGGAAGAACAGGGAGATGCTTTTGTAAACAATGCATTTCTCCATTCTGCCTCATGAGAGGACAGTGATCTACTGCTCTCTGTCATGGAGAGCAGTAATCACTGTCCTATGTTTTCAAGCTCAGCCCCCTCACAGTTAGAATCACTCCTTAGGACACACTTAACCCCTTAACTGCCCCTAGTGGTTAACCCCTTCACTGCCAGTGTCATTTACACAGTAATCAGCATTTTATAGCACTGATTGCTGTATAAATTACAATGGTCCCAAAAATGTGTCAAAAATGTCCGATGTGTCCGCCATAATGTTGCAGTCCTGGTAAAAATTGCAGATCGCCACCATTACTAATAAAAAAAAATTAAATTTAAATGCCATAAATGTATCCCCTATTTTTTTGTAGACGCTATAAATTTTGCGCAAACCAATCAATATACGCTTATTGCGTTTTTTTTTTTAACCAAAAATATGTAAAAGAATACATATCGGCCTAAACTGAGGAAAAAAATTGTTTTTTTATATAGCAAAAAGTAAAAAATATTGCGTTTTTTTCAAAATGGTCGCTCTTTTTTTGTTTATAGCGCAAAAAATAATAACCACAGAGGCGATCAAATATTAGCAAAATAAAGCTCTATTTGTGGGAAAAAAAGGACGTCAATTTTGTTTGGGTACAACATTGCACGACAGCGCAATTGTCAGTTAAAGCAACGCAGTGCCAAATCGCAAAAAGTGCTCTGGTCAGGAAGGAGGTAAATCCTCCGAGGGAGAGGGAGGTGAATTATAGATCCTCATACTACTTGAAACCCCATTGAAATATAATCGTTTCTGGCAGCGCCACATCAATTACAATCTCTTTTCAATTTTGGCACCTTTCATGGCTGCCTGGCATAAACTTTTTGTTACTGACTTGTGAACTTGGAGGAAAATGAGGATGGCATTGTGTTCAGTATCACTTCCCCATTCTCGCCACACAGACCTCATTATCATCACACACCTTATTCGGGGGGGGGGGGGCCTGTGCTGACATCATTGTGCATGCTGGAGCCTCTGATTGTGAAGATCATTTGATGCATGGCCCACACACCTCTGAGCTTGTATAGACCAACTTGGGGTCCCCAATTCTAAGAGGCTGTGTGTGACATGGTGGAGGGATGCACTGAAGGCACTTCAGATTAAATGTTGTTTAACTGCTGTATTAAAGCGTCCTCCCGATCACACGCCTCATGCACACCCTGTAAGGTGTTGCAATGCCACCAGACTACAGTATGCCAGCAGCAATGTTTCTGATCACTGCCACACAAATTCCAGTGTTACCAGACTAGTGTAAGCCAGTAACAGTGTTCCTCATTGCTGTCATATACTAGTTCCCAGTGTCGCCACACCAGTGTAAGCTAGGAACAGTGTTCCTGATCGCAGCTACAACATTTCTAGTGTCACCAGATCAGTGTAAGCCAGCAACAGCATTCCTGATTGTTGCCACACCAGTGTCAGTGTCAGCAGACCAGTGCACAAACAAGGGGATTATTGGAGGGGAGGTTGGGACTTTATATGAAGCATGTACCAGCAAGCAGGTAATAAGATGAACATAGAGGAATTTATTGACATAATACCAGAGCACATACAGAGCACAATCGCAAAATGCATACAAGATAAAACGGGTAGGTACATAATGTCATATAATAAACATTCATGATAATATTGTTCATACAATTAATAGAAAGCTGAACAGGGTAAAAAGTTAAATAATGACCCCAATGTTTTATAACCCGGAATTCCCTATAGCAATGATGAGTAAAAATTTCCTAAAATGGAATAGATCGAATGATATAAGATTAGCCCAGGTCCTTGAGAATGGGAAAATACCTACACTAAGGGAAATGGGAGAGGGGAATAAAAATAAATGGCTGCAGCACCAGCAATTACAGGCCTTTATAGAACCAAAAATAGCCGGGTTAAACAGACCATTGACCAGATTTGAAAAACTGCTGTTGGGAGAACAGGCCCCGATTAAGAATTTATCGAAGATATACGACGAACTAATCCCGAATAGCCCCCTTAAAGAATTAACGAGTATAAGGAAATGGGAAACAGTAATAGGCAGACCCTTATCAGAAGGAGATTGGGAAAAGATTTTCAAAATTATACATAGAACAACTACATCAAATAAATATCAAGAGAGAAATTATAAAATTGTAATGAGGTGGTATAGAAGTCCTGTCACCTTAAATTCAATTAACAAAAGAAATACAGATCTTTGCTGGAGATGTAAAATAGAAAAGGGAACAATGGAACATATATGGTATGGATGTCATCGAGTGAAAGAATTCTGGAACAAGATATACGAGATCTATCATAGGATATCGGGAGTAGAAATAACCCCGACTATGGAAATTTCATTATTGTCTTTGTTACCAAAGTCAATAAAGGCAATGAAAAAAGACATCATTCATTATATGACATCAGCAGCAATATCAATAATAGCAAAAAACTGGAGAAAAACAGAGAAACCAGCTATATCAGACTGGATATGTGAAATGAATGAAATACAATATATGGAAGAGCAAATTAGAGAGGAAGGGCATATAATAAACCAATTACCTGAAATGTGGCGAAAATGGGAAGAGTTTCGGTCATCGCAAGAAATATCAGAATTTATATAAGGAAGAGGAAGTTTTTTTTTTTTTTTTTTTTTTTCGTATGTATGAGTAGATATGGATGGGGGAGGGGGGAGAGGGTAAGGGTGAGTAGGAAATGGGGGTTTAAGGTTGAATTATGTAGATGTTCAAAGCCTGTTAAGTAAAAATTTTTAATGTATTAGGTGTAAGAAAAACATGCTGTATAATGATATGGTTAAATGGAAGGATATGATATTTGTATTTGTGATTGTTTTAAATGAAATGGAAAACTTAATAAAATGAGATTGAAAACAAAAAGTTAAATAATGGTAACTCAAGATACCACCTGGAATAAATTCCCTAGTACATCAAGATTTCAAGGTAGGGTGAAGTAGGGTAAAAACCAGTAATATCTGCTGGACCTAAGGCCTCACTAGACCTATGGGGGGGGGGTTGGAAAAGATATAGTTGATGAGGACTGGATAGACAGTTTAAACACGGCATATGTTGGCTCAACGCGTTTCGTGGCTTCCATGCCACTCGTCAGGAGCGAGCCCGTGTGGTATCTGGAAATATATTGGGATAATTACATAATGCAATAGGACAAGAGACATTGGTAATGGGGGAGCGTGGTAAACGAGCCCCCAAAGTTACTGTATGGGAATACTCACTGAGAGACTGTATAGTGACGGTGCAGCGGCGGGGCCCCATGAGCCATCCAGGTGACCCCCAACGGGAGCCGAGGTGGGGAGCCCCGCGGAGACGGCAACGAACACCGACCAGGGCAGGCACAGGAACCGAGGAAGGTCTAGAGAAAGGTGGATAAGAGTGAAGGTATGTAGGCATGTAAGGAGAAATGTAAGAAAGAGAGGGAAGGGAGCCCCCAGATATGGGGTGGAGTGATGGAGAGTGTGGGGGATGGGGAAGAGAAAAAACCGTGATGGAGTGAAGTGAGGTGGAGAAACCAAATCAACTAGGTGTAGTAACCAAGGTGGGAAAGGTAGTGAGTGTACCTGACAGTGGTGAGGTCCTGGGAGAGGAAATTCCAGAAGTGTGTGATCGCCTGTGTGGAGAACCTCGAGTGCCCGTGCCGCCCCGGAGAGCGTCCAGATAACGCCGCCGCGAGTGCCGCCCACCAACGTCACGCCGTGTGGCGGGGGGAGGAGCACCGCAAGTCGGACACAGCCGGCAAGACGGCGCAGAAGAACCTCCCCATTGGCCCACGAGGTGGAGTGAACGCTGCACGTGACGGCGCTGCACAGGGGAGGCCGCACGCACAGCGTATTGCGTGACGTCGACGCGCATTGCTCAAGTGTCCACCCCCCCAGGGGGAGGCCCGGGGGAGGGAGGAGACCCGCAAGGCGCGTCGCGGCACCCGAGGGGGACAAGGACCAGGCAACAAGGCCACCCCGCCGAACTACACCACCAACAACACAGCCCCATCAGGGATGTGGGAAGGGTAACAGGGTTGGAAGGAAAATAAACAATATAAATAACAAGGGATATTATGGATGGGCTTGGTAGAATGAGAATACTAAGAATAAAACACAGGGGAGGTGTCACTAAGGTCATTAGGGGCAGGGAAGGTAAAAGGTTTAGCCACATAGAGCAAGGCACAAGCTTCCATCCCTATGCATAAATACAAGAGAAGGGGGTTTTTGGTATTAGGGACTTTGAGGAAATCATGGCCTGGTAAGGTCACCCATTTCCATCCCTAGGGACTTTAAATGAAACCAAGACCTGGTAAGGTCAAGCGTTTCCATCCCAAATCTATAGCACAAACAAGGGGATTATTGGAGGGGAGGTTGGGGCTTTATATGAAGCATGTACCAGCAAGCAGGTAATAAGATGAACATAGAGGAATTTATTGACATAATACCAGAGCACATACGTTACAATCGCAAAATGCATACAAGATAAAACGGGTAGGTACATAATGTCATATAATAAACATTCATGATAATATTGTTCATACAATTAATAGAAAGATGAACAGGGTAAAAAGTGCAGTCAGCAACAGTGTTCCTGATCACTGTCACACCTGTCCCAGTGTCACCAGATCAGTGCAGCCAACAACATTGATCCTGATCACCGCCACACCAGTGCAATGTTGCTTCTGCCTGCCACCTCTACTATCCCTGGCCTGTTTATTGACCAGATTTCTGCCTGCTGTCTGCACCTATCCTTTGCCTGTTTGCTGACCATGTCTCTGCCATCCACCTGAACGGACTCAATGGTTTTATGTGGCTTTGTATCTGAACAAGTTTCAAGTAAAAGTCCAGAAAAAACACATTTCAAAAAAGATATAATTTGATTTTTTAATGAGTGAAATAAGTATTTGATCCCCTATCAGCAAGATTTCTGGCTCCCAGGTGTCTTCTATATGGGTAACGAGTTGAGATTAGGAGCACTCTCATAAAGGGAATGCTCTTAATCTCTCTTTGTTACCTGCATAAAAGACACCTGTATACAGAAGTAATCAATCAGATCAAACTCTCCACCATGGCCAAGACCAAAGAGCTGTCCAAGGATGTCAGGGACAAGATTGTAGACCTACACAAGGCTCGAATGGGCTACAAGACCATCGCCAAGCAGCTTGGTGAGAGGGTGACAACAGTTGGTGTGATTATTCGCAAATGGAAGAAACACAAAATAACTGTCAATCTCCCTCGGTCTGGGGCTCTATGCAAGATCTCACCACGTGGAGTTTCAATGATCATGAGAACGGTGAGGATTCAGCCCAGGACTACACGGAAGAATCTTGTCAATGATCTCAAGGCAGCTGGGACCAAAAAAACAATTGGTAACACACTATGCCGTGAAGGACTGAAATTCTGCTGCGCTCGTAAGGTCCCCTTGCTCAAGAAAGCACATGTACAGGCCCATCTGAAGATTGCTAATTAACATCTGAATGATTCAGAGGAGAACTGGGTGAAAGTGTTGTGGTCAGAAGAGACCAAAATCAAGCTCTTTGTCATCAACTCAACTCGCTGTGCTTAGAGGAAGAGGAATGCTACCTATGATCCCAAGAACACCATCCCCACCGTCAAACATGGAGGTGGAAACATTATGCTTTGGGGGTGTTTTTCTGCTAAGGGGACCGGACAAATTCACCGCATCAAAGGGACGATGGACAGACCATGTATCGTCAAATCTTGGGTGAGATCTTCCCTCAGCCAGGGCATTGAAAATGGGTCATGGATGGGTATTCCAGCATAACAATGACCCAAAACACATGGCCAAGGCAACAAAGGAGTGGCTCAAGAAGAAGCACATTAAGGTCCTGGAGTGGCACAGTCTCCAGACCTGCATACCATGGAAAATATGTGGAGGGAGCTGAAGGTTCGAGTTACTAAACGTCAGCCTCAAAACCTTAATGACTTGGAGAGGATCTGCAAAGAGAAGTGGGACAAAATCCCTCCTGAGATGTGTGCAAACCTGGTGACCAACTACAAGAAACGTCTGACCTCTGTGATTGACAACAAGGGT
Organism: Lithobates clamitans; assembly: GCA_037952925.1. Lineage (NCBI taxonomy): Eukaryota > Metazoa > Chordata > Amphibia > Anura > Ranidae > Lithobates > Lithobates clamitans. The sequence continues at coordinate 6,901,092 of JBBGZY010000178.1, read as the reverse complement.
TTTGTCACTAAGTAAGTCATGTTAATTTATAACTTTTTTTTTAAATGCATTTTTCTAGATTTTTTTGTTGTTGTTCTGTCTCTGTTAAAATAAACCTACCATTAATATTATAGACTGATCATTTCTTTGTCAGTAGGCAAACGTACAGAATCAGAAGGGGATCAAATACTTTTTTCCCTCACTGTAATTGGGGGTTGCATCTCCCTCCTCTCTGCCCTGAGATGTCTCCTTTTTTGGATCTCCTAACATCCTTTTTACATTTCATTAGGGCTATAAAAGTGGTCCCTCATAGCTCATAATTCTCCCTACAATAGGAAAAAAGCTTTTCCTGACAGCTTCATGTCAGCCTACTACTTAGTATGCTCCGCCCATACCCCCACCTGCAGAATCTAACTCATAAATTTGACTCCGACGTTGCTCTCTTTTCCTCCTCACCTAGTAGGACCAAGCACCCCTTACCTGGCTGCAATAAACTCGTGGGTGTTCACCAGTTGTTAGCCCCACTGTACGGACCCTTAAATAGGCTTCTTGCGTGGGTGTCATGGCTGGCATTGGGATTGATGCCCCGCTAAATGCACAGCTGTTCCCAGAGGTGACAGAATGGCTGCAGCTATCTGGTATATAAATCTGCCTGATTCTATTGCCTTTTTGTCTCTGTGATGCATGCTGCATCTTCCTTCATTCAGTGATGTTTCTCTGGATTGAACGGATCCCCATATTGCAGCTGGGATGCCTTTTTGAGCTCCATAGCAACCTGGGGTTGTATAAGGCACCTGCATGGGCTATTGAGGTGTACCCCACTTTTGTTAAAAGGTGCAATAGTGATATTACTATTCCTGTGGATGATCTGTGTACACTACAGAATATTATCATAATCTGTTGGAGTCCTACCTCTTGTTTCTGTCCTGAACAGAACTTTTTTCATTGTTCTGCTTCTGGCATGACTGGTTTTTGATGAACAAATCACCTGGTGATGTCTGAGCTCTGGTCTGGGAAGCTGCCACCTGCTGAGGAGAATGTTGAGGGCCTCAATTTTGTTTTTATTGCAGATGAGGCCTTTGCTCTGGGTGAACATCTTATGAAGCCGTTTCCTATGAGGAACCTCACCCCAGAGCAGAGAATATGTAATTACAGGCTTTCTCGTGCCAGAAGGGTGGTTGAAAACACCTTTGACATCCTCTCCAGTCAGTTCAGGCTGACTAATACCAATGCATTTCTCCATGTGGTATTATACTGCTGTATACTCCATAATTTTTTACAGGAATGCTAGCAGCTACCTTGCTTCAGTGCCAACTGATTCGGACCCTGCAGTGGAAGGCCCAGCTGAAGAGGCTGCAGCTCAGCCGTCTGTGGGCGTGATGACAGCTCTAGAAACTGGCTGTGCTAGATTGCCCTCCCAAAATGCCAGAGATATATGTCAAAAATACCTTGATTATTTTGTGGGTAGAGGGGCAGTGTCCTGGCAGCAAATTGGAGCTGATCCTGAATAGTATTATTTTTTTGATCATAAACTCATATTTCATTTGAAATATTGGTGTCTGTGTTTCTTATCTGTATAATATGTTCTCAAATGACCTTTATTTTGGCCACTTGCTACAATAGTGCAAATGTACCTTATTTGCTACATGAGGTGACAATCTCTTCATCAGCTAACTATTATGGTGTGCTGTGAGTCTGCTACACACACAATGTTTTCGTTCTTAATGGATCTAATGCATTAATTTCAAAAACATTATGGGTTTTCAACTCCTGCAATTTTTTGGAGGCCAAAAAATTGCAGGAGTTGGCCACATTTAAGAGCACATTGTCACTGTAACTACAACTTGACAAATACACTGGTATTGAGCATTAAATTATAATAAGCCACGCATTGTTTAGTAAAAAACATTTTACTCAAAGCACATTCACATGTGCATTTTAAGGTTTTAAAACAAACCAACATCTTGGTGTATAACATGTATGTTTGGCATTATTTTGCCTTTTTTGTGGCTAAACAAGCATGTTCCAAAAAAAAGATTCCTATCCCCAACTCAGAAACTAACAAAGTTTGATTTAGGTAAAGTGAAGGCCAAATGAGACATTATTATCCCAAGACTGTGTGGATGTTGCCTTCCTCAGATGGGGTGATCTCACCCCTCTCAAAGACAAAATTTGAAGACACATACATGTAGAGGCCGAACTATTAAATGTCCCTTGCCAAAAATGTGTGTAGTTCCAAACATGTTATTTTAGAAACCCCCAAAACAGTGTGTCAACATGTGCTATCTCCTATCACAGGGTATTAATGGACGCGTTTTGGGGGTTCAACCCCTTCCTCATACCTAAACTAGGTCAGAGACAGGGTTTGCACCCCTGAAACATGTCCATTGATAACCCATGATGGGAGCTAGCATGTTGACACACGGCGTGTTTTGGTGCTTTAGCAAACTAAATGTAGGGAAATACAAATGTGTGAAACAATCAGCGCCACCCTAAATGAATCAAGTTGCAGCCGCTATACACTTTAAGTTAAATCACTACACTTTAAATATATATATATATATATATATGTGTACGTGTACCAAAAGACGCACACATACATAGTGCAGCGCTACTACAGTGATAATTCAATACTATACTTCGTGCTCTGTAGATATGCAATAAAATTCAGATTCATAAAAAATTCTTAATAAATGTCCCATAAATCAATATCAATCTTGATAGTAGTGCTCCAGTGTTATTATCATATCACCGTGCTTCTCAATAATTCTTATTGCTTGTGCAAACCACCACCAGCTATTTAATCTGCTCACCTTATGGATGAGTCAGGAAGACTCAAATGAACTCTTTATTTTCACTCTCCAAACATCTTTTCTTTCTCTCAGAACTCAGCTGATCAATTTCTCCCTTTCACGATCTCCACTCCATCCAATGTATCCCTCACAGATAGGGGGTTGATCTCCAAGATTATTCAGCTGTTCCTCCGCTTTCAGGGACTCGTGTATCATGTAATCAAAAACACAGCCGACATAGTACTCTCTGCTATAAAATTTTTATTGAAAACCCTGCTAAAAGAGGACACTTACTAGATATAAAAACAAAATTCGCTTGTTACATGTATTGGGGGCGTCCACTCGCTCAGCATCATGGCTGCGCAACGTCACAGGCTCGGATCCTCTCCTCTGCACATGTATCGACCTCTAGATGGTCTTCCTCAGCAGATGGGAGAGGATACCTCACCCAAGCCTTTTAATATCCTGTCATTGCTATGGTAACCTCCCAAGGTTCTCCACGGCAGATCCGAGTGACTACAAGTCCACCCACTTGCTGCTGCCCCGAAAACTCACTTTCACCACAGTCCAATGGCTGGCAAAGAATCACATCAAAATGTCTACCTCACTACCGTGGAGAACGCTCAGTTAACACTCTAAATACAATACATTTTATCTTTCATTTTACACCAAAAACTCATTTTAATTATTAAATATTATTTAAAATAATCCGACCAAAAAATATATATATTATGGCCAGTAATCGAACCCAGGCCTCATGTGTAGCATGTGCAAATTCTATCACTGAACCACTTACAATCTCTTATATAAAATTTTCTCTATTTGTGCTATAGGTTTCCACTTTGACCTTAATCTTTACTCTTTATTATTATGCTAAATTAATTAATCAACCTTATATTCACCTAGCTTTATGTTCATAAAATTTTCTTAGGGAGACCGCCTTTGTTATCTTCAATTATTTCTAATAAAGCAGTTTAAATCAAAGTCAACGTTGAGTCCAATAGGTGCCAAGACCTTGGTCTCATGTACCCAGAGACACTCACATTGACTGAGCCCTCTAATGTAGTGACCACCTCTCCAATGGGGTTTCACTTTTAAATATTCACATAAGTTTAAAATGTATTTTGATTCTTTGTAGGGGCAAATTTCAGTCCTTTATCCAACACCTTAACCTCATTAGTATTAAGGGGGGGCCCACTGAGGTTATAAATCCCCTCTCCTATTGATGTTTTCTTTTTTGGGGTTACCTTCCTGCTCTCCTCCCCCTCTGTCTTTTCCTTCTACCCCAAATGTGTCTCCATTGTCTTCCACTCTCTGTTCCCCCCTCCTGGAGGTACTGTCTACAAAATCCCTCCTATACAATTCTTCCTCCAACCCTTCCAGAGGGGCATATCTATTTTGTCCACCCTGGACTGGAATTTTAGAGAACAGAGAAGACCTTATAATAATGGATTTAATAGAGGGAGATTCAATAGAGGTGGTTTCTATGGGAGACGCCCTTTTAGAGGGGGTTCCCAGGAGGGAAACCCAAATCCAGCACCTTATTACATACGCAACAGGAATATAGATCCTCTTATTGGACAAATAGGCCCCAACAAGATTATGGTAGACCCTATGATGATTTTGAAGGTTCCCAATCTGGGTACTACCAGGGAGGACAAAATAGACACGCACCGGCTGCTGAGTTCCATGGAGGACAAAATAGATATGCTCCTCTGGAAGACAGTGGACAGAGGGAGAAGAACCGGAGAGAGAGCGGAGAAGAACCAGAGAGGGGAGGAGAACCAGCAGAGGCCGTCAGCAGAGAAGGCATAAGAGCCGGAGAGGGGAGTAGAGATCGGAAGAGACAACGAAGCTGCCTTAATAAATTACTTTAAAAACCTGTGTAATTTTATTTTTAACACTTTTTTTAGATGAATGGGTAGAGGTACAATGTACCCCCTACTCATTCACATAGGGTTGGGACCGGATCTGGGGGACCCCTTGTTAAATGGGGCTTCCAGATTCTGATAAGCTCCCTGCCCACAGACCCCGGCAATCAACGGCCAGGGTTGTCGAGAAGAGGCCCTTGTCCTCATCAACATGGGGAGAAGGTGCTTTGGGGTGGGGGGGCACCCCCCTGTCCCAAAGCACCCACCCCCCATGTTGAGGGCATGCGGCCTGGTACAGTTTGGGCACTCGCTCGTTCCCATCCCCTTTCCTGACCTGCCGGGCTGTGTGCTTGGATAAGAGTCTGGTATGGATTTTGGGGGGGAGCCCAACGCCGTTTTTTCGGTGTGGGGGTTCCCCTTAAAATCCATACCAGATTAAAGGGCCTAGTATGCTCTTGAAGGGAAAACCCATGCCGTTTTTTTTTAAATTTGGCATGGAGTTCACCTTCAAGATCATCAGAGCTTAAGTCGCAATGCCAAAGTTGGATCAGTCAAGACGGCGATCCGACTTTGATCTGACTTCAGTGATATTCAATGGGCTGAAGTAGGATCAAAGTTGGACCAAAGTAGTGCAGGGAGCATTTCAAAGTCGGACTGACTTGTGTCGGACCAGTTAAGATGGCTCCCATATCGAAACAGTGATTTTCACACGTCATGCGACATGAGTTCCCAATGTCGGGGCGTTTGTCGTACCAGTGTGAACCCAGCCTTAAGGTTTGACCTCATATTATATGGCTTGGTAAATCTGAAGACAAAAATCTGCAGAAAATCTAATAGTGTGCGTTTAACTGCGATTTTGCCGCAGTTTTTACCGCGTTCTTGATTTTGTTCAGGTCACCAATGTAAAAGGCAGAAAAATGCCTGTAATCTTCCCCAAAGAAGCTCATGTTCTTTCTTGAGTTTAGGGCGTTTTTTTAGGCGTAAAAGGTGGTGTAACAAAACGTTCAAAAAGGTGTAACAAAACGCTCAGATGTGAACAGGTGCCATTGAAATGAATGGGATTTTGCTTGTTGGGCGGTATTCAGGCATTTTTTCTGGCGTTTTACGATGTGTGAATGCAGCCTTAAGGTTTGACCTCATATTATATGGTTTTGGTAAATCTGAAGACAAAAATCAGCAGAAAATCTAATAGTGTGTATGGGGTCAAAAGCCTTGTACACACGCTTTGATTTTCAGACGACAGATTTTTGTGGTATGCTAGTCTCATGTCGAAAGTGAAGAGGTTACACACGGTACGAAAATCAGAAGGGAAAAGTCTGAAGACGAGCTGTCTGCGGGTTTTCATATCGTTAGTACAGTGCAATCGACAGACGATTTGACATTTACATCAGACAAAAGCTAGATGTGCAGGCTATAACATTTTTGTCTGATGTGAACTCAACGTCTGATTTTCAGATGGTCAGTACAGAAATCCGCCACACAAAAGTTGAAAGTACAAACATGCATTCTCCGAATCAAGGAATGACTGAGAAGAATTTGGTCTTGTAAACTACCGTTCATAAACTAGAATTAACATTCGTGACACGGCAATTGATGAAATGTCAAAATTCTAATCTTCTTTAATGGGATAATAATGAATCTGCTTTGCTGGTGATACTGATGTAGTTATGCCAAATGTATTTTAAAAGGCATTTGTTTTGTACGATCTGAAAATCGCGAATCAACGCTCACCAAACTTCGACTAACACAAAATTAGCAAAAGGGGCCCAAAGAGTGGCGCTTGAGAAATGAACTTCCTCTTTATACTTTCGTAGTACGTCACTACGTTCGTGTTTGTCAAATGACAATTTGAGGATAGTTAGTATGCTAGACAAAATCCTGCACATGTCCCTTTGACAAAAATCAGACACTCAGTCGTCCAACAATCAAACTGTGTGTAGGAAGCTTTACAATACAAACATTTTTGTTTGACAGAATACAACGTCAGAATTGACGTAACATGTTGAATAGTTTCGTATGTATTTTTTCGTTTCTGAGCATGCATAGTCTTGCTCTTACGATTTTTTTCGTACGACAACCATACTGAAGAAACAAAAATCAGACGTTGAGTTCACATCTGACATAAATGGTTCCCCATTGACAATGTCTGTTGATGACGAAACGCGTCTGGAGGAAGGCACGTAGTGACGCTACCACGCGATTTGATGAGGAGGATGGGCTCCATTTGTTTTATGCCGGCCGGCTTTTTTATACATGTGATATTACTACTTCTTAACTGTAAGTGCAATACTATATTTTATTAAAGCTATCTTGAATGTATTACACTGTGGCCAGTTCTTTTCTCTTTTGGGCTAAATACTGAGAGAATGGATACCATAGCCAGAATAAGTGAGTGATTTCTATCATCTGAATCATCATTCCTATTGTGATCATCTGCAAGCTTAGAGGCCAGAGCTGGGCTAAAAGCCATCCGCCTTTAAAGCTTGCTGTCTGGTAAGCTTAATCTACAGCTACGGTGGTCGGGCACTTTACCTTGTTTGTGTGTGTACACTATGGTGATTACAAGACTCTAAGTGCTTCCATTGGATATTCATAATTTTTGGATTTTTTTCTATCTTTTTTAGCGCAGCTTCACTATTTATTTATCTGACATAAATGTTATAGTCTACACATCTAGGTTTTTCCTGAAGAAAAAGTAAAATCTGTTAAACAAAAAATTCCGCGCTTAGGTAAAAATGTAGCTGCAGCCTCCCTGTACAAAGACGCCACAAAGTAGTGCCCAAAGAACAAATAATGACAAAAAGGGGAAAATTGGGGCTGCTAAAGAGAATGTGAAATTAGCATATGTATCGCCTGACTGTGATGATTTGAATGGGTGTGTGGCAGTATAAGGTCTATATGGGACAATAAAAAATATATATAAAGGTGAGTCCCTATGAAGTGTAATACTTCGTATCCAATGTATAATGCTGCATACACACTATCGGATTTTCCGACAAAAAATGTTTGATGGGAGCTTGTTGTCAGAAATTCCGACAACATTTGTGCGACCGTGTGTATGCAAGACAAGCTTGAGCCAACATCCGTCAGAAATAAATCCCAGGATTTCGTTGTCGGAATGTCCGATCGTGTGTACGCAGCATAAGAGTGAAAATAAAAAAAAAACTCTATTTCCACCATATGACCACATGGTGGAATGACCACATTCCACCATATGACTGATAGCTAATAGCAAGTGCTATTGTTATGTAAGCGAACCACTAATAAACAAATAAATCAAATACAAAAATATATGTGAAACAAATAAATAATAATGGTGAACATTCCGTCCATGGGTGAAAAACTGTGTAGCAAATAGCACATTTGTTTATATACATTTCCGTTTTCATTTGATGTGCTTGCATCCAAGCTTTCTATTTGCTACACAGTTTTTCACCCATGGACTGAATGTCCACCATTATTATTTATTTGTTTCACATATATTTTTGTATTTGATTTGTTTATTAGTGGTTTGCTTTGTTACATAACAATAAGCACTTGCTATTAGCTATCAGTCATATGGTAGACACTTGCACTTTTTTGATGTGAACAGTTTTTTTAATTTTCACTCTTATACATTGGATACGATGTATTATACTACATAGGGACTCACCTTTATATATATTTTTTATTGTCCCATATAGACCTTATACTGCCACACACCCATTCAAAATCATCACGGTCAGGCGATACATATGCCAATTTCACATTCTCTTTAGCAGCGCCAATTTCCCCCTTTTTGTGATTATTTGAAAAAGTAAAATCGGCTGTCGAAAGAATCATATTAACGGTAAGATTTGCGGACTATCGGTCATCGTAACACAATTGACGTCCAAAAATCAAAGCGTGTGTACGGGCCTTTAGACTATTCTATCTAACCCTGTAAAGAAAAGATCTGTACAATTACCTATTCTGAAGCCGCTCTGGTCCGGTCCCATGATCAGCTCTCAGCAGCAGCTTCAGTGCAGAGGAGGGACAGCCGACAATGGATGGCCCATAGTATATTATATATATAGTGATGTAATAACCCAGACATTTTCAGCCGTTGTCTGCAATCTCTTCTCTATACGGAAGCTGCCCCTGGAGAGATCATGTGACTGAACCGGAATGGCTTTAGAATAGATAAGTACTGTATATACATCTTTTCTTAAAAGGGTTAGATAGAATGGGCTTCGAATGGGGGAGGGAGTAGGTTTAGCTTTAGTTAGATTTTGACTAAACTTATACTTTAATTTGTAAATGTTTATGCCCCTAATGACTCTCTGGTTACCTTTTTTAAGAAGGTTTTTGACATTATAGAAAGATATCCATCTTCTCCTTTGTTAGTTGGTGGAGATTTTAATCTTGCTGCTCACCCTATATTAGATAGAAGCAGAGTTGCTGACACCTCCAAGGCCTTCCCCAAGTCAAGGCTATTAACCCCTTCATGCCAACCATACACATAGAACATAGAACTACAGAACTGGGCTTTTTTCAGTGGGGGGTGCATATATGCGTATCGGTGTTTGTGCTGGGAGCGCGTCGCACAGCGTGGTTATCACAATGATCAGTCATAGTGAAGCCCACCCCTCTGTTTTTTTTTTTCTCTGAATGGGGGAGAAATACACAGTTTCCCTCTTTCATGCAGGGAGAATGTAAACAAAAGTGTGTAGTTGACATGTACCTGGTGGAGATCGAGCTGTAGAGGGGGCTTCTCTTGCACCTCCTGTCCACCACCCCTAGTAGTGATGACAGGGAGGGGAGAACACAGAGTGGCACGAGGGCCAATGTAGCAGATGGATAGGCTGGGTCTTGGCAGGAACCAGGTGGCTGGAGGTGGGCTGTAGTGTAATGATTTATTTATTGATGCATTTTGGAACTCTTTTGAGTGGGCATGGATGTTTAATGCGCTGCTGAAATTTCATGTTGTGGGTCTTCCTCCCTCCGTTTTATATTATCTTTTTGGGAACCACCCATACTTCGGAGTCTTTCCTGTGGTTGTGACCCCCTTCAGCCTTCCGGACCGCAGTCGCAATTTGGATTACAGAGGAAAGATTCCCCTTGATATCCGGGGTTTCTGGGACCAACCATCGTCCATCTGGGATCTCAGAGCCTGCTTGATTCGGTGTCACCGGCAACCGAATCCACTCCCTCTGGTAAGCCTATTTTATCTATTTCCAGTTCAAGATCGTACAATCAATGACATACAGACAAGAAGATTTCAATACCAGTTCAATATATTCTACACACAGTTCATTCTGGGACTTTTATTTTACGGCCATATATTTGGACTTACTACTGCATTTATTTTTTATTCATTATTTTTCATTATGTCATATGGGTTTTATTTATGTGCCTTTTCCAATGGCTACTATTATTGATACGTTTATTACCATTGGCTACCATTACTAGCGCTACATTTCATTTTTATTTGTGTTTATAATACTGGTCATATTTTATGTAGCTGCTTCTTTATATATTGGGTTAGCGCAGTGTTATTTATTTTTTCTATAGATATTTTCCTCCTTAGATGTTGATAACATATCTCTTCTCCCTAAACCAGATTCTGTGTGCTTCTGTGTGCTTCAGTTTTAGTAAATGCTCCCCCTTGTCTCTTTCATTGGGGACTCTAGCTTTCCTCCTCCTTGTACACACAGGCAGTTTTGTTAACTGGATATTTGGTAATTACACTTCCCTCAGAGTCTTCTTATCCAACTCCTATTTCATTGACTTGCCCAACAGTTTAGTGTGGCCTTCCAGACTTAGATACCTACAAATTAAACACTTACAGTATAAGAATAAACCTCAAAGAGTGGGATTTTTTTGGGCAATTGAAAAAAGATACTATATTTATAAAACATTTATATTTATTACAAATAGATATAAATAAAATTCCAAATGGAAAATACAAAACATCACAGCAATGATGATATCACATTGTATGAAGAAATTTGGTGTAAACATAAAGTGGTAGTCCCCATCTACTTGCAGTTCCTTCCTTCGGTGAATTACGATGAGATAAAGTAGGTGGGGATACCCGACGCGTTTCAAACTATGCTGATATAAACAAATCTTCTTCAGGGAATAATACCACTTCTACAAAAAACAGTTTCAATTGAAGAACAAATAAGTATTGCATATGACCATGTCAAAAATTTTAATGAACTTGTATAAAAAATCTATCCCAATCTTGCATTGAAAAATAGATTTAGTGTGCAGATGTCAACTGTATTATGTTGCAAGGTTCCGGTGTGCTGCTGGTCGTCCCAGGATGTATGGCATGGCTCCACATTAGTGGAGCTTCCACACCCTGCACATGTGAGGAAGGAATGGTGCCGGTGTAAAAAAAACAGCGTTCCTGATATACTGCGCATGCACGGGAAAATTACGCAAATCGCGTCTAACGAACACGATTGCATAATCCATGTACCCCATGTTGCCGGATCATATTCTGTCTCAAGGATGACAACATTCGGAGACCAGGATGGTGGCCATGATGGAGACAAAAAGAAAAATCTTGATGCGAACAGCGCACAGGCATGGGAAAAAACAAGTTGACTAATGCCTTATTGCCAAGATCGCTGAAAAAGAAAAAACGAACTAACAGTAGATGAAATTAAAGGTCTCTTGTAAATCAAACAGCAGTGCCCCTGCTATTACAAATTGTTTGTGGCATGTAATAGCATCAGCACGTGGTGACAATGGTGGTGGGCACAAGACACAACGATGCATCGAATGGAGGTATGAAAAACCCTAATACAATCCGAGGAAAATCGACTAAAGCCAACAGATTTGGGAGCAATCCCTATAATACAAAAAAATACACAACTAGATGATTTTTTAGAGAAAGCGAATGCACAACAATCACTGATTGTACAGAAGGGGGCAGAATTCCCGTCAGTCAAGATTACTCACAAGGAAGATTGAATATTATCAATCTATCATCACAAAAAAGGGTAAATAATAATAAAAGTGATCCATGCAGACTTCTAACACATTAATATTGAGGTGAAATAATCCAAATCATTGGTAAAAAAGTAGTCATTGAAATCCAAAATGAGTGTGTATAAATCAAAAAAAGTCCAAATCAAAGTGATAAATTAGTGACAATAATCATGAGGTCTGAGAGACAGGAAGTGATGCAAGAAGTGTGTTTGACACATGGATACACACAGATAAGCTTGTTTTTATCTTTTTAAATGTAAGAGGCAACTTGGCATTTCTAATAAACTGTATTATCTTTATATATTATACTATGGGAGGTCTGTTTTCTTTTATTTATTTTAATGGCGAATATTGAACGTCCATAACAGAACCACGTGATCCTGAGGCTAACCAAGCTGTCAGCAGGGAGAAGGTTTATTCAGCAGATCACGAACCACGTCCATAACCATCCACACGGACATCGATTGGAAACATGGACGATATACAGGCGATCCCATCTCAGGATACCGATCTAAGGCTGATTGTTCTCCATTTGGAGGTAAGAGCTCTGGGAGCATTACTTGACTATCTAGTCACGAATATTAACATCAATTTCACAACATAATTGTTTATTTAGAAGATTCACCAGGATTATGGACACTCATGATTATTGTCACTAATTTATCACTTTGATTTGGACTTTTTTTGATGTATACACACTCATTTTGGATTTCAATTACTACTTTTTTACCAATGATTTGGATTATTTCACCTCAATATTAATGTGTTAGAAGTCTGAGCGGATCACTTTTATTATTATTTACCCTTTTTTGTGTTTAAGTGTACACTTAGGATCTTGCAGCGATTTCACTGACTTCTCATTAGTTTTTATCATATATTCACTTAATTAGTAGCGCGAAGGACCTCACTTTAAATCTATCATCACACACACTTACATCAATAGAAAAACAGGTATTGTCTTTGGGTTTGTCATATTATCCAAGTAAAAATTACGGATAAGTTTGAAAAGGCAAAAGATATTAATTTTTTTACTAGAAAATTGCTATTCAAAAATATGTATTCAAAACAAACCAAAAACGGAAGAGGTGGCCCTGAACCTTACAGCAGCTGATTTTAGGACAATTCGAGACTTGAATCTGCTGCTACCGGAAAGTGACACTATATGGGAGGATGACCCAGATAGTGAGAAGGACGATAAAGAATCCTCAAATACAGTTAAACAACAACATATTATCCAAGTAAAAATTACGGATAAGTTTGAAAAGGCAAAAGATATTAATTTTTTTGCTAGAAAATTGCTATTCAAAAGTATGTATTCAAAACAAACCAAAAAAGCAGAAGAGGTGGCCCTGAACCTTACAGCAGCTGATTTTAGGGCAATTCGAGACTTGAATCTGCTGCTACCGGAAAGTGATACCATATGGGAGGATGACCCAGATAGTGAGGAGGATGATAAAGAATCCTCAAATACAGTGAAACAACAACCAAAAAAGTTTAAGAGGAAATCGAATACATTTCCTCCATTGAGCCAAAACCCTGCTTTAGCATTAGTTGTGAGACAGACAACAAGGGAGATAGAGAATATGAGGAATGACAATGCTACAAAGAATTTGAGTTCTGAACAAAATCCGGCCCCCAAATCTTTGGAGAATAACTCTGAAATAACAATAAAGGCACCAGACAAGGGAGGAAACATTGTCCTCATGGACAACAATATGTATGAAGACATGTGTTTTAAAATTTTGAATGATAGAAGTGCTATCGTAGGATTTCCTCATCCCTTGTTGATAGGTTCAATCTAGAATTCTATCAGCTGGTGGATGAGGCTCATAGTGAGGCGATCATTTCCAATGATTTGTGTGAATTTATCCGCACCAAGCATTCCTGTATACCCACCATGTATGCATTGTCAAAGGTACACAAGGATCTTTACAACCCTCCCGGGAGACCCATCATCTCGGGTAATGGTTGTATCTCAGAAGCCATGAGTCAGGTAATTGGTGATCATTTGAGACGTCATGTTTTGGATTTGATGTCTTACACCAAAGAAATAATTCATTTATTGCAAATTTTGGAAAATTTAGAGATCCCCAGTTCAGCTTTATTAGTTACAATTGATGTTGAATTGCTATACAATAGCATTCCACATGATTTGGGCGTTGCAGCTGTTAGAAGAGTACTCCAGCAGAGAGCAACACACGAATGGAAATATAATAAGTTTATAGTCACCATGTTGGATTTCCTTTTGAGACACAACGTCTTTCTATACATGTGCTCCCACTACCTCCAGGTGCAGGGTGTAGCTATGGGGACATTTTGTGCACTATCCTATGCTAACCTGTACCTGGGGGAGTGGGAGAACGCCTTTTTTTTGAGTGATTAGACATCTGTATATACACAGCATATTGTCATGTGGCAAAGATACATAGATGATTTGCTGTTGATATGGGATGGTCCAGAAAGCAAATGAATGAGTTGTCTTAACCACATGAATCATAATAGTTTTAACTTCTTTTTCACAATGACCTACGATACTTGTAAGGTCGATTTTTTGGATGTGAGCATCCTAAAGGATGAAAACGGTAGCGTTACAAGTAAGTTGTTTAGGAAGGAAACTGCTGGCATACAACAAAGTGTTGCCAGTAGTTTCCTTCCTAAACAACTTTCCATCCAAAGTCCCTGAAAAAATCTATACCCTTTAGTCAATTCTTGCGCATTAACCGCAATTGTACTACAGAAATTGACTTCCAATTGGAGGCCGATGCACTTACCAGCAGATTGCTAGTGAGAGGCTATACAAAAACATGTTTAAAGAGGGCATTTAATCGGGTAAATACAATACTAAAAGACAGGATCTCATTTTTAAACAAAAAGGGAAAAATAAGGAGGACAGTACTACCAGAATTATTCTGTGATACTTTAATGAACATTACAAAATTAGAAAGATTCTCACAAAATATTGGCCAATTCTTACTGAGGATCCTATTTTGGGGAACTTAGTAACTAAAAATCCACAGCTTACCTATAGAAAAGCTGGATCGATCGGTTTTCAATGTCCTGTGATTGGAAGGAGGACACACTTCACATTGCTTAATGGTGATCGCTTCCGGGTGAAGCATTTTGCCAATTGCAAAACGCGAGGTGTGGTCTATCTTATGCAGTGCCAGTGTGGGTCCTTCTATGTAAGGAAAACCAAGCAAGAACTAGGTCAACGGGTTATTAAGCATATGCACAGCATGAGTATTGGTAATCTGTATTTGCCACTTGGCCGACACATAGCCAAGGAACACAATTACAGGATGTCCAAAGTCAATTTCACTGTTCTCGATAGAGTCCACATTCCAGCCCGTGGGGGGGAATTGGAGCAAGATTCTGCTCCAACGAGAGATGCGTTGGATCAGATTTCTTAATGCCACCACACCACCAGGCCTCAATGAATGTAAGAGTTTTAGACCCTTCCTTAGGGTTTTTGTTCAGGGAAAACGACTAATTTCAATGGAATGGAAAAAGTCTCTTTTTCCATTCCATGTTTGGATCCGTTGATATTCATCATCTGTTGGTTTTATCCTCTCTTGTCTTTTCTATTGACAATTGTTCTGGTTTGTATGATGGGGTTGAGTTAGGTTCTGGACAGGATTCTCCTTCCTTTCGCCCTGTATGTGAATTCCCTATCTTTGGCTTGATAGTTTAGAATAAGATGGTATGTCTTTGGATTATTTCTTTAAATATTTGTACGTATTGTCCTCATTAGGACAACTTAATTAAGTTGGGCAAATTACATGCCATAAACAATTTGTAATAGCAGGGGCACTGCTGTTCGATGTACAAGAGACCTTTAATGTCATCTACTGTTAGTTCATTTTTCTTTTTCAATGATCTTGGCAATAAGGTATTGGTCAACTTGTTTTTTTTCCCCCATGCTTGTGCGCTGTTCGCATCAAGATTCTTCTTTTTTGTCTCCATCATGGCCACCATCCTGGTCTCCGGATGTTGTCATCCTGGAGACAGGATATGATCCGGCAACACGGGGTACATGGATGACGCAACCGCGTTTGTTAGACGAGCTTTGCGTAATTTTCCCGCGCATGCGCAGTACATCAGGAACGCCAATTCCTTCCTCACATGTGCAGGGTGTGGACGCTCCACTAATGTGGAGCCATGCCATACACCCTGGAACGACCAGCAGCACACCAGAACCTTGCAACATAATACAGCTGACACCTGCACACTAAATCTATTTTTCAATACAAGATTGGGATAGGCTTTTTTATACAAGTTCATTCAAATTTTTGAATGTAGGTATCTACTGGGCCAGCCTTCGGGTGATCATCATCTAGGTTGACCCAGTATCCCATGGAATAGATACTAATTATCTTCCAAGGTATTTTTTATCATTTTTTGTCTTGTTTCCTTTCCCTTTTATAGTGCATTTTTCCATCTCCCCTTTGGGGTAATGTAAAGCTGGTTGCTATTGGGTTCCTGCAGTTTTGGTGAAGAGTATTGTGACAGACTCACCCAGGACAGAGGCTTTTGGAGGGGACTGAATGCTGGCCTCTTGCCTACCGATTATGGGCCCTGGCATTTGGGGGAACGGTGCTCTTTGTGAGCTGCATGCCTGGGGACCCTTGAGGTGGTGTTACTTTAGATTCAGGTCCATGTCCCCCAAAACACACAGACTCTGGGAACCCTGTATATGCCATATTAGAAATAGTGACTGAGAAAATATATCTTGGATTACTTAAAATGGGACAGTAATATTTATCCACAATATCTCCCAGGATATATGTAAAGACTATTCTTGGTTTGTTTGATTCTGAACTCAACATGTTAGTTGAGAGAGCTGATCACATTGGCCTCTAGAACTGGGTAGGAGCCGGACAGTCTACTCCTACTATAGTTTGTTGCCTACTAGGCTGGGGAGGGGGGAGATCACTGTTTGTATTGTTATTTGTAATTAGCTCCTGCTATTGCGAGAAGGTGTCCTGTGTTTATACTAATGTGTGAAGCTCGGTGGCAACAAGTCTGACCTGTAGTGAAATCCTGATTAATCATAACAATGCTCAGGAGGGCACGTAGTCACATTGGCTGTTTAAGGGACTAGTTAATTACCTCATGTTAATTCTGTGTCTGGTTACAGGTGTACTGTTAGAGTAATATGAGCAGAAGGGGGGACCTCCTCTTCTTCTGTATATAAGACTTGTATTTTGATTCTACTAAAAGAGTCCATGTTCAGCAACTAAACAAGTATCGTCTTGTTTTGTGCTTGTGACCAGTTGGAATATCTGATATCTATATTCAGACTGGGAGGAAGTGGTATATGACGAAAGCACTCAAGCGGAGTGTGGGGACATTCTGTTACAAGTATACTATGATACATAGTTCTCTTGCCGTGCTCTTGCTAGAAAACACAAATATTGTAAGTGTATATATGAACATCTTTTTTATGCCTGTATGTATACTATTGGATGCAATTACAGAAATGGTCATATGCAATACTTATTTGTTCTTCAATTGAAACTGTTTTTTGCAGAAGTGGTATTATTCCCTGAAGAAGATTTCTTTATATCAGCATAGTTTGAAACGCATCGGCTATCCCCACCTACTTTATCTCATCGTAATTCACAGATAAAGGAACTGCAAGTGGATGTGGACTACCACTTTATGTTTACACCAATTTCTTCATACAATGTGATATCACCATTGCAGTGATGTTTTGTATTTTCCATTTGGAATTTTATTCATATCTATTTGTAATAAATATAAATGTTTTATAAATATAGTATCTTTTTTCAATCGCCCATAAAATCCCACTCTTTGAGGTTTATTCTAATCAAGGGATGATGACGATCACATATATGGCCATGTGAGTCATTAACTTTATACAAATTAAACACTTTTTCTCAAGCCAATATGCACTTACACCTACTAAGTCTTACACGCACGTCTTCAAACAACTTTGTCTAACAGATCCCAGGGGATGAGGTGTTATCTTCTCGATATATCTGATTCTTAATAATGTACTCTTTCCAGAGAAGTCAGTTCCAATGTCCGACTGGGAGTCAGACTTGGATATGTCTTTCTCCACAATGGAATGACTTCATATGCTAACAAATCTTTGAAAATGTCGGTTTGGGAGACAGCTCTAAAACTGTATACAAGGTGGTATATGACCCCTACCAAAATACATGCCTTTAATCCGTCCATCCCAGCTCATTGTTTTTGGGGTTGCCCAAATTTAGGCACCTTTGTCCATAAATTTTGGAGCTGCAACAAAATGACACCCTTTGTGGCAACAGATCACATCTTGGGTCTTTGCCGTCACCCCCTTACCTGTAGTTTCACCATGTCCAGGGCTTAGAGACTATATTAGGCCTTACGCCCACCAATGTACGCACCAGTCACTTAGCTCTGTTTCCAATGCTTTATTGCAAACACTTTCAAATTAAATAGCAGTAAAGAGGTAGAAGATGAGTTGCAGGAGGGTTCAAATACCTTATGCAGATCACTGAGGAATTTGAGATCCTGAAGACAAACACACCTTCAGTCAACAGATCTTGCTCACCCGGATAGGCCTCTCTCACTGACCTAGCAGCCGGAATGGCGCACGGACGAAAAGTCTCTGCCACAGACTTGAGAAGACCAAAATGGTTGAACAATCCTCTGCCACAAGATTTAGTATTAGTTGCATGATCCTCTGCCACAGGATTTAGTATTAGTTGCACGATTACACAGTACCAGAACCTTTAAGCCAACCCGGCAGTACTGTGAGGCAGGTTAGTTAAGTATAGGTGCATCCTCCAAGTAAGTTACCAGGCCCTCCCGAGAGACCAGCCTTCATCCTGGCTCTCTCCAGCAAGGGTCCTCCCCTGGATCTCCTCAGCTTGGCTCGGCTTCTTCCTAACAGGCAAGACAGCCTAAGGACCACCTCTGCGATAGTAGGCCCCAGACAGGCTTCTGGGCTTACCTGTAGTCACATAGCCTCAGGCCAGAGTGGCCCAGAGGCAGGAGAAAAGTCACCACATACCTTAGGCCAGGAGGGCCAGGATGCAAAAGCGAGAAAAAATGGCGTCTTCACCTTAAGTATTCTCTCACAGAATGCACAGCGGTGAACCACCCCCACTGGGCTGTTTCCAAGAGAGACGAGCACTCAATACACTTCAGCCTGTTGCTCTTCCAACACTGGCCTGTGGTGACAACGACACCTACAGACAACAGTGTGGAACTACACGCAACACAGCCAATGCTGGAACAGAAGCTAATTTAGCCACAGATTAAATCTGAACTATATACGGAACAGATAACCCCCTAAATTTACATGCAAGCGCCTGATCATCAGGGGCGCTACATACTATAAACTGGCACTCCTCTGTAGCACTTTGGGCTCAGGTCATGCTAGAATGGAGATGATCAAGTTAATCAAATGTATTTATCACACTATTCATAATGCCATGGCTGTACTCAATAATAAATGTGACTTTTGGAACATGTATTGAAAGAATATCCCATTGCAACACCTAATCAGGTGCTTAAAGCTGGGTTCCCACTTAAAAAAAAAAAAATTAAAAGTCAGCAGCCACAAATACTGCAGCTGCTGACTTTTAGTAATTGGACACTTACCTGTCCCAGGGTCCAGCTATGTGGGGGATCAAAGCCTCGCTCGTCCCCCCCTCCGCTCGGCAGCACTGGCATCTTAACTGTGGGCACAGCCGGGCAACCACTTCGCATGAGAGAGCCGCGCGGGTCGTCACTGGCCGCGCAATCATCTGGGACTGGACACGTGTCCCAGATGATTGACAAGAGGGAGGGGGGAGAGGCGATCTCCCTTTCTGCGGCAAGGGAAGTGACGTCAGGAGCCCAGGCGCCGAAGGAGGCAGACTGCGAGGGACGCCCTAGCAACAGGCATTTAGAGGTGAGTAAAAAAAGGTGAGTAAAAAAAAAAATTTTTCTTTTTTTTTTTTTTGATTTTTTTAAAGCACATTAATATATATTTTTTTGGGGGCGGAACTCCACTTTAAGGTTCCCTGGTTACAGCTATTTTTATTAGACCCAGTTCTTGAAGTATGGTAGTCTCTGTCCAACTGGTGATACTTGGAATCTCTTTTTTTCACTTTGGTCACCCTCAGACTCCTATGAAGAAAGCTTTTGTTTGTTAAATTTTTGTTTTCTTTCTTCTATCACCATTGAACGGCACTTGATGTGGCTGTGTGTACTGTCTTTTTTTTTTATATATATATATTTTTGGCTTAGGTATGCATTTACTTATTATAGTGAAAAAATTACTTATTATACTCGATTTTAAGTCCCCCTATGCGATGTTACATACAACACTGTTCAATTCCTTTCTAACTGTGCATGTTGTATGTTTGACTTTTTCTAAAAAAAAAAAAAAAAAAATTGTAAACATAAAAATATGGTTGTTGATTGGGACCAGGGAAGGAAAATATAATTAGAATAAAAAAACTTCAGCTTCAAAGTTATGGATTTTTGATGCCCTTATTATCTTTTCCTTTCAAAGATTATTTTTCTATTCCCTGGATCTCCACCATCTCTTCTTCCATTTACCTGATTTACTGATTTTCTTACATATTTATGTTTAACTATATGTTAGCTGTAAAATTTTAATTTCGGTTACAAATTGTCATAAACCTTTCACATTTGTATTTATGACTAAAAAAGTATATATTCTTAACTAAGAATTATTCTGATTACTGTTATTTTCTTTTTATGACCTGGGTTATACCAATGGGGAGATCTACCATAATTTTCCACTGGCTTATGTTAATATACTTTTTTTATTATGAGATGTGATTCTTTTCTAGATCCTGTTAGGGTGGATTTTAGGGCCTATGTAATATTATTTTAAACACATAGTATACACTATATTATTTTATAGTAATTTTAATTTATAATTATCATTATTATTTTTATTATTATTGCAATCTATTATTATTTAGTAGTTCAGTTTTTTGCTGGATCTTTATTGTTATTGCTTAAAGCTCAACTACAGCCAAAATTTTTTTATTTCATTTGGGGCATAGACTAGAAAAATTAGAGAATCTGTGAGGTTATTTATGCTGCCCTTGTTCCTAATAGGGAGACACAGACAAAAATAAAAACACAGGTTTGTAAGGGTTATAACCTCTGACAATGATTTTTTTTGCTGTCCATTCCTTTCTATACTGATGATGCCTACACCCTCATTTCATGTAAAGACCTCACAGGAATAAAAGTGGGAGGTGGCTTTCAATTATCACTAGACTTTTTATTACACTTGATAAAGTGTTTACTCTGCATAAAATCAGTTGGGTTTTATAAAACCTTAGGTTATCACGAGATACTTTTTATTGTCCAAAAACTAACATTTCGAAAAACAGATGTCCAAGAGGTGTACTTTTATTGGATCTTGTTAATACCAAAAGTCAGCAACATCTATTCTGAAACTCAAGACTAGCACTAGGAAAACTGTATTGGTTTTAATCACAGCTAATAGATGAAGAAAGCAACAGCTGTGATCCTGTTTGTCTGTCTTGTGAGATATACTAGAGAGAAAATAAGCACCAAAGTACATAAAATAGTTAGCAAACTAGAAGCTATTTAAAGCAAAGCTAGATGACATTTCAGAATGGCTGAAACTTCGAAATAAAATGCTAATGTTTGCAAAAATGCTTAGGCTTTCATTCCAAGGCTTGCAGTAACAGATGCTGCATGTGTTGTTCATTTTCATATTTTTTATGTTTCCTAGGGTATGTTTACATGGGTGGTGGATGCAGGAGAGCACCCAGCACTATATTGTTTCAGTCCCACTATGCCACTCTTCTGGAGGGCCCAGGGAGGCCATTTAAGTTTATAGTCTCAGCACTTAAAATGTGTTTAGGTGCGTTTTCATGCATCAAGTGTTTTGGCATTCATTTAATCCATTGGCCAGAATCAGTGGCTGCTGGTACTGGAGGATTTTAGGGGTGGTGCGGGCGGGCCCCTCCAGGTCCACACTCACCCTACAGCAGAGCCCTCCAGCTGGCTTTGATAGCATACTCTGCTATACTGTCCCCCTGGTAGTCGGTGGGTGAAGAGGATGACGTAATGCCCGCAGTCCCGATGAGCAGAGGGTTGCTTGGTGTTCCGTGCCCTGGGGGAGGGGGTTCTGTAGATCACCAGTCGATGGATGCCCAGCACGCCCCTCCATGCTCACCATAGAACAGGTCTGCTTCCCTTGCTCTCAGTCCATCCAGGTGAATGGAAAGTCATAGAAAGGAGGAGAGTCCGCCGTCCGTGCTGCAGTCTTGGCATGTACAGCAGTGGCGGCTGGTGCTAAGCAAACCCACCCCAGGTTCGCATTCACCGCTCAACGCTCCCGGCACTCACTGCTCCATGGTCACGACACTAACTGCTCCACGGCACCGTCCCTCCATGGCTTCCTTGGCTTCTCCTCCCAGCCAACCTGATCCGCCTCCTGTCCTGACTGGCTAGGAGGAGAAGCCGGAAGAAAATAGCGAATATTGATTCACTATTGTAACAAGTTAGTAGGTTCAGGGTGCAGTGCTCTGCTCCCCGAGCCCAACCGTTTTGAATCCTCCCGCTCTAATCATGTGCTTGGGGAAAAAAAAAACTCATGCAAATGTATGAGTCCAGCCCCCACATGCATCTCGCATGCAAACTAACGTCCCGGCCACTCCATTGAAATGAATAAACGCCCAAGCTACAAACCTGCCTAGTATTTAGACGCATTCACATATATTTACACGCTCCTCTCCTGAGCACGCAAATAATGGTGTTTTTTTTTGCCTTTAAAAACGCTTTTGCTTCTAAACGCCTGTAAACACCTAGGTGTGCATGGACACATAGGCTAAGATAGAGGGGCATTTAGAGGCAGAAAAAAAAACCAAACACCCTTAAACGCAGCATTTTAGATGCCCAGTGTGCATTAATTCTGCTAAATAAGAAAGAAAATGATTTACCTTACACCCCAGCTTCATGTATGAGTTATGGTGCCATCACTCAGCCTAACTGGGAAAATTAAGGATTCCAAATCTTGCAAAAAGATACTTTAGCAGTGTGCAGGAGTACATTTTCATAGGATCTGAGATCATCTGCTTTCTCAGAATCCCACTGGAGGACCTATCAAGTTACCCTCACCAAGGCATGCCTGCCAAAAGTCTGGGAGTAAGCTCTTCTCCAAGATATTAACCACTTCAGCCCCGGA
This sequence comes from Lithobates clamitans, assembly GCA_037952925.1. NCBI lineage: Eukaryota > Metazoa > Chordata > Amphibia > Anura > Ranidae > Lithobates > Lithobates clamitans. The sequence goes on along the minus strand of JBBGZY010000178.1, from coordinate 6,878,287 downwards.
AGGATTTACCCCCTTCCTGACCAGAGCACTTTTTACAATTTGGCACTGCGCCGCTTTAACTGCTAATTGCGCGGTCATGCAATGCTGTACCCAAACGAAATTTGCGTCCTTTTCTTCCCACAAATAGAGCTTTCTTTTGATGTTATTTGATCACCTCTGCGGTTTTTATTTTTTGCGCTATAAACGGAAAAAGTATTTTGCAGCTCTCATTTGTTTTTGAAAATCAAGAAAGACAATTTCAATTTTTAAAACTTTGTGACAAAAAGTGAGGTCTGAAAAATACTCACTATACCTCTCAGCAAATAGCTTGGGGTGTCTACTTTCCAAAATAGGGTCATTTGGGGGGGGGGGGGGGGGTTTGTGCCACCTGGGCCTTCCATGGCCTCCGAAACTGTGATAGGCAGTGAAGAGTGAAATAAAAAATTTACGCCCTTAGAAAGCCTGAAGGCGGTGCTTGGTTTTCTGGGTCCCGTGCATGGCTAGGCTCCCAAAAAGCCTCACACATGTGTTATCCCCGTACTCAAGAGAAGCAACAGAATGTATTTTGGGGTGTAATTTCACATATTCCCATGGCATGTTTGAGCAATATATCATTTAGTGACAACTTTGTGCAAAAAAAAAAAAAATGTCTTTTTCCCGCAATTTGTGTCACAATATAAAATATTCCATGGACTCGACATGCCTCTCAGCAAATAGCTTGGGATGTCTACTTTCCAAAATGGGGTCATTTGGGGGGGGTTTGAACTGTCCTGGCATTTTATGCACAACATTTAGAAGCTTATGTCACACATCACCCACTCTTCTAACCACTTGAAGACAAAGCCCTTTCTGACACTTTTTGTTTACATGAAAAATTTTTTTTTTTTTGCAAGAAAATTACTCTGAACCCCCAAACATATATTTTTTAAAGCAAATGCCCTACAGATTAAAATGGTGGGTGTTTCATTTTTTTTTTCACACAGTATTTGCGTAGCGATTTTTCAAACGCATTTTTTGGGGAAAAAAAACACACTTTTTTAAATTTTAATGCACTAAAACACACTATATTGCCCAAATGTTTAATGAAATAAAAAAGATGATCTTAGGCCCAGTACATGGATACCAAACATGACATGCTTTAAAATTGCGCACAAACGTGCAGTGGCAACAAAATAAATACATTTTTAAAAGCCTTTAAAAGCCTTTACAGGTTACCACTTTAGATTTACAGAGGAGGTCTACTGCTAAAATTACTACCCTCGATCTGACCTTCGCAGTGATATCTCACATGCATGGTGCAATTGCTGTTTACATTTGACGCCAGACCGACGCTTGCGTTCAACTTAGCGCGAGAGCAGGGGGGGACAGGGGTGCTTTTTTTTTTTTTTCCTTTATTATTTTTTTGCTTTTTTATCTTATTTTAAACTGTTCTTTTAATTTTTTTTTAATCATTTTTATTGTTATCCCAGGGAATGTAAATATCCCCTATAATAGCAATAGGTAGTGACAGGTACTCTTTTTTGAAAAAATTGGGGTCTATTAGACCCTAGATCTCTCCTCTGCCCTCAAAGCATCTGAACACACCAAGATCGGTGTGATAAAATGCTTTCCCAATTTCGCAATGGCACTGTTTACATCCAGCGAAATCTAAGTCATGAAATGCTCGTAGCTTCCGGTTTCTTAGGACATAGAGATGTTTGGAGCCACTCTGGTCTCTGATCAGCTCTATGGTCAGCTGGCTGAATCACCGGCTGCATTCTCAGGTTCCCTGTTGAGACAGGAGAGCCAGAGAAAAACACGGAAGACGGTGGGGGGGCATTCCCTCCCACTGCTTGTAAAAGCAGTCTAGAGGCTAATTAGCCACTAGGATTGCTTTTATATGAAAGCCGACCGCTGGCTGAAAAGAATGATACCAAGATGATACCTAAACCTGCAGGCATCATTCTGGTATAACTACTCAAAGTCGTGAATTGCGTACCTGAAGACAAAAAAATGGTTAACAATAAAACACAGTAAACGGTAAAGTATAAAAAATTGCATACCTGAAAAACAAACATGATAAAACATAATATCAATAAAACATTGCAGAATAGAATACAGTAAAAAAGAGCAGAACAATAGAGAGAGAATAGAGAGAGAGAGAACAATAAAACGACAACTATTTTTTTTATTTTATATATTTTTTTGTGTTTTTTTTTTTTTTACACTTTTTTTTGTAACTAACTTTTATAACGGTAACCGGTTCTAGGTTCGGGTCTCTCAAAATGCGATGGCATCTTGGGAGACCCTGTGAAAGTGTGTCCTAGTCTGTGCAATGCTGTACCCTACGCTAATACTCAACTAGTGCATGGTAGCGTTCAAAACATTCACCAATGCAAAGACCAGGATTGTCAGGACAGGAGGGACAATAATAGCGGGCATCATGCCTATATCCGCGCTTGCTGCAGACACAACATCTTTTTTTGGGGGGGGGGGTTCGTTGGGTAGGGGTACTCGGGAGGACATAAAAATGCCTCTCATGCAGCCGACTGCATTTGGTTGGGGATGTGAATGGGGGAAGTACGGGCGCTGCAGAAGTGGTGGGTTCCCAATTATTAGGATTGGCGAATGCAGCAGGAAGGGCATTATGGGCACGACGGGCCTGTGTTTGTCTTCTTCTTGGTGGCAGCGGGACACTACTTGTGCTTGCCACCTCACCAGCTTGAACTGCACTTATGGGACTCGCCACGTCACCAAGTGTTACTGCAGTGCTGGTTTGACTACGACCGGGGTGTACTAGGCCGCTGATGCTTGGCAGTTCACCAAAACGCTACCAAAAAAACTGTTAGCGATCGCAGGGATCAGGCCTGACTCTGCGAACGCTGCAGTTATGTGTTTAGTGTTTTGTAAGTCTCAGTGATCGATCGATACTGCACTCGGGTGGGCTGGGCTGGGCGGAGGGGCAAAACGCAGGTGCTAGCAGGTATCTGGGCTGATCCTGCTAACACTGCGTTTTTGGGAACCCTAAACTGCTGGGGATGCTAGTATAGATCTGATCGGATCAGATATTGATCCGTTCAGATACTATACCACTAAGGGAGGTGTATGGTGCGTGCGTGGGTGTTAGCGCTACTGGCGCTAACCTGACGCTGCTTGGGGCTGGTGCTTACCAGTTCACCAAAATGCTACCAAAAAAACTGTTAGCGATCGCAGGGATCAGGCCCGACTCTGCGAACGCTGCAGTTATGCGTTTAGTGTTTTGTAAGTGACAGTGATCGATCGATACTGCACTTGGGTGGGCTGGGATGGGCCGGGCGGAGTGGCAAAACGCAGGTGCTAGCAGATATCTGGGCTGATCCCGCTAACACTGCGTTTTTGGGAACCCTAAACTGCTGGGGACGCTAGTATAGATCTGATCGGATCAGATATTGATCCGTTCAGATACTATACCACTAAGGGAGGCGTATGCGTGGGTGTTAGCGGTACTGGCGCTAATCTGACGCTGCCTGGGGCGACGCATATCAGGGGGCTAAACCTTTATTCGGTGATAAACGGCGGGTGCCCTGACACTATAAAAAATAAACGAACTAACCAGCGTCACCCGTAACGGTTATACGGTGATCAGTGGTGAAAGGGTTAACTAGGGGGCAATCAAGGGGTTAAAACATTTATTAGATAGTATATGGGGGTCCCTGTCGCTATAAAATGCTGACGGCGAACCTAAATATTTACCTCCCTAACTAGCGTCACCAGTGACACTAATCAGAAAAATGATCGCTTAGTGACACTGGCGATGGGGGGTGATCAAGGGGTTAAAACTTAATTGGGGGGGTTAGGGGAGTATCCTAGACCTAAAGGGGACTAACACTAACTGCCCTACCACACTAACTGTCACAAACTGACACCATGCAGTAATCAGAAAAAAAACAAAAAACAAAAAAAAAACTGCTTGGTGTCAGTGTGACGGGGGGGGGGGGGGGGGAAGGGTGATTGGGGGGGTGATCGGGGGTGTTTTGTGTGCCTGGCATGTTCTACTGAGTGTGTAGTGTTGTGCACTCACATTGATGTCTTCTCTACCGAGCCGAGGAGAGATGACATCATTTCCTTTGCTGCTGTTTAGCATACAGCAGCAGAGGAAGAAGCTGATTGGCTGGGAGCGATCGCGAGGGGGGGGCCACGAATGGATGGTCTCCCCCTCGCCTCTCATCGCTCCCAGTCACAAGCTGACCGCCTCGGGCACCGGGGGGGGGGTCTGATCGGACCCCCCGCCCGCGGGAGGCAGATCGCGTACAGGTACGTGATTCTGCCTGCCCGTGCTATTCTGCCGCAGTATATCTGCGTGAGGCGGTCGGCAAGTGGTTAAAGTGGTATTAAACACAAAAGCAAAAAATTTATTTTATTGCAGCTTACTAATTCTTAGATGTGATGGATGCATTTGATTTCTTAGAATTCTTTTTTTAGGCTTTTTCCCTTTATTTTACTTGGTGATCCAGCCAGCAAGTCTGATATTTTTCAACTTCCTTTAACAGAACAAGCTGTCCAGCATAAGTGGCAGTTAAAGGGTTGAGACAAACCATTTACCACTGACAGCGGTGCGTACAATGGTCAGCTTTTTATTAATTTATTTAAAGTGGCTCGTCAGTCATTTTATTATCTTTATATCTATTAAATCTTCTGCCCTAGTTGTTTTAACTTTGGATAGCAAAACATTTTTTTCTACCGTAAATGCCTTATACAGCCCACTTCCTCTTTCTTGTCTGGTAATTAACCTAGGTTAATGACATCATGCACAGCTCTCACTCTTGTGAGAGTTTGCAAAACAAAGGGGGGGAGGCAGGAAAGTGGAGGAGGGATGAGTTATAGGAGGGCCAATGAGAGCTACAGAGCTGGAGGGGGCTGGATGAGGGCAGAGACAGGAGACTGCAGAGATCCATGTGTATTCATCCAGAGAGGTGAAATGTGCAGGCAAGCAGGGGTGTGAGTGTGTCTGTCCGTCTGTATATATGTGTGTGTATATATGTGTATGTATGTGTGTGTGTCTGTGTGCCTCTGTGTGTCTGTGTAAATCCAGGAAGTGAACAGGCAGAAGCTTCAGCTGCCCACAGTTAAAATGGCTGCAGCCAGACTCAGTACAGGGAGATTTCTGCAGCATATTTGGCAAGTACAGAATTACAGTATATATAAAATAATTTGCAAAGTGGTTGGAGGGAAGCTTCAGAATGGCTAAGATGTTTTTATTATAAATTATGTGAGCAGACTGCAGTTCCTCTTTAAAACCTTTATCCCAAAAGAAAACCAAACGTAGCTGTAACTGCTTAAAAAATGTTAGCTGGAATTTAGCTTTAAAAAGTAAAGTCCGCCTTCATCTGCTAGTCGAACACTACCCTCTCCCCAAACTGACAGTGCTGCTGTTCAAAGGCTTATCCTTTGCTACATTTTCCACAGTGGATATAGCCTAAGGCAAGAAGTGTATTACAAGCAGGATCACAAAGCGAAATAAAGCCTAAGGCTCGATTCACACCTATGCATGTTGCTTTTGAGCGTTTTTGGAGGTTTTTTTTTCATGCTTGCCATGTTTTTGAGCAGCGTTTTTGCGGCGTTTTTGCCGCGATTTTGCCGGCGATTTGCGTTTTGCATTTTTTTTTTTTACAGTCTTAAAAAAAAAACAAAAAAAAAAACGGCAAAAACGCATCAAAAACGCACCAAAAACGCATCAAAAATGCTGCAAAAACGGTGCACTTGCGTTTTTGATGCTTGTCCATTGAATTCTATTACATGCAAAACGTTGCAATTTGCATGAAAAAAAGTCCCTGACCCTTTCCAAAAATGCAGAGAAACAAAAAGGCATTGATGTGAACATGTTCCATAGGAACCCATGTTAAAAAATTCCCGTGCATTTCTGCAAAATGCAAAATGCATCAAAAAACGCGCTAGTGTGAATGGAGCCTCAAAAAGAAATCAACTGCAGCCACCACATTTTAGGATTGGGAAGCTGCAATATATTACATTTTAGGTTTTGGTTTTAATATCACTTTAATGCTTCTAGTGGTATAAGGTCACAAGTGGTAAACTATGGCAGCAAGTAAGTTAAGTTCTTGATGTAAGAGAGCATGGCACTACCACACGGTATTTGTGCACAGGCCAGACAGTGATGATCTATTAGGCCTTTGGTTTAAAAAACAAAACAAAAAACAAAACATATTTTTCTCTTTTTTTTTTCTGCCTACTAACCTGGAAGAGCTGAAAGAATTGAATTATGACTTAGAAGATCTCCTCCTTTCTTAGTTACTGACATTTTTTAGCTTTGTTACATTACAAAACATCACAAATATTTCAATGTTATTATGGGACATATTTTACATACATTAAATATCAGAATTATCAGGTATTACAGTGCATCCAGAAAGTATTCACAGCGCTTCACTTTTTCCACATTTTGTTATGTTACAGCCTTATTCCAAAATGGAATAAATTCATTATTTTCATCAAAATTCTACAAACAATACCCCATAATGACAACGTGAAATAAGTATGTTTGAAATCTTTGCAAATTTATTAAAAATAAAAGAAATTTCATATACATAAGGCTCGGTTCACACATGGGCGGCACGACTTGCAGGTCGCCTCAGCGAGGCGACCTGCAAACGACTGCCGGGGCGACTTGCGAGACGACTTCTGCATAGAAGTCTATGCAAGTCGCCCCAAGTCGCCCCCAAAGTAATACAGGAACCTTTTTCTAAGTCGGAGCGACTTGCGTCGCTCCGATTAGAACGGTTCCATAGCACAGAACGGGAGGCGACTTGTCAGGCGACTAGGTCGCCTGACAAGTCGCCCCAGTGTGAACCGAGCCTTAGTATTCACAGCCTTTGTCATGATACTCAAAATTGAGCTCAGGTGCATCCTGTTTCCACTGATCATCCTTGAGATGTTTCTACAACTTGATTGGAGTCCACCTATGGTAAATTCAGTTGATTGGAATGATTTGGAAAGGCACACACCTGTCTATGTAACTTTTGATTAGCCTCATCTAAAGGTCCCTTAACCAATGTTCTTCTTTTTCTGTTCATATATATTGGGATGGAGGCTTATCACTTATAGTGCCACGGACCACATCCCCTTATCCCCTTCCCCCCCCCCTTTTTTTTGTTGTTGTTTTTTACACCTGTCTATATAAGGTCCCACAGTTAACAGAGCATGTCAGAGCACAAACCAAGCCATGAAGTCAAATAAATTGTCTGTAGACCTCTGAGACAGGATTGTTTTGAGGCACAGAACTGGGGAAGAGTACAGAAAAATGTCTGCAGCATTGAAGGAGCACAATGGAGCACAGTGGCCTCCATCTAAATGGAAGAAATTTGGAACCATCAGGACTCTTCCTAAAGCGGGCCGTCGGCCAAACTGAGCGATCGGGGGAGAAGGGCCTTAGTCAGGGAGGTGACCAAGAACCCGATGGTCACTCAGACAGAGCTCCTATACTTCTCTGTGGAGAGAAGAACCTTCCAGAAGAACATCCATCTCTGCAGCACTCCACCAATCAGGCCTGTATGGTAGAGTGGCCAGATGGAAGCCTCTCTTAAGTAAAAGGCACATGACAGCCCACCTGAAGGACTCTCAGACCATGAGAAACAAATTTCTCTGGTCTGATGAAACAATGATTGAACTCTTTGGCCTAAATGGCAAGCGTCATGCCTTGAGGAAACCACACACACTAAAGTGAAGCATGGTGGTGGCAGCATCATTCTTTGGGGAAGTTTTTCAGCAGCTGGAACTGGGAGACTAGTTAGGATCGAGGGAAAGATGAATGCTGCCTTGTACAGACACATCCTTGATGAAAGCCTGCTCCAGATCACTCTGGACCTCAGACTGGAGTGAAGGTCCATCTTCCAACAGGACAACGACCCAAAGAACACAGCCAAGATAACATAGGCGTGGCTACGGAACAACTCTGTGAATGTCCTTGAGTGGCCCAGCAAAAGCCCAGATTTGAACCGGATTGAACATCTCTGGAGAGATCTGAAAATTGCTGTGTTCCCCATCCCACCTGATGGAGCTTGAGAGGTCCTGCAAAGAAGAATGGAAGAAACTGTCTAAAAATAGGTGTGCCAAGCTTGTAGCATCATACTCAAAAAGACTTGAGGCTGTGCCAATTGGTGCCAAAGGTGCTTCAACAAAGTATTGAGCAAAGGCTGTGAATACTTATGTATATGTGATTATTTTTATTTTTTTTATTTTTAAAGATTTCAATCAAACTTCTTTCACATAGTCATTATGGGGTATTGTTTGTAGAATTTTGAGGAAAATAATAGAGCTGTAACATAACAAAATGTGGAAAAATTGAAGCACTTTGAATAGTTTTCGGATGCACTGTATATTGTTCTTCGATGGCTGAAAGGTAACCCCAATATATAAACCCTAACTGGGTGCCAGTTAGTTTACTAAAACACTGTATATCATAAATAATTACATTCTTTTTTTTATAAAATACTGTCTTCACCTTTTTTTCTTTATTTTCTGTGCTGCTGATCTTACAACCACTTCTTCTCTAAATGTACTCCCACCAGCAGTGGCTTCACTTTCTTGCTCTGGACCAGTTTCCTGATAGGGAAAACAACAGAACATTCCTGTAAAATGTGAGTCAGTGTGGCAATTTGTAGTCTTCATCCTGGAGGCATGTGAAAAGTTGACAATGCAGGAATACATTTAGTAGACATCTATCATTCCATAACAGTGCAAGTGCAAAGATATTAAAGTTATACTAAAGTCTTGTTTTTTGTTTTTTTTTATATAACAAATATGTTATGTTATGTTAAATATCTTACCTGCTCTGTGTAGTGGTTCTCCGGTCCCTCGCCTGCGCTCCTGGTCCCTCCCTCCTGCAGAGTGCCCCCACAGCAAGCAGCTTGCTATGGGGGCACCCGAGCCGCCGTTCATTCAGACATGGAGCATGGTGTGAGAAGGCATAGCCACTCTGGAACAGGAAGCATGTTATCTGCAGGATTATCAGGTGAAAATAAAGCCTGAAAATAAAAGGAATGCAGATACAGGAATGCAGATATGCTTTAAAATGGTAGTGCATGTCAACCGCTAGATGGACATGACCAGCACTACTGTACATTACACGTACATAGGTTGTACCAAATTTCTTTACAAACTGACAGCTGAAAGAAGACAAACTTTTAAGAGACAAACTGTAATGTGAACCTTATGTCTATGGTTTATGTACTTTAGGTTGTTATTGGGTACATTACATTAAAGCAGAACTTCACCCTAAAGGGGAGGTTTTGCTTGTTTGCCTCCTCCCTCCTCCACTGCTACATTTTTCACTTGATGGGGGGGAGGGGAGAGTGGGTACCTGGTTTTGACAGGTACCTACTCCCACTTCTGGTCAGATGAGCTGGAAGTTCAGCCCCCCTTCCTTCCCTCGCAGCCTTCGTGCACACATCACAGTTTCCAGAAGACACAAAGCACAGCGCAATTCGTGCATGCACAATAGGAAACTGGATATGAAGCCGCAAGGCTTCACTGCCTGTTTCCCTTACTTACAGTGCCGGTGCTTACACCCGAAGCCAATTGAAAAACTTTGCTGGATGCCTGGACAGGTAAGTGTCCTTATATAAAAAGTCAGCAGCTACAGTATTTGTAGCTGCTGACTTTAAATCTTTTGGAGGGAGTCTGGAGCACCTCTTTAATACAGTATACAGTGCCTTGAAAAAGTACTCATACCCCTTGAAATTTTCAACATTTTGTCATGTTACAATGAAAGATGGAAATGTATTTTTTGGAGATTTTATGTGATAATTCAACACACAGTGGCATAAAATTGTGAAATGGAAGGAAAATGATAAATGGTTTTCAAAATTTTTACAAATAAATATATGAAAAGTGTGGCGTGCATTTGTATTTAGCCCCCCTGAGTCAATACTTTGTAGAACCACCTTTCTCTACATTTACAGCTGCAAGTCTTTTTGGGGATGTCTCTACCAGCTTTGCACTTCTAGAGAGTGAAATATTTGCCCATTCTTCGCAGAATAGCTCAAGCTCTGTCAGATTGGATGGAGAGTGTCTGTGAACAGCAATTTTTAAATCTTGCCCAGATTCTCAATTGGATTTAGGTCTGGACATTGACTGAGCCATTCTAACACATGAATATGCTTTGATCTAAACCATTCCATTGTAGCACTGGCTGTATGTTTAGGGTCATTGTCCTGCTGGAAGGTGAACCTCTGCCCAAGTCTCAAGACTTTGCAGACTCGAACAGGTTTTCTTCTAAGATTGCCCTGTATTTGGCTCCATCCATCTTCCCATCAACTCTGACCAGCTTCCCTGTCCCTGCTGAAGAAAAGCATCCCCACAGCATGATGCTGCCACCACCATGTTTCACAGTCGGGATGGTGTGTTCAGGGTGATGTGCAGTGTTAGTTCTCTGCCACACATAGCGTTTTGCTTTTAGGCCAAAAGGTTCAATTTTGGTCTCATCTGACCAGAGCACCTTCTTCCACATGTTTGCTGTGTCCCCCACATGGCTTCTCGCAAACTGCAAACAGGACTTTTTATGGCTTTCTTCTTGCCATTCTTGCATAAAGGCCAGATTTGTGGAGTGCACTACTAATAGTTGTCCTGTGGACAGATTCTCCCACCTGAGGTGTGGATCCACTCAGAGCTACCATGGGCCTCTTGGCAGCTTCTCCGATTAATGGTCTCCTTGCCTGGCCTGTCAGTTTAAGTGGACGGCCATGGCCTGTCAGTTTAAGTGGACGGCCACAGGTTTGCAGCTGTGCCATACTCTTACCATTGTCGGATGATGGATTGAACAGTACTCCATAAGATGTTCAAAGCTTGTGTTATTTTTTTATAACCTAACCCTGCTTTAAACTTCTCCACAACTTTATCCCTGACCTGGTGTGTTCCTTGGCCTTCATGATGCTGTTTGTTCACTAAGGTTCTCTATCAAACCTCTCAAAGCTTCACAGAACAACTGTATTTATACAGAGAATAAATTAAACACTGGTGGACTCTATTTACTAATTAGGTGACTTCTGAAGACAATTGGTTCCACTAGATTTTAGTAAGGAGTATCAGAGTTAAGGGGGCTGAATACAAATGCACGTCACACTTTTCAGATATTTATTTGTAAACAATTTTGAAAAACATTTATCATTTTCCTTCCACTTCACAATTATGTGCCACTTTGTGTTGGTCTATCACATAAAATCTCAATAAAATACATTTATGTTGTTGGTTGTAACATGACAAAATGTGGAAAATTTCAAGGGGTATGAATACTTTTTCAAAGCACTGTATTCTCTATAGCAGTGTTTCTCAACTCCAGTCCTCAAGGCACCCCAACAGGCCATGTTTTCAGGATGAAATGACTATGGTAAATACTAAGGAAGTGAAACTGATCAAATCACCTGTGCAAAATAATGGAGAGCCTGAAAACATGACCTGTTGGGGCACCTTGAGGACTGGAGTTGAGAAACACTGCTCTATAGAGTATTTAATTTTAAGTTTTCATTTCTTTGAATTAATTATTTTTTTTCTACCTTTTTGTAAACAATTTAAGAAAGCTTCATTGTTTTCTTTCAAGATCAAATCAATATTATTTTGATCTGTTGTTCCTGGACCCTTAAACAGTATGGGGCCCATAGGCCGGTGCCTACTCTGCCTATTTGGTAATCCAGCACTGGGCTTACCTGTACAGTAGGTACAAATGAAAAAGCAGAGTTTACTACCACTTTAAAGCCCCGTACCCGTGGGCCGAATGTCGGGAAACAACGGCCAGTTAAAAAAAAAAAGCTGACATTTGGCCCGTGTGCATGCCGGTCTATCCGACAGAAGCCAGCCGTTCGGCCATCTTCTGTCAGACGTGCATGCTGGAAAACCAGCAGCCGACCGACTCATGATCTGCGCTCTCAGCCAATGGCAGAGAAAGCTGATCGGAGTGTTCTGGCACGGGGGCCGTCGCCCTGTCAGAACACAACAGCTCAGCAGGGGGGAGATCGCTGAACTAACCTTGCATGGTTAGTACAGCAGCTCTGATTGGAGCTGTCAGTTTTTTTTTTTTGTGCAACCCCAAAAAAAACGTAGTGTGTACCCAGCTTTAGACTTTTGAGAAATTGAATTGAGATTTGAGAAATTGAATTTAGATCCGCTTTTAATAGCCAATGTATTTAAATGATTAAGTTGCTGTTGTTTTATTTGTAAGCTGCATGTAGCAATAATTTAGGGTAGATCCCTCATTGTGGTGTGGAAATAGACTAGTGTTAGGTAGGAGAGCTTTAACTGCAAGGCGAAAACTGCAAATGACTATTCACTTTAGAAGATTTTGTGCTCTGTGTGCTCTTCTTTATTATTTTCATCCTGTGTGTTAATAGTATACCTATCTGTGTGAAAGAAGGCATTGTCTTATCTTGTCTCCTGTTCAAAGTACTACTTTAATGATAAGCTAAATTATCTGCATATTTACAAATTTAAAAATGCATGAAAAATAAAATGAAAAAAATAATTTCCTTAGTCGAACAATAAGATTACATCAAAGTTTAGCAGCCTGTTGCAGAGTAATGTCAGATAACATTTTCCTGCTGTGTCTGTTTAGATTATCTCATCCATTTGATTCGATAGGCACCATGGCACCCATATTGTCATAAGGACTGAACAAGTGGAAGCTTTTACTTTCATTCTCACTGCTCATTAAAATAAGATTGAAGCTTGTCGATACAACACTTCTTTTGTGCTTAGAAAAAGCTTTGCTTTGCTATAGTCTGTGACTTTTCTTTCACGATACTAAAGAAACCTTATGGCTCAAAAAAAAAGTCACCAGCAGAGATCTACTAGGGTAGATTTTGAAATAGGAAGAAAATAGAGCCTCACATTGTGACTTGTCCTCTTGTAATATATTACGGTAGCAATTACTTGAGTTTATAGGAGATAATAGAATAGAAAAAGTGTGTAGAAATACAGATCCCGAGGATCAAGACTGACAAGTCACCTAAAGTGTTTAGATACCGCTATGCTAGCTAGAAAATTGCAATGATGTGTTGAGTTAGATTGCTTATTCTACCGCAGAGGAAATTGGCATAGCATGGCTATAAGGGGAATAATATATATCTAAGCTTGTGAGATTTCAGCAGTGTTTGTTAAGACATATAATGCTGCACGAATCTTGAAGCAGAGTTTCAATTGCTAGTAATGTTTATACTTGTAATGTACCATTAAATAGAATAAAGGAATCACCAACCACTTATTAAAGATCTTTTTGTTCACACATTTGCTGTTAAAGTGACACATTTATATTTTTATACTGTAGATGACAAAGTCATAAATCAGGGGTTGACTTATATCGATAGGTGGCATAATTCAGACATCTTAAAACAATTTGCATAGCGTTGAATTGCTAGTCAAATACAATGGAAACAAAATGATTTGAACAGCTCTTTGTTGGAAACATCTCAGTATATCTTGTGTGTCATTAATGGGAAATTTTACCTTAGCAATGTTTTCATACAAGGTGCTATAACTACCATTTTATAAACTATAGGTGGTTAACAAAACATGCTGTGGGGAGATTGCAGCAACAAAAAGCAAAAAATACAGACCCTGGAACTCATAAAGACTGGCACAAGCATATTTTGCGAAAGTGTCTTTCATGCATTCTAATGGTCTAATGGTGGTGAAAAATGTGCCAATATCATAAACCCGTCTAGAACTTGTACTTGAATTAGGCTCATGGTGCACCACTTTTATAAATCAGAGAGACAATTTTGCTAAATCTGTATGAGACAGTTTTTCTCTACGCCAAGAGAGTTGGTCTTAAAAGGGAAGTGTGGACTTAAAAAAAATATATATATACTCACATAGGTGGATGCAGCATCAATCTGATGCTGCATCTGTCCCCCGCCAGTTCTGCACTGAGAACCGAGCAATCAATGACAGCTAACTGCTCAGTTCCCAGCATTCTGTGAGCAGAGAGCTGGGGACTCTCAAACCCTGCCACTCTGCTTTGACCCTCTGTGCTCATTGGAGCTCTGGGCTGTGGATAGGGAGGCTGAGTAGGCTGTCAGTCTGGGATTCTGGGCCAATCCCAACCATATCCAACCATATGGTTGGGATGTTTTCAGAGCCTGGACTGGCTCTGTGATGTCAACCGACAGCACACATCAGCTTCAAAATTGCTTTAATTAGCTTCAGTTTTAGATTTGGCACATTCAATGTGCCACAGTTTTAATGTAGTGCATTCAATGCAGCACAATGTAAAAGTGGATCATTTTAGAACTACCTAAATTTGGTACACGCTGTCAGAACCAAAAGTGTCACAAATGCTTTGTGAATTTGGCGCATCATTATAACAAGAGGGATTAACGCCATTTGCTGTGATCAGGTTAGGAGAGGGGGAGGTGTCCTGCAGTCCTCAAAGATGTTGTCTAAGGCCCCTTTCACACTACCACGACTTCAATGTCGATGTCCATTCAATCGTGATTTTGACGCGATTTTGTCCAATTTCAGGGAACGCCTGTGTAAACTTGAGGTATATGGACCTGGACTTTGCAGTCCCAAGTCGCAGGCCAGGTCATACAAGTGTAAAAGGGGCCTTAAGGGTATAAAGCTGCCCTTCTATTGATACAGTACAGTAAGTATTGTCACCCTAGGACAAGAAAAAAAGGACAAAAGACTGAAAGAAAATGAAACCTAATGCAGCCACCACATCTAAGGACTGCTAAACTTCAATATAATACATCTGTTTTTCTTGAGTTTGAATATTCATAATCTTGGACACAAATCTGATCCAAAAAAGATTTTTTAATACTTTATATTCTATAGGGGATATGGAATGGAAGGTGTGGTAGAAGCAATGGTATCGGCATGTTTGAATGTCCTGATTTTCTGGTTTGGGATTGCTATCAGCAAAGGGCCAGCACACTTAATACCTCAATTCTTAAGCTAGCCATACACTGCTTGAATGTTGGCCAAATCCTGATGGCTCGGCTGAAATTCGAGTAGTATATGGTCCTGCCAGTACCACTTTGTTTGACAAAAGTCAATTGTACATCACTGTTGGAAAATTGACAGCCAAACAGTGGTTACATCCAATCAGATGCGGGCACTGTTCTAGTATTCCAAATGCCGGCAGTGTCAGCTCTCAGAATACAGGGGCAGGAGGGGGGGGGGGGGGGGTTGCACTGTTAGCATGGATAAAGGTATCTGCAGGCTGGACAAATGAAATCTATATATGTATGATTAGCTTTACAGAATACAGTAGGAAAGGAAATTGTCCAAGAGAAAGAAGACAGCAAAATAAAGGAGGGAGAATAAACCACATGGGAAAAAAAAGAACCGACTCATATTTCTCATTATATGTTACAAACCCCACAAAGTTTAAATTTAGGTGGCTAGGAGTATCCAGCAATGTCCCTCCTATTTATATTACTTATGTCTTTTGTGATCACTGCAGGTTTTCACAACTGAAAATCCAACACCCACTGAGAGCAGCAGACAGAAGAACAACAGAATCAAGACCACAAGCCAAAGTCATTCACATGAAACAGGATCAGGATGCAAAAGCACTGCAAAGGACCAGGAGGAATTTTTTTTAATTGGATGATATTACAGTGAATTGAGGAGATTTTTGTTTACTGCATGATAAGATCACAAGAACCCTTGCATATGGCTACAATGTAGCTAAATTCCAGCAGATGGTGCTGAAAAGCCTCTAAAACAGATCATAGGCCAAAGCAATAAAGATTGCATTGATGTGTTAGTATAACCAGCACTTTTTATTTTAGTTTTGGATAGATTGTTGATGCACTAGAACCACTATCACATTAATTTAACTGTCTGTCTCCCCACTAGGTAGATCCACAGGGGCTGATTTACTAAACCTGGAGAGTGCAAAATCTGGTGCAGTATCAGCTTTTAATATCAGCTTGTTCAATTAAAGGAGTTGTAAAGGCAGAAGGTTTTTTTTATCTTAAAGGGGTTGTAAACCCTTGTGTTTTTTCACCTTGATGCATCCTATGCATTAAGGTGAAAAAACACCTGGCAGTAACCAGCCCCCCGTTTTACATCCCTGAGCCCTGGAACTTTATCCGGAGGGGGCACGCTCTTTCTCTGCCCGGGTTTCTTGGTTCTTGATTGGATAGATTGATAGTAGCGCAGCCATTGTCTCCCACTGCTGTCAATCAAATCCAATGACACGGGCGCCAGGGGCGGGGCGGGGCCGAGTCATACATTCGGCTGCTATGGATGCCGAATGATGAACTCGGGAGCGCACCCGCAAGGTAACCCCCCGGGAGAGTGCTTCTCCTAGGGGGTTACCTGATGTGGGGAGGAGCCACAAAAGCCACCGAGTACCCCAGATAACGAGGTGCGGGGCCACTCTGTGCAAAACGAGCTGCACAGTGGCGGTAAGTATGACATGTTTGTTATTTTTTTTTTTTTAAATGAACAAAGCTTTACAAGTACTTTAATGCATTCTATGCATTAATATAAAAAACCTTTTGTGTGTAGCAACTACCCCAGCACCCCCTAATACTTATCTGAGCCCCATCTCTCTCCAACGATGTCCATGAATGTCTAAACCATCCGTGACACTCCTCTTGATTGGCTGAGACACAGCAGCGGCACCAATGGCTCCCGTGGTTGTCAATCAAAGTCAGTCAGCCAAACAGGGGAGAGAGGGGGCGGGACTCTGTGTCTGAATGGACACACGGAGCTGTGACTTGGCTCCAGTGCCCTCATAGGAAGCTGCTGACTATGGGGGCACTCAATAGGAGGGAGGGGCCAGGAGCAGCAAGGAGGGACCCAAGAAGAGGAGGATCCGGGCTTCTCTGTGCAAAACCAACTGCACAAGGGTGGTAAATATAACATGTTTATTACTTATTTATTTATTTTAAACTAGACTTTACAATTGCTTTAAGCTTTGACAAAATTACCTGGAAGCTGATTGGTTTCTATGCAGAGCTGCACCCGATTGTGCACTCTCCAGTTTAAGGAAATCAACCTCACAATCTCTTCCTGTCCTGATGACCACTGTCACCAAGGTTAAAAGTGATAGGTATTCCTAAATGTTACTGTTATCACCAGAACAAGAGATGAGGGGAAATCTTCCCTTCCAATGGGAACATCTGCTCTGGTGGCAATAGAGAATTCAACTCACTTTGTAGAAATTTCCTCTTACCTCCTGTTGCATCTTTAAGATGGGAAGTAAAGATAAATCCCCTCAATGGGGCACAGACAAAAAATTACAGGTGTTTTAAAGGATAAGTTCACCTTTCAAAACATGTTACCCATATTCAGGATGTAACATGTAACAATGTTACATGTTACAGATGCACCAGCCGTCCTGATCCCCTGTTTTGACAGCAAGCAGGGGATCTTCTTCCCCTGCTTGCTGTCACAATTTGAAAAATGTGGCCATGCGGGGGCTCTGACTGCCTGGCCGTGATATTCATTCACAGAGTTCTGTGAATGGGAAGCTACAAGTACCAACAACCTTTGCGGCTGTTGGCTTGTAGTTCTCAATGAACTACCAGGGTGCTGTTGAGACTGGTAGTTCATTGATTCTTCCTGTTAGTGTGAAACTGCCTGCCACATGGTGTACGAGCAGACAGATACACTGACAGTCTGTGGGAGTCCTGCATGGCACCCACAATATGCTGATTGTGGGTGCAATGCTTTCCAAGCTCCTACAAAAAAAAATTGTAAATGCACATTTTTTTACCTGCAAAAAACGTGCATTTATTATTTTTTTTAAAAAGTGAACTTATCCTTGAACTATTTCTTGGTAAGCTTACACTCATGCACTGAAAACTGCAAATACAGAATTTATAACTTCCTTAAAAAATGACCATTAAATTATAAAACCATTCAAAGACCAGCTTGAATATCAGTCTTTCGCAGTTTGTAAAATTTAACAAACTAACAAGATATTGTGGAATGAAAGAAAAGATTGGAGCATGATTACTTGGTTTGTGAGGCTTGACAAGGTTAGTGAAATGTTGCTGCTAGTGTTTGTTCTTTTTAGATATGATGAAATTAGAGTTTGTGATCAACCACCTAATTTTGTGATGGTGATTCAGCTAAGAGTAATAATATTCTTTAGTAAATTATGTTTGCTATAACAGTGTCACCTAACTAAGATCTGAGATAAAGGAATAGGCAGAGAGGCTGTAGTCCATCTTGTTGGGTCTTGTTTAAACAGCGAGAGCTAGCTAGACAGCCTCAGAATTTTACCTTATTGGTCTTTTTTTATACTTCTTCTTTACTTGCATATTAAGAGACAAGAGAAGGCAAATGATAATAGAAGATAGCTTTATTAAAATCTAGTGGTGGGAGTACAAAGGAGATTATTAATATGTGTCATGCCACCATTGACTTTAACGTATACTATATTACCCAAAGTTTTGGGACACCTGATTTTACACACACATGAAATTTAATGGCATCCCGGTCTTAGTCCGTAGGGTTCAGAATTGAGTTTGCCCATCCTTTGCAGCTATACCAGCTTCAACTCTTCTGTGAAGGCTATTCACAAGGTTTGGGAGTGTGTCTATGGGAATGTTTGACCATTCTTCCAGAAGCAGACCAGTCAAGTTCCTTCACCCCAAACTTGCTCATTCATGTTTTTACGGACCTTGCTTTGTACACTGGTGCGCAGTCATGTTGGAACAGGGGGCAATTCCCAAACTGTTCCCACAAAGTTGGGAGCATGAAATTGTCCAAAATGTCTTGGTATGCTGATGCCTTGAGAGTTCCCTTCACTGGATCTAAGGGGCCAACCCCTGAAAAACAACCCCACACCATAATCACCCCTCCACCAAATGATTTAGACCAGTGCACAAAGCAAGGTCCATAAAAACATGAATGAGCGAGTTTGGGGTGGAGGTAATTGACTGGCCTGCACAGAGTCTTGACCTCAACCCGATAGAACACCTTTGGGATTAATTAGAGCGGAGACTGCGAGCCAGGCCTTCTCGTCCAGCATCAGTGCCTGACCTCACAAATGCTCTTCTGGAAGAATGGCCAAACATTCCCATAGATACACTCCTAAACCTTGTGGACAGCCTTCCCAGAAGAGCTGAAGCTGTTATAGCTGCAAAGGGTGGGCCAACTCAATATTGAACCTTGCAAAAGACTAATGCCCCGTACACATGGTCGGATTTTCCGATGGAAAATATCCGATCGGAGCGTGTTGTCGGAAATTCCGACCGTGTGTGGGCTCCATCGGACATTTTCCATCGGATTTTCCGACACACAAAGTTGGAGAGCAGGAGATAAAATTTTCCGACAACAAAATCCGATCGCGTCAATTCCGACCGTGTGTGGCCTGTTCCGATGCACAAAGTGCCACGCATGCTCAGAAGAAATTCCAAGACGGAACAGCTCGTTCTGGTAAACTTAGCGTTCGCAATGGATACAGCACTTTGTCACGCTGCAATGTTAAAAATGGTTTAATACAGCGCACTCTCTTCTTCTTTATAATGTGACAAAAATGAAGTAGTTTTGCTGCTCATATTCACACACACTTCTCACAAAGTTTTATTTTTGTTTTTTTATTGGGATTCCCTGAATATATTGTTATTAGTTGTCACATCTGACATAATTTTTTTTTTATTTAATTTTTTTGGGGATTTTAAGCCTTTTTTTAATTTAATGTTTGTATTTTTTCAAAGGCTGATCTTTGTTCAGTGTTATTTTTATTTTTACTCCAGAATATTTTTGTGTTTTGTGTGTCAAGTTACCCCAACACCATTGATATCTTTTATTATTTAATCTCCAGGAGATTGTTTGTTGTTGGTGTCCCTTGTTCATTTCACATTGTATATTTGAAATGTACCTGAATCCTCACAAAAAAACTGTAATTTTTGAAGTAAA
The DNA here is from genome assembly GCA_037952925.1 of Lithobates clamitans. NCBI lineage: Eukaryota > Metazoa > Chordata > Amphibia > Anura > Ranidae > Lithobates > Lithobates clamitans. The sequence goes on along the minus strand of JBBGZY010000178.1, from coordinate 6,858,460 downwards.
ACACATAGGAGAGTATAATTCAAAACAAAAATCGTTTATTAAGGGCTCAGAACCAAACAAAGAGGAAGGCAACACTGGATCAACAAGAGAAATTAGCGAAGCCTGGGACCCCCACGGCAGACATCAATTCTTGAACATCAAAATTGGTGGCCTGAGGAGTCCATATGTAAGGGAGGGCAGTCTGGTCCAGAATTCGCAGAGATCTGGATAGCAGCAGATGACATCTGTGTCCCCAGGCTGTGGTACCACAAGAGGCTGCATTTTTTGGCCGACCAGACTGGATTCAGGGTCCTCACTTTCTGGTCTTCCTTCCACGCTTCCTTCCCGGCTGTGGCTGTGCTGTTGGAGATGTGGCAGGAGGAGGAGTAGGACCTGGAGGAGGACTGGGAGGACCTGGAGGAGAGGGAGGACGAGGAGGAGGACCTGTAGGAGGAGGAGGAGGACCATCGCAAAGGTGTGTCTGAGCTGTAATTTGGCCCCTCATACCTTTGTTAAGAGCCTCCAATATGAGGGACTCACGCATAGCTTGTTGGCCCTCCTCCATCCTCTGCATTTTATAGGCAATGGTGGCAGCAATGTCCTCCTCCACGGTGTGTGGTGCTCCCAGGACCTCTGTAGCCCTCCAAAAGAGTCCTCTGGCAGCCTCCTCTAGGGCACTCCTCCTCCTGCCACTTTCTCTTTCCAGGGGGGGTGCCTGCAGGACCTGCAGATCAGCCAGCCGGCTTGGCCCGGCCACCTCCTGGCTGAGACTTCCCTGTGTATGCAAAAGTGACATGATTGTAATGTTTTGCATCATCAATCACAATCATAAATTAGTACTCCCAACTAACATCTAGTTAACATCATTGATTGGACAAGCAGAAATATTTAGAGGAATGCTATACCTGGCTCAATCTGGGCTCCTCCACATGTGGCCTGGAAGGCCCAGGTTGGGCGTCAGAAACCTCAGCCGGGGGGAAGGAAGTTTGTCTCTTACCTTTGTTCTTCCGATCGGCGCGTCCAATGCTCCTTCCTCCGCTCACAGATCGTACGTAATACGCACGCGTGTTACGCTTTATACACACTGCGCATGCGTGTAACTCCGCCCGCCCCTGACCTTCTTTCTACTCTATTCCCCGCCCCTTTTCGTTCAGCACAGTGGGGGAAGAGCACATGGCGGAGTCACAGCAGGTGCGTGATAATTGCAGGAACGAGGAGGAAGAGGAGGAAAGCCCGGATCCGGACACGTCCCGATCCAGAAGGAGACGTTTTAAGGTCACAAATATGTCCTTTGGGGAGATGTTGGAGATGGTCGACATCATGAAGAAGTCCGACTATGACGGAAAGTATGGGCCTTACCCCAACCCCAATATCAGAAAGGCCAAGATCATGTGATCAAAAGTCTGCACAGGAATTTAGGGGTACGACGATCGAAAGATCAGCTCAGGCAGCGGTGGTCGGACCTGAAATTAAGAGAGCCAGAGCAGTACCGAAAGATCCGGAGAGTGCTGCAAAAAAGTAAGTAGTTGTGCTGTGTTCCTATTCTTTCTGTCTTTATTCCGTTCGTGCTGCTCCATATGCTTTTCTTAATTGTAACGTTTAAAAGGGCAACTTTAATGTTCATGGGCCCATTATTCGTTCGTATCAAACATTTTTCTTTCGGCCTCTAAAACACCATTGTTTAGGCCATATGCATTTTCCAACATTTTTTTTGGGCCTACTTGGATGCCAAATATTTGTTTGTGTAGATGGGTTTGTTACTCGAATGAAATGCAAACTAGATTCTGTGTAAGGAGAGGACACTGAGCAGCTGTTTTCACATCTGGACACTGGAGCACTAGTGTGGGACCCAAGAACACCATTTTTATTAGGGGGCCACACAGGTGCTCCAGTGTATACTATAGGGGGGTCTCCATCTGTGAACCTCGTACTAAACAGGTAAAGTATTGCAGCTTGACAAAGGGCAATAAAAAAAAGACATCTTTGAACTCGGCTAAAATAGACATTTGTACCCCACTTCCAAGCAATGTTTCCTATTTATAGTTCTGCCATCAAATATCTGTGTGCTAATTATACCATTTTTGTTTTACATAGGGGAGAAAAGACTCGGAGGACACCCCTCATCCGAGGAGACCACAGACCCCCCACCTATGGAAGAAGGGGAAATAACACCAACCCAAGCTGAGCAGGAGGAAGAAGAAGATGTGGTGGAGATTGGCACCACAACAGGTGAGTGTCTGCGACCACAGGCTCAGGTAAGAGATGGATGGTGGCAGATTTTTGATACCTGTTTTTGTTTTGTTTCTCTCTTTTTAGGTGATCGTGATCCAGATCCTTTCACATCAGAAAGTGCCCAGATCCCGATCGGGGAGATCATGGGGTGTAATGTAGAACTGCAAAACATACAGCAAAAAATCAATGATGTGATTAAAAAAAATAATAATATCATTGATGTTTTGGGGCAAATTTAAAACCCCACAAAATCACTTTTTGGATTGTGGTCCAATCTTTTAAAACTTTTTGCAATGTTTTGAAAAGCCAAATTTGGAGGATGCACACAGTGTGCCAACATGTGCTATCTGCCATCACGGGAGATCAATGGACGCGTTTTGGGGGTGCAACCCCTTCTTCAATTATAAAGTAGCGGTGAGGAAGGGCTTGCTCCCCCAAAACACGTCTCTTGACCCCCCCCGATGGCAGATAGCACATGTTGACATTCGTAAATTGGTGTGCATCTTCCAAATTTGGCTTTTCCAGGGGTGATTTCCCCCCATCTGAACGCTATATCAAACCCAGTTCCTAAATACTGATGTCTGATATAGCCTTCAGGTTTTACCTAATGTGAACTTTGTAAGTTCAAGTTTTTTGTCTTTCTTGTTGGTTTTACACAGGCCTGTTTTATCTTAAATGGACATTTCGATTTTTGATAATGCCCCCCCAAAAATTGTTATACAACAAACATGATGGTTTGTTTTAAAAACCTTTGGTAAATGCACATGTGATTGTGCAGGTATAAAAAAGTTGGTTACTCAAGAATGTGTGGATTATTGTCTCAACACTACAACACTTTTGGGGTGATGTAATTGCTGTTTTCAGCAAAAATGGGGGTTATTTCCTAGGGCAAATTCTCTTTGCACTACAAGTGCAGTTTCAGTGCAGTTGCAAGTGCACTTGTAGTGAAATGTGTTTTTGCATTTAGTAAATAACAGGCAACAGTGCTTTGTATAATAAGGTTACACAATCACGACATTTTCTGGACTCCAGACATTTCTGTCAGGGTCAGCTAAAACAAACACAAGCAGTAGATGTCCACAAAGAATTTCTTTTTTTTTAATTATAAAAAGGTTTCACAGATTGTCTGGCATATTGATAGCCCCCCTACCCGCAAAGAACTCCAGGTAGCGTAACCGGACATCACGGGCACTCAGGGAGGGCAAGCCAGGACGGCCACTTTCAAGCGCCATCAGTGTGGTTTGATGTATCATTCCGGCCTCAGGCCCAACTGAGCCAGCATAGTTGGCCGAATGTTTCCTTAAAAAGTTATGGAGAACACAGCACGCAAGTATAATATGGTTCAGTTTATACTCCGCCATATGGATGGGTGTCATAAATAGGCGGAACCGGCTGGCCAGGATTCCAAATGTGTTCTCCACCACTCTTCGGGCTCTGGCCAGCCGGTAATTAAAAACCCTCTGTTCCGGGGTGAGGGTCCTCATCGGGAATGGCCGCATCAGGTGGTCCCCCAGCGCAAACGCTTCATCAGCAATGAACACAAATGGGAGTCCTTCCACATTGTCCTCTGGAGCTGGCAAGTCCAAGCTGCCATTCTGGAGACGCCTGTAGAACTCCGTCTGGGCGATCACTCCACCATCAGACATCCGGCCATTCTTCCCCACGTCCACATACAAGAAGTCGTAATTAGCCGACACCACCGCCAACATCACTATACTATTGAACCCCTTGTAATTATAATAGTACGACCCCGAGTTGGGTGGTGGGACGATGTGGACGTGTTTCCCATCAATTGCCCCTCCACAGTTAGGAAAGTTCCACCACTCGGCAAAGTGGGAGGCCACAGTCTGCCATTCCTGTGGCGTGGAAGGAAACTGTTGAGGAAAAAACAATAAACATTACTATTTTTACTCTGAAACATGGCAAGCAGATTAGGCACAAACATTATGGGGCAACCTCCAGATAGCATTTATTAAGGGGAATTTAACAACGCCAAAGTATAAGGTACACCTATCATATTCCCCCCCTCTCATGGGCCATTTCTAACATTATAGGGGGTGTGTGGAAATTTTGGACAGGTAACCCTCTTCACTTCATTGAGAGATGAATGCCTAAATAATGGGTATTACTTGGAACAGCCCCTCCTTAGTTATACTATTGGCAGTCCACTGGACAGGTAAGAAGTGTCATAATACAAAGATAGAAATACACACTGTACACATTTGAGGACATTTGGAAATTCTGCTATTACCTATCAAGATAATAATAGGATCCCAAAACTTTAAACAGTACCATTTGAAAGTATACAGGCAGGCCCTTGCACTACGTGCTTTGGGGAATTCATCCATAAATCTGACCACAAAAGAGATGGGTATAGTGTGTATGGGTTTGGCAAAGTCAGCAGATAGATGATTGAGGATAGATAGAGAATTGGGATCAGCTGACTTAGCAGTTGGGGGAGGGAGGGTTACTAACAATTATTTGGGGACACCACAAAAAAAGCCTCTGGCACTCTGCCTGAATTTAAAGCAAAAATAACATTTTAAAACATTTTTGGGGGGTGTTTGGGGTAAAGCACTACTATGGAGCAGAAAAAATACATTGTTAAGTGACTACATGAGGTGAATATAGGCCAGGAGACACCATGCTGGGGAGGTTATTGAAGGGAAAATATGTATGAAGGACCTAAAATAATAATTACATAAAAATCCAGCATGCATGAGGACAAAGGGGACATTCACAGCATATTCCAATCATGGTAATTAGGGAATGAGGAAAGAAATACAATATATTAGCAAACATTCAATACAATAAAATGTGATATAAAAGGATAAAAATCTTACCTTCATATACTCCTTCTGCAGGACCTGGATGATGGCAGAACAGGTCTCTGGGATAATGATCCCCAGAGCCTGGGGGGAGATGCCTGTCGAGAACTTCAAGTCCTGCAGGCTTCTCCCTGTCGCCAAATACCACAGGGTAGCGACCAACCTCTGCTCCGGAGTGATGGCTTGCCTCATGCAGGTATCCTGCCTGCTGATATAGGGGGTCAGCGAAGCCAACAGACGGTGAAACACGGGGTCCGTCATCCTGAGAAAGTTCCTGAAATCATCAGGATTATTCTCACGGATCTCACGGAGCAAAGGCATATGTGAGAACTGGTCACGCTGAAGCAACCAATTCTTGGTCCATGAACTCCTCCCCACCCTGTTCATGGACTGGACTTGTGTCAAGGTCAGGACCCCAACACCAAGCCCCCCGCACAGCACGAACTCTACGAGGAGTACGCATACGCAACATGGCTAGAAAACGGTCGGCTGCTCAGAACGAAGTAACAGAACGCACTGAAAAACAGCAAGGCCTGTGAAGAGCGACCTGAAAAACAGTAACGAACGAACAAGAATACAATGACTACTTAAAGTCACGCGGAACTTGCTGCACGCACTGAAGAGCAGATACAAACCCACAAGCACAAACTGAACGGCAGAAAACGACCTGAAAGCCACGAGTCTGAAAAAGCGCGAATCATCTCTCACCAAACTTTTACTAACACGAGATTAGCAAAAGGGGCCCAAAAGGTGCCGCGCTTGGTTCTGAAGCGGCCTTTCCTAGTCTCGTCGTACGTGGTGTACATGACCGCGTGGTTGGCAATCGGAAATTCCGACAACATTGTGCGACCGTGTGTAGACAAAACAAGTTTGAGCCAACATCCGTCGGAAAAAATCCTAGGATTTTGTTGTCAGAATGTCTGAACAAAGTCCGACCGTGTGTACGCCCTATAAGACTAAGTCTGGGATGCCATTAACCACTTGCCCACTGGGCACTAAAACCCCCTTCCTAACCAGACCAATTTTCAGCTTTCAGTGCTCTCACATTTCGAATCAATGATCAACGATTGACAATTACTCAGTCAGGCAACATTGTACCCATATTACATATTTTTCCTTTTTTTCACACAAATAGAGTTTTCTTTTGGTGGTATTTGATCTCCACTGGGTTTTTAATTTTTTGCGCTATAAATGAAAAAAGGATGAAAATTTGGTAAAAAAAATGCATTTTTCTATGTTTCTGTTATAAAATGTTGCAAATTAGTAATTTTTCTTCATACATTTTGGCCAAAATTTATACTGCTACCTTTCTTTGGTAAAAATAACCCAAATCAGTGTATATTATTTGGACTTTGTGAAAGTTATAGAGTCTACAATCTATGGTGCCAATCACTGAAAATTGATCTCACCTGATGTACTGACGGCCTATCTCATTTCTTAAGACCCTAACAAGCCAGGACAGTACAAATACTCCACAAATGACCCCTTTTTGGAAAGTAAACAATCCAAGGTATTTAGTAAGAAGCATGGTGAGTTTTTTGAAGTTGTATTTTTTTCCCACGACTCTTTGCAAAAAGAAGATTCTTTTTATCTTTTTTAATTTTTTTTTCACAGAATTGTCATATTAAAAGGTTATTTCCCTCACACAGCATATGCATACCACAAATTACACCCCAAAATACATTCTGCTACTCCTCCTGAGTATGGCAATACCACATGTGTGAGACTTTTACACAGCCTGGCCACATACAAAGGCCCAACATGCAGGGAGCACCATCAGGCGTTCTAGAGCATAAATTACACATTTAATTTTTTGACTACCTCTTACAGTTTTGAAGTCCCTGGAGCACCAGGACAATGGAAACTTCGACAAAATGACCCCATTTTGGAAAGTAAACACCCCAACATATATTCTATGAGGCATAATGAGTGTTTTTAACATGTCATTTTGTTTCTACAAGTTTTTGGAAAACGTGGAAAGAAAATGAAAACGCATTTTTCTTTACACAAAGTTGTCCATTTATAAGAAATTTCTAACACATAGCATGTACATAGCAGAAATTACACCCCAAAATATATTCTGCTGTGCCTCCTGAGTATGGTGATACCACATGTGTGAGACTTTTCCCCAGCCTGGGCACATACAGAGGCCCAACATGCAGGGGGCACCATCAGGGACATACATTTAAAATCTAATTTGACTACTTATTACACTTTTGTGAGGCTGCAGTATGGATCAGAACTTATGTGGTATGGATGTGGCATATATGTGGCATGAATGTGGCACGGATGAGTAATGATGTGGCATGAATGTGGCACGGATGAGTACTGATGTGGCATGAATGTGGCACGGATGAGTACTGATGTGGTATGAATGTGACACTGATGAGCACTGATGTGGCATGTATAAGCACTGATGTGGCATGGATGTGGCGCGGATAAGCACTGATGTGGCACGGATAAGCACTGATGAGTAGGGATGAGCCGAACACCCCCCGGTTCGGTTCGCACCAGAACCCGCGAACGGACCGCAAGTTCGCACGAACGTTAGAACCCCATTGACGTCTATGGGACTCGAACGTTCGAAATCAAAAGTGCTCATTTTAAAGGCTAATTTGCATGGTATTGTCCTAAAAAGGGTTTGGGGACCCGGGTCCTACCCCAGGGGACATGTATCAATGCAAAAAAAACTTTTAAAAACGGCCGTTTTTTCGGGAGCAGTGATTTTAATGATGCTTAAAGTAAAAAAAAAAAAGTGAAATATTCCTTTAAATATCGTACCTGGGGGGTGTCTATAGTATGCCTGTAAAGTGACGCGTGTTTCCCATGTTTAGAACAGTCCCTGCACCAAATGTCATTTTTAAAGGAAAAAATCTCATTTAAAACTGCTTGCGGGTTTAATGTCATGTCGGGTCATGGCAATATGGATGAAAATCAGTGAGACAAACGGCATGGGTACCCCCCAGTCCATTACCAGGCCCTTTGGGTCTTGTATGGATATTAAGGGGAACCCCGCACCCAAATTAAAATAAGGAAAGGTCCCTATATACTCTGAACAGCAGTATACAGGCGGTGCAAACAAGACAGGGACTGTAGGTTTGTTGTTAAGTAGAATCTGTTTGTAATTTTGAACATTTTTAATGTGTTTAGCTCCAGCCAAAAAATCTTTTCTAAGCTTTTTGGAAAACATAGGGAAGGGTTATCACCCCTGTGACATTTGTTTTGCGTCTTTCCTCCTCTTCAGAAGATTTCACCTCACTTTTTTGTCCCAATGAAAAATGTTTTTTGAAAATTTGGGTTTTTTTGTGGAACAAGGATTGGAAAGCATCAGTGGAAAGGAAAAATTGTTTTCCCATATTAACTCTTACAGGAGAGAATTTCCCTTCCTTAGGGGTAGATTTCATCTCACTTCCTGTTGTCTCCTTCCGTTTGCAAGTAGGAGTCGTTTGTAAGTTAGATGTTTGAAAGTAGGGTCCTGCCCTATATACTCAGCAGAAATTTGGGCCTTAGGTGTTGCTGTGGCCAAAACACTGTAAGCCCTCACAGGGCCCTGCTGTGAAATATTAGATCAAGAATTGTAATTACATGCCCCTGTTGAACAGGAGCTGAAAAATTAGGCCTTAGGCACTGGTGCTGGTGCCACAACACTGCAACCCCTCACAGACACTCTAGTTGAAACGCAGGAACAAGCCCTGCTGCAAAGTATTGCATCAAAAATTGTAATTACACGCCCCTGTTAGACAGGGGCTGAAAAATTGGGTCTTAGGCACTGGTGCTGGTGCCACAACACTGCAACCCCTCACAGACACTCTAGTTGAAACGCAGGAACAAGCCCTGCTGCAAAGTATTGCATCAAAAATTGTAATTACACGCCCCTGTTAGACAGGGGCAGAAAAATTGGGTCTTAGGCACTGGTGCTGGTGCCACAACACTGCAACCCCTCACAGACACTCTAGTTGGAATGCAGGAACAAGCCCTGCTGCAAAGTATTGCATCAAAAATTGTAATTACACGCCCCTGTTAGACAGGGGCAGAAAAATTGGGTCTTAGGCACTGGTGCTGGTGCCACAACACTGCAACCCCTCACAGACACTCTAGTTGGAATGCAGGAACGAGCCCTGCTGCAAAGTATTACATCAAAAATTGTAATTACACGCCCCTGTTAAACAGGGGCTGAAAAATTGTGCCTTAGGCACTGGTGGTGGCGCCCAGAACCAAAAATGTTCTTACAAGCTATCAGCGTGATGATTGAGGAGGAAGAGGATAATTACTCAGGGATAGTCACTCAGCATCAGCATAGGCAGTCTTTGAAGGGATCTGAGATTTCAAAAAAAATTATTCGGTTACATCTGCATCAGGTGCTTGGTAGCTGGTGGTGATCCAAGACTGATTCATTTTTATGAAGGTCAGCCGATCGACCGAGTCGGTGGACAGACGCACCCTGTGATCGGTTACCACGCCTCCAGCAGCACTGAATGTGCGTTCCGAAAGAACGCTGGATGCAGGACAGGCCAGTAGCTCAATTGCATACTGTGCAAGCTCTGGCCAGTGATCCATCCTCAAGACCCAGTAACCCAGAGGATTTTCGGTGGGAAAGGTGTCCAAGTCTGATCTTGCCCCTAGGTATTCCTGCACCATGTAAAACAGACGCTGGCGATGGTTGCTGGAACCGATCATACCTTGGGGCTGCGGACCAAAAAATTGTCTGAACGCATCGGTCAGACGGCCACCTTCTCCACCGCTCCTTCTTTGACTGACCGAAGCCTCAGCAACACGTTGTCCAGAAACAGGAGTTTGTAACCTCCCAGTCTCTGGGAACGCGTTGCACAGACCTTTCTGCAAGGCCTCCCGAAGATGTTTCATCCTCTGCTCCCTCTGCGATGGCAAGATAAGGTCCGCAACCTTACCCTTGTAACGTGGATCAAGGAGGGTTGCCAGCCAGTATTGGTCCTTCTCCTTGATACCACGAATACGAGGATCCTTACGCAGGCTTTGCAGGATCAGGGAGGCCATGCAGCGTAGGTTTGCTGAGGCATTCGGTCCGGAGTCCTCTGGGTCACTAAGGACAACAACGTCCGCAGCCACCTCCTCCCAGCCACGTACAAGTCCATGTGTTCCTTGGGACTGATCCCTTAAAGACTGCTGATGCTGAGTGCCAGGCTCCACCTCCATACTGACACAATCTTCCTCCTCCTCCTCCTCCTCCTCCTCGTCCTCTTCCTGTGTGATCGGCGGGCACGCAGGAACACTGTCTGGATAAAGGGGGCCTTGAGAGCTAAGGAAGTCCTCCTCTTCCTGCCTCTGTTCTGCCTCAAGTGCCCTGTCCATTATCCCACGCAGCGTGTGCTCCAACAGGTGGACAAGGGGGACAGTGTCACTGATGCATGCACTGTCAGTGCTCACCATCCTCGTGGCCTCCTCGAATGGTGACAGGACAGTGCATGCATCCCTGATCATGGCCCACTGGCGTGGGGAAAAAAAACCAAGGTCCCCTGACCCTGTCCTGGTGCCATAGTCGCACAGGTACTCATTGATGGCCCTCTGCTGCGTGTGCAGCCGCTGCAGCATGGCCAACGTCGAGTTCCACCTGGTGGGCATGTCACAGATTAGGCGGTTCTTGGGCAGGTTAAACTCCTTTTGGAGGTCCGTCAGCCGAGCACTGGCATTATATGACCGGCGGAAATGCACACAGACTTTCCTGGCCTGCCTCAGGACATCCTGTAAGCCCGGGTACCTGCCCAAGAACCGCTGCACCACCAAGTTAAGGACGTGAGCCAAACAGGGCACATGGGTCAGTTGTCCCTGTCGGAGGGCAGAGAGGAGGTTGGTGCCATTGTCGCAAACCACCATTCCTGCCTTAAGTTGGCGTGGCGTCAACCACCTCTGAACCTGCCCCTGCAGAGCTGACAGAACCTCTGCCCCAGTGTGGCTCCTGTCCCCCAAGCACACCAGCTCAAGCACCGCATGGCATCTTTTGGCCTGCGTACTTGCGTAGCCCCTTGAACGCCTACGGAGCACCGCTGGTTCCGAGGAAGAGGCCATGGAGGAAGAAGAAGAGGAGGGGGTGGAGGAGAGAGGTGTGTCACAATCAGCATTTTGGAGGCGTGGTGGCGGAACAACCTCCAACACTACTGCACCTTGTCCTGCATCCTTCCCAGCTGCCAGCAGAGTCACCCAATGCGCCGTGAAACTTAAGTAACGTCCCTGTCCATGCCTGCTGGACCATGAGTCAGCGGTAATATGCACCTTACCGCTGACCGCCCTGTCCAGCGAGGCATGGACATTGCCTTCCACATGCCGGTAGAGAGCCGGAATCGCCTTCCGTGAGAAAAAGTGGCGTTTGGGTACCTGCCACTGAGGAACCGCACATTCCACAAACTCACGGAAGGGGGCAGAGTCTACCAACTGAAAAGGCAGCAGTTGAAGTGCTAGCAATTTTGCCAAGCTAGCATTCAACCGCTGGGCATGTGGATGGCTGGGAGCAAACTTCTTTCGGCGGTGCAGCAGCTGGGGCAGGGAAATTTGCCTGGTACAATCTGACGTCGGTGTACCAAAAGCAGATTGCCCATAAGTACTTGGCTGTGACACACCTAATTCTACACCTTCATTCCTCTCACTGCAGGTCGCAGAGAGGACTGAAGGTCTAGTGGGGTTGGAAATCTCAGCTGATGAGGAGCAAGGAGAGATCGTCTTTGTTCTTTGGTGTGGGTCTTTTAGATACGCTTGCCAACGAACTGCATGGCAGGTCAACATATGTCTGGTCAAGCATGTGGTACCCAAGCGGGAGATGTTTTGGCCACGCGAGATACGCTTGAGACATATATTGCAAATAGCAGCGGTGCGATCTGATGCACTCGTCTCAAAAAAGGCCCACACCAAAGAACTTTTTGAATAACGCGCAGAGACTGCAGCGCCCTGCACATGTGGAGCTTTGGGGTGTGATGCAGTCAATGTGCTGCCCTTAGGCTGGCCCCTGGAGGGCATCCTGCCTAGTTGGTGATGTGCCACCTCCTCCTCCTCCTCCTCCTCCTCCTCCTCCTCTCTCCTATCAGGCACCCACGTTGAGTCAGTGACCTCATCATCCCCTCCCTCCTCATCACTGGAGCAAACCTGGCAGTATGCTGCAGCAGGGGGAGCATGACTGCCAGATTGCTGTCCTTCTTGGGCACCCCCTCTGTCCGTGCTCATGTTACTGCCTTCATTGAGCTCAGTATCATCATCAGAGCCTTCCAAACGCTGGGCATCCTCCTGGAGCATGTACCCAACACTGTGGTCAAACAGTTCGAGGGAATCCTCAGGAGGACATGGTGGGGCTAGGGAAGGAGTCACTGATGACATTGAGCTGAGGGAAGAGGCCGCTGCTTTGCCAGACAAAGCACCCTGGGCATGGGTGAGAGAGGATGAGGAGGATGAGGACGGCTTGGTCATCCACTCGACCAAGTCTTCCGCATGTTGCGGCTCAACACGGCCAGCTGCCGAAAAAAAGGCCAAGCGTGTCCCATGGCCACGTGCTGATGAGGATGCACCGTCTCCACGACCAGCACTAGACACAGAGCCTGCTTGCCCTCTCTTATTGGCTTGTGACTGTCTGCCTCTCCTTCTTGGCCTTCCAGACATACTAATGGCCTGTAGCTGCACTAAGCTGGGATAGAACACCTGTAATTTTCTTCAGGTAGCTTTATATACTGTAACCAGACAAGCCTGCCTGTCAGTAGGAAGATAACAGGAACGGATCTAGCTGAACACTGTGAGCAGGACGTACTGCACTAAATGTATATAGCAGGAACGGATCTAGCTGAACACTGTGAGCAGCACGCACTGCACTGAATGTAAATAGCAGGAACGGATCTAGCTGAACACTGTGAGCAGGACGCACTGTACTGAATGTAAATAGCAGGAACGGATCTAGCTGAACACTGTGAGCAGGACACACTGCACTGAATGTAAATAACAGGAACGGATCTAGCTGAACACTGTGAGCAGGACACACTGTACTAAATGTAAATAGTCTAGCTGCCTGACCGTGGTACTAATAGGATCAAAAAGAACACCTGTAATTTTCTTTAGGTAGCTTTATATACTGTAACCAGACAAGCCTGCCTGTCAGTAGAAAGATAACAGGAACGGATCTAGCTGAACACTGTGAGCAGGACGCACTGCACTGAATGTAAATAGCAGGAACGGATCTAGCTGAACACTGTGAGCAGCACGCACTGCACTGAATGTAAATAGCAGGAACGGATCTAGCTGAACACTGTGAGCAGGACGCACTGCACTGAATGTAAATAGCAGGAACGGATCTAGCTGAACACTGTGAGCAGGACGCACTGCACTGAATGTAAATAACAGGAACGGATCTAGCTGAACACTGTGAGCAGGACACACTGTACTAAATGTAAATAGTCTAGCTGCCTGACCGTGGTACTAATAGGATCAAAAAGAACACCTGTAATTTTCTTCAGGTAGCTTTATATACTGTAACCAGACAAGCCTGCCTGTCAGTAGGAAGATAACAGGAACGGATCTAGCTGAACACTGTGAGCAGGACGCACTGCACTGAATGTAAATAGCAGGAACGGATCTAGCTGAACACTGTGAGCAGCACGCACTGCACTGAATGTAAATAGCAGGAACGGATCTAGCTGAACACTGTGAGCAGGACGCACTGCACTGAATGTAAATAGCAGGAACGGATCTAGCTGAACACTGTGAGCAGGACGCACTGCACTGAATGTAAATAACAGGAACGGATCTAGCTGAACACTGTGAGCAGGACACACTGTACTAAATGTAAATAGTCTAGCTGCCTGACCGTGGTACTAATAGGATCAAAAAGAACACCTGTAATTTTCTTCAGGTAGCTTTATATACTGTAACCAGACAAGCCTGCCTGTCAGTAGGAAGATAACAGGAACGGATCTAGCTGAACACTGTGAGCAGGACGTACTGCACTAAATGTATATAGCAGGAACGGATCTAGCTGAACACTGTGAGCAGCACGCACTGTACTGAATGTAAATAGCAGGAACGGATCTAGCTGAACACTGTGAGCAGGACACACTGCACTGAATGTAAATAACAGGAACGGATCTAGCTGAACACTGTGAGCAGGACACACTGTACTAAATGTAAATAGTCTAGCTGCCTGACCGTGGTACTAATAGGATCAAAAAGAACACCTGTAATTTTCTTCAGGTAGCTTTATATACTGTAACCAGACAAGCCTGCCTGTCAGTAGGAAGATAACAGGAACGGATCTAGCTGAACACTGTGAGCAGGACGCACTGCACTGAATGTAAATAGCAGGAACGGATCTAGCTGAACACTGTGAGCAGCACGCACTGCACTGAATGTAAATAGCAGGAACGGATCTAGCTGAACACTGTGAGCAGGACGCACTGCACTGAATGTAAATAGCAGGAACGGATCTAGCTGAACACTGTGAGCAGGACGCACTGCACTGAATGTAAATAGCAGGAACGGATCTAGCTGAACACTGTGAGCAGCACGCACTGCACTGAATGTAAATAGCAGGAACGGATCTAGCTGAACACTGTGAGCAGCACGCACTGCACTGAATGTAAATAGCAGGAACGGATCTAGCTGAACACTGTGAGCAGGAAGCACTGTACTGAATGTAAATAGCAGGAACGGATCTAGCTGAACACTGTGAGCAGGACACACTGCACTGAATGTAAATAGTCTAGATAGAAGATAACAGGAACGGATCTAGCTAAACTGAATACAGTGTATATATATATATGCAACACCTGGGATGCATATATATACACAATACACTGTAAGTGCAGCTAACTGACTGACTGTTCTGCCTAATCTATCTAACTCAAATCAAACACTGTCTCTCTGTCTATCTCTTTCAACGCCGGAACACACACTACACAGGGCCGCCGTGCAGGCGGCCTTATATAGTGTGGGGCGTGTACTAAATCCCCTGAGCCATAATTGGCCAAAGCCTCCTTGGCTTTGGCCAATTACGGCTCTCTGTTCAGGCGGCGCTGTGATTGGCCAAGCATGCGGGTCATAGTGCATGCTTGGCCAATCATCAGCCAGCAATGCACTGCGATGCCGCAGTGAATTATGGGCCGTGACGCGCCACACGAATTTGGCGCGAACGGCCCATATCGTTCGCAATTCGACGGACGGTCGAACAGCCGATGTTCGAGTCGAACATGGGTTCGACTCGAACACGAAGCTCATCCCTACTGATGAGCACTGCTGTGGCACCGATGAGTACTGCTGTGGCAAGGATGAGTACTGCTGTGGCATGGATGAGGCATGGATGAGCATTAATGAGCCATGAATGAGCCATGGATGGGCATGGATGAGCCGTGGATGGGCATGGATGTGCTGTTGAAGATCCATGGATGGCCATGGATGAGTACGGATGGAGCATGAATGAGCCATGGATGGAGCATGGATGAGCATGGATGAGCACGGATGGAGCATGGATAAGCATGGATGGAGCATAGATGAGCATGGATGGAGCATGGATGAGCATGGATGGAGCATGGATGAGCATGGATGAGCATGGATGGAGCATGGATGAGCATGGATGGAGCATGGATGAGCATGGATGGAGAATCGATTGAGGACTGATGAGCATGAATGGAGCATGGATGGAGCATGGATGAGCATGGATTGAGCATGGATTAACCATATGCCATCCGGTAGGTGGGTGTTTACCACGTGATCGCTCCATCAAATGACGGAGCGATCACTTCTAAACAAACCGACGTAATGTTCGGTACCTCTCTCCCCTCCCCGTACCTATTCCCCGTACCTATATCCAGCGATGCGGGCGCCCCGAGCCTCACTCCTCTCCCCCTCCTCCCCGCGGCACCGTCATAGCAACTGTGGGCACCCAGCTGTGACAGCTTACGGCTTCATGGCCGGACACACACTGTGCGTACGCGAGTCAGGCTTAACTCTCCTATTGGCCAGGCATTGTTCTGGGACCTGTGACGAGTCCCAGAGGATCGCTGGCAGGGAGGGGCCGCCTAGGGCGAGAGGAGGAGTCACCTAGGCAGCCAAGAAGAGGAAGGAGGAAGTGGGACAGGAAGTCCCACTAAAAAGAAGGTACACACCCCCCCCAAAAAAATGACATGCCGATTGTGGCATGTCAGGGGGTGAGGAGTGCTTAAAGCAGAAGTTCCACTTTTGGGTGGAACTCCGCTTTAAAAAGGAAGAATAAGACTTCCAACAAAACAAAATGTTAATTAATGAACAAATCGCATGATGGCGTTCAGTGATCAGACATCCCAGCATATTGTACGATGAATGTACCCGAAAAAATTCCCAATTCAAAATTCCATATATGTGGTTATTTTAAAGAAACCCAAACGGAAATCATAATAAAACTTTATGATAAATGAGTAAAGCTGAAGACATCTGGATTTCAAGGAATACCCTTTAATTATCCTTTTACCTTATCTGCTTTAATTGCATTCTATTTCGTCTAAAGGGAACCAGCCAATTTGAATACAATAGTCTGTATATTGTTTAATGGCCTGTGAGTTGAAGAGACAGAATGGGAGAAACCTGACACAGAAGATATAGTGCCAGTTGTCTACCCTCCTGTTAACCTGTTCACATAGGTTTCTGTGATTGGGTTAATATTAGTGTTTATTTACAGTTAAAGGAACTTTGCACCATTATATTGCCTTTTTGATTAGTATAGATAACATATCTGTGTGTAATGCCCCGTACACACGGTCGGACTTTGTTCGGACATTCCGACAACAAAATCCTAGGATTTTTTCCCGACGGATGTTGGCTCAAACTTGTCTTGCATACACACGCACACAAAGTTGTCGGAAAATCCGATCGTTCTAAACGCGGTGACGTAAAACACGTAGGTCGGGACTATAAACGGGCCAGTGGCCAATGGCTTTCATCTCTTTATTTATTCTGAGCATGCATGGCACTTTGTCCGTCGGATTTGTGTACACACGATCGGAATTTCCGACAACGGATTTTGTTGTCGGAAAATTTTATATCCTGCTCTCAAACTTTGTGTGTCAGAAAATCCGATGGAAAATGTGTGATGGAGCCTACACACGGTCGGAATTTCCGACAACAAGGTCCTATCACACATTTTCCGTCGGAAAATCCAACCGTTTGTACGGGGCATAAGAGTGTTTTCTTACTATCTGACAAAGTTGAGATATTCCTATTTTGTGTTCTGATTAATACAGTAAACATACTTGAATTGTTTCTTTAATATTGTGTGAGTCTCTATTTACTAATACAGTTGGTAAGATGACTGAACCCAGGGTGTCAGAGGTAATGGATAATTTGCAGAGTCGAGGTAATCAGTGGGGTACAGAGTCTATTAGTAGCCCTCACAGGTGTACCGCTACATTTGGAGGTCCCACCGAGATACCCCAACTGGGACGCTCAAGCAAGTCAGGTGACGTGTCCAGGGTAGAAGAGAAAATGGACCCGGTCACCGCCACAGACTGGGCCGAGAACTTTTAGACTTAAAATACGAGTAGGATGATGATTGCACGTATGTTCTCTTGGAATGGAGGGAGAGTATTCCAGTTAAGTTTCAAAGGAGTGTCATAAGTCTGCCAGAAGGCCTTGATGGTCAAGTTATCCCATTGCAGTCAACAGGTGATCTGGATGAAGACCCCTCGCAGTCACAACGAGGGAGTCCAGTTGCAGATGGCTCAATCGCAGGTAGTCTGATGGCTGGAATGCTTGAATTGTTTCTTTAATACTGTGTGAATCTCTATTTACTAATACAGCTGGTAAGATGACTGAACCCAGGGTGTCAGAGGTAATGGAAGATTTGCAGAGTCAAGGTAATCAGTGGGGTACAGAGTCTATTAGCAGCCGTCACAGGGGTCCCGCTACATATACAACCTACCTAGTATTACATGTGATGAAAGAATTAAGATTATAGGATTTCTGTGTGGTATTGGAACAAAATGAAGTACATTTACAAATGGGGGTTTTCGTTTCCTTGCATAAAACACCTTTTTTTACAAGGGAGAAACCCTTTAATGGTATAGAATGGTAAAGATACCGCGCTAACAAAAACAATAGCAAGAAGCAGCAGCACGCAGTGCGATCACACCAAAAGTTAAAGAGATATAGAAAGCTGCGCTAAAAATTAAAGTCCATAATAAATGACATCAAGGGTAACAAATGTCCATTAGGAGCATAAAACACCACCACAGTGTGCCTATAAAATAATGTGCCCATCCACCGTAGCTGTTAATTCAGCTTACCAGAAGGAAAGCTTAAAAAGGCAAGTGGCTTTAGCCCAGCCAAGGCCTTTAAGCTTGCTAATGATCCCGGTGTTCGGATGGCGGGGGGTAAATCTCCAAGGCTCACTCGCGGTATCCACGTATCCACTTATTCAAATGGGAAATCCAGGTAGCTCAGAAGAAAAGAAGACTGGCCATAGTGTGATATCTTCTAAACATTTATTTTAAAACATGTAGTCACTCACAGTTAAAACAGCAGAGTTGCGCATATGAAAGCCGGCCGGCATTCCCCATTGACAACGTCAGATGATGATGAAACGCGTCTGGGAAGGCACGCACTGACGTCACCACGCCTTCGGAGTAGGAGAACGGGCTCCGCTTATCTTGTGTATGCCGGCCAGCTAAATGAAATATTTATTTACAGTAGGAGATGCTGTCAAGGTAAAATTGATAGTTTGGGGGACACAGGGTATGCACATTTGCTTGGTGCAAGGCTACAGAGCATAAATGTGGACTGGAGAAAACTGCTTTCGCAGCTTTCTCCAGGTTTTGTTATTTGGTCACGGGGCTCTGTAGTTTGGAGATTCCATAATGTCTTGGGTGGGACGGGATCTCCACCCTGTGTCCAGACTTTGTAGATTACCAGCAGGCTGTGTGCTCAGGTGAGCACAGCACTTATAATGAGGGTATGGGAAGACCTCATGGCTCCCAGTTGGAGACTGCTCCACATCTAGAGGGACAGGAGGTCTTCGGGAGTCAGAGGGGCTGCAGGAGGCAGCCAGAACGTGTGACTGCAAGAGGCAGTGGAACGGCCTGAGGACTAAGGCCAAAGCGGAGCTGTGGGCGCTAAAGTGAAGCCATCCACACTGAGGAATCCTGTGGTCTATGTGACCAGGATAAAGAGCAGAGGTACTGCTAAAAAGAGCCAGGTGGGCTAGCATTTTCTATTGTGCTTATTTGCTGGAGATGAACCCCTGCGTGGGAACCCTTTATGTTACGGACTTTTATTTGCCTTTTTAATAAAAATGGGCTACCATGCCTTGATGGCTTGAATCACTGACAAACGCATCTGCCACGAGAGCTAATGCTCCCCGATATTACAAGTGGTGGAGAATGCGGGCACAAAACGGTGGAATCCGGGTCCTTGCTCCACAGTGAGTTCAAGTCAGGAACTATTGGCTGTGTGTGAAAGTGCAGCCAGGCAAAAGGCATTGCGTGTTGCAGGTAGTGTACCTGTGAATGAAAAGTCAAACTTATTTTTTCTGCTATGAACTGTGTTTGTGTGCATGAGACAGCACAATCTGTGTGTGCACTGTGCAGGTGAGGAAAGCTTGCATGAAGTGAAAAGCAACTTGCTTTAAAGTGACGGTGCTTCATTTTTTTCTGGAAAGCGCAAAAGTGTGGTGGAGTGACTGTAAAGATGAAGCAAGAGTTTGAGCCTGCCGGAGAATATTGCAGACTGTTTTTTGCTACACCAACTCCAGTTAAAGGGGAAGTGCATGCTGTTGCCCCTGGCAACGCTGGTGCAAGCAGGCCAGCTATTAATGTGCAAAGTCCCAAGCTTACAAGAGGATGCAATTGGAGAAGCCCTGTCAAGGCTCTGAAGCAAGAGCGCTGTTTGCGGTGCAGAGAGTGGGGGCATGTTATCTCCAAGTGCCCTTTGTCTCAGTCTCCAATACAAGGTGACATGGCCAGACAAAGGTCTGCAACAATGTTTGGGAAGCCTGATTTAAGTCCCAGGAGTGTCCAAAAGGCTGATCAGAAGTTCGAGAAGTATGTGGTTGCCCGTAGCAATGGTGGTGATGTCAAGTCTGCGGACTACGCGAGAAACGTATTGCCAACAGAGGATCGTGGCAAGTTGAAAGCAACGATGCTTCAAGGAGCGCAAAGTCGCTGCGTTTGGGAGAGTCAGCAAAGTACAGGTGGAAGAGTGCCATCTCCCTTAGCAACAAGAGATCGGGTGTTAACCGGAAGGAGGAGATACAGTGGAGATGTGGAGCGGCGTCCCACTAAAGATATGTGTAGAAATGTACCATGCCTAGAATGTGGTCAACTGGGGCATGGAATTTTTTCTTGTCCCAGGTTATGGAACATGCCTGGAGATGTGGTTACTGGGAAGAAGTCTTTGTCTGCAAGCCCAGATTTTTGTGCAAACATGTTTTCAATCACCTCTGGCAACAGTGAGGAAGTACCTGTTTTGCCTGCAGGGAGTGCGATAAAGGATAGACAACGTACTCAAATGAAGCCAGAGTTACCTGCTACAGATTATGGTAAGACTGTTGCAGTTTGTGGGACTGATCTCAGTGAAGTAGGAGTATATCCGGCTGGGAGATCGGCAGAAGTTGTAAAAATGGACTTGCTGCAGTGTGCTACCCCGAGTAGTGGGGAGACACAGGTTGAAGCTCAACCTGCAGCAAGGTTAAGAACTCAAAAAGACTGGACTCTGTGCAGGCCCGGATTTGCCACAAGGCCACCGAGGCCAGGCTTCGGGGCGGCAGTGGTGCAGGGGCGGCGCCGCTCCTGCGGCGACTTCGCAGCCGGCCCCCTATTCGGGCTGCCCATTAAACTCTAAAGCTCGTACGCGCTCGGCCGGGCGGCGCATGCGCAGTAGCGTGATTGCGCAGCCCGGCGCCATTTTTGAAAAAATCAATGTATTGTCAGCGGTGCGGCAGCGGGGGAGAGAGATGACATCTCTCATTGCCCGCACCGCTGTTCCGCCCTCCTCCATCTGATAGAAGGCAGCATGGCAAGTGACATCCCCATCTGGTGGCAGGGTCCAGGGAGCATGGCAAGTGACATCCCCATCTGGTGGCAGGGAGCATGGCAAGTGACATCCCCATCTGGTGGCAAGTGACATCCCCATCTGGTGGCAAGTGACATCCCCATCTGGTGGCAGGGAGCATGGCAAGTGACATCCCCATCTGGTGGCAAGTGACATCCCCATCTGTTGGCAAGTGACATCCCCATCTGGTGGCAGGGAGCATGGCAAGTGACATCCCCATCTGGTGGCAAGTGACATCCCCATCTGGTGGCAGGCAGCATGGCAAGTGACATACCCATCTGGTGGCAGGCAGCGTGGCAAGTGACATCCCCATCTGGTGGCAGGCAAGGTGGCAAGTGACATTCCCATCTGGTGGCAGGCATGGTGGCAAGTGACATTCCCATCTGGTGGCAGGCAGCGTGGCAAGTGACATTCCCATCTGGTGGCAGGCAGCGTGGCAAGTGACATTCCCATCTGGTGGCAGGCAGCGTGGCAAGTGACATTCCCATCTGGTGGCAGGCAGCGTGGCAAGTGACATTCCCATCTGGTGGCAGGCAGCATGGCAAGTGACATCCCCATCTGGTGGCAGGCATAGTGGCAAGTGACATCCCCATCTGGTGGCAGGCATGGTGGCAAGTGACATCCCCATCTGGTGGCAGGCATGGCGGCAAGTGACATCCCCATCTGGTGGCAGGCATGGTGGCAAGTGGCAAGTGACATCTGGTGGCAGGCATGGTGGCAAGTGACATCCCCATCTGGTGGCAGGCATAGTGGCAAGTGACATCCCCATCTGGTGGCAGGCAGCATGGCAAGTGACATCCTCATCTGGTGGCTAACATGGTGGCAAGTGACATCCCCATCTGGTGGCAGGCAGCGTGGCAAGTGACATCCTCATCTGGTGGCAGGCAGTGTGGCAAGTGACACGCGATGGTGGCAGGTGACACGCTCAGGGCTTCCAATGATTCTGCAATATGGTGAGTTGAACTATTTCATTTTATATTACAATGTAATGATAGAAATAATGCGTTTCAATCATCCTGACACCATAACAACCATGGTGCCGGGGATGATTGAAGCACTATCACCAGCTTTTGCCCGCGAAAAATCCTTACCCTTCGCGCGCCTACCCTGAAGTTTTTTCAGTCTGTACAATTAAAGTCAGTTATTTTCAGTGTTCTCGTGTGTGGAGATATGTTTTTAATTGATCTATTGTAGCAGTCATCGATAAAGGACGAGAATGGTGGTGTGTTTGTGTGTGTGTGGGGGGCGGCATTGAAGGACCCGGCCTTGGGGCGACAAAGGGAGTAAATCCGGGCCTGGCTTCCTGTGCAGTGTCTGGGCTGCTGAAGGCTGTGTTCCTACCTACTTTTGATCCGCTTCCAACTCATATAAAGCCTGCTTATCACCGTGAGTGGGTAAGCACAATCTACAGCCACGGTGGTGGGGTTTTTTCACTTCTCTCCCCTCCTTTTTTTGGGTGTTGTTATGTGCACACCAGGGTGTTTGGTATGTCTGTCTGTCCATGCCTAACATTTTGATATACTACACTATGGACAGTTTTCTTTTGTTTGTTCTTTCTCCTGCATCCATTGAGGGGTTTTTAATTTGAAGACGGACGCTGCTGACTGGTCCACCACTCTAAAGGCCCTGGCAGGGTTTTTTGCCATCCGCTCATATTACTAATACTTCTGGTAAGAGCAATCATAGCTCATTTGGATTATTACTCACATTCAAACTGAACATCCTACCATTTTGAAGATTTGGACTTTATATCATTACTTCTAAATATTTTTAAATATTTGCTGATGTTAGGTTATACTACCATCTTACTTTATATTTAGGATTTTTGTTTAGCGCAGTTTATAATTTCTTTGTTCTGATTGGTGTTGTCGCACTGTTTACTGCTGCTTATCCCCTATATGCTTCTAGCGCGGAATTTTTTGTTACTTACTGACTCTGTGTGTGCCTGGTGTAATCCACCAGAGTGCTGGAAGTGGTAACCTAGGGGTGACCAATACAGTTTGTGTGCCAGGTTCCCTAGTGACAGGTGCTACAGAGATGCCCAGGGAAACCTCCCAGGAGCCCGCAGTGGTGAGGCACATGGTTTCCCAGGACAACTGTGGAGCCGCCCTAGTGGGCAAAAGAATGCCTTTGGAGAGGAAGGGTGGTGTGCTGAGCGGTACACAGGGTGCTGTGTGTTCTGACCAAAAACGGCCTAATAAAGCTTATAACACTGCTATGTCTATGAATGCTGATGGTAAAGGTATGGCTGATGATACATGTACTTACTGTGATGTGTTGAAAAGTAATGAGGAAAGAGGGATGTTTCCCTTGGCAACCAGATGCAGAGCCACAGGGTTGTTAATGGAAGTCTCAGGGGCTCTCCATGCGTTTGAGCCAGCGATTTTCCAGGACAGCACTGAATTTGCTCTGGTGGAACATACTGGGTCTACACCATGCAGTGAGAGTTTGTGTGAGCAGTCCGTTTACCATCTGTGTAACCCAGTTGGTAAGGGGTTAAGTCAGCTGGCCAAAGCTGAAGGTACACAGCTGAGTGTGTTAGCACCCCAGGAGCAAGGTGGTGATGGTGTATTGCAGCCTGCCTTGTTTGATGAAGCATTAGCAAAGAGTAAAAGCATGTTGTCAAAATGTGATTTATATAGAAATGACAAAGGTACTGTTTGTGCTGCAGAATCCCAGGTGCCTCCTAGAGCAGATGATGAGGTACTGCTGAGCCCTCATAATGGAAACACAATGGATTGGGACAGTTGGGCCAAACAATTACTAGCCATGTTAGACAAGGCTATGTTGAGTGACAGGGGTGTGAGTACAACAACTGCTATGCCAGACAGGGAGATTGCAGAGCTACCGATGGTTGAGGGTGCGTTGGTCCCTGCAAGGGTTGTTTCCCTCCAGTCTGAAGGACCAGATCAGGGCGCATGCATGGCAGATGTGGTGTTCACAGCCCAGCAGCTAATGGTCAAGTGTCAAGGTGACAATGTAATGAATGTTGACTTGCAGAGGCTTATTGGTGAGTTAGAGGGCATGAGTGGGGGACATGCATATGACAGTGGTTCAGAGGAGTCTCAGGCTGTGATGGGTACTTCCAGTGAGGTGGAGGCCCCCTTAAATGTCGTGGCCCCTCAAGCTGAAGTGAATGAGCCCCTCCATGTCTCTAATAAGGGAAAGGTCCCCAAAAATGTTTTGCATATTGATGTGGAGTGTGTAGAAATTACAGATATACTAGTGGAACTGGTGAAAGCACATTCCTTGTATACCTGGGTGCCTCCACTACAGTCAGATGTGGTAGTGCTGCATGGTACCAAAGGGTGGAGCCAGGTAATGCAAGCTGTGCTGGGTAACATTAATCACCAGTGGAACTGGGTGGTATGGTGCTTAATAATAGTCTGGCAAGTGATCTCCCAGTCCCCTGAGAGGGTGCTTACAGATACGGTTCAGTACGGAAGGCACTCTGGGGGGCTGCTGGAGACATCCGAGGTCTCACCGCCTTTTGTGGTGATGGACATCTCTGCTAGTGCGGTCCAAGGTGCGGCTGAGCAGGGTTTAGTAAATGGCGCAGATACTGCCTCACCCGCTAGACCTCGTAAGAGGGAAGGGCCAGATATGGACGCGGCAAAAGCAGAGATTCTGTCTGTCACCTGCAGAGAGGTACAAGTTGGGGTACCCGGAGACGCTCTCAAATATAGTATGGAGAGGAACAAAAATTGTGACATGGAAAAGTGTGAGCTGGCAAAGATTGGTACTGCTAGAAATGGGTCATGCATTGTTCAATGTCAGTTGTTAGGACAACTGCCCACAGAGATTTGGACAACAGGTGAAGTGAAGCCTTGTGAAGGTCTCATAGGGGATAGCTGCTCACCTGTGTGTTGTCCCTCCTTGAGCCTGGCCCTAACAAACCCCGAGCAAGAAAGAACTGACGGTATTGGTAATTGGAGAAATGGTGACTTATTGCTGAATTTTAATGTAAATAGTGGCTTGGATATGAAAATTAATTTTTCCTTGGAAAATGAGCATGATAAACAGATATTGAGCTCTGGGGAGTTGGTAGTCAAAGGTAATGGCAAAAGAGTTGGTAAACCCAAGAGACCTATTGTGATGGGGAAAATGGGTACCAGTGAGGGAAAAGGTGGTTACTCATCAGGCGTAGTGTCTGGAGCAGGTTCTCTACAGAATCGGGAAACTGAGTTGAAAGGAGATAGCAGAAAAGGCAGGGGGCCAACAGAAAAGAAATGTGAGCTCGGGAACCCCAAGGACAGAGGGAGTAGGCTGAGGGTACAAAACTGTAGGACCCCATTGCGATCCAGGGTAGGGCGTGCCTGGAAACGCACCCTAAAAAAAGATTGGGCCTACGCAGCGAACAGCTGGCACAGAGGTGCCCCAATCAAGGATTCGGGCTGGTGTGTTCCGCCCCCTTCGGGTTCGAAACAAGGGGAGGGGGTATGTGACAGTAGGAGATGCTGTCAAGGTAAAATTGATAGTGTGGGGGACACAGGGTATGCACATTTGCTTGGTGCAAGGCTACAGAGCATAAATGTGGACTGGAGAAAACTGCTTTCACAGCTTTCTCCAGGTTTTGTTATTCGGTCATGGGGCTCTGTAGTTTGGAGATTCCATAGTGTCTTGGGTGGGACGGGATCTCCAACCCTGTGTCCAGACTTTGTAGATTACCAGCAGGGTGTGTGCTCAGGTGAGCACAGCACTTATAATGAGGGTATGGGAAGACCTCATGGCTCCCAGTTGGAGACTGCTCCACATCTAGAGAGACAGGGGGTCTTCAGGAGTCAGAGGGGCTGCAGGAGGCAGCCAGAATGTGTGACTGCAAGAGGCAGTGGACAGGCCTGAGGACTAAGGCCAAAGCGGAGCTGTGGGCGCTAAAGTGAAGCCATCCACACTGAGGAATCCTGTGGTCTGTGTGACCAGGATAAAGAGCAGAGGTACTGCTAAAGGAGCCAGGTGGGCTAGCATTTTCTATTGTGCTTATTTGCTGGAGATGAACCCCTGCGTGGGAACCCTTTATGTTACGGACTTTTATTTGCCTTTTTAATAAAAATGGGCTACCATGCCCTTAAATATAGTTCCCGACTGGCTTGAATCACTGACAAACGCATCTGCCACGAGAACTAATGGTCCCTGATATTACAATAGATAGATAGATATATTATATCTATTTTTTTTTATTTACATGTTCACGTCTCTGGTTGGGTTCACACTTGTGCGATGCGGGAACCAACGTGATCCCTGTACGGGTTTCCACATCGCATCTGCATTGACATCTGAGCACCGCTGCGGCTGTCAATGTAAAGTTAATGACACCCCCAGATCATTTCATAGATCGCAGTGTGAACTATGAAATTGTACAGGAATTGGATCGCATCGGTGTGAACACCCGTGCAATCCGTTTCCAGTGAGGACCACCTAAAGTGTCCTGTACCATTTTGGTGCAAATGCAATATGATTTGAATTAATATCGCACAAACATTGCATGTGATATGCACAGCAATGCGTCACGTGCAATTTCTGTGATTGCACAACTGTGATGCCAGCCTCTTTCTCTCTCTTACAGTACCTCACAAAATTGGGTACACCCCTCACATTTTTGTAAATATATATATTTTATTGTGACAACACTGAAAAAATGACACTTTGCTATAATGTAAAGTAGTGAGTGTACAGCTTGTATAACAGAGTAAATTTGATGTCCCCTCAAAATAACTCAACACAAAGCCTAATGTCAAATCCGCTGGCAACAAAAGTGAGTACACCCCTACGTGAAAATGTTCAACTTGGGCACAATTAGCCATTTTCCCTCCCGGTGTCATGTGACTTGTTAGTGTTACAAGGTCTCAGGTGTGAATTGGGAGCAGGTGTGTTAAATTTGGTGTCATCACTCTCACTCTCTCATACTGGTCACTGGAAGTTCAACATGGCACCTCATGGCAACAAACTCTCTGAGGATGTGATAAAAAGAATAAGAATATTTCCAGCACCTGTAAACTCTGCAGCACGGTGCCCAAGACCATACAGCAGTTTTACAGGACGGGTTTCAATCAGAACAGGCCTCGATATGGTTGACCAAAGAAGTTGAGTGCACGTGCTCAGCGTCATATCCTGAGGTTGTCTTTGGAAAATAGAGTTATGAGTGCTGCCAGCATCGCTGCAAAGGTTGAAGGAGTGGGGGGTCAGCCTGTCAGTGCTCAGAACATACGCTGCACACTGCATCAAATTGGTCTACATGGCTGTTGTCCCAGAATGAAGCCTTAAAGATGATGCACAATAAAGCCCGTAAACAGTTTGCAGAAGACAAGCAGACATGGATTGTCCTGTGGTCTAATGAGACCAAGATAAACTTATTTGGTTCAGATGGTGTCAAGTGTGTTTGGCAGCAACCAGGTTAGGAGTACAAAGACAAGTGTGTCTTGCCTACAGTCAATTATGGTTGTGGGAGTGTCATGGTCTGGGGCTTCGTGAGCACTGGGGAGCTACAGTTCATTGAGGGAACCATGAATGCCAACATGTACTGTGACATAATCCCCTCCTTTCAGAGACTGGGCCGCAGGGCAGTATCCCAACATGATAACGACCCCAAACACTCCTCCAACACGACCACTGTCTTGCTAAAGAAGCTCAGGGTAAAGGTCATTGACTGGTCAAGCATGTCTCCAGACCTAAACCCTATTGAGCATCTATGGGGCATTATCACACAGAAGGTGGAGGAGCGCAAGGTCTCTAACATTCACCAGCTCCGGGATGTCGTCATGGAGGAGTGGAAGAGGACTCCTGTGGCAACCTGTGAAGCTCTAGTGAACTCCATGCCCAAGAGGGTTAAGGCAGTGCTGGAAAATAATGGTAGCCACACAAAATATTGACACTTTGGGCCCAATTTGGACATTTTCAGTTAGGGGTCTACTCACTTATGTTTTCAGTGGGTTAGACAATAATGGCTGTGTGTTGAGGTATTTAGAGGGGACAGCAAAGTATCAATGTTGTACAAGCTGTACACTCACTACTTTACATTATAGCAAAGTGTAATTTTTTTTCAATATTGTCACATGAACAGATATGATAAAATATTTTCAAAAATGTGAGGGGTGTATTCACTTTTGTGATATACTGAAGATCTATGCATATATATGTACATACACATCTAAATAATATATCCACTTGACTACCAGTGACATAGCAGTAAGTCGCTGTACTGCAAGTGGTTATACTGTGGTGATGGCAGCTGCAGGGATAGGTATTTTGTTTCAGCTGCTTGATTGGTTTTAGAAGCAGCAGGAGGGAAGGCACACCCCCCCCCCCACCTCATCCACATTCCGTACCTCTCAAATCTCAATGGTAGACCTTAGCGACCAGCCAGTGCATGACCATAGGGATAAACAGAGATCCACTCTGATCACCAACATGGTATAGGGTACTAGAAGCATTGACCATTTATCACTTATGCTTTTAACCCCTTCCCGACCAGCGCACGCCGATGTACGTCGGCAGAATGGCACGGCTGGGCAAATGGGCTTATAGGTACGTCCATTTGAATGCGCCGCCGGTGGCACGCGCACGCGCCGGCCGGGAGCTCCGTGAGCCGGGGCGTGGGTCCCGCGGACTCGATCGCCGCGGGGATACCCACGATTGCCTCACGGAGAGGATGAACAGGGAGATGCTGATGTAAACAGCATCTCTCCGTTCTGCCTAGTGACAGTGTCACTGATTTCTGCTCCCTGTCATCGAGAGCAGAGATCAGTGTAGTGTCACAGCTAGCCCATCCCCCTTACAGTTAGTAATCACTCCCTAGTACTGACTTAACCCCTCTCCGCCCCCTAGTGGTTAACCCCTTTACTTCCAGTGTAATTTACCCAGGAATCAGTGCATTTTTATAGCACTGATCGCTGTATAAATGACAATGGTCCCAAAAATGTGTCAAAAATGTCCGACATGTCCGTCAAAATGTCGTAGTCACAATAAAAATCGCTGATCGCCGCCATTACTTGTAAAAAAAAATTATTAATAAAAATGTCATAAAACTATCCCCTAGTTTGTAAACGCTAAAACTTTTGCGCAAACCAATCAATAAAAGCTTATTGCAATTTTTTTTTTTTTTTACCAAAAATATGTAGAAGAATACGTATCGGCCTAAATTGAGGAAAAAAAAATTAATTTTAGATATTTTTGGGGGATATTTATTATAGCAAAATGTAAAAAATAATGTGTTATTTTTCAAAATTGTCGCTCTTATTTTGTTTATAGCACAAAAAATAAAAATTGTAGAGGTGATCAAATACTACCAAAAGAAAGCTCTATTTGTGGGGAAAAAAGGACGTCAATTTTGTTTGAGAGCCATGTAGCACGATCGTGCAATTGTCAGTTAAAGCGACGCAATGCCGAATCGCAAAAAGTAGTCTGGTCAGGAAGGGGGTAAAATCTTCCGGGGCTGAAGCGGTTAACAAATGTAAAGAGCACCATTTTTAAATTATAAAAACAATTGATGATACTGATTGCTGTAATTATTTGGTTTTAAGGGCAGAGGAGACATCTGGGTTCAAATAGACTCTGATCTCTCTATGAAGAGTACCTGTCACTGCCTAATCCTATCACAGGTAATATTTATATGTAACAAATAAAACAAGAATGTTGTGCGTTAAAATCCCAGTACATCAGCATTTTTTAAAATAGTCTGACCAGTACGTATGGCAGCAACATCCATGCCACGTTCAAAGTCAATTAAATCACCTTTCTTCCACATTGTGATGCTCAGTTTGAACTTCAGCAAGTCGTCTTCAACATGTATATGTGCCTTCAGTTGCTGCCATGTGATTGGCTGATTAACAGTTTGTATTACCAAGTTATTTAACTGGTGTACCATAATTAAGTGTCTGTTGAGTTTAGTTTATTAGGGGAGAGATGCTTCTATGTTGGATGCGAACAATGCTTTTGACTGCCATGCAGAATGATCCCAAAGCAGAATGTCAAATTCAAAGCATAAGCTAAAGAGAAGTCTGTACAAATTTATTCTGGTCTTGGTCTCAGGATTATACTTCCTTGTGTGATCATGGGAATCAAAATCAGTTAACAGCAATGTACAGCATGGAAAGGCTTTGGAAGGATCCCACGAATAATGTTGGGATGCCCTTTTAATTCACTGATCAGCATATGTTCTGCTTCTCAGCGCAACGCTGAGAGCCTGAGCCATTTACTCCCTCCCCCATTCATATCCTGGTGCACCTTTGAATGCTGGCAGGGGCAGAGCACAGACCACTGACTGACCGTCATAGTTTTCTGCCTTGATTCAGAGAGTGAAGTAAACGATCAGGAGTCACTTGATTGCTAATTCCCCAGTTGTAGACACAGCGGAGGACAAATGCAACACCTGATCCATGCTACATCAGGTAAGTCATTTTATTATGTTTTTGCCTCCAAGCTAATTAACTTTTTTCCTTTTCATGGAATGGGAATTATATAGTAGTAGAAGATGCACTGCCATATAAGTTTAGGAATATATATATATATATATACACACACACACGCAAATTCTATAATATGCTCTTGTACTTATCTTTTACAGATAAGGCCTAATATGGATGTGGAGACTACCCTCCTGCTTAAGGCTACAACAGCTGTTGCAGCGGCAGCTGTTAGTCTAGCCCAGGATAGGATTAGAAATGTTAGGCTCAGACAGCCTCGTGTGTTCCGGACACGTACAGTCCTGGATGAGCTGTCTGACAATGATGTTGAGGACATGTTTCGGCTGAACCGTCAGGGGGTCATGGAGGTGTACAATTTGATCAAAGATGAAATTGAGCCCATGACTGGGAGGACCAATGCGATTTCAGCAATGGTCCGACTATTGGCCGTATTAAATTACTTAGGTACAGGAAATTTTCAGCCGACATGTGCTCGCATCATTGGAATTAGTCATTCTAGTCTTTCTAGATTCCTGAAACCAGTTCTGAAAGCCATTTAGCGACGTATGAATAGGTACATCCATTTCCCTAGAACCATGGAAGAGTGGCAAGAGGAAAAGGTCGGATTTTAAGCCAAGGAGGGATGCCAAATTGCCTGGGAGCCATAGACGGTACTCATTATGAGCTCATACCACCACATAATAGAGAGGAGGCATTTTGTAACAGGAAATGCTACCACTCTATTAATGTGCAGGTGGTGGTTGACTCGACAGCTATATCCTGCGGCAGACAGCTCTCTTTGATCGTTTTGAACAAGGACAAATGTGCGAGGGCTGGCTGGTGGGTAAGTACATTTCATTTTATTCCTATTTTATTGTAAATGTATAACTATGTATTTTTACGATTGATAACCACTTGGGAACCACCCTATAGCTACAATACTCTTGTTCTGGGAGAGCGTCCAAGGACGTCTTCTATGAACCACTCTCCCCCCCCCCCACAATGTGCACCCTTTGGCTCGCATACAATATGTTATGCGACTGATGTGTCCTTTGGACACAGCTGATTATACATTGCATTAACTGTACAATCCCAGCTGATCACATATAAAAAAAGACTTTAACCACTTCAGCCCCGGAAGGATTTACCCCCTTCCTGACCAGAGCACTTTTTACAATTTGGCACTGCGTTGATTTAACTGATAATTGCGCGGTCATGCAATGCTGTACCCAAACAAAATTTGCGTCCTTTTCTTCCCACAAATAGAGCTTTCTTTTGATGGTATTTTATCACCTCTAGCGTTTTTATTTTTTGCGCTATAAACAGAAAAAGACCGAAAATTTTGAAAAAAAATTATATTTTCTACTTTTTGTTATAAAAAAAAATCTCAATTTTAGTCATTTAGGCCAAAATGTATTCGGCCACATGTCTTTGGTAAAAAAATGTCAATAAGCGTATATTTATTGGTTTGCGCAAAAGTTATAGTGTCTACAAACTAGGGTACATTTTCTGGAATTTACACAGCTTTTAGTTTGACTGCCTATGTCATTTCTTGAGGTGCTAAAATGGCAGGGCAGTACAAACCCCCCCCAAATGACCCCATTTTGGAAAGTAGACACCCCAAGGAAATTGCTGAGAGGCATGTTGAGCCCATTGAACCCCAAGTGATTGAATAATGACAAAAAAAAAAAATTACAAAAAGTTGTTACTAAATGATATATTGCTCACACAGGCCATGGGCATATGTGGAATTGCACCCCAAAATACATTTAGCTGCTTATCCTGAGTATGGGGATACCACATGTGTGGGACTTTTTGGGAGCCTAGCTGCTTACGGGACCCCGAAAACCAAGCACTGCCTTCAGGATTTCTAAGGGCGTAAATTTTTGATTTCACTCCTCACTACCTATCACAGTTTTGAAGGCCATAAAATGCCAAGATGGCACAAACCCCCCCCAAATGACCCCATTTTGGAAAGTAGACACCCCAAGCTATTTGCTGAGAGGCATGATGAGTATTTTGCAGCTCTCATTTGTTTTTGAAAATGAAGAAAGACAAGAAAAAAACTTTTTTTTTTTCTTTTTTCAATTTTCAAAACTTTGTGACAAAAAGTGAGGCCTGCAAAAAACTCACTATACCTCTCAGCAAATAGCTTGGGGTGTCTACTTTCCAAAATAGGGTCATTTGGGGGGGTTTTGTGCCAGCTGGGCATTCCATGGCCTCCGAAACTGTGATAAGCAGTGAAGAGTGAAATAAAAAATTTACGCCCTTAGAAAGCCTGAAGGCGGTGCTTGGTTTTTGGGGTCCCGTACGCGGCTAGGCTCCCAAAAAGTCTCACACATGTGGTATCCCCGTACTCAGGAGAAGCAACAGAATGTATTTTGGGGTGTCATTTCACATATTCCCATGGCATGTTTGAGAAATATTCATTTAGTGACAACTTTGTTCAAAAAAAAATTTGTCTTCTTCCCGCAACTTGTGTCACAATATAAAATATTCCATGGACTCGACATGCCTCTCAGCAAATAGCTTGGGGTGTCTACTTTCCAAAATGGGGTCATTTGGGGGGGGGGGTTTGAACTGTCCTGGCATTTTTGGCACAACATTTAGAAGCTTATGTCACACATCACCCACTCTTCTAACCACTTGAAGACAAAGCCCTTTCTGACACTTTTTTGTTTACATGAATAAATAATTTTTTTTGCAAGAAAATTACTTTGAACCCCCAAACATTATATATTTTTTTAAAGCAAATGCCCTACAGATTAAAATGGTGGGTGTTTAATTTTTTTTTTCACAAAGTATTTGCGCAGCGATTTTTCTATTGCATTTTTTTGGGAAAAAACACACTTTTTAAAATTTTAATGCACTAAAACACACTATATTGCCCAAATGTTTGATGAAATAAAAAAGATGATCTTAGGCCGAGTACATGGATACCAAACATGACATGCTTTACAATTGCGCACAAACGTGCAGTGGCGACAAACTAAATACATTTTTAAAAGCCTTTACAGGTTACCACTTTAAATTTACAGAGGAGGTCTACTGCTAAAACTACTGCCCTCGATCTGACCTTCGTGGTGATACCTCACATGCATGGTGGAATTGCTGTTTACATTTGACGCCAGACCGAAGCTTGCATTCGCCTTTCCGCAAGAGCAGGGGGGGGACAGGGGTGCTTTTTTTTTTTTTTTTTTTTCTTATTTTTTTGCTTTTTTATCTTATTTTTAAACGGTTCCTTTCATTTTTTTAAATCATTTTTATTGTTATCTCAGGGAATGTAAATATCCCCTATGATGGCAATAGGTAGTGACAGGTACTCTTTTTTGAAAAAACTGGGGTCTATTAGACCCTAGATCTCTCCTCTGCCCTCAAAGCATCTGACCACACCAAGATCGGTGTGATAAAATGCTTTCCCAATTTCCCAATGGCGCTGTTTACATCCAGCGAAATCTAAGTCATGAAATGCTCGCAGCTTCCGGTTTCTTACGCCATAGAGATGTTTGGAGCCACTCTGGTCTTTGATCAGCTCTATGGTCAGCTGGCTGAATCACCGGCTGCATTCTCAGGTTCCCTGTTGGGACAGGAGAGCCAGAGAAAAACATGGAAGACGGTGGGGGGGGGGCATTCCCTCCCACTGCTTGTAAAAGCAGTCTGGAGGCTAATTAGCTGCTAGGATTGCTTTTACATGAAAGCCGACTGCTGGCTGAAAAGAATGATACCAAGATGATCCCTAAACCTGCAGGCATCATTCTGGTATAACCACTCAAAGTCCAGCAACATACCAGTACGTTGCTGGTCCTTGTTGGGCATATATTGTAAACTTTTTTTCATGCAGCCTGTGGGCTGCATGAAAAAAAAAGATTAATCAGTGGGTATGCCCACCAGCCCACCATTACAATACCTCCCTTCATCCACCCACTTCTAATGATGGGCATACATGCACCGTATATATATATATATATATATATATATATATATATATATATATATATATATATATATATATATATATATATATATATATATATATATATATATTAATATATATGCCGAAGCATGGGGGCATCCCCCCCGCAAAAGTTAGGAGCAAATCGCTTCTCCGCTCTCTGCTGCCCCACGCTTCGGCATATATGCTGAAGTATGTAACTGTGGTGGTGAAATCACCTCCGACAGCGCTGGAGTCATAGGCGTGCGCAGCCTATTGCATTAGGGTGTGCACCCCAAAGCTCAAACAGACAAAAGTATTGGGACGCCTGCCTTTACACACACATGAACATTAATGACATCCCAGTCTTAGTCCGTAGGGTTCAATATTGAGTCGGCTCCGCCCTTTGCAGCTATAACAGCTTCAACTCTTCTGGGAAGGCTGTCCACAAGGTTTAGGAGTGTCTCTATGGGAATGTTTGACCATTACTCCAGAAGAGCATTTGTGAGGTCAGGCACTAATGTTGGATGAGAAGGCCTGGCTCGCATTCTCCTCACTAATTCACCCCAAAGGTGTTCTATCAGGTTGAGGTCAGGACTCTGTGCAGGCCAGTCAAGTTCCTCCACCCCAAACTCACTCATCCATGTCTTTATGGACCTTGCTCTGTGCACTGGTCCTAATCATTTGGTGGAGGGGGGATTATAGTGTGGGGTTGTTTTTCAGGGGTTGGGCTTGGCCCCTTAGTTCCAGTGAAGGGAACTCTTAAGGCGTCAGAATACCAAGACATTTTGCACAATTTTATGCTCCCAACTTTGTGGGAGGAGTTTGGGGACGGCCCCTTCCTGTTCCAACATGAGTGCACACCAGTGCACAAAGCAAGGTCCATAAAGACATGGACTTAGCAAGGGTGTTGGAAAATTACCTTCAAGTGCAAAAATTCACATTACAATAGTAACTAAAATATCTAAAATTAAGTGTAGTCATCTAAAAAATAAAAATTCAAAAGTGCTATAATGGTGGGAACCTCCCAACTAAAAAAATTTTCACTTGAGATTAATCTGTATGGTAAATAGCTATAGGAGGGGTTTCCACCATCCCTGCTAAGCTTATTTTTATACAGTATGTCTTACTCTCAGTGTGATGTGTATTATATGTGAAGTTGCGTATCACAGAGATCGGTGTTGTGATAATATTGAAGTTTATTGAGATTCCCATACATTAGAGAATTTCACCATTATTGTTAAGTTATTGATCAGTAAGTTAGCGCTGCACTTTTCTTTTTTTTATTTTGTGGTGTGGGAACACATAGCAGTGCTTAGTGGCCGGCCTTTCAATTACACTTTTTTTATTTTACCTCCAGTACTTTATTGTAAATAGTAGTATGGTGATTACCTATTATACTAAAATCAGCATGTGGCATTAATAAACATCAACAGATTTCATTTGTGCCCCACCAGGCCGGCACCCCCTTGGACAATGTGCCTGGCTGCTGAGTTCATCACCCCCATCCCTGCACTCAGTGCACTGATGGGCACTTATTAACAGCACTGATAAGCGGCACTGATTGGCACTGACAGGTGGTACTCATTTGCACTGGTGTGTAACTGACTGGCACTGACAGGTCGCACTGATTGGCACTGACAGGTGGCATTGGCACTGATTGGCACTGACAGGCAGCACTGGCACTGATTGGCACTGACAGGTAACACTGATTGGAAGTACTGATTGGCACTAACAGGTGGCACTGATTGGAAGCACTAATTGGCACTGACAGTCAGCACTGGCACTGATTGGCACTGCCAGGTGGCACTGATTGACACTGACAGGCGGCACTGATACTGATTGACACTGACAGGTGGCACTGATTGAAAGCACTTGGCACTCATTAGCACTAACAGTTGGCACTGATTGGAAGCACTAATTGGCACTGACAGGCGGCACTGGCTGGCACTGACAGGTGGCACTGTTTGGAAGCACTGACTGGCACTCATTGGCACTGACAGGTGGCACTGATTGGAAGTACTAATTGGCACTGACAGGCGGCGCTGGCACTGTTTGGCACTGACAGGTGGCACTGACAGGCGGCACTGACAGGCGGCGCTGGCACTGTTTGGCACTGACAGGTGGCACTGACAGGCGGCGCTGGCACTGTTT
This sequence comes from Lithobates clamitans, assembly GCA_037952925.1. Taxonomy (NCBI): domain Eukaryota; kingdom Metazoa; phylum Chordata; class Amphibia; order Anura; family Ranidae; genus Lithobates; species Lithobates clamitans. The sequence goes on along the minus strand of JBBGZY010000178.1, from coordinate 6,821,921 downwards.
GGCACTGACAGGTGGCACTGACAGGCGGCGCTGGCACTGTTTGGCACTGACAGTTGGCGCTGGCACTCATTGGCACTAACAGGTGGCACTGATTGGAAGCACTAATTGGCACTCTCAAACTGACAGGCGGCACTGACAGGTGGCATTAGTTGGAAGCACTGACAGAGGAGAGGGGGGGTTTACAGGGGCATACCTAGAGCATTTGGCACCTGGGCGGATCATATATCTGGCACCCCCCACATTAAAATGTAAAAACACCCCACTGTGCTCCACTGGACCCCTTTACATTATTCAACCCCCCTCAGCACAGACCCCCCCCTTCAGCACAGACGGACCTCCCCCTTCAGCATAGACCCCCCCCCCCTATTCAGCACAGACCCCCCCCCATTCAGACATACCCCACTTCAGCACAGACCCCCCCCTTAGCACAGACAGACCCCCCTTCAGCACAGATGGAGCCCCCCATTCAGCACAAACCCCCCCTTTACCACAGATGGACCCCCTATTAAGCACACCCCTCCTTCAGCACAAATGGAGCCCCCCATTCAGCATAAACCCCCCTTCAGCACAGACAGACCCCCCTCCCCCCATCCCATTCAGTACCTCTGATCAGCGTGGCACAGGCACAGCAGGTCCCCTCCCCCTGTGTACACATAAACACTGGAGGGGGAGGCGGCTTCACTCGCTGTGCCTGTGTGACATCCGAGCAGGACCGAGCAGCTTAAGAAAGGGGCGGGGCTACATACACGTAGCGGCCCCGCCAGACTCATCCCATTGGCTGGCATTCGGTAGCTGCTCGGTCCCGCCCACCCCGACATCATACATGATTTCTGACAGGTCCTCTCTCTGCATGGAGTTATTATACAGGAGGACAGTGTCACACTAAGCGATCGGCAATGTTATACTGCCTCACAGGTGGTGCGGGGTACACATTGCACATCAGCCCAGGCAGATGTCAGGATACAGAGGGCATGCAACTAAACACTGCTCAGGGGATTAGGGTGTGCCCAGGCACACCCGGCACACCCCATGGGCACGCCTATGGCTGGAGTCACGGTTTTATATATCGTGGGAGCAAACGCTGTTGCTGTCAAGATGAATAAATCTGCAACTGAATGGCGTACCTGCTAAGCAAATGATGGTTAACAATAAAACAAAGTAACATTACAGTATAACAGTAAGACTTACCATACCTGCACAGTGGTGCAGTGGTTAGCACTCTCGCCTAGCAGTAAAAAAGGGTCGCTCGTTCGAATCCCAACCACGACACTACCTGCCTGGAGTTTGCATGTTCTCCCTGTGCCTGCGTGGATTTCCTCCGGGTACTCCGGTTTCCTCCCACACTCCAAAGACATGCTGGTAGATTAATTGGCTTCTGTCCAAAATTGGCCCTAGTATATGAATGGGGACCTTGGATTGAGGGTAGGGATTGATGTGAGTGTGCGATGTTCAGGGTTAGGGACAAGGGTCAGGGTTGTAGACCCACACTCACTCAGGTTGAACTGGATGGACTGGTGTCTTTATTCAACCTTACTATGTAACTATGTAACTATGCAAAGCAAATACAAAAAAAAAATAGTAAAAAATAAAACAAAGTGACACCATTTTTTTTAAAACAGTGTAAAAATAAATAAAATATTGTAAAATAATAAAAAAAATTTTTAAAACCCCCCCCGTCCCAACGAGCTCGCGCGCAGAAGCGAATGCATACGCGAAAAGCGCCTGCATATGAAAACAGTGGTCAAACCACACATGTGAGGTGTCGCCGCGATCGCTAGAGCAAGAGCAATAATTCTATTCCTGGACCTCCTCTGTACTGCAAAATATGCAACCTGTAGAATTTTTTAAACGCCGCCTATGGAGATTTTTGAGGGTAAAAGTTTGACGCCATTCCACGAGCAGGCGCAATTTTCAAGCGTGACATGTTGGGTATCAATTTACTTGGCGTAACATTATAATTCACAATATAAAAAAATTGGGCTAACTTTACTGTTGTCTTATTTTTTTATTTAAAAAAGTGAATTTTTTTCAAAAAAAAGTGCGCTTTTAAGACCGCTGCGCAAATACGGTGCAAAAAAAGTATTGCAACAACCGCCATTTTATTCTCTAGGGTGTTAGAAGAAAAACCATATATAATGTTTGGGGGTTCTAAGTAATTTTCTAGCAAAAAAAACTGTTTTAAACATGTAAACACCTAAAATCCAAAACTAGGCTGGTCCTTAAGTGGTTAAGCATGGATTACACTCTAGCCCACTTTGTCTCCGATCATGCCTTGATTACCTACAAAAGGGCTTCATCTTTACGGGACTAACTTGTGCATAGCAAGTATAAAACAGAGTGAGACAACAAATGCAAAATCACGGGTACCTTTCCCTGTGGTAATTGTGGGTATTGCCAATTTATGGACACCCGAAGATGCATCATCTTACCAAATGGGGAGAGATTCAAACCTAAGCATTATGTCAACCGCCGCACTCCTGGCATAGTTTATCTATTATCATGTGAGTGCGGCTGCTACTATGTTGGCAAGACAAAATTGGAATTCTGGTGCAGGATCTACCAACATATAACAAGCATAAATAAAAAAGATTCAGAATTCCCACCTGGAAGACATAGCTCTCTGGTTCACAGGGAGACTATTCCAAAAATTACATTTCTCGCATTAGATCATATCTATGCGAATCCCAGAGGGGGGAGGCTTCAATAAATTGCTGTTACAGAGTGAACTGAGATGGATTTACCATCCTAAAGCCACTATGCCACCAGGCCTCAATGAGGCATTTCATTTTCAATCAGGTGTATGTGAACTGGATCTGTAGTTTTGTATTATCATTCTGCACAACCTATGTATTCACCCCTTTTTTATAATGCCGCGTACACACGGTCGGAATTTCCGACAACAAATGTTTGATGTGAGCTTGTTGTTGGAAATTCCGACTGTGTAGGCTTCATTGGACATTTGTTGTCGGCATTTCCGACAACAAAAATTTGAGAGCTGGTTCTCAAATATTCCGACAACAAAATCCGTTGTCGTAAATTCTGAGCGCGTGTAGACAATTCCGATGCACAAAATTCCATGCATGCTCTGAATCAAGTACGAGACGGAAGTATTCGGTCTGATAAAACTAGCCTTCGTAGTGGAGATAGCACATTCATCACGCTGCAAAGTTTTTAATCTTTTCATGCAGCGTATTTTCTTCTTCTTTATAATGCTAGGATAATGAAGTTGTTTTGCAGCTGATATTCACACAGAGTTCTGACAAACTGATTTCTTTATTATTTCCCGTGATCTCATGAATAATGTTTATTTTTTTTTTTGCCAGATCTCATGAATAATGTTTATATTTTTTTTTTTTAGTGATCTACTTTTTCTTTATTTTGTTATCAAGATCTCCTGATTTTTTTTTTTTTCTAGTGATCTCCATAATATTTTTTTCGTTTTGTGTATCAAGTTACCACAACACCATTATTATCTTATATATTTAAACCTCAAGGAGATTAGTTGGTGTTGGTGTCCCTTGTTAATTTGACATTGTATTTTTGAAATGTACCTGCCTACTCACAAACAAACTGCCCTTTTTGAACTAAAACACATAGCCAAGTATTTGTGATAAAAAATAGACATTTATTAGGGGTCATAACAAAATAAAGAGGAAGGCAACACTGGATAAACTGGTGAAATTGGCGAAACCTTTGTACCCCAGGGCACACATCAATTATTTGACAGGCAAAATTGGTAGCCTGAGGAGTCCATTTAATAGGGAGCATAATCCGGTCCTGGACTACGAGAGATCAGGAACAGCAACAGATGACATATACTGTATAACACACACTTTTTTCCCCTTAAAATCAGGGGAAAATCATGGGTGCGTGTTATACGCCGATCCCCGCTGACTGTGAGGGGGAGAGGAGCGAGCTCCGCCAAAATACACATAGCCAAGTGCACTCGGCTAGGATCGGCTCCTCTTGGCTCCGCTCGCAGTTACGCCCAGTCCCGCCATTGGATTTATGTTATGTCCATCATAGGAGCCGGGCCAAGGGGCGGGACGGGGCGGTACTGTGAGAGGAGCCAAGAGTAGCCAAGAGTAGCCGAGAGGAGCCAAGTACACAGGAAATCCGGCTCTGTGTATCTCAGCGGTGCTAATTTTAAAAACATCAGGCTGCAATGAGACAGGGCAAGGCTGCAATGAGACAGGGCAAGGCTGCAATGAGACAGGGCAAGGCTGCAATGAGACAGGGCAAGGCTGCAATGAGACAGGGCAAGGCTGCAATGAGATTGGGCAAGGCTGCAATAAGACTGGGCAAGGCTGTAATCAGACTAGGCAACCTGCAATGAGGCTGGGCAAGGCTGCAGATGCACACTGATTATTCTGCAATGATGGACAAGGCTGCAGATGGACACTGATAAGGCTGCATTGATGGGCATTTAAATGTAAGTTTTTTCCTTAAACTTCCCTCCTAAAAGTTCTTTTTCATTAAAATTCCCTCCTAAACTTGGGGTGCGTGTTATACGCTGACACGTGTTATACGCCGATAAACATGGTATGTCCCCAGGCTGTGGTCATACAACAGCCTGCGTCTTTTGTCAGACCAGAATGAACCCAGGCCATCACACACTTGTCTTCCTTCCACGCTTGCTTCCACGCTTGCTTCCGGGCTGTGGCTCTGGTGTTGGAGTTGTGTCAGGAGGTGTAGGAGGAGTATGGTCCAACTCACACAGGTGGGTTTTGCTTGTGAGTTCGTCCCTCTACCCCTTATTTAGGGCCAGATAAATCACTTCCTCACAAGCCCACCTCCATTTCCTGCATTTTGCTGGTAGCCATGCAGGCATAGGCCTCTTGAATATTGGGGGTGGTTCTGAGGCCCGCAGTAGCCTCCCGAATCAAAGAAAGCGCTGACTCCTGCACGTTCCTCCCCTTCCTGGTCCTTTTTTGTTGACAGGTGGAGGGGAGGAAACTGGGATTCGGTCAGGCTACTGGGCCCTGCCACCTCCTGGCTGCCACCTCCTGGTTGCCACTTTCCCCCACCACCTCCTGGCTGCCACTTTCCACAGTCTCCTCCTAGCTGAGACTTTCCTGTGTATGAAAATGGGACATAGTTTTAGTTTATTGTTCATCAATAACACACAATTTTGAGAAATATGTTAAACAATGCTATACCTGACTCAAGCTGGGCTCCTCCACATCTTCCTGGGTGGAAGGCCCATGTTGGATGTCGCAAGCCTCAGCTGGGGTGTAACGAACTGTGGAAGGAAGAGTGAAAGGAAGGGTTGAAAGTGATGGCCTGATTTGAGTCTGGTCTGACAGAAATCGCAGTCTGTCATAGTACCACAGCCTGGGGACATAAACATCATCTGCTGCTGCTCCTGATCTTTGGGAATCCTGGGCCTTCTTGCGCTCCCTATTATATGTGCTCCTCAGGTCACCAATTTTGCACTTCAAATAGTTGATGTTTGCTGTGGGGATCTGTGGCTTCACAAATTCCAACAGTTAAACCAGCGCTGCCTGCCTCTTTATTCTAATAGTTTGAAAGGGGTGTTTTCTCTGCCACAGACAGGGCAGCTATCTGTACATATCAATGAATTGGGGAGGAAGTCATGATCGTTGAATCGATCCATTTTATCTGCAAGACACAACACAAGACAAACCCTAATGTCAGGCTAATCTCTCATAATATTGTCCCAATATAGGCCTCAATCTATAAGCAGTATAAGCCACTGATGCCCCAAGTTAAAATTGTACCTTCATTAGCACGATTGGCGTTTCCGATACTCCTTCCTCCGCTCACAGATTGTACGTACGATGCACGCGTGTTACGCTTTATATACACTGCGCATGCGTGAAACTCCGCAAGACCTTCTTTCTAATATTCCCCTTCTCTTTCGGCGCAGTGGGAGAGCACATGGCGGAGAAAGAACAAGTGCATGCAGACAACAGCAGCAACGATGAGGAAAGCCCGGAGCCACGAAGGTCCCGATCCAGGAGGAGGTTTAAGGCCTCAGATATGTCCTTAGTAGAGATGGTGGACATCTTGAAGAGGGCCGACTATGATGAGAAATATGGACCGTGCCCAAACCCAAATGTCAGAAAGGCCAAGATCATGACTAAAGTTGTGAAAAGTCTACAAAAGAATTTTGGGGTACGACGATCCAAGGATCAACTGAGGAAACGATGGTCAGACCTCAAATTGAGGGAGCAAGATCAGTACAAAAGAATCAAGAAAGTGCTTCTAAAAAGTAAGTAGTTGTCGTGTGTTCCTATTATTATTAATTGCATGCTGCTCCATGTGCTTTTCTTTACTGTTGTACAGTTTAAAATGGCAACTTTCAGGTTTGTGGGCACAGTAATAGTTCGTAGTAAACATCGTTTGTTCACCCACGAATACAATGTTTTTGACAAAGGCAGGTTAACTACATTTAGTCATGCCTATTTGTATTAAAAAAAGTTTAGTACATTGTTGTCTAGATAGGTTTGTAACTAGAATGAAATGCGAACTTGATTCAGTGTAAGGAGAGGACACTCAGCAGCTGTTTACACATCTGGATGCAGGAGCACTAGTGTGGGACACCAGAACAAACTTTTTAGGGTGTCCCACACAGGTGTTCCAGTGGATACTAGGGGTGTCTCCATGTGTGAAACTTGCACAAAACAGGTAAGTATTCCAGCTTTAGAAAGAGAAAAAATAATGTCTTCAGCTTGGAACTCTGCCAAAACAGACAATTGTACGACACTTCCAGGGCGAAAAGACTCGGGACATCAGAGGACACAAAAAAGCCCAACCTCCTAAAGAAGGGGAAGTCACCACACCACAATCTGAGGATGTGGAGGAAGGAGAGGTTTATGAAGTGGGCAAAATAGTAACCACAACAGGTGAGTGTCTGAGACCACAGCTTCAGGTACTAGATGGATGCCTGCATATTTATAATACATGGTGTGTTTTTTATTTTAGGTGATGTAGATGTTGTGGAAGAAGAATCTCATTTCACAAGTGCACAAGTCCTCATTGGGGAGATAATGGTGCGCAATCGTGAATTACAGAAGATCAAGGAAGACATCAATGATGTGGAAAAAAGACTCAAAAACATCATTGATGTTTTAGGCAGAATCTAAAACACCCCAAAATTATTCAAGTTTGTTGTAAAATTTGTAATTTTTAAACAATTTTAAATTAATTTGAAAGCCAAATTTTGAAGATGCACACAGTGTGTCAACATGTGCTATCTGCCATCACGGGATACCAATGTACGTGTTTTGTGGGTGCAACCCGTTCCTCGCAACTAAAGTAAATGAGAGGAAGGGGTTGCACCCCTGAAACACGTCCATTGATCCCCCATGATGGGAGCTAGCACATGTTGACATTAGGCATGGGATCAGAAGGGAAATCTCCATTTTGACTCCCAATTTGTGTGCAACTTCAAAATTTGGCTTTTACAGGGGTGACATCACCACATCTGATAAAGGCAAGATCAAAACTGTTTGGACATACTAATGTCTAATATTGCCTTCACTTTGACAAAGTTGAACTTTGTAAGTTCCTGGTGTATGTTTTATGGTTTTAAACATGCCTGTTTAACCCAAAAAAGGCTATATACTGTCAAACATAAAAATGTTATACAACAAATATGTTGGTTTGTTCAAAACCCCTTTTCTAACGCACATGTGAATGTGCACAGAGTAAAATGTTTTCTACTCAACAATGTGTGGCTTCTTCTTTCAATGCTCAATACCAGTTTTTGGAGTAAGTTGGTGTTTACAGTGACAATGGGGGTTATTTACTAAAGGCAAATCCACTTGGCACTACAAGTGCACTCTCAGTGCAGTTTCAGTGCACATTTAAGTGCACTTGTAGTGCAAAGTGGATTTTCCTTTAGTAAATAACCCCCACAGTGCTCTAAAATTTGTCCCAATCAGACCATTTTCGAGACTCAAAACAATGAATTCATGATGCTGAAAAGGCTGATTTTTTTAATCCAATAAAACAAAAAAAGTGCGCTCATAATTAATAAAAGGGAGAAACTAGGAATTGAAGGACTCCCAATGTATACCAATAATTTAAAGATATAAATGTGCAAAACAGATCATACAATTACAATTAGATACAATTAAATTAAATGCATAAATCAGACATAAATCAAAGTGCTGTCGGTGAAAAATGTGTTAATATACTAAAAATCATATATCCATGCACTATTTAGAACTTCCTGCACTGAATAAATGGTAAAAAAGCAAGTCCTTGAATAGACACAGACTTCTCAGCTATAAACAGAAAGGAGCTAGTCCATCGAATGGATGACAAAAGAAAAAGTCCCATAGGTAAATAACCATTTCATAGAAGTAAGGGAAAGCATCCACGATCCATCGGGTCAGAAGTCACACAGGTGAAAGGAGAGGGAAGGGGTGTGTAGACACAAGCTCTCACTGAATCCAACAATATTAAAAGATGGACCCTTACCCTCAATGGTGGACCTCCCTTCTAGCGAGGTCTTACATGTAGCCCTCTGCGGGGACTGTAGATATATAGTATCCAAACCAGCTGGTATCCCGTGCGTCTCCGACCTGGCACAAACCAACTCGTCTACCTGAGGGGGGGTGATAAGCCCACTCCTCCCGACGGAAAGCATGGGTGGTGCAACCCGTCTGTCTGTGAAGCTGAAGCTCGGGACCCTGAGTGGAGAAACAAGATGCTCCTGGAAAACCTTCACTGTGATGTGCCCCTTGTGTTCTGTCTTCTAGCTCAGTAGTAATCTTCTTCTTATGATGTTATCCCACAGTCATCACTGTAATCTCCTCTTCCACTTTCTCTCCTGAAAGGGGGGTGACAAATGCTCTGGAATGATACCACCCTAGCAAGAACTGGTTCCAGGTGCTGGCTTTGCTGGCTTGCAGTGAGGTAGAAAGAAATCCTGGATAGCCGCACTCTGGGATAAGGACATCTTTATTTCAATAAAATCCAACAAAACAGTCAATTGCAGAGACGTACAGGGTGGTAGACTTCTAACGCGTTTCACATCATTTGGATGCTTATTCGTAGCTAGAGAGGGATAGTAGTAGTGTGGTATAAATAGAAAAGTGAAAAAGTAAAAGAGGGAGGGCGGGGTATGCATGCCGGTAAAGCAACCAATCACCGCGCTGCATAGCCCTCTCAGTGTGATTAAAACAATACTGATCCCATTAAAAAACTACACCTGCTAAAAGAGGAGAGAAAACATCCATTGTTAACCTAACCAAAATGCATAAAGAAAAATGTAAGTAGACAAAACTGTCATGCCAATAAAAATCAGCACCAACTCATAAAAATAACTGAAAAAAAGAGAAAAGAAAAGGTAGATATCGGATGCTAAAACCCTCCATAGCAGGTGAAGCCGCAACAATGGAACAAACTTGAGTAGTTGGGAGTGCTAAAAAGGTGTCAAAGCACTCTCGCAACCCTAAAACAGCAAATGTGCATAAGCAGTGTAAATGAAATATACACACGTTTTCATGAGATCAAAGTACAAGCATATTAGACATGAGATCAGCGTGTATGTACATTAAACATGAAATTAGAGATTTATGCACATTACTCCTCCAACTCCTCCCATCATTCTTAACCACTTGTATTTTATAGATGAGAGAGTTGACGGAAATATAGGCAGTGAAAAATATATACATAGATCTGAAAAAGGGGTCGGTCCAACTACCCGAAAGAGTGGTTACAAATGTATCAAAAGTATCAAACATGCAGCGTCGCATCCAAAGCACTGGTGTCAGACAAGTCTTTACTTTCTGAAAAGAAAAAACAGTAAAAAACAGACAAACAGAAGCATGAAAATGGATTAGACACCAGATGAACCACAAAAAAGTATAGATACAGGTAAATATCCATTGATGATATTAAACTCCCATGACAATGTCATGTTAGCTATGCGGTCAATAATGAAAAGATATGTGATCAACCACATAGGAAACATAGAAAAACCCAACAAAGCAACCAAAACAAAGAACCGAATGAACTATTAAATGAATGCAGTTTTCACATAGATCAACGTGCCGGCAGACTATGCTACAACAGCAAATGTATAGAGACCATAAGTCTCACTCCATGTGCTGAAATAGGTTGAGTTGAATAATAACACGAAAGAGAGTAACCTCAAATGCACACAAATATAGTAGGGTAGCTATAAAATCTGCATCAAACAAAGCCCAGACCTGCATCCAAAAGAAAAATTAAGAACTATTAAGGCGGCCTTGCTACTTAGTACCATGCGATTAGAAATTCCCAAAGTCTCACTTCTCGTACTGCAAAACACCATGGCTCACTATAAGAATACCATAAATCTAGAGTGGAATTGGCAAAAATAATAAAGCCAAAAGGCAAAAAGAACAAAATGGTCTATAACAAACCTAACAGCATTAAGCCATGTATTTGGAGACTCGAGAGACTCTCACTTGAAGTGCTGCAGCATATCACAGTTGACTGTCAAAAAATTATGTCAATGGGACTATAGCTTAGTATATTTGACTAGATAAAACTAGTTCTTTATATTATATATTATTAAGGCGGCCTTGCTACATAATACCATGCAATTAGAGATTCCCGAAGTCTCACTTCTCGTGCTGCAGGACGCCACGGCTTGCTATTAAAACATTACAAATCTAGAGTGGGACTGACAAAAATAAAACCAAAAGGCAGAAAGGACAAAAAAGTCCATAGCAAGCCTTGCTGTATTATGCCATGCATTCGGAGACTCAAAAAGAATCTCACTTAAAAAGTCTCACTCAAACTGCTGAAAAAGTATATATAGTGCTACTTGCTATGGCATAAGACTGAAGCCTAAAAAACTTAGGCCTAGGGAATCGTGTTTCCCATCTACCAAGAATGCAAAATGTATGAGTATTTGGAAACCTTGCTACATAGGGCCGTACGATTAGAAATTCCCAAAGTCTCACTTCTCGTGCTGCAGAACACCATGGCCCGCTATAGGAATACCATAAATCTAGAGTGGGATTGACAAAAATAATAATAAAGCCGAGAGGCGAGAAAAACAAAATAGTCTATAACAAACCTAACTGCATTATGCCATGTATTTGGAGACTCGAAAGGGTCTCACTTGAAGTGCTACAGCACATCACAGTTAACTATCAAAAAAATTATGTCAATGGGACTATAGTTTAGTATATCTGACTAGATAGACTAGTTTTTTTTATATATTATATATTGTTATGGCGGCCTTGCTGCATAATACCATGCAATTAGAAATTCCCAAAGTCTCACTTCTCGTGCTGCAGGACACCATGGCCCGCTATAGAGACTTGTGATGTGTCCAGCCTGTACTCTTCTATCCCACACAGCTTAGGCCTTCGGGCCATTGCCTTCTTTTTGGAAAGATCTGGTCTTTTTTCTCTAGTTGTGCAGGAATTTATCATCATGTATTTAGAATATTTACTTACACATAATTTCTTATGTTCTCACCATCCCTGGTCAACCTTTACATGGGGTGGTGGGGAAGGCTCCGTATTTTTGGGGATGACAGTCCCCGCCGATTAGATACGGTGTTTTACTGTAGGTATATAGATGACCTGTTATTCATTGTGTCTGACCCACTGGTTGAAATTGATAATTGGTTTCTTTACTTAAATGACAATAACTTGAATTTAAAATTCACGGGTAAAATGGACCCAATTTTTATTGAGTTTCTGGATGTTCTTTTCACATCGGATGGTCCTGAGGTCACTTCTAACCTTTACAGAAAACCCAGTGCGGGTAACACACTCCTTAGGGCCGATTCTAATCATCCTGGACATACTAGTAGGAATATCCCACTTGGACAGTTCCTAAGGCTGAGGAGAATCTGCAGTAAGGAGAGTGATTTTGATAGGGAGGCTATCTCTATGTCCTCTAGGTTTATGGACAGAGGATATTCTCCAGCTACCATCAATAAAGGTCTGTCCATAGCCAAAAAGACACCCCGTCACCAGCTCCTTGTGGATAAGATTAAAGACAGGGAGGATCCTAGGTCCCACAAGGGACCATCCTTTATTCCCACCTTCTCCACACCCTATAGTGTGGAATTCCACAAGATACAAAAAAATTGTCACTATCAAGTATCTCCCGGTCCTGTCCAATGATCCCATCTACTCCAAAGTTTTGGCTAAGGGTATCCGCAGTGTCTCTAGAAAAGCACCATCCCTTGGTAACCTTCTGTTACCCAGCCTCTTTTCCAGCAAAAACAAATCTAAAAATTGGTTATCATTTCAGGGCACTTTTAAGTGTGGTGCTCATAACTGTAACTATTGTCCATTTGTTAAGGGTGTAGACGTGGTGACATCAATGTCCACAGGAAAGTCCCATAAATTTAACTCTTTTGTTAATTGTAACACACGTTATGTAATATACGTTATTACATGCACTACATGTTCCATCCAATATGTAGGGAGAACTACACGCAGGCTGAAAGACCGGTTGTACGACCATCTCTATGACATTGACAAGGACCATGCCACAAACGTTGCACGTCATTGGAACGAAGTCCATCAGAAAGACACGTCTTGCCTTGTTATACAAGGCATTGACAAAATTAGGACACCACCAAGGGGGGGTGACAAATTTAGAATCTTATGCAGACGTGAAGTTCAATGGATTTTCTCTCTCAACACTAGACGACCCCTCTGGCTTAATTTCGAATGGGATGTGTCACATTTTTATGAATAACCGTACATGCGTCCTGCGTCTTCGCATACATATAAATGACTTTTCCTGTAGTTTTTGTTATTCATACCTTCAGTAGTCCACCATCTGGGATTTCACCAACATTAATCAGTTCCCCTAAATGTGTTATCATTAGAAAGTTGCATCAGCCTGCTTATGCATTGTCTACAATTTACTATGTTTCGTTGATATTTACCTTATACATTTTTTACTGTTGATAGATTAGATATCCGGTTTTCTTATATTCTGCACTCCTGGTAGATTGGAAACACAATTCCCTTGGCCTAAGTTTTTTAGGCTTCAGCTTTATGCCATAACAAGTAGTAGCATTTTTTCAGCAGTTTGAGTGAGACTCCTCAAGAGAGACCTTTTTGAGTCTCCGAATGCACGGCATAATACAGTAAGGCTCGGTATAGACTTTTTTGTCTTTTCGGCCTTTCGGCTTTATTTATTATTTTTTGTCAGTCTCACTCTGGATTTGTGGTGTCTCTATAGCGTGCCGTGGTGTCCTGCAGCACGAGAAGTGAGACTTCGGGAATTTCTAATTGCATGGTATTATGCAGCAAGGCCGCCATAACAATATATAATATATAAAAAAAAATAGTCTATCTAGTCAGATATACTAAACTATAGTCCCATTGACATAATTTTTTTGATAGTTAACTGTGATGTGCTGTAGCACTTCAAGTGAGACCCTTTCGAGTCTCCGAATACATGGCATAATGCAGTTAGGTTTGTTATAGACTATTTTGTTTTTCTCGCCTCTCGGCTTTATTATTATTTTTGTCAATCCCACTCTAGATTTATGGTATTACTATAGCGGGCCATGGTGTTCTGCAGCACGAGAAGTGAGACTTTGGGAATTTCTAATCGCACGGCACTATGTAGCAAGGTTTCCAAATACTCATACATTTTGCATTCTTGGTAGATGGGAAACACGATTCCCTAGGCCTAAGTTTTTTAGGCTTCAGTCTTATGCCATAGCAAGTAGCACTATATATACTTTTTCAGCAGTTTGAGTGAGACTCTTTAAGTGAGACTCTTTTTGAGTCTCCGAATGCATGGCATAATACAGCAAGGCTTGCTATGGACTTTTTTGTCCTTTCTGCCTTTTGGTTTTATTTTTGTCAGTCCCACTCTAGATTTGTAGTGTTTTAATAGCAAGCCGTGGCGTCCTGCAGCACGAGAAGTGAGACTTCGGGAATCTCTAATTGCATGGTATTATGTAGCAAGGCCGCCTTAATAATATATAATATAAAGAACTAGTTTTATCTAGTCAGATATACTAAGCTATAGTCCCATTGACATAATTTTTTGACAGTCAACTGTGATATGCTGCAGCACTTCAAGTGAGAGTCTCTCGAGTCTCCAAATACATGGCTTAATGCTGTTAGGTTTGTTATAGACCATTTTGTTCTTTTTGCCTTTTGGCTTTATTATTTTTGCCAATTCCACTCTAGATTTATGGTATTCTTATAGTGAGCCATGGTGTTTTGCAGCACGAGAAGTGAGACTTTGGGAATTTCTAATGGCATGGTACTATGTAGCAAGGCCGCCTTAATAGTTCTTAATTTTTCTTTTGGATGCAGGTCTGGGCTTTATTTGACTTATGGTCTCTATACATTTGCTGTTGTAGTATAGTCTGCCAGCACGTTGATCTATGTGGAAACTGCATTCATTTAATAGTTCATTCAGTTCTTTGTTTTGGTTCCTTTGTTGGGTTTTTCTATGTTTCCTATGTGGTTGATCACATATCTTTTCATTATAGCTAACATGACATTGTCATGGGAGTTTAATATCAACAACAATGGATATTTATCTATACTTTTTTGTGGTTCATCTGGTATCTAATCCATTTTCATGCTTCTGTTTGTCTGTTTTTTCTTTTCAGAAAGTAAAGACTTATCTGACACCAGTACTTTGCATGCGACGCTGCATGTTTGACACTTTTGATATATTTGTAACCACTCTTTTGGGTAGTTGGACCGACCCCTTTTTCAGATCTATGTATATATTTTTCACTGCATATATTTTTGTCAACTCTCTCGTCTATAAAATACAAGTGGTTAAGAATGATTGGAGGAGTTGGAGGAGTAATGTGCATAAATCTCTAATTTCATGTTTAATGTACATACACGCTGATCTCATGTCTAATATGCTTGTACTTTGATCTCATGAAAACGTGTGTATATTTCATTTAAACTGCTTATGCACATTTGCTGTTTTAGGGTTGCGAGAGTGCTTTGACACCTTTTTAGCACTCCGAACTACTCAAGTTTGTTCCATTGTTGCGGCTTAACCTGCTATGGAGGGTTTTAGCATCCAATACCTACCTTTTCTTTTCTCTTTTTTTCAGTTATTTTTATGAGTTCGTGCTGATTTTTATTGGCATGACAGTTTTGTCTTCTTACATTTTTCTTTATGCATTTTGGTTAGGTTAACAATGGATGTTTTCTCTCCCCTTTTAGCAGGTGTAGTTTTTTAATGGGATCAGTATTGTTTTAATCACACTGAGAGGGTGGGTTTGCTATGCAGCGCGGTGATTGGTTGCTTTACCGGTATGCATACCCCGCCCCCCCCTCTTTTACTTTTTCACTTTTCTATTTATACCACACTACTACTATCCCTCTCTAGCTACGAATAAGCATCCAAATGATGTGAAACGTGTTAGCAGTCTACCACCCTGTACGTCTCTGCAATTGACTGTTTTGTTGGATTTTATTGAAATAAAGATGTCCTTATCCCAGGTAGGTATAGTGTGTATGGGTTTGGAAAAGTCAGCAGATTATTGGTATCGGTTGACTTAGTGGTTGGGGAGGAGGGAGGGTTCCAAATGAGTTTGGGACCCCAAAAAAAAGCCTTGGGCACTCTGCCTGAATTTAAGGACAACAATAACATTTTAACACATTTTAGGGGGTGTTTAGGGCAAAGCAGTACAATGGAGCTGACAAAATACATTGTTAAGTGATTAGGCTAGGTGTGTATGGGCCCAGGATAGCATGCTGGGGAGGTTAGTGAAGGCAAATATGCATGAAGGACAAAAAAGGAACTTTAAAAACTTCCAACATGCATGAGGATAAAGGGGACATTCACAGCATATTACAATCATGGTAATTAGGGAATGATGAAAGAAATACAATACATTAGCAAACATTAAATACATAGAATGTGATGTTAAAGGAGAAAACTTACCTTAATATAGTCCTTCTGCAGGACCTGAATGATGGCAGAACAGGTCTCTGGAATAATGATCCGCAGAGCCTGGGGGGAGATGCCTGTCGAGAACTTGATGTCCTGCAGACTTCTCCCCGTTGCCAAGTACCGCAACATGGCGACTAGCCTCTGTTCGGAAGTGATGGCTTGCCACATGCAGGTGTCCTGCTTCGTAATATAAGGGGACAGCAAAGCCAACAAACAGTGAAAAACGTGGTACGTCACCCGGAGATAATTCCTGAAATCATCAGGATTATTCTCACGGATCTCCCGCAAAAAAGGCATGTGCGAGAATTGGTCACGCTGGAGCAACCAATTCTTTGTCCATGAACTCCTCCTCGCCCTGTTCATGGACTGGACTTGGGTCAAAGTAAGAACCCCAACACCAAGCCCCTGAATAGCACGAACTCTACGATGAGTACGTACCCACAACATGACTTCAAAACGGTCGGCTGGTCAGAACGAACTCACAGAACGCACTGAAAATCAGAAAGGCCTGAGAAGAAGGGCCAACAAAACGCACTGAAAACCAGATACGAACTGACTACACGCACTGAAAAACAGATACGAACCCACAAGCACAAACTGAAGAGCAGTAAGTGACTGAAAAGCACGAGGATGAAAAGCGTGAATCGTCTCTCACCAAACTTCTACTAACATGAGATTAGCAGAAGGAGCCCAAAGGGTGGCACACTGGCTATTGAACTTCCTTTTTCTAGTCTCGTTGTACGTGTTGTACGTCAGCGCGTTCTTGCTGATCAGAATTTCCGCCAACATTTGTGTGACCGTGTGTATGCAAGACAAGTTTCAGCCAACATCCGTCGGAAAAAAATCCAGGATTTTGTTGTCGGAATATCCGATCGTGTGTACGCGGCATAATTATTATTTTTTCACTTTTTGTTTGATGTATTTTGGACATATTGTTTAGATTGGCTGATTTATGGGATACGCAATATGTTGTCTTATGTCTGTTGCCAATCTGGCAACGTGTACAACAAATTCTGCTCTTGATCCATCTATATATGCTGTATTCCTTATTAAAACTAGGGGTTGACCCGATGTATATGCTGTGGAATATGTATGTGTGATGGATTGTTTCTTGTTCCTGGACTGGGCATGTGCGGACAATCTTTTCGATGGTCTCCAGATGGGCACCGATGAAGGCGGAGGGGGGGCGTGGATGCACTACTTTTCTGGCCTTTGTAAATCGTGGGGTTCCTCGCTATTTCCTTTCCTCCTTGTGTCCCACCTTGGAACGTGAAAGGGCAGCCGCATGCGCGTCGGTGGCGTGATGACGAGGGACGCAGCTCTGCCCCCCTCTAGGGGGGGGCCGGGCCACGATGCACACCCTGACACCGAGGGATCCATGGTACATAGTACCCTGGTTACTCATTCACAAGAACAAGTTAAGTTGTAAATAAACATATATACCTTTAAAAAGTCCTTTATTATAAAAATTTATAGAAAAAAAAAAAACATGCCACATGATGTAAATCCAACATAAATCATATTTTCCAGCTATGTAGATCCATCATTAATCACAATGAATGATGACTCCGTCGACATAAACACTACCAGCACCGCCATGCCGATCCTTTCCCGCCAAACCTCTCCAGTCGATCCTCTCCCGACACCCGCTAGCAGCAGGGTGTCAAGCTAGTCAGAGATCTGATAAGTCCCTCACTTAGTGGAGGCTGGTGATCCATCAGTCGGGGGAAGGGGACGGCAAACAAACCTGAGACATCTACCCCCTGGTCGTTCCAGCCCACCACCCCACACCAACCCCTCCTGGTTTCTGGCTCGCTGATCGATCGCACTTACCCCATCCAGGTCGCGACACTTCCCCATCTCCTCTGGCTGTTGCTGCTTCTCCTACCGGCCAAGGGGGTCTTTGGACTCCCGGCCAATGGGGTCTTAGGACTCCCGGCCAATTGGGTCTCAGGACCCACTTTCTGATTGGCCAGGAAGAGAAACAGGAAGACATTAGCAAATGTTAACTGGGTGGGCTCAGGGCACAGGACCCTGCAAGTATATTAGGGGCCGGGCACATGGATTAGGGGGGTGGCGCCCCTAATGTCTTCATCAACTTGAATTTGAAGGTGATCTTTACTAGTAATACATTGGCTGTCCTAAGCTAACAATTTCACTCACCATAATGGACCTATAAAGGAGCAGTCATGTTACCCTAGTATAGGAAGTGCTTTGAGGCTAGAGAACTCCTCCCTTCCTCTTCATCCCTGTAACATATGAGGAGATGTTTTGTAGTCCACAGAAAAACCATCTCAAAAGCCATAAACTGCCCACGAGCACTCTTCAAACTAGTCACCAAGACTATGAACCCCACCTGTTTGGAGCCTCCAGCAAACGAAACACAAGAATTCTGCAATTAGTTATCTGATTTTTTCATTGACAAAATCGCAACCATTCGGGAAATAATTCAGCAGAACATAGCAAGTAACCCCACTCGGCCAGAGCAAGAAGACAAAAACCACACAAAGATTCTACAACCACCAAGATTTACTCTGGTCCCAATCACCATTGACACCACCAAAACCATTATCAGAAACCTCTGAGACAGCACATCGACATTATTCCCACAAAACTTCTGAAAGAATGTACCGACATCTTGGCACCCATCATAACATACCTCATAAACCAGTCAATTAAAGAAGGAATCGTCCCGACCGCCCTCAACCAAAGCACAATCAAACCCCTCCTAAAGAAGCCTAACCTCGTTCCCAAGGACCCAAACGACTGCAGACCTGTCACAAACATCTCCACAATTATCGAGAAAGCAGTAGTACAACAGCTACAACTCCATCTGGACACCCATAAACTCTTGGACGCACTACAATCTGGTTTCCGCCCTGGCCACGGGACAGAAACGGCACTCCTCAAAATCTGGGTTGACACCCTCGAATGCAGCAGATGAAGGAAAATTTGTGTCTCCTGGTGCTGCTGGACATCAGTGCAGATTTCGACACAATAGACCACAAAACCCTGCTCACTCGTCTCACAGAAGTAGCTGGAGTTTGCATCCTTCCTAGAGAACCGATCTCAGAAAGTGAAACTAGGAGCTTTCTCTTCGGAAGCACAAAAAATTACATGCGGAGTCCTTCAAGGATCACCCCTGTCGCCCGTGCTCTTTAACATCTATCTACGCCCACTCCTCAAAATCATCAGCAACCAGGACCTGCTCTATCACTCCTACGTGGATGACATCCAACTCTACCTACGCATCACCAACAAAAAAGACCAATATTAGGCACTGGAAAACTGTCTGTCATTGATCAACGATTGGATGATGGAGAGCTCCCTTAAACTCAACGGATCCAAAACAGAACTCCTCTTCCTCCACGCAAACCGAAACAAAAACCCTGCCACAATGTCCACACCACTCACCATCCTCGGACAACCCATCACCCCCAGCACTAAAGCCAAAAGCCTCGGAGTCATCTTTGACTCAAACATGACAATGGATACACAAATAGGATCAGTAATCAGTGGATCCCACTACCTTCTTCGCCTATTGCGTAAACTCATCCCCTTTATCCCAGAAGGAGATACAGCAGCAGTAGTTGGAACAATCATCAATTCCTGACTCGACTATGCAAATTCCCTCTACCTAGGACTTCCAAAATACCAAATTGCACATCTACAATTCATCCAGAACACAGCAGCCAGACTGGTAACAGGAAAAAAACATGGGAATCAATCACCCCGTCCCTGAGGACCCTCCACTGGCTAGCTGTGAAGGACCGGGTTACATTTAAGACCCTCTGGTGACAAAATAAAGCACTACACCCCAGGTCGCCCTCTCCGGTCAACTAACCAGAACCTCCTCCACATCCCCAAGACCTGTTATACATTAAAAGGCAAAAAAGGTTCGCAGTCCAAGGACCATGGCTATGGAAATGTCTACCCGCGGACATCCGCTCGGAAGAAAACCATCTGGCCTTCCGGAAGAAGCTTAAGACCCATCTCTTCTGAAGACCCAGAAGAACACTGGTGGCAAAAGCATCTTGAGGCGATTTAGTTTGCATATATAGCGCTATACAAGTTATTCATTCATTCATTCAAAAACTGCTGATAACAGCCCATGTGTGCATGGACATATAGGATAACATGATGGGGCATTTATTGACAGTAGAAAAAAACATCTGAAGCCAAAAACAGCTGCTGTAAGAACATCCAAAAACGTCCAGAGTGCACGAGGCCTCAAAGTTAGAGAATCTAAAATGCACTTCAACTGGTCAGTCATCTGGTTGATTTTCCTAAAAGGCACATAGGCGCTATCATAGGTGTAATTTACTTTATGTGGGTCAATTTGCTCTTCTCTAATCATTTATAATCATTTCAAAACATTGATTTTGATAGAATTCAGTGGTTCTTGAGTTCCAGGATGTACTAATCACAATCACAAATTACACTGAGTGTTCATCCAAATGATACTCTAGTACATCATTATGTCTGCAATATTATTTGCATACTAAGTGTATTCCTGGTTTGTTATCTAACTAATTAATGTGCTAACCAGGTAACTCATTTACTACTTTATTTTCAGAATATTCAGTATTGCTCTGTTTACAAACAGGTTTTAGCTAGGAAAAAAAAGGCCTAATTGCCTTTATCATTAAGTTACTTCTGGCAAGTATCTAACACAATGCTGTCACATCTGTCTATTGAATTAGCTATGTAGTACCATAATATTACAGAAAGTATATAGAACAATATATGCTGTAGATTATGGCTCTTGATACATTATAAAGGGCATTTTGCTGAAAATGAATGTATAAGTAATGTATTTCCAAAAAACATCAGGACATGTTTTGCTGTAAATCAGGAGCTTCCAAACTTTTTAATATGAGGGCCACCGTATATACTGTAAATACTCGAGTATAAGTCGACCTGAATATAAGCCGAGGCACCTAATTTTTCCACAAAAAACTGGGAAACCATATTGACTCGAGTATAAGCCGAGGGTGGGAAAATGCAGCAGCTACCGGTAAACAATGCCCATCTGCAACCTCACTGTGCCCATTTGCAGCCTCACTGTGCCCATTTGCAGTTACACTGTGCCCAGTTGCAGTCACACTGTGCCCAGTTGCAGTCACACTGTGCCCAGTTGCAGTCACACTGTGCCCAGTTGCAGTCTCACTGTGCCCAGTTGCAGCCATACCTTTTATTACTAAAACAGCGTGGGTCTCCCGCTGTGTAATGCATTCTGTTCAGCCGTCCATTCAAACAAAGCCCGCCCCACCTCCTCCTCGTCTGTGATAGGCGGAAAACTGATGCAGTTTCCCAGCATCGTATCAGTGTTCCTCTATCACGGACGGACGAGGAAGAGTTGGGGCGGGAGACACACGCTGTTTTAGTAATGAAAGGTGTCTCCCGCTGTGTAATGCATTCTGTTCAGCCATCCATTAAAACAAAGCCCGCCCCACCTCCTCCTCGTCTGTCCGTGATAGAGAAACACCTGGAAACTGTGCTGGGAAACTGTATCGGTGTTCCGCCTATCACAGACGAGGAGTACAGCTCACCCGAGTATAAGGTTATGAGGGGGAGTTTTTCAGCCTAAAAAATGCGCTGAAAAACTCGGCTTATACTCGAGTATATACGGTATTTTACAACTATTTGCATACCAAAAAAGTCAGTTTTTAAATGAATGAGTAAAATGTAAATGAATAAACATGTTCCAAGAAATAACTATACATCAGAAACCCCACTTCACATCAAAACCCCCCACTTTCACATTAGAACCACTCCTTGAAATCAGACTGCTGCCTTAACATCTGAGCTCTTCCTACACATCAGAGTCCCCAGTCCCTCTGTACCTTTTCATTTTCATCACAGCATGCATGGCACAGTGCATGAAGTGGAACAGGTCTGGACAGAGAGAGGCAGGAAGGTTCTCCTATGAATGCTGGGGTTGCCCTGTATGCCGTTTGCCTGGATCACCGGCATTTCCATGGTATAATTGGGCTGACTGCCAGCATCATAGCAATGAGTGACGCAGCAGTAGTTGGAACAATCATCAATTCCTGACTCGACTATGCAAATTCCCTCTACCAATGACTTCCAAAATACCAAATTGCACACCTACAATTCGTCCAGAACACAGCAGCCAGACTGGTAACGGGAAAAAACCATGGGAATCAATCACCCTGTCCCTGAGGACCCTCCACTGGCTAGCTGTGAAGGACCGGGTTACATTTAAGACCCTCTGGCGACAAAATAAAGCACTACACCCCAGGTCGCCCTCTCCGGTCAACTAACCAGAACCTCCTCCACATTCCCAAGTCCTGTTATAAATTAAAAGGCAAAAAAGGTTCGCAGTCCAAGGACCATGGCTATGGAACGCTCTACCCGCGGACATCCGCTCGGAAGAAAACCATCTGGCCTTCCGGAAGAAGCTTAAGACCCATCTCTTCTGAAGACCCAGAAGAACACTGGCGGCAAAAGCGTCTTGAGGCGATTTAGTTTGCATATATAGCGCTATACAAGTTATTCATTCATTCATTCATTCAAAAACTGCTGATAACAGCCCATGTGTGCATGGACATATAGGATAACATGATGGGGCATTTATTGACAGTAGAAAAAAACATCTGAAGCCAAAAACAGCTGCTGTAAGAACATCCAAAAACGTCCAGTGTGCATGAGGCCTCAAAGTTAGAGAATCTAAAATGCACTTCAACTGGTTAGTCATCTGGTTGATGTTCCTAAAAGGCACATAGGCGCTATCATAGGTGTAATTTACTTTATGTAGGTCAATTTGCTCGTCTCTAATCATTTTTAATCATTTCAAAACATTGATTTTGATAGAATTCAGTGGTTCTTGAGTTCCAGGATGTACTAATCACAATCACAAATTACACTGAGTGTGCATCTAAATGATACTCTAGTATATCATTATGTCTGCATTATTATTTGCATACTAAGTGTATTCCTGGTTTGTTATCTAACTAATTAATGTGCTAACCAGGTAACTCATTTACTTCTTTATTTTCAGAATATTCAGTATTGCTCTGTTTACAAACAGGTTTTAGCTAGGAAAAAAAAGGCCTAATTGCCTTTATCATTAAGTTACTTCTGGCAAGTATCTAACACAATGCTGTCACATCTGTCTATTGAATTAGCTATGTAGTACCATAATATTACAGAAAGTATATAGAACAATATATGCTGTAGATTATGGCTCTTAATACATTATAAAGGCCATTTTGCTGAAAATGAATGTATAAGTAATGTATTTCCAAAAAACATCAGGACATGTTTTGCTTTAAATCAGGAGCTTCCAAACTTTTTAATATGAGGGCCACCGTATATACTGTAAATACTCGAGTATAAGTCGACCTGAATATAAGCCGAGGCACCTAATTTTTCCACAAAAAACTGGGAAACCATGTTGACTCGAGTATAAGCCGAGGGTGGGAAAATGTAGCAGCTACCGGTAAACAATGCCCATCTGCAACCTCACTGTGCCCATTTGCAGTCTCACTGTGCCCATTTGCAGCCTCACTGTGCCCATTTGCAGTTACACTGTGCCCAGTTGCAGTCACACTGTGCCCAGTTGCAGTCACACTGTGCCCAGTTGCAGTCTCACTGTGCCCAGTTGCAGCCATACCTTTTATTACTAAAACAGCGTGGGTCTCCCGCTGTGTAATGCATTCTGTTCAGCCGTCCATTCAAACAAAGCCCGCCCCACCTCCTCCTCGTCTGTGATAGGCGGAAAACTGATACAGTTTCCCAGCATCGTATCAGTGTTCCTCTATCACGGACGGACGAGGAAGAGTTGGGGCGGGAGACACACGCTGTTTTAGGAATGAAAGGTGTCTCCCGCTGTGTAATGCATTCTGTTCAGCCATCCATTAAAACAAAGCCCGCCTCGCCTCCTTCTCGTCTGTCCCTGATAGAGAAACACTGGGAAACTGTGCTGGGAAACTGTATCGGTGTTCCGCCTATCACAGACGAGGAGTACAGCTCACCCGAGTATAAGGTTACGAGGGGGAGTTTTTCAGCCTAAAAAATGCGCTGAAAAACTCGGCTTATACTCGAGTATATACGGTATTTTACAACTATTTGCGTACCAAAAAAGTCAGTTTTTAAATGAATGAGTAAAATGTAAATGAATAAACATGTTCCAAGAAATAACTATACATCAGAAACCTCACTTCACATCAAAACCCCCCACTTTCACATTAGAACCACTCCTTGAAATCAGACTGCTGCCTTAACATCTGAGCTCTTCCTACACATCAGAGTCCCCAGTCCCTCTGTACCTTTTCATTTTCACCACAGCATGCATGGCACAGTGCATGAAGTGGAACAGGTCTGGACAGAGAGAGGCAGGAAGGTTCTCCTATGAATGCTGGGGTTGCCCTGTTTGCCGTTTCCCTGGATCACCGTCATTTCCATGGTATAGTTGGGCTGACTACCAGCATCATAGCAATGAGTGACGCAGCAGTAGTTGGAACAATCATCAATTCCTGACTCGACTATGCAAATTCCCTCTACCTAGGACTTCCAAAATACCAAATTGCACATCTACAATTCGTCCAGAACACAGCAGCCAGACTGGTAACGGGAAAAAACCATGGGAATCAATCACCCTGTCCCTGAGGACCATCCACTGGCTAGCCGTGAAGGACCGGGTTACATTTAAGACCCTCTGGCGACAAAATAAAGCACTGAGCTCTTCCTACACATCAGAGTCCCCAGTCCCTCTGTACCTTTTCATTTTCACCACAGCATGCATGGCACAGTGCATGAAGTGGAACAGGTCTGGATAGAGAGAGGCAGGAAGGTTCTCCTATGAATGCTGGGGTTGCCCTGTATGCCGTTTCCCTGGATCACCGTCATTTCCATGGTATAGTTGGGCTGACTGCAGCATCATAGCAATGAGTGACGTTGTGCTTGGTTTTTAAAGTGCTGTCATGGAAACACGTTAAGCAAATACGAGACAAGTTGCTGTGGGTGAAGTAAAATCTTTTAGCAGATATGGCACAGAGGCCATAGTTTTGATGCCTCTTCTGTAGATGATCGTGCATTGCTTAAATAGACTTACATCATTTTAAACTTTATGAAGTAAATATTGTTAAAATAAGTACATACCCTTATAAAGCAGAAGCAAATAGAGCAGTACTTACCTCTGCTCCAGTGATGCAACATTCGTGAAGCTCTCTGTCCAGTTCTTTTTCGAATCTGGAATCTTTACCCATTTTGATTGACCAACCCCAAATGGATGTAACTGCCACACATGCAGACAGAAGTTAATTGATCCCAGCACCAAGGCATGCCAAGAATGTAGACTGAGCTGTACATGCCAAGCTCAGTGTACATTCTTTTTTTTTTTCAAATATAAAGTTTATTACACTCCAAACACAGGCGGGAGATCCACCAGTACAAGTTGTTACACTTGAGGAACAAACCATGATATACACAACATTCGTTTGAAAGTGGTATACAGATCAGGGTGGAGTAAATACACAAGTGTAGTGGTCATATACATATACATTAGTTACCCTTAAGGTGCATTCCATGGCATTCCCCAAGGCAAGATGGGAGTTCCTGGTATCGGTGGTCTCCGCCTAACTTTTCACTTACTATTAAAAAAGGGGGGGGGATAGAGGGAGGAAACAGAAGAGCTTAAGGAGTCTAGGAGAGATAGAGAGGGGGGTAGATAGGAAGAGAGAGAAGTAGGGGAGGAAAGGATGGGGGGGGGGGGGAGGGAGGACACGACGGGGTTTGAGAGCTCACATTACTTCTAGTGAAGAGGACACTGCCGGAAGGTTCATGTCAGAAGTTGTTGTCCCTCATCGGAGAATATGAACATGTTCCAAATGTCCCATGTCTGTTTAAACAGCTCTTGTTTATGCTGCGCTGTCAGTATTAAGTCCTCCATATGCTTGATTTCCTCCACTCTTCGGAGCCAAGATTGTACAAGGGGGGGGTGAGTCTGCTTCCACAGAATGGGAATGCAGCCTTTCGCTGCATTGAGGAGATGTCGAACGAGTGACTTTTTATATGTCTTAATGGGCACAGGAGATAGATGGAAGAGTAAGAATGCGGGGTCGTCTGGTACTTCGTAGTCTGTAAATTTTTGTGTAATTCGCCTAACTTCACACCAGAAGGGTCGTATCTTGGGGCAAGTCCAAAAGATGTGGATCAAAGTTCCCTCTCCCTCCTCACAACGCCAACACAAGCCTGAGGAGTTCGGATAGCATTTTCTTAGTCTAGATGGCGTCATGTACCACCTGGTGAGCAATTTAAAGTTGGATTCCTGTATTTTGGAGCAGAGCGAAGATTTGAGGGAGAGGGAGATGATCCGCGACCTCTGTGAGGGAGAGAAGGTACACTCTAGGTCTTCTTCCCACCTAGATAGGCAAGTCAAGTGAGGTTGCGTCTTTGGCGTATTCAATAAAGAATACATTTGTGATAAGATGTGAGCCAGAGGGGATTCCTCAGCACAGAGTTCCTCAAATTGCGTTAGTTCTCGAGCAAAGTTGTGTGGTTCTGGGAGTGAGTGGAGGAAGTGGTGTAATTGTAGAGCCCTCCAGAAGGTTAGGCGGTATATGCCTGTTGGGTTACAAAGGTCTTCTAAGGTTGGCCATTTCCCTTCAAACGTAAACTTAATTGCACAGTCTTTACCGTTTTCTCTAAGGGGCATGAATTCCGACGTGTCCATACCCGGTTCGAATTTGGGATTGCCTAAGATGGGGAGAAGGGGGGATGTCGTGGAGGTAAGAGATGCATGTATGGCAGTTTGGTGGCTATTTCTCAAAGTGGTGCCTATAAGGGGGTGGGATCTTAGAGAATTTGGAAGACTGTCAACACACCATAGCGCTCCCCCCAGGGGAATGTCAGATTGGGATTGTTCCAGTTGTACCCAAAGTTTGGAGGAGCTATTTCTCCTCCAATCGAGTATTCGTCCTAAATGCGAGGCCATGTGGTATAGGCGAATATCAGGCATCGCCAGTCCCCCACAGTGTTTAGGTAGAGTCAGCTGCGAGCGGCGTATGCGCGGTCTTTTATGTGCCCAAATAAATCTGGTGAAGAGTGTATGGGTTTGCCTGAAAAAGGAGGTTGGGATATGGATCGGCAAAGCTTGAAGCAGGTACAGGTATTTTGGCAAGATACTCATTTTAAGTAGGTTACATCTCCCGAACCAGGAGTGAAAGCCTGTATGCCATCTGTCTAGTAATGTCCGGGTCTTTGTCAGTAGTGGGGGGAAGTTCAGGTCAAACGTCTGTGTCACATCGGGGGGAATGAGCGTGCCTAAGTACTTTAGAGCTGTAGAGGTCCACTTAAATTTAAAGTTCGATTGGAGCTCCATTAGAGTGTTATGGGGGACCGACACTCCCATTGCCTCGGACTTGGAAAAGTTTATTTTCAGGTTCGAGATCTCGCCGTATACTTTAAACTCACGCATGAGATTGGGAAGTGAAATTCTTGGATTCGTCAGGGAAAAGAGGAGGTCATCAGCATACGCTGAGATTTTGCAGTTTGTGTTGCTCACCTGTAGGCCTGATATATCCGGGTGTGATCTAATTTTGCAAAGGAAGGTCAGTGTACATTCTAAACAAGTTTTATTGGTAGGTGGGTCGCGGGTAAGATGATCATATTGCAGAAGAATCATGGTTCTGCAGTAAAAGCACTTTCCTGCTAAGTACCACAATACATCAGAAGATACCTGCTATTACTTTTATTAGTCAGGAAAGCCTGTTTTGTGTTCTTGTTGTTCTTTAGTTACACTTCCTTACTGGGGCACAATTTTCCCTGACATGATAAATAAGCTCTACCACATTCCCCACATATGAAAGAAGAGAGGAAGTTTCACAGCATAGACTTTAGAGAAATATAACCCTACAGCCTCTTGAGGTGATCGGTCTCTAAGTGAATTAGGATATTTGTTGATGGAAATTGGGCTTGTTTCAATCCCAACAGTTGGAGGTGCTTCTGGGATCATTCAGAATTAATTGACAGTGAATTTGACCTACAATTTATTTTTTGTGACCTGCATTTGACCTATTTCAAGCAAGTTTTGCATTCCTTTAGAATTGTATAGGAAAGCAAAACCCACATGATATGAATACAGCCCCACCAATACAGACACTTAAGCCTTGTTCACATGGGCGTACTTAAAGTGGAGCTCCACCCAAAAGAGGAAGCTCCACCTAATTTGCCTCCTGGTTTTGAAAGGTACCCACTCTCACCTCCAGCTGATTTAGCCATGGCAAACTCATCCAGAAGTTCGGCCCCCTCCTCCTTCCCCTGCCGCCGGATCATTCACAAAGCACAGTGCGCTTCGTGGATGCACAGTAGGGAGCCAGCTGTGAAGCTGCAACGCTTTACTGCCAGGTTCCCTTACCCAAGATGGCGGCAGCACCCAAGAGCTGATTAAAAAATCGGCTCAGGTGAAAACACCATTGGATTCTGGACAGGTAAGTGTCCTAATATTAAAAGTCAGCAGCAGTATTTGTAGCTGCTCACTTTAAATTTTTTTCTGCATGAGTCTGGACCTTGGGCCCTGTTTACCCACACAAGGATGCACAAGTGTTCCATGCATCTCTGTCACAGCTGTTGCTCCCATTTGACATCCATGTGAGTGAAGGTGTTTGTCCCTGAATGCAGATGGTGTGTGTTTGGGGACACGCACCCACATGTAGCCGTACCAACATGGATGTTAAATTTGGAACACATACACAGCCACTATTCCCAATGTGCTCCCAACATCCATGTGGATGCACAACCCTGAACACATTTGGGGTGTCACAGTGTGAGTAACGGCTGTGTTCGCATAGCTGGTGTGTCCCAATTGATATGAATGGGATTGCTTGTATGGAGATGTAAGGAACACCTGTGCATACAGTTAGAGAAATCATGGTCCTTCCACAGGTGTACACTTAAAGCGGAGCTCCAATCGTTTTTGTGTTTATTAAAAGTCAGCAGCTACAAAATGTGTAGCTGCTGACTTTTAATAAACGCAGACTCACCTGTCCCACGGTCCAGCGGTGCGGCCACCCGAGCCCTTGGTTCTTTTCCTTGGTTCTCTCTGGCGCCAGCATCACAAGAGTGGGCACCCGGCTGTGACAGTTTACGGCTTCACAGCCGAGTGCGCACTGTGCATGCGTGAGTCACGCTGTTCCTCCTTAATGGCCAGGCAATCTTCTGGGATCTGTGACGTGTCCCAGAAGATTGCAGGGAGGGAGAGGGAGAGGAGAACTTATGCTCGAGTCGCCTAGGCGGGTCGAGCGGAAGTGGGAGCTGGGTACCTTTGAAAACTAGGAACCCACGCCCCCCAAATCAATTACATGCCAAATGTGGCATGTAAGGGGATGAGGAGTCCTTAAAGCGGAAGCTCCCCTTTTGGGTGGAACTCCACTTTAATTAAGAGCTCCAGGCTCCTTCAGAAAAGAAAAAAAAGTCAGCAGCTACAAATACTGTAGCTGCTGACTTTTAATATTAGGACACTTACCTGTCCGGGAATCCAGCGGTGTCTTCACCCCAGCCAATTTTTCAATCAGCACTCAGGTGCTGCCACCGCCATTCCTTGTAAGGGAAATTGCTTGCACATGATTGGATGATGGAAGTCAGCAGAGATTCACCTCATTCACAAAGCCTCTTTGTGCTTTCTGTTAAACTGACAGAAATTGACATAAACACTGCATTTCCAGCACGATTAACAAGTATTTTCTGTAGTTGTTGAAAATGTTTTTGTCCTGGAAAAAAAAGAAAAAAAGAAAAAAAAGAAAGCAGTCATCACATCTAAGAACTGGAAAGTGCAATAAAATACATTTTTGTTTTTACATATTTGCATTTTAACAGAAGTCTGTGTAGGTAGAAATGTGGGAGCTGATATTGCTGAATTTCAGTACATAGTAAGTAATCTGGATATGCAATTTGTGTACAACGGAAAAAGTATTTTTGTGGTAGTTGCCCTTTTAGTAAGGATGTCCTTCACGACAATTTTCTATATGGGTTGGATAAATATCTATCTAACATTATTCCGCACTATGATAACATTACTTGGTGCACTGTAAAAGATTGCTGCAAATGAAATGTCTGCACAATACTTATCCAAAGAACACACAAGTGGTTACTATATTTATTCCTATGGCCATAAATGTAATTGTTTTCTGAAAAATATAAACTAAAATTAAACGTAGAGGGCAAAGTAAAGTGGGATTTGGTCTTCCATTAACTTGTGGTGTTCTTCCAGTCACTTTAAAATGCTGTGCTTTCATACTCTATATCTTTTTAGAAAACAATTAAAATTAGTGAGGCATTATGCTAAAAGTCTCCAGGTTGTTGAATAATACAAATCATAGCTTTAAGCGGCATAAAATTATTCGGCGGTTGAAGATTAGTCATGGAATGATTTTACAGTTTCAGCAATTATTGAAGGGTGTACAACGGACTTTGCCTTTTCGCTTGCTAAAAAAA
Organism: Lithobates clamitans; assembly: GCA_037952925.1. Taxonomy (NCBI): domain Eukaryota; kingdom Metazoa; phylum Chordata; class Amphibia; order Anura; family Ranidae; genus Lithobates; species Lithobates clamitans. The sequence goes on along the minus strand of JBBGZY010000178.1, from coordinate 6,791,576 downwards.
CATCTGCAAGCTCAACAAAGTAGTCCCAGTGATATTGTTAAAGTCAACTGATTTCTAAAGTATTCAACTTCCTTTACACCAATTATATTTTATCAAACAATATACCATTTAAGGTGTCAATGAAAGGGTTTTGTCTTACTTGTCACAGCAGTAATAATATCCTGAGTATATACATTAGAAATAATATACACTATATTACCAAAAGTATTGGGATGCCTGCCTTTACACGCACTTGATCTTTAACTGCTTGCTGCCAGCCCACCGTCAAATGACGGTGGAGCGGTGCAGCTCTTGTTCTGGGACGACATCATATGACGGCATCCCAGAATGCGGGGGCGTGCAGCGCGCGATCGCGGTCACGCCGTGTTGCTAGGACATGGCGCGACCCTGATCTGTGTAAAGAGCCGCGTCCGCGGCTCTTAAACTATGTGTCCAATCACAGCCGGTCACATGTAAACACGGAGATGCCGGTAATCGGCTCTCCTCGTCTCACACTGACAGAGTGTGTGGCAAGGAGAGCCGATCAGCGGCATCTCCTCACAGGGGGACATGTAGGAATGTAATCAGGGCACTGATCATCAGTGCCCTAATTACAATAGTGAAATACAGTGGCACAATACAGTGCCCACCAATGCCAGCATGCAGTGACCACCAGTGGCAGCAGTTCGTGCCCACCACTGCCCACAAGTGCCACTAATCAGTGCCCATTAGCCATGCCAGTCAGTGCTGGCAATCAGTGCCACCTATCAGTGCTGCCCATCAATGCCCATCAATGTCGCCCATCAGTGCCACTATGTACCACCTATCCTTGCCACCTATCCGTGCCCACCAGTGCTGCCTATCAGTGTCCACCACTGCCGCCTATCAGTGCCCACCAGTGCCGCCTATTAGTGCCCATCAGTGCAACCTAACAGTGCCCATCAGTGCCACATATCAGTGCCCATAAGTGCGGCATATTAGTGCCTCCTCATCAGTGCCCATAAGTGTCACCTCATCAGTGCCCATAAGTGCCACCTCATCAATACCCACCAGTTCAGCCCAGTGCCCATTGGTGCCGCCTCATCAACGCACATCAGTGAAGACGAAAAATTACCTAAGTACAAAATTTACTGACAGAAAAAAAGTAAAAAACATTTTTTTTTCAACATTCTTGGTCTTTTTTTTTGTGTAAAAAATAACAAACCCAACAGTGATTAAATACCACCAAAAGAAAGCTCTATTTGTGTGACAAAATGAAAAAAAAATTGTTTGGGTACAGTGTAGCACGACCACGCAATTGTCATTCAAAGTGCAACAGTGCTGAAAGATGAAAAATGGCTTGGGCAGGAAGCGGGTGTTAGTGCCTAGTAGGCAAGTGGTTAATGGCATCCCAGTCTTAGTCCGTAGGGTTCAATATTGAGTTGGCCCACCCTTTGCAGCTTCAACTCTTCTGGGAAGGCTAATGTATATAGAAGCTGTCACCACAGGGTGGCGCTGTGGACAGCGTGAATAGGCTATGCCACATCCTTTAATTTGATAACATACAGCAGTGGTCATCAACCCTGTCCTCAGGGCCCACTAACAGGCCAGGTTTTATGTATTACCTTGGGGAGATGCAGACTAGAATACTGCAATCACTGAGCAGCAAATGATATCACCTGTGCTGTATTTCCTTGTCAAAAGAAGTTTATTGAGTATACAATATTATAAAGATACATAAAGTAAGTTTACAAGGATCTATAAAGTAAGCTCATTGTTTTACAGTAGGGTTTATATAGGTAAATATCATGAAATTTCAAATATTAAACATTCGGTTCACGTAAACCTAAATTAAAGATATATATCATTTCCTTAGTTACTTTTGTAGGTATTTAAATGATTTATACCTACTATACATATTGTTTACAAGTAGAGTGTATATAGGTCAAATAAATTCTGATAATGAGCTTTAATCATAAGGTGGAGAAAAGGAAAGAGAAAGAAGAAAAAGGGTTGAAAGGTAGAGGTATGGTCCACAAGGTTGTCCCGCTCGTCAGTTTATTATTCTTTTTAGTTCTCTTTGAAGCCTTAGAATGGTTGTCTCTGTAAGTCATTTAATCCGTTACCATGGCAACAGGACAGAGTCATTGAAGTTTGACAGGAACTGTTGTTTTATCCAAGGATGCCAAAGTTTTTCAAATTTTGGAATTTGATTTTGATCGATGGCTACCATCTTAGCATGGGACATTGTATTATTCATTCTGTGAATTGTTTCTGCTAGTACCAATGTAGGAGATTTCCATGCCTTGGCCACTGTTTGTTTTGCAGCCGTTATTAGTTGGATCATAAGTTTGAATTGAGAGAGTGTTAACCATTCCGGTTTTAGATTAAGTAAAGTTAAATATGGATCTGGTTGTATTATTTTTTTAAATATTTTAGATGCAATCATGAAGACTTCCTTCCATAAGGTTTGGATTACTGAGCACGTCCACCATATGTGTAAATATGTGCCTATTTCTGGGCATCCTCGAAAACAAAGAGCTGAGGTATTAGGTGAATATTTTGCCACTCTAGCGGGTACAAGGTACCAGCGAGTTAGGACTTTATAATTTGTCTCCAGTGCTAAGATGACTTAGATGTGAGCCATATGTTAGACCAGTCCGTGTCTTCTAAAGTTCGTCCCAGGTCCTCCTCCCACCTCTGAACGTAAGAGGGTCTATTAAGATTTGCTACTCCATATAATTGATTATAAAGTGATGAAATTGTACCTTTAGCAAATGGATCTTTTGTACAGATTGATTCAAAAATGGATAATTGGGATAATGGTGTATCCCCCTTTAGGAATGGTGTATAGAAATTTTTGATTTGGAGATATCTAAATATCTCAGAGTTTGGTAGATCATATTTTTCTCTAAGCGATGGGAATGAAAGGAATGATTTAGATGCTATGAAGTCATTTAGTGTCTGAATGCCTGATGTTGTCCAAGCTTTAAAAGAATTTGGGTAGATCCATGCCGGGTAAAACGCCGGATTTCTGATAAAAGAAAGGAGAGGATTGTGTGGAGATTGTAACTGATATTTGGTTTTTAGTTTATCCCAGAGAGATAAGAAGTGTTTAGTTATGGGATTATGAATTTTAAAGCGGTCTTTAGGATCAAGCCATAATAAATTTGATATTAATAGAGGGTCATTTTCTGAAGCCTCTATAAATACTCATAATGGGATTTCCTGTTTTGCATGGTATTTGGACAGACTGGCCAAATGTGCTGCTCTGTAGTAGTTAGTAAAATTAGGGTATCCCAGGCCTCCTTTATTTTTGGGAAGATGTAGTGTGTGTGTATAGGTATACGTGGTTTAGAAGAGCCCCATATAAACGAAGTTGCTCTTTTTTGTACTATTCTCAAAAAATAGGAAGGAATTGGAATAGGGAGGACTCTGAATAGATAAAGCAATTTGGGTAGAATAGTCATTTTGATTGCATTAATCTTCCCTATCCAGGATAAAGGAAGTTGCGACCATTGTTTTATTAGATTTGTGATCTGTCTTAATACAGGAGGATAATTGGTTGAGAATAAGTCAGAATGAGATGCTGTTAAATGAATTCCAAGATATGGGATTGATTTTTCTGCCCATGTGAATGGGAGTGCAGCCCTAGCCGGGATCAATTCCATGTTTGTGAGTGAAATATTAAGCACTAGGCATTTCTTAGGATTAATCATAAGGCCGGATAGGGCTGCAAATCCATCAAGAGCTGGTATTAAGTTAGGACCAGAGACCTGTGGTGATGATAGAAAAAGTAATATATCGTCTGCAAATATACATAATTTGTGTGTAATACCTCCTACTTCAATGCCAGTTATAGTTTGGTTTGTTCTGATGTATTGGGCCATGGGTTCGAGTATAAGGGCAAATAATAAGGGAGATAATGGGCAACCCTGTCGGGTACCTCTTTCAATATTAAAGGCATCAGATTTGTATCCAGCATATTTTATATAGGCTTTGGGTTTATTATATAATGCTTTGATCCATGTTAAAAAGTGGGGTCCAAAACCCCATTTTTGTAATGAATATTGCATATATTGCCAGGATAGAAAACATAAAGGGATTTTCCGTTTTTTAGCAATATGTGCCAATAACACTGCCCTGCGTATATTATCGCCTGCCTGTCTATTTGGCATGAAGCCTACTTGATCTCTATGTATTAATTTTCCTATAATGCTATTGAGGCGTTTTGCTATTATTTTTGCTAATAATTTAATATCGAGGTTTAACAGAGAGATAGGCCGATAATTCACACAGGAAGTATCATCAGAAAGGGGTTTTGGGATCATACAAACAATTGCCATTAGTGTTTCTTGCCGAAAAGAATGTCCATCTAGAAGTTTGTTAAAAGTTTCAGTGAGAATGGGAGAGAGTATTTCTGAGAATGTTTTATAGTATAAAGCCGAGTAGCCGTCTGGGCCTGGTCTTTTGTTAAGTTTTAGGTCTTTTATGGCGTTAGCAACTTCATCTATAGTTATAGGCTCATCCAAACTGCTTTTTTGATTCTGAGATAACTCAGGTAAGGTTATTTTTGAGAAGAAGGATTCAGCCTCTGTAGGATTAAATTCATTGTTTGTCTTGTATAAAGTTGCGAGATGTGAGTGAAATTTATGGACTATTTTAACTGGATTACAAGTGTAAACATTTTTTGATAATTTCAAACGTATTGGTTTGAAAGATTTGTTAGTTGAATTTAATGCCCGAGCCAAATATCTACCTGGTTTGTTTGTATTCATGTAGAAATTGTGTTTGGAGCGTTTGAGGGATTTATCAACTGACTCAGTGAGAAATAGATCGTATTCCAATCTAGATTTTTCCAGATGAGATTTTGTACTCTGAGATGGATTATCTTGAAATGATATGTAGGCTGCATTAAAATTGAGTTCTAGTTTTTTTGCTAGATTTTTGCGTTCCCGTTTAAATAGTGCCATTTGTCTTTGTATTGTACCACGCAAGACAGGCTTATGAGCTTCCCACAGTGTTATTGGGGAGATGTCTGTTGTATTATTAATTGATATGTATTCCTTTAAAGCTTGTTCAATGGCCATCTGATGTAGTGGGTGTTTGCGCATTATGTCCGGTAAGTACCACGTTGGGTCATGCGCTTTTGGTATGGCTGAGGCTATAGTAGTGTATACTGCATTATGGTCAGACCACGGTATCGGAATTATATCTGATGCAATAATTTCTGGTATCATTCCTATTGTTAGAAAAATATGATCTATTCTGGTGAAGGTTTGATGAGGGTGCGAGAAATAAGTGAATTTCTTTTTCATTGGGTTACTTTCTCTCCACGAATCTACCAGATTGTATTTGGAAAGAAGTTGAGGAAAAGGTAATCTAGAGGTTTTTTTGGATGGTGTAAAAGGTGATTTATCTAGAAATGGGAGGAGGACCTGGTTCGAATCCCCACACATTATCACTGTTCCTATTTTGTGTGTATTAATCACTTGTAATATATGTGAGAGGAATGGTGTAGGTTGTTTGTTAGGAGCGTAGTAGGAAATCACCGTGATTGCTGTATCCATTATATAACCCATGAGTATCAGGTATCTACCTTCTGGGTCTTTAATTTCTGATGATAAGGTGAATGGTGTGGATCGGTGAAATGCAATTAGAGTTCCCCTTTGCTTGGTACAGGCAGAAGCCGTGTAAATTTGTTGATAAAAAGGAGAAATATATTTTGAAGTAGAATCTTTGGTGAAGTGTGTTTCTTGGAGGCATACTATGTGAGCCTTCTTGTTATGAAAAGTACGGAAGGCTTTGGTCCTTTTTTGAGGGACATTTATTCCCTGAACATTCAGGGAAAGTATATTCAGTGGTGCCATGGCAACAGATCAAATAGTTTTGACTTACTTTTTGTTATGCAGAGCTGACTGAGCAGATCAACCTGTGTGGACTGAAGAGATGAATAGATAGAAAAGAAACCAGTGAATTCTGGAGTAAAGAGTAAACAAAAAACATATGAGATTAGATGATACATTGTATAAGTTATTTTTTGCAAGTAATCACAACTTACCCGTGAAAGAGAGTAAATATCTCTCTCAGGGGAATAAGTGCCTTCGTCACACTCCCACATAATATGGTTGGGAGAATGAGGAGGGCTAATGGGGGTACACGGATCTTCCGCTTACAGGAGAGAAGTGCTATGTCAAAAGACATCAAAATGATGTTTCATTAATTGGAGTGCAGAATATAGTTTTTGTTGAAATTATTTATTCCAGGGTGGTTGTATATGGTTAGTCTTGCCCTAGGCTAAATAATTCAGTTAGAAAGGTACTGTTAATAACTTTGGTATTGATGAAGATAGTTTGAATTATTTTGGGATTTTAACCCTTTTAGAGTAAACAATTACATATTTTATTCATATGTAACTGTTTAGATATGTTAACTCATAAAATTGAGGTTGTATTGCTTCAGATTAGAATAAACAAAAACATAATTCTAGGAACTAGTTAGGTAATAATATATTTGTTTTAAGAAAAGAAAGAAAAAGCTTTCATTACTTCTGGATTATTGAACATATTTGTCCTAAAAAGTAATAAATCTATTGTTATTACCTGATAATATATAACTGAACAAGAATTTCCTTATTTCACTTATATATTCTAAGGCTATATGAATCAGAAGTAATGAGAAATATAACTGGAATGTAACATGATCCCACACAGTGTGTGACTATCAGAATGCAGTTACATTCAGTTATAAATACAGTTTTTTTTATAAAGAACCATCTCTTAGTATAATAAATGAAGAGATATCAGGAATTAGGATGTCAGTCCATTGAATCTTCTTGGTCCATGGATGATGTGGCATAACGGCCTCTTTTGTGAGAATGATGATTCCCATTTTGTTCTGAAATTTTCTGGGTGCTGCCTGAAGGTGAAGATGATGCCATTCTTCTGCGTGTGGGAGAGTTGCTGCTTGTGGGTTCTGTCAGATTTAATTTTAAAAGGGTTTGTTGTAGTTCATCTGCTGATCTGCTTCTGTAAATTGTACCTTGGTAGTTAAATCTGACTGAAAAGGGGAAGCCCCATTGATACATAATGTTGTGGCGTTGCAGTTCCATTAGTTGGGGTTTCATGGATCGTCTTTTAGTAATAGTAAGTTGGGATAGGTCAGCAAAAATTTGATAATTGTGTCCTTGAAAATTAAGTTCCTTTTTTTTCTCTTGCAGCTATTAGTATTTGTTCTTTCATTCTGTAATAATGAAATTTTTTGATTATATCACGTGGGGGTCCATCTTTCTTTTTGGCTGTGAGGGCTCTGTGTACTCTGTCCAGTTCTAAACGTTCAATAGGGATATCTGGCTTTAGTTCTTGTAATAGAGCAGTAATAGTAGATTGCAGGTCTGTCACAGTTTCAGGTATTCCCCTTATGCGCAAGTATTAAATTCTCTTCTTTTAATTGTTCCAATACTGTTATATTTACTTGGGTTGTTATTTCAATTTCATCCATTTTTATTTCTAAGGCTGCGGTGCGGTTTCCCAGCTCTCTTATTTCTTTGGTTATGCTTTTTGTTATTTGGTCTGAGGTTTGTTTTAAAGCCTTATGAAGCATCTTTTCAAATTGTAATAATATTACTGGGGATGCTGAGGATGCTTGTGGAGAAGTTTGTGAGAGGATTTGTTCTGTATCTGACTCAAATGGAGAGTCTTGCTGTGACATTTTCTGTCTGTGAGAGCGCCCTGATGCTGTATCTTGTGAGGTGACTGGAGCTGCTTTAGTTGCAGTGAGTGCCTGTGAGCTCTTTGTGAGGTGATTTTTATTTCTGCCACGGTTTCCTCCCAGTACCATATTTCCTGCCCAAACTTTCACAGTTTGTTCCCTGGGGCAAAAAGGTTCAAATGGATACCTTTTGAGCCTGCAGGCTCCGCTTTGTCCTTCTCTTCTCTCCTCAGCGGTGTGGAGCTCTAACAATGCATGTCTGCTCCGTTAGGCTCTGCCCATCTCCCCACCTGTGCTGTATTTTAATTCTCTTGCAAACCTGGCCTGTTAGTGGGCCCTGAGGACAGGGTTGATGACCACTGGCATACAGTATACTAGGGCTATGAAAGAATGGACTTCATAGGCATACTTAAAAATATATAACAAAATATTTTATTAGAATTATAACAACAAGATATTAGACACACATGACATAAAATATATGTAAAAGTGCAAAAGTGATTAAAACCTTCTCCCCGGTTCATCCAGAAACATAGGCTTCAAGGATACAATGGGGGGCCTAGGGAGATTCTGAGTAAAGCAAATAACCCAAAAGGTAATAGCATAAATGGTGAACTAGGCAGGTTAATTCCTATAGGTAGTCAAAAATGGGTCACATAAGCCGACTCAGATGGTGTCATAACTGCTTTTCAAAATATACGTAGCTTGCTCTTTTGGGAAGGCTGTCCACAAGTTTTAGGAGTGTGTCTATGGGAATGTTTGACCATTCTTTCAGAAGCGCATTTATGAGGTCAGGGAGCAGTGGCCGCTGGTGCTCAAAATTTTTGGGGGGCGCAAACAAGCTGAAAAATACTGAAATCCTCCCCCATCAATTGCAGCCTCACTGAGCCCATCAAATGCAGCCACTGTGCCCATCAAATGCAGCCACTGTGCCCATCAATTGCAGCCATTGTGCCCATCAGAGCTTATAAATAAGAGCTTATAAATAGGGGCAAGTGGCGCTACCTGTATTGGATACCTAATTGGATGTATGCTCGTGTGTATAAATATATACAGGTGGGTGTGTGCCCAGTGGGATTAGTATCCCTTGCTGCTAAGTGCAAGCCAGTACCTTCTAATTATAAGATATAAATGGCTACCCTTCCACACCAGTGTAAATTATTCCAGTAAAAAGTAGATAAATCAATAGATAAATCAATAAACATTCCCTCGAGTGCATGGAGAGGAATAAATAAATGTATAGGTTCCTAAATGCAAATCCCCCTTCCCATAAATATAATACCTATACACTAATAACATTAATCTATAAGTGCATCTGTAATCACATAACATCCAATAATCATGCAACCCTCCGTGCTCTCACCCGTAGGGCTGAACAGGTGGAGAGTGTACTCTAAATACAGTACTTCCGCATTTTAAGGGGTACAATACCAGTGAAAAAATTGAAAAAGTGAAAACCTATATAAAAAAATATCATATATGAAAAGTCCCAAATTAAAAAGTTCCAACATAAAATAGTTGCATGAAGTTGCATAAAGTTCCACCATGAGTAAAGTTCCTGTGAATAGTGACTTTCGTGATAACACCAATTTGTATCCAGTGACTTGTGGTGCTCCCCCTCAATGATCCCCACTCACCAGCTCCCTACACCCCTGCAGGGGTAATAGGCATGTAGTGTCAGGCCATAGATGGCATCTGGGATTCCAGTAGAGTTGTCATGATTTCTCCTTCAATGGTCCTGGTTATCCTCATAAGAAAGAGACAGGGTTCCCGTAGTGTGATACCATAAAATTACTTTATTAAAACGCTAGATAAACCAGCAACCAAATAAATAAAAGGTAATATAAGAAGTTCAAACTCCTGCTACAGGAGCCAAACAATCACACTGCGTTAGGGAGATCAAGCCCAGAGAGGAGCTCGTGGATGTAATCCCTCAGCCGAGCGGCGTGCGCCTCAGCTGCGCTCCGCACTCTCTCCGACTTCCGTGTGTGACATAATTACGTAGCTCCGCCTTACGCGTTTCGTCATCGAAGTTGTCAAAGGCGTTGTGCCCATCAAACGCAGTCACTGTGCCCATCATATGCAGCCATTGTGCCTATCATATGCAGCCACGTGTGTCCATCATATGCAGCCACTTGTACCCATCATGTGCAGCCACTTGTGCCCATCATATGCAGCCACTTGTGCCCATCATATGCAACCACTTGTGCCCATCAAATGCAGCCACCTGTGCCCGTCAAATGCAGCCACTTGTGCCCAGTATATGCAGCCACTTGTGCACATCATATGCAGCCACTTGTGCCTGCAAATGCAGCCACTTGTGACTGTCAAATGCAGCCACTTGTGACCGTCAAATGCAGCCACTTGTGCCCGTCATATGCAGCCACTTGTGCCCATCGTATGCAGCCACTTGTGCCCATCATATGCAGCCACATGTGCCCATCATATGCAGCCAACTGTGCCCATCATATGCAGCCACTTGTGCCCATCAAATGCAGCCACTTGTGCCCAGTATATGCAGCCAATTGTGCCCATCATATGCAGCCACCTGTGCCCATCATATGCAGCCACTTGTGCCCATCAAATGCAACCACAAATGCAACCATTTGTGCATGTCAAATGCAACCACTTGTGCCCAGTATATGCAGCCACTTGTGCCCATCATATGCAGCCACTTGTGCCCATCATATGCAACCACTTGTGCCTGTCAAATGCAGCCACCTGTGCCCGTCAAATGCAGCCACTTGTGCCCAGTATATGCAGCCACTTGTGCACATTATATGCAGCCACTTGTGCCTGCAAATGCAACCACTTGTGCCTGTCAAATGCAGCCTCTTGTGCCCGTCATATGCAGCCACTTGTGCCAATCATATGCAGCCACTTGTGCCCATCATATGCAGCTACATGTGCCCATCATATGCAGCCACTTGTGCCCATCAAATGCAGCCACTTGTGCCCGTCAAATGCAGCCACTTGTGCCCAGTATATGCAGCCAATTGTGCCCATCATATGCAGCCACCTGTGCCCATCATATGCAGCCACTTGTGCCCATCAAATGCAACCACACATGCAACCATTTGTGCACGTCAAATGCAACCACTTGTGCCCAGTATATGCAGCCACTTGTGCCCATCGTATGCAGCCACTGTGCCCACTGACCCCCCCACTCGAGAGGCTCACAGCTCTGGCAGCACCCCCAACCCCCCACGCGTGTGCAGCTCTGACAGAGCTGAGGAACCTTACCACAGCATTGCAGCAGCTCCTCTCCAATGCACCAGAGCGGCGACGACCTCCGCTCCAGCGTGTCTCCTCCACTACCTCTTCCTGGTGCTTTGGCCAATCAGGAAACAGATCTGACACCCTGCCTCCTGATTGGTGGGGAAGAAGGTTAGTGTGAAATAGCGAAAATTAATTCGCTATCGACACACAATTGGGCCCACCCTATTTTGAAGCCTATTAGAGCCTCTGGCTCTAATCAGGTGCTTCAAAAAGTACCACCCCCTCCCACCCCACCATAGGAACCCATGCATCTGGCATCCTGAAAGGGGCCAGGCGCATGGATGGGGGGAAGCCCATGCGCCCACAGTGCATGGGCCGCCACTGTCAGGCAGTGATGTTGGACAAGAAGGCCTGGCTTGCAGTCTCTACTCTAATTCATCCTAAAGGTGTTCAATTGGGTTGAGGTCAAGACTCCACCCCAAACTCACTCATCTATGTCTTTATGGACCTTGCTTTGTGCACTGCTGTGCAGTCATTTTGGAACAGGAAAGGGCCATCCCCAAACTGTTCCCACAAAGTTGGGAGCATGAAATTGTCCTAAATGTCTTGGTATGCTGACACCTTAAGAGTTCCCTTCACTGGAACTAAGGGGCCAAGCCCAACCCCTGAAAAACAACACCACACCATAATCTACCCTCCACCAAATGATTTGGACCAGTGCACAAAGCCAGGTCCAAAAGACATGGATAAGCGAGTTTGGGGTGGATAAACTTGACTGGCCTGTACAGAGTCCTGACCTCAACCTGATAGAACACCTTTGGGATGAATTAGAGCGGAGACTATGAGCCAGGCCTTCTTGTCCACATCAGTGCCTGACCTCACAAGTGCGCTTCTGGAAGAATGGTCAAACATTCCCATAGACACACTCCTAAACCTTGTGGACGGCCTTCCCAGAAGAGTTAAAGCTGTTATAGCTGCAAAGGGTGGGCCAACTCAATATTGAACCCTATTAAGACTGGGATGACATTAAAGTTTATGAGTGTGTAAGGGCAGGCGTTCCAATACTATTGGTAATATAGTGTATATGCCTATATGCATTTTTGGTCCATTCCTAAAATGCAGGCAGTGGTGCAGTGGTGTTGCTCCTGCAGTGCCTCACTAAATTCTATTTAGTTAAAGTGGTATTATACCCAAGTGGTGGCTGGATTTGTTTTCTTTTTTAGGCTTCCTTTCCTTTATTTTCACCTGGTGTCCTTGCTAGTACATCTGTTGTTTTTCAACAAAACAAGCTGTCCTGCAGAAGTAGCAATTAGAAGTTTGAGGCAAACCATTTATGATCATGATCGTCTTTTATTTATTTATATAAATCATTTACCCCAAAAGGAAAGAAACTGTTACTCTAACTGCTTAATATGGAAAATTGTTATCAGACACTTATCATAATTTTCCTTTCCTTTCTGTAATTGGCCTATCCACACGTCAGTACACAATGGGTTAACGCCTCCCTTGGAATACCCAGGACCACCTCTCCCAAGCTCAAGAAATGGATTCTACTCCCCTGCCGCAGTGTTCGGTATGTAGCCTGCGAAAGGCAACTTGGGCCGGAAAATCAGTTGTGTTGAGGAGAGGATAGGTCAGGAAAGGAAAATTACATTAACTCTATGGCGCCAATCACACAAAAATATGGCACCTCTTGGCGACCAAGCCTTGGCACCGAATGGCCGTATATTTGCATTTAATAGTGCCAATAGAGCTGTGCTGAGAGTGCGCACACTGCAGGCTCCCGCCACAGTAACTAAAAGCTCACATTTGCATCTTGCAAACTGGAGATTTCCGATCATGTGACCAATGTGACAGCCAATCACGGCGGTTACATGGCGATAAGCCCCACCTCCCGGCATTCTAAACCCCTTAAAGGACCGGCTCTAAGGGGTTAAGTTTCTGATAACAATTTTCAATATTCCTCACATCAGCACACAACAAGTCATAACTAGCAGAACCGTGAACAGGAAATAGACACCACTGACAACACAAAAAATGCGGCTAATTCAGAGCAAAAATTCTCATGCCAAGCAGCTGAAGCTATCACTTTTCTGAATTTGCAGAAGCTGCCAACTGCACATCCAGCTTGTAAATCTATGCAAAGGTCACACATGAGCTCCAGCTTACCATTTTACATATGTCTTCCACTAAAATTTTGGCATAAGCTGCCTGAGATGCTGCAATCACTCTGGTTAAAGGAGCTTTCACCTGCTCCGGTGGGACAAGGCCTTGCTTTTTGTATGCCCAGTCAATAACTTTTTCACTCTAAGAAGAAATGAGTCTTGTTGTTGCCGCTGCACCTTTCCTCAGATTGTCTACTTTTATCACCAGCTCTGTAGTTAAACTATTAACTTGACCATGTCAAAAGCAATGGAGGAGGCTTTATTATTCGCTTTATTGTTTTAATGACCTCTTCAGTAGTAAAAGCAAGACACTTTTTGGGCTGAAGGAGAAGTCCATGCATTTCACGCAATCTCAGCGCTTACTCATGACTGAACACGCATGGCAAAATCAGTCTAAATAACCGACACTCCCACCTAGATCTGCTGCAGTTAATTACCAGTGTGTGTATCCCTCTATATTTTTGCCCCTAGTTGATATATAATATAAGATGATGCCATACTGGGATGGTTTTGAATATCTGGTCACTAGGCTGTTTTCTACTTTCACACTTCCACGAGGTTTACTACTAAAAGACAAGCAGAAGAAAAGGCGCCACTAAGTGCAGAATTAAAACTTTTAATATCCCCAAAAAGGATTAAAAACACTTACAGGATATAAGAATGAAGGGAGCATTTCACGTGTTTTTAAGGCAGGTGATCCGGCATCAGGAAGGTCCCAGTGTGTTCTAGGTTTCCAGGGGTGTCGATATGCAGCAGCAGGTGGAGCAATCGCGCTGTCAGAGTCAGCGTGGAATGTGAATCCCGGAAATGACGTCAGCGGGAGGGGACGACAACCAGCGTGGACGGCAAACCAGAAGTAGGTCATCAAAATGGGACGCATTTTGGAAATGCTGACTGGTTCCTTCTTCAAGCCAATGACTCCGGCTAACGTAATTTCCAGGATTCACATTCCACACTGCCTCTGACAGCGTGATTGCTCCACCAGTGCTTCCATAGCTTGTGGCTTCCATCTGCTGGTCACTCTGGGATCTTCTGCTGCTGCATATTGACACCCCTGGAAACCTAGAACACACTGGGACCTTCCTGATGCCGGATCACCTGCCTTAAAAACATATGAAATGCTCCCTTCATTCTTATATCCTGTAAGTGTTTTTAATCCTTTTTGGGGATAATAAAAGTTTTAATTCTGCACTTAGAGGCGCCTTTTGTTCTGTTTGTCTTTTTCTAGAGACTGCTCCCCTCTTTGAGTGCTGCCCTAAGTGTTTGAAGACCTCATCATTTGAATACCTCTACTCAATATAGACATTATCTGCCTTGTCCTGCTATTCAGAGTGCCCTTATATACACTCTTTATTGAGGTTTACTACTGGCTATGTCTAGGTGGTGCTCTACCCCTCTGTCTGGATGTTGTGGGTGGTTGCTCCCACTAACGTGTGGCTCCTACAATTGTTTTGAGGGCGAGCGGGCGGGTGGGGTCTCCTGTCTGGGCTGGCCTGGATAACGGGATGGGGATTACCCCCGCTGGTATGTTAACATTAGCAATTTGTAACCCCACCTTCTCCAATTCTATGCCTGCAATTTTTTAGTATGTACAGCTTGCTATAATTGGGATCACTAGGGACAACCACTTGTCAAGGTTTACACATATCTGCCATATTTCTGTCTTCTATATACCTGAATGACAAGTATTTCAGTTGTTCAGAGATGTAGTGACAGGATGCATCAGTGGTGTATGTGGTTTCAATAAGCTTTATGCTCTATAGGAATTATGGGGTCAATTCACTAAGAGTTAAATAATGTCTAAAAAAATGTAGTAAAATACTGCATGCTGTAAGAATTGTGCAAGTTTTTAATCTATTAAGAATTTTGCATTAAATACCAAATACATATTTGTTTGATTTAGCGGTAATTATTTAATGCATTAATTCACCGCATTGAGCTGGTTGCTGAGGAGTGGGCCGGGAAGCTTGCTGTCACGTCGTTAAAAATGGATGACTCAACAGCTGTCAGCGGGTTCCCCGCTGACAGCTGAATGTAATAAAAATGCAAACAATTAAAAATAATGAAAAAAAAAACTAGCGTGGGATCCCCCCAGTCCATATCAGGCACTTTTGGTCTGGCATTGATTTTATCCGGAATCCTATGCCAAAATTAAAAAAAAAAAGGTGTTTGCCCCCACAATATCCATGCCGGACCCATATACGAGCATGCAGCCCGGAAGGTCAGGAAAGGGGGGGGGACGAGCGAGCGCCCCCCTCCTGAACCATACCAGGCCACATGCCCTCAACATCCGCCCCTACCACCCCAAAGCACCTTGGACAAGAACCTCATCCCCACAACCCTGGCTGGTGGTTGTGGGAGTCTGCGGGCAGGAGGCTTAACAGAATCTGGAAACCCCCTTTAACAAGGGGGCCCCCAGATCCCACCCGCCCTATGTGAATGAGTATGGCGTACATAGTACCACTACCCATTCACCAAAAAAGTGCCTAAAAGTAATAAAAACACAGAGACAGTGTAGCGCCACCACTGCAGGAGCTGCTGGTATTTTTATTGGGTCCCTCTGCCCTGCACCTATGATGACTCGCCACTTTCCTGACACACCTCAAAGGTTTACATGGGCTTTATTTAATGGCAAAGCCCTAGAAAGGAATGGGTTAAAAACCAACAATTTACAATATAGCAATGTAGGCACCTTGTTAAGTGACAACATTCATAGGGTGTCACTGTTCGTTCACCACATCTGCCTGGGAAGCAACTGGTGCATAAACGTACACTAGGCAGGTGCTACTGAGCGATACTGGCTTGTAATTGCAGAATAATGACAATCCATCACTACAGAATGGCATTTTTCTAAGGTAATACAGCCTAGCTACTACCTAATGCAAAGTTGTCCTGCCTAACCACTGGTCAGTGGGACTATGTAGAGAGTCTGCTGGCAATGGGGCCCTTGTGTGGGAGTACTCACTAAAGTAAACAAGATGGTGGCTGGAAACCTCTCACCATTGATGACTGATTCCTGAGGGGTTCCTCTGTGGCTGGTGAAAGGGTCCTTCCTCTTGAGCCAGCTCTCTGCAGCTTTAACAGGTAGCTGGAACACGTGGTCACTGGCAGCAACTGGAATGGAAGCTCCTCCCTCATTGCATTGAGTAGTGTTCAGCATAGCAGCAGCCCACAGCCTGGTCCCTGCACACAGTTTTGCATGTAATTCAGGAGCAGCACACTTTTTCTGGCAGAACAGATCCTCCGAACAACAGTCCGCTGGCTTCTTGCAGCCCTGAGCTCTGTAACACAAGCTTCCAGGCTAACACTCTCTGGGGAAACACACAGTCGGTTCAGCTTCCAGGCTCTGTAATAGCAGTCACAGAAAGTTCCCAACTCTGTTTCTCTACTCATAGAAGACTTCCGGGGAATATAGTGTACTGGCCAGGCACTCCTGTTCCCCAAGTGGTTCCCAGGCTCGCTAAAATGGGTCCCAGAGCCCTCTCATCAAATCCCACATGGATCTCCTGCTTCTCTCAGTGGTGAGAGGCTGAAAAAAATGTCCAACAGCCAATTGTGAACCAGCCTGGCTTAGGCAGCTAATCAGGAGTCCTCCTTCTCCAGGGTTGCTAGGGGCAGGATCCTCTTCAGCTGTAGCCACAGCCAGTCAGAGCACAGTCCAGTCCCCTCTCTCCCTGTAGCTGTCCATCACAGGAGAGAAGAAAAAAATGCCCTTTATGTGTTTATTTTGTCAGCACTGCTGGGAAAAAACATTTAAACAGTTTTTGACAATTCCTTTATTAAAAAATAAAAAAACAGTGTGCCCCGATGTAAATCCATCGTCAATCACTCACCTAAAAAATAAAAATAAAAAGCTCTAGCTGTCCATTAAGGCTGGTCGCTTACTGCAGGCTCCGCTGTTCTTATGTATGTAGCAGGTATTTTGTAATGAAATTTCTCCTTTTGGCCACAAGATGGAGACAGAGAGATGCTGACTTGTCCTTGGAGAAAACTGAGGAAAAAGGGGAGTTTCAGGAAGTGCTGAGGTGGAGGAGAGAAGAAGGGATGCTGAGGTAAACGAGGAGAGGGAACTACTGAGAGTGAGAGAGGGCTGACAGAGGGAGTGAGGAGAGCTGTCTTATGTACCAGCATTTGAAGAGAGCTGTCTGATATACCAGAATCTGAGGAGAGCTGTCTGAGGTACCAGCATCAGAGAGGAAGAGAGAGAGCCTAGGAGCCCAGGAAAAGAAAAGTCTGACATGACAGAAAGGAGAGAACTGTGCCCAAGATTTGCTACCACTGCAAGGGAATAAAGTCACTAGCATAGTTGCCAACATTGCAAAAAAAATATGTGGGACACTTTTTTGGCTGTAGGCGGAGCCGTACAATAATTAGGGGGTGAGGCATTCGTTTGTAGGCGTGGCCTAGAAAATTACAAGTGGGCGTGGTTTATGTAAAATAATGGGCATGGCTTAAATGGGTGTGGCTCAAGAGGGTGTGGTTAGAGTCTGAGATGAATGAGGGATGGAGAGGGAAAAGGGGAGAAGGAAAGGGGGAGAGGGGAATGACGGGACAGCAGCCCCAGATCCTACACAATAAAAATATGTGTACTCTACAAAGTTTAACAATCAGCAGATAAAGATACTCCAAACACCTGGTGTTAACGCTTCAATCATCCCGGCACCATAGTTGTTATGGTGTCAGGATGATTGAAGCGCATTATTTCTATTATTACATTGTAATATAAAATTAAATCATTCAACTCACCATAATGCCGAATCAGTGGGATCCCTGAGCGTGTCACTAGCCACGTCGCCTGCGACCAGCAGAGTCTGTCCTTGCATCAGGTGTCCCCAGCAGAGTCTGTCCTCGTATCAGGTGCCCCCGGCAGAGTCCCTCCTTGCATCAGGTGCCCCCAGCAGAGTCTGTCCTCGCATCAGGTGCCCCCAGCAGAGTCAGTATAGACCCCCTCAGTGCAGACCCCCCTCCATCAGTGCAGACCCATCAGTGCAGACCCCCTCAGTGCAGACCCCCTCCATCAGTGCAGACCCCCTCCATCAGTGCAGACCCCCTCAGTACAGACCCCCTCCATCAGTGCAGACCCCCTCAGTCCAGACCCCCTCAGTCCAGACCCCCTCAGTGCAGACCTCCTCCATCAGTGCAGACCCCCTCAGTGCAGACCCCCTTCATCAGTGCAGACCCCCTCAGTGCAGACCCCCTCCATCAGTGCAGACCCCCTCAGTGCAGACCCCCTCCATCAGTGCAGACCCCCTCAGTGCAGACCCCCGCCATCAGTGCAGACCCCCTCCATCAGTGCAGACCCCTCCATCAGTGCAGACCCCCTCCATCAGTGCAGACCCCATCAGTGCAGACCCCCTCAGTGCAGACCCCCTCCATCAGTGCAGACCCCCTCAGTCCAGACCCCCTCAGTGCAGACCCCCTCCATCAGTGCAGACCCCCTCAGTGCAGACCCCCTTCATCAGTGCAGACCCCCTCAGTGCAGACCCCCTCCATCAGTGCAGACCCCCTCAGTGCAGACCCCCTCCATCAGTGCAGACCCCCTCAATGCAGACCCCCGCCATCAGTGCAGACCCCCTCCATCAGTGCAGACCCCTCCATCAGTGCAGACCCCCCCTCTATTAGTGCAGACCCCCCTCTATTAGTGCAGCCCCCCTCAGTGCAGCCCCCCTCAGTGCAGCCCCCCTCAGTGCAGACCCTCCCCTCGTCGAGAAGCAGCCGGTGTTCTGCTGAGAAAGTTCCCCATGGCAAGTAAGGACCCCCTGTACTGCGCAGGCGCAGCGCTTGTGCAGTATGAGCTAGCGGAAATTGCCGAGCTGGGGAACTTTTCGGCAAGACAGTGTTCAGTGGAGAGGGGAGGGGCCAATCCGTGCAGCTAAAGAAGCCGATTCATTGGTTGCACAGATCGAGCCCCCTTCCTCTCTCCACTGAACACTAGGGGGAAGATCGAGCGGCGGCGCCGGCGGCCATTTTGCTGGAGCCAGCTGCTCAAAAAATTAAAAAAACAACATTCCCGATTTTCCTAATGGAAATCCCGATTCGGAACAGCCTCCAATCGGGACAAGGGTCCCAAAATTGGGATTGTCCTGGGAAAATCGGGACTGTTGGCAACTATGCACTGGGAGCTACTTAATCAGTGACCTCATAGCTCTAATACTGCCTGCAGGCCTTACTGACGTTTGCAAGGAGCTCCAACGAAACTTAGGACTAAGGACTGCCCCTAGTTGTAACTACCTTGAAGCCTTATCTGCTGGCCTGTTTAAAGGGGTACTATACCTCTGTCTATTCGTTTGAGTGCACTCAAAACCTAGTGGGGATTTATAAATACCCTTGTTGCATTTAAAGTTTATATGCATTGTTATTGCTAACCTGCCTGCTGAGTGTGTTCAATTCGGTTTTAGCCCTCATGCACACAGGCTGTTAAAATAACGTTATGAAAATGCCAGTATCTTTGCAGTGATTTTTTAAACTTTTTTCAGCTTTTTTCAGCGTTTTTGCAATAGTGTTTTTTAGCGTTTTTTTTTTTTCAATTTTTTTTTTTTTTTTTTTAATGGATCAAAAACGTTAAAAAACGTTGGTAAATGACGTTTTTGAGCGTTTTTACAGCTGAAAAACGTCTCTCAGAACCCACTGGTCCTGGGTTAAAAACGCCTATGCCACTTGCAGCTCAAAAACGCCTAGGTGGGCATGAAGCCATAGACTAACATAAACAGGCCTTTTTAAGCTGCAAAAAAAGCTCAAAAAAGCAGCTGTAAAAACGTCCGTGTGCATGAGGACTAACTGTTACGCTGTAATAGTCAATCAATAGTTTAAGCATATTTATCACTAAACAGGTGTGTGTGTATTTATTGCCATATCCCACAGCCAGGCAAAAGGTATTTCTCACTTGTGCTGTAAATTGTGCTTGCAGTAATTTTATTCAACCAGGTGTACCAGGGGGGCTGAGGTTGTTCTTGGAGTCAAGGCGCAGAACTGAGAACCCAAAATTTAACCAGCGGCTCCTTTGGGGGTGGCGCTAGATATAGGTAAGGAGTGGGGCCACCTGGCGATGTCACCTGTGCCGGTGCAGCTGATGAGTCATTTGTTATTAACCGCTTCAGCCCTGGAAGATTTTACCGCCTTCCTATCCAGAGCACTTTTTGCGATTCGGCACTGCATCGCTTTAATTGACAATTGCGCGGTCGTGCAATGTGGCTCCCAAACAAAATTGACGTACTTTTTTTCCCCACAAATAGAGCTTTCTTTAGGTGGTATTTGATCACCTCTGCTGTTTTTTATTTTTTTGGCTATAAACAAAAAAAAGTGACAATTTTGAAAAAAACTCATTTTTTTTTACTTTTTGCTATAATAAATATCCCCCAAAAAATATATAAAAAAACATTTTTTTTCCTCAGTTTAGGCCGATACGTATTCTTTTGCATATTTTTGGTTAAAAAAAATCGCAATAAGCGTTTATTAATTGGTTTGTGCAAAAGTTATAGCGTCTACAAAATAGGGGATAGTTTTTATTGATAATTTTTTTTTTTACTAGTAATGGCAGCGATCAGCGATTTCTATCATGACTGCGACATTATGGCGGACACATCGGACACTTTTGGCGTGATTTTGGGATCATTCACATTTATACAGCGATCACTGCAATTAAAAATGCATTGATTACTATTTAAATGTGACTGGCAGTGAAGGGGTTAACCACTAGGTGGCGCTGTAGGGGTTAAGTGTGTCCTAGGGAGTGATTCTAACTGTGGGGGGGGGGGGGGGCTGTGTGTGACACTGCACTGATCACCACTTCCGATTACAGGGAGCTATGATCAGTGACAGTGTCATTAGGCAGAACGGGGAGATTTACATTAGCATCTCCCTGTTCTTCCTCACCGTGAGACGATTGCGGGTATCCCGTCGAGTCCGTGGGACCCGCGATCACAGTCACGGAGCTCCTCTTAAGGGACAATGTACAGGTACGTTAATTTGTCAAAAAACAGCATGGGGGTTCCCCACAAAGTGAATAAGGATCTCTTGGTGGATGTATCCAAATTGCCGCCTGCATGAAACATTTAATTAATGGTTCCTTAGCCCATAAGCGACAGATGAAAGACGATAGGGCAGAAACTTGCACCTCAATTGAATTATAAGCTAAACAAATGTCCAGAGCAGATTGTAAGAACTCTAAGACATTGGCTAGCACTGGAGTGACTGACTGGAGAGAACTCACCTTATTGGGCAAACACCACAAATCTGTACCAATTTCTCTCATAAGTACAATTTGAGGAAGGTCTTCTGGCTTTCATCAGAGTCTAGATGACTTCACATGAGAAATGCTGTGCCTCTAATCTGGTCGATTCAATAGCCAGGCCACTGGTCATAACCTCGCTGGTTTGGGGTGTTGCCAATGGCCTTGGGATAGGAGATCTCGCTTGACTGGGAATAGAATTGGAGGTGCTGATGACATTTGCAGAAGAAGCGGAAACAATGGCCTACTCGACCAAAGCAGGACCAATATGGCATGGACTTGTTCTGCTTGGATTTCCAGAAGTACTCTCCTAATCAGAGGCACCGGGGGAAAGATGAGATAAACAGTATCACATATAGAACAGGGAAAAATTCCACTGAAAATGGAAGGGCATGCTGTATCATTGCACTCTCATAAAAATTCCTAGAAGAAAGAGGCTTGATTGTTGTGTAAATGAATTATGTACCTGTGAATAAGTGAATGTTCTTCAGCCCCTGGAAAAACTGCAAAAAGACTATATGTCCCAAACGGGGGGGGGAACCAAGAAAAAGATGGGGCTTACTGAAGAGCAATACACGTAGGATTAATTAATCAATCAAAAATTTATTAGAGTGGTACAAAATTCATTGATAAAAGAGTTAGCCATTGTGCTAAACTGCCCTTATTACAGATTGCCGACTGGGCTGTGTGGGTCAGTCGATGCAACCACAGACTGGGGGACAAAACAACATATAGCAACACTTTACAAACAACAGCGTCCGGACGCCAGGGAAATTGATGTCTGCGCAGCCAACAATCAAAGGGATTGTCCAGCAATTGCTGTACAGTATGTGGCTGTTAAAGCTGACATCAATCCCCCTCATGGGGCTCGAGCCACATGTGGAAGAGAAGAGGCAGGAAGGGGATAAGGAGTTGGAGCACTAAAGAAACCCTATGGACTGTATGGGGAAATAGTCCCGTGTATGGTCTAATGACAGTGCTGAATGAATTGGAAAAATCAGTCCAGTGTAATCGATGTTGACGTCGGCCAAGTCTATTGATGCATATAATGCTAGCGTAAATACTGGTAAGAAGATATTCCAGCAATCAGCAATCATCAGTAATGTTTCCATCAGTAATCAACATCAGCAGCAGGCAGCATGAATTATAATATAGATGGTAAACAGAAAGTGGGGAAATCAAAATACTTTACCACTTCCGGGTCCCGGGTGATACCATCTGATACTCCGGAGGCCGTACATGTCATCCATTCTGTTCTGCTCTGACACGATCTTCGTGGCATTAGCGTGCGGTTACTAGAGACTGCACTGTGCTTGCAAACTAGTGTGAAACCACAGGTTTGCATCCAATGGTCCTCGGTTGTGGTCACCTTCGCCTGCCGACTGTGTTCAGCTCCTTAGTGTGCGGGCCCGCAAGCCTCCATGGGGCATGATGCCGTGGCGTGACGTCCGAACGGAAGTGACGTCCGAACGGAAGTGACGTTGACGCATTTCACATTGACAGGGTGTGTAGCTTCATCTGGACGTCCCCCCCTATCATTGCACTCTTGCACTTGAATCTGGTTGTGAACACTGGAGTTGCAATACGATCCTTTTCATCAAAGTCTGGATGACTTCATGTAAGTAATCCTGTGCCTCTAATCTAGCCAAGCATTCAGAGAGGTTGCCATGAGCTCTATTGATGTAGTGCCTCATTTGGCAAATACTGGTTTGAGATATTTCCTTCCATGGGCCCACTCGTTGTTCTCGGAAATGACTCTGCTTAAATAGATTATATACACGTACATATATCCTATGAAGTTACTAGCCTCAGTTGATACACAGAGATGAAACAAACCCTCCTACATGAGTTGTACCTGTTTATCTGTCATCTTCTCTTCTCTACATCCATTCAAAGTCCAAAACTGATAAAGCTTGTTTGAGCTATCAGAAAACAGGGGACAGAGAGTTGAAATTACACCCTGCAGAACTCAGTAAGGAGAGCTTTGAGAGCTGATTGGAGGGAAGGGACACACCCTTCTTCACACAGCACACAGAAACAAAGCTGAGGCTGTTAATCACAGGATGTATGCTAGAGATCCTCCCCTGTCACCCTGTCACCTTTTTTCTCTTGGTGTCAGGAAAACTTGTCAGAAGTGAACAGGACAGTGGACAGAAGTGAATAGGACAGTGGACAGAAATTATACTTAGTGCTATTGATGTAAACAAGTACATACAATAGATGGATATGTGTGAAATTACAAAATAAAGAATAAGGCGCTATACATGTTCATGTAAAAAAAACTATCACAAAGAAAACACTGCATCAAACCGAAATCTGCACGTAAATGAGAAAATAAGCAAGCATAAAGTCCATAAGTGAATAAATCCCAAAGCCAAAAGGGAATGCTCTGAGACAAAATTTCTAGATCTTCCACCACGAGTGCTCAATATGAAGATGGCCACTCACCAGAGCTGTTTGACCCCTTTTTACGAGATGGTCAAGAAACACTTTGGGAACCCCAAATTGGTTCCACTAATGGCATGAATCCACTCCAATGGCCACTCAGGAAGGAGCTAGAATGTAAAATATGACTCCACAGGAGACACAGATGAAAGTCTCATAGTGTAGTAATTTTTATTAGAATAAAAACAGCAGCAATAATAACAGTTACATTCACATGCGATAGTGCCTGGCCTGGCACTAGGTGTGAACAGTGTGTGTGAGTCAACTGATCCCTGTAGGTAGCGTGCGTTCCACGTCTCACTCCGAAGGTGCAAAGCCTGGTGCGGTGTATCAAAAAATGGACCCGGAAATGACGGATTCTCCGCTCCGACATATGTTTCGCCGTGAATGGCTCTTTAGGAAGATGGATATACTTTGTTCATATTTCATGTCTGAAGCTTACAACCAGTTTAATTGATCTGCCAACTGATTTTGCTTCCATGGCAAAAATACCACTGTCAAGGTCTACAAGATGGTCTCTGTCCATAGAAAAATTGACATCACTAGTTACAACAAGGACAGGATCTTGGTGCCCCCTTGGCAGGCTATGTATGCTACTGCTGTCTTGCTATCTGACATAAGCTTCACACGGGATCCCTGTAGGAGATTTTGAAAGGTTAGGTAAAGCTAAGAAAGCTGCCTTCAGTTCCAGAAAACTGGAATGTCTGTTTTCTGTTGGACTCCAGTAGTCCTGGACTTGCCTCCCCAGACAGTGAGCTTCCCAGCCCTGGCGATTGGCGTTCGAGGTCAACACTATCCTTTCTTTCAGACTGAGGGACACACCCTGAGAAAGACCTGCTGGAAATGTCCACCATACCAGATCTTGGGGGATTCTTGCCGGGACAGAGATTCCTTGGTTTATGGACACTTTGGGGCTGATTTACTAAAGCCAAATAGGTTGTGCACTTTGCAAAATGCAACTGCACTCATTGCACTCATTGTAAATGAGCAGAAGTTTTGCTGACTTCCATAATCCAATCATGTGCAAGCAAAAATGCTTTTTTTTTTTTTTTTTTTCCTTGTATGTGATTGGGTACTCTTTACAAAGTGAATATTTTCCTTATTTACTAAGCTCTGGAGTAACTGCACTTGCAGAGTGCAACTGCACTTTGCAAAGTGCTCAGTCTATTTGCCTTTAGTAAATCAACCCCTTTGTCCCACTAGCTGAGGAATGCCCTCATGTTTCACCTGGCCCAGGGCACCACGGTGATGGTGGCCGTAAACATTCCAGTGAGGACTATACATTCCCTTGCTGACGATACCGGTGTTGACATCACCTTTCGGACACACACTTCCATTTAGAAAATCTTGTGGTCCGCCTGAAACACATGGCTTCTTCTGGTATCAAATATCATCCTATTATATTCCATTGTCTGAGATGGCATCAGATGACTCTTTTGCTTGTTCACCAGCCAGCTCAACTTGGCTAATACTCCTACAACATAGTCTCAATGTCCGTTCTAGCTCCTGGCTTGACCTGGTGTCTATCAAAATGTCTCCCAGGTAGTGGTAAAGTTTTACTCCCGACAGGTGGATCACTGCTATGATTGCTAGTAGAATTTTTGAAAAAACTCTTGGATCTGTAGAGATCCCAAAGGGCAGGCAAGTGAATTGAAAAATGAATTCCGGCTACTGCAAACCTCAAAAATGTCTGGTGCTCTTTTTTTTTTCTCAAGTTAATGGGCTGAAAATTGCATCGCACTGATTTACATAAGAACGCAGAGAATGTTTCTGTGCGATTTCAGTGTGAACCAGCACCTAAAGTGGATCTGTATCCAGACAAATACACAGTTGAAATACATATTAAAAAATATTCCTAGCTATGTGCGCAAATGCTCGTGTTTACAAACCCCTGCCACAATCTATAGGTAGAAAAATTACCTCACTAGGAAAAACTCTGTAGACTTGCAGCATTATTACTTCCCTATTTCTCAATCAGGGTTCACACTGATTCGCTGCAGTTTGACGGCAGCACAGGTGTACACACATTTTTTGTGCGGTTAACCCATGTTTTCCCATAGACTTTCTATTAGATCATGCATTTTAGGTGTGTTTTCTGGGTACTGTGGCCAAAGCACAATGTGGCAGTGTGAAACTGCTGTTACTTGCCCGTTACTTGCCACTACTTTTCTGCAAGCCACCTAAACACCATCTGTTCAGCTCTCCTTAACCAGCGCATGGTCGGATGACTGCTGTGTGCATGCTTTATTGTTGGCACTTCCATTCTCAGCCTGATTTTTGTTGTGCAGAGAATTATTGGATGGTAATATAAAGACAAAACCTGTGTAAGATATAAAAGCGGTATAAAAAAACATTAGCAAAAAATCTCTTCTCTTACCTCCCAACAGTATTTTGGTTTGCTATGATAAGATGAAATCAGGTATTACTTCCATGCTTCAAAGCAACCTGACCTTTACATTTACTGCTTGGCTTGTGACACGCAAATGTGTTATGGATTTACAGCTGTACAAAGCAATAAAGTTTTCATGAACTGGTGCCAGAATACGGGTGAGAGCTTGATAAGCAATCTTTTATCAATTTAGGAATCTGTCCAGCTTGCTGAGCAAATAGACAAAATGGTTGTGAGTGCATAAATTGAATATATATCCATTCTGAAAATAACCAGGTTTAAAAGAGGTTATGTACCAGGATTATATGAAAAAGAAACACATTTCAGAACCCGATATATCCAAACTTTAAAGTGTTTATAAATGTGCTCTAAATCTCATTTCATTGCAACTAAACTTGTCACAAATTTAGGACAATTTATATCCAGCATATGATGCGCAATAATACGCATTGGTTACCTTTAGTGAAAATTGCATGTCAAAATAATCAGTAGATTCACAGATGCAGAAATTTAAAGTTATATTAATCTTTTTCTGTAAAATTTGAACCTGGTCCACCTTCAATGCTTCCAACTCTCTATATTTGTCTTTTCTGGGATCGGCAGTTACAAAAGCAAATAATAAGAGGCTTGAAGATCTATTGGGGGTTATTTACGAAAGGCAAATCCACTTTGCACTACAAGTGCACTTGGAAGTGCAGTCACTGTAAATACGAGGGGTAGATCTGAAATGTGGGGAAGCTCTGCTGATTTTATCATCCAATCATGTACAAGCAAAAATGCTGTTTTTTATTTTCCTTGCATGTCCCTCTCGGATCTACAGTGACTGCACTTCCAAGTGCACTCTCGGTGCACTTTCAAGTGCACTTGCAGTGCACTTGTAGTGCAAAGTGGATTTGCCTTTAGTAAATAAACCCCTTTGTTGAAGCACCTTTTGATTTTATTACAGCACTCAGTCTTTTTGGGTATGAGTCTATCAGTATGGCACATCTTGACTTGGCAATATTTGCCCACTCTTTTTTGCAAAAACACTCCAAACCTGTCAGATTGCGAGGGCATCTCCTGTGCACAGCCCTCTTCAAATCACCCCACAGATTTTCAATCAGATTCAGGTCTGGGCTCTGGCTGGGCCATTCCAAAACTTTAATCTTCTTCTGGCAAAGCCATTCCTTTGTTGATTTGGATTTATGCTTTTGGTCATTGTCATGCTGAAAGATGAAGTTCCTCTTCATGTTCAGCTTTCTAGCAGAAGCCAGAAGGTTATGTGCCAATATTGACTGATATTTGGAACTGTTCATAATACCCTCTACCTTGACTAAGGCCCCTGTTCCAGCTGAAGAAAAACAGTGCAAAGCATGATGCTGCCACCACCATGCTTCATGGTGGGTATGGTGTTCTTTTGGTGATGTGCAGTGTTGTTTTTGCACCAAACATATCTTTTGGAATTATGGCCAAGAAGTTAGACCTTGGTTTCATCAGACCATAATACATTTTCCCACATGCTTTTGGGAGACTTCAGATGAGTTTTTGCAAAATTTAGCCGGGCTTTAATGTTTATCTTCCCAAGAAAAGGCTTCCATCTTGCCATTCTACCCCATAAAAAATAGAGAAAAGTATTGTTGCGCTACTAAAAAGATTTTCTCTTAAAAGTGTAAATCAGCAGCCAGCATCACCAGTATGATAACCGTATACAAAATGTGATAAATAAATAAATGCAGCGCTAAGTGTCATTAACCATGTGTTTTTCTGTGGTTAAACAAACGTATAATCAAACATGCGTTTTCAGTGATTATATAAACATATAATCAAACGTATCACCTTTCATAGGTAATAAGGATGTTCATAGGTAAAAATATGAGTGAAAATAAACAACAAATTATAAGTGCAGTGTCTACACACATGAATCATCTAATTAGAATAATATATATCACCCTACATCACAGCAGTGTATAGTAGTATATAAAGGAATAAAGTCCATACATAAAAAACTTTAGCGATAACGCTGTGCAAACTGTGGCACTGATGAGATCCCGTAGTGATTGTTACATCTGGTGGGCAATCTTCCTGCATACAAATTTCATATAGAGATAGTAAGGTGGATGCGCTTACCAGAAGGGATGGACACTCTCACCGTATGGCGGGGTGTCATAAGGGCTTGTGGATCCAGATGATCCTATGGGTGTTCCCTGGAAACTCAGTGAGGCGTGCCAATGGACAATACCGGAAATTGCATACACAGCGACTTCAGAGACAAGGTAGACTGTAGGTCATCGGATGGATGGATGGATAGATTCACCTCTCTCAATACGCTGGTGGCCGAAAGGATGTAGTTCTCACCACGTCACAATGTCATCCACATAGGGAAAAAAAGGGAATCTCCACATGGTGCATGAACCGATAAAAGCAGGTTTATTTGAAATCATCAGCGGTACAGCAGACGTTTCACAAGCATCATATAAAAAAGTTGAACAAGTGATCACAAGTTGAATAAAAATAGGATTGGAAATTAGCGTGGTAACAGTAACAGCAGTCAGCAACCTGACATGTTTCGGACGATTGTCCATCTACAGGGGCATATGTCGGGTATGTCTTTACATTTTTTTAAACAAAAAATAAAAACTGCAGAGGTGATCAAATACCACCAAAAGAAAGCTCTATTTGTGGGAAAAAAAATTATATCATTCAAAGTGCGTCAGCGCTGAAAGCTGAAAATTGGTCTGGATAGGAGTGGGGTTTAAGTGCCCAGTAAGCAAGTGGTTAATGCATGCCAATATTCTGTTTGCTTTGTTAGCAACAGCTTGGCATTGCATGGCATTGCTGAGCCTATCATCTACTAGGACCCCCAGGTCCTTTTCCATCCTAGATTCCCCAGAGCTTCTCCCCCCCACGGTATATATTGCATTCATATTTTTGCCACCCAAATACATTTGTCAGGGTTGGGCTCAGCCCTTCCTTCTCTGAGCTGGCACTCAGCTGTCGGCTAATTGCCAGCTCCCATCTCTCTCCACAGTAACTCAGCTGTTGATGATCCTGCTCGTCAGACATGCCTACTTAAGCCATCCAGTCCAGAGGAGCTTTGCCTTCGCCTTGATCACATCACAAAAATCTCCTGCGTTCTTGTTTAAACACTGGCTTTGCTGACATCCCTTCTGGCTCCAGATCCTGCTTGCTGTTCCACTACTTGATCCGTGGCTTGGCTGACTATCCGTTCCAGTTACTGTACTTTGGCTAAGTTTTGACTTTGTTTGTTCTTTTTACTATTATTATTATTAAACAAGTGTGATTTAACTGTACTTCTGTTTTGGTCTGATTCATGGTTTCTGACAGTAGGCGAAGGCCATAAATTCAGAAGATACAGTCAATCCACTTGTTGGTAATATTTTTTCCAGATTGGATGAGCAAGATCACCGCATGGATCAGTTTGCCATAGCGTTACAAACGCTCCTGAGTCGCACAGTTCACCTGGAATCTCCCACTGTGGTTTCCTGAGTTGCAGGCTGTCCCTGCTGCTGCACAAGTCTCTGTGCAGGCACCTGCCTCGAGTATTACCTCTATAAGAGGTATGTCTGGTTCTGCTCCACTTCCCCAGCGATTTGGGGATGATCCAGTTCAATGCAGAGGGTTTCTCAACCAGGTTGAGATATACTTTGAGATGCTGCCCCAGGCGTTTCCCACAGACAGAAGCAAAGTAGGTTTCGTGAAATCTTTGCTTTCTGAGAGATCCTTGGCCTGGGCAAACCCTCTATGGGAGACGCTAAAAACCTATTGTCTTGAGTTACCCTGAGTTTGTGGCCTCATTTAAAAGGGTATTTGACGTTCCTGCATGCTCTGCTTCTGCTGCCAAGTGCCTCATGTCCATCAAACAGAGTATGAGAACTGTTGCTTACTACGCCATTGAATTCCGTACTCTGGCAGCAGAGGTTGCTTGGAACAATGAGGCCCTCGTGGCTGCTTTTTCTCATGGTCTCTCGGATTCCATGATGAGATAGCAGCCCGAGATATACCCCACTGAGCTGGAGAACTTGATCAAGTTTGCCATCCTTATTGACTCCAGACTCAGAGAAAGACTATCTTTTAAGGAGCGCTTGTGGAAGCCTCCTGCACGTTTGCCTCTGAGTTTTGCAGTCCCACCCGTGCCTCCCTCACCTCCCGTGCCTCCTGGTACCAAGTCGGTTAGTGAATATGAACCCATGCACTTGGGCTTCACGTGTCTCTCTTCGGATAAGAGAACCTTTAGGAGGAGGGAGAGATTGTGCCTTTATTGTGGCCAGTCAGGTCACTTTTTGAAGTCTTGTCCTACCCGTCCAGGGAACGCCCGAACCTTGAGATCCTGTCATGGACAGACCTTAGGTGGCGTTGTTTCTTGCCCAGTTATCCAGAAGGATAAGCCCCTGGTTTCGGTCACCCTTTCTTGGGCTGAGTCGTCCATCGAGATACAGTCTCTAATCTACTCTGGGGCTGCAGGCCTGTTCATTGATGCTGCCTTTGTATCGAAGCACTCGATTCTGCTGCAGCTGCGTGACACTCCACTTGCCATTGAGGCTCTTGACGGGAGACCTCTACAGCCTGCCCATGTGACTTATGAGGCAGTTCCAAGTTATTTCCTCACCTAAGTTTCCGCTGGTTATTGGTTATCCTTGGTTACAGAGGCACAACCCCCTTTTTGATTGGCTCCGGTTCTCTCCCGGTCACCACAATACAGTGAGACGTGCTTTCAGAAGGTAGCCAAGGTCCTGTGCTCCTCTTCACTCTCCTCACTGCCGGAGGAGTACCGGGATTTTAGCGATGTCTTTGAAAAAGGTCAAGCCGGTAGTTTGCCTCCACCCCGGCCGTATGATTGCGCAATTGACCTTCAACCTGGTGCCATACCCCCTCGTGGCTGGGTTTACCCTTTGTCGGTCTTGGAGGATAAGGCCATGGGGAGTATGTTGCAGATGTGCCTTCTCAAGGTTTCGTCCACAAATCCTCATCTCCTGCTGGTGCTGGTTTCTTCTTTGTGAAGAAGAGTGGTGAACTGAGACCTTGTATTAAATATAGGGGTCTCAATCGTTTCACGATTAAGAATGCCTATTCAATTCCATTGATTACAGAGTTATTTGACCACCTCATTGGAGCAACGGTTTTCATGAAGCTTCATTTGAGAGGGGCATACAACCTTGTGAGGATTAAAGAGGGCAACCAGTGGAAAACTACGTTTAATACCTCGTAATGCCTTTTGCCTTTTGTAATGCCCCAGCAGTTTTCCAGGAATTTATTAACCATGTCCTCCGAGATTTGTTGCAGTTATGTGTCGTGGTTTATCTCGATGATATCCTCATATTTTCCAAGTCCCTGGAGAGCCACCACACAGATGTCTGTCGTGTGCTTCAGAAACTAAGAGAGAACAATCTCTATTGTAAAATGGAGAAGTGCGAGTTCCATTGTGAACAGGTTAAATTCCTGGGATATGTAATTTTCATTTTTTGATGGACCCAGAGAAACTTTCGGCAGTCCTACCGTGGCCCTGACCCATGGGTTTACATCCTCTACAGTGTTTCCTGAGCTTTGCCAACTATTATCGAAGATTTATTCATAACTTCTCGTCTCTGGACAAGCCCCTGACTGATATCACCAGAAAGGACGGCAACCCACGGAGTTGGTCTCCGGAGTCCATTAAGGCCTTTGAGAGTCTCAAGGCTGTCTTTGTTTCTGCTCCTGTGTTGGCACGTCCTGATCCTACGTTACCTTTTATCCTTGAGGTTGCTGCTTCTGAGAGTGGTGTTAGCGCCCTTCTGTCTCAACGTCCTACCTCTTAGAGCGCTATGCATCCTTGTGGCTACTTTTCCAAGAAATGTTCACCTGCGGAGTGCAATTACGAGATTGATGACAGAGAGCTGTTGACGATCATTTTAGCCATGAAAGAATGAAGACATCTTGTCAAGTCCTGGGTGTGAGGCCGGATTGCTGAGAGGATGGCCCTTGCAGCTAAGTGCAGCATACCCCTGGGAGTGAGACAGGGAGTACGGTGCCCAGAGGTGCACGGATTGCCGAGTGCTGCTGCTGGGTAGCTTAATAGCAGAGGGCAGCTGGGGTGCGCTGGATAAGCTGATTAGGCAGTCGTGCAAGGAGAGATCCCAGAGGAGCAACCACGAACAAAGTCAATAGCCAGGCCAGGGGTCAAACACAAAAGAATCAATCCGAGATAAGGTACAGCAGGATTAACCAAGAGCAAGGTCAGAAGCCAGGACAGGGGTCAAACACCGTGCGGACAACAAAGGTACAGGAGACTGGAGAATAGTCAAGTCCAAGCCGGGGGTCGATGCAGGCGGTTGAAGTCCGAATGTGAACGATACGCGTGCGGGAGTTCCTTGGACATCACTGCAGCCACCATTACTACTTGACGTTATCCTTTGATGACATTTTACCTTTATCCCAGCACTAGGGTGTAGTGCTGTGTATGTGAGTACTTGACTTTTAATAAATGTGATCTTCTTAGCCACACAGTGTGCACTATGTACTCTTATTTTTATTGCA
Source organism: Lithobates clamitans (assembly GCA_037952925.1). NCBI lineage: Eukaryota > Metazoa > Chordata > Amphibia > Anura > Ranidae > Lithobates > Lithobates clamitans. Next base: position 6,758,953 of record JBBGZY010000178.1, on the reverse strand, counting down.
TGTGAACATGATCATCAATTACTGAGTGCTGCCTTTATATCGTGTGACCATCTGCCCATGCGAGTCTCCATCTTTATCCACTGAGAGTGGTAAATGCTGTTTTGACCCGTCTGTTAGCTCAGGGAGCCATATGCTGAGGTGAGCGGTTTGGCTAGCTGGTGGTGGAATCACGGATGTATAGCACTGCATGGACTATCATGAGCACTTAGACCAATACAGAGGAGACCTTTTCTCTATTAACTTTTGTATTTAAATTTAAATGGACTTTTATTAGTAATATTTGAACTTCTGGGTATAGCGCTGCACTGCTTTAATTATCTTATGTACTTTGTTGGTCAGACCTATTACCGTGGGCAGAGTTTGCTCTCAACAGTGCCTTAAATTTTTCTTCCCGATTGTCCCCGTTTATGGCGAATTATGGTTTCCAACCTTCCATGTTGCCTGACTCGTTTGTTCCGCAGAGTATTTCTGCGTTAGAGGAGCATCTCCGTGGTCTTCGTACCACTTGGACACAAGTCCAGGAGGCTTTGCGTCATGCTAATGATAGGTACAAACTCCACGCCTGCCTGCGCTTTCCTACCAGGTTGGGGACAGAGTCTGGCTGTCATCTCACAACCTCCGACTTCGTGTTCCCTCACTGAAGTTTGCACTTCGGTTTACTGGGCCTTTCCGTATTCCGTATTCGCAAGATTAACCCAGTGGCTTACGCATTAGACCTTCCTTAGACCCTCCTTCTAATATGTGTATTTCGAGTGTATTTCATGTCTCCTTTTTAAAACCTTTGGTCTGCAACCGCTTTACCACCTCGGTGCCACATCCTCATCCTGTACAGGTTGAGAACCATGAGGAGTATGAAGTACAGTCCATTGTTAACTCCCGTAGGTTCCGTGGGTGCATACCGTACCTGGTGCATTGGAAAGGGTACGGTCCAATGGAACGCTCTTGGGACTCATGCTCAGATGTACATGCCCCTGTCCTCCGTGATTTCCATAGTCATTTTCCCCTCAAGCCTGGTGGTCCTCCGAGGGGGAGAGGTCCTTGAGGAGGGGGTACTGTCAGGGTTGGGCTCAGCCCTTCCTTCTCTGAGCTGGCCGCTCAGCTGTCGGCTAATTGCCAGCTCCCATCTCTCTCCACAGTTACTCAGCTGTTGATGATCCTGCTCATCAGTCCTGCCTACTTAAGCAGTCCAGTCCAGAGGAGCTCTGCCTCCACCTTGGTCACATCACAAGCGTTTCTGTTTTCCTGCGTTCCTGTTTAAAGACTGGCTTTGCTGACATCCCTTCTGGCTGCAGATCCTGCTTGCTGTTCCACTACTTGATCCCTGACTTCTGGCTTGGCTGACTATCCATTCCGGTTACTGTACTTTGGCTATGTTTTGACTACGTTTGTTCTTTTTACTGATTCATGGTTTCTGACAGCATTATTTTACATTTTTCTACATTAAACCTCATTTGCCATGTAGCTGCCCACCTCTCTCATTTGTTCAGATCCTTTTTCAAGATTTCCACATCCTGCAGAGAAGGTATTGCCCTGCTTAGCTTAGTTTCGTCCGCAAATACAGAGATTGAACTGTTTACCCCATCCTCCAGTCATTTATGAACAAAATAAATAGGAATGGTCCCAACACAGAACCTTGGGGGACCCCACTACCCACCTCTGACCATTCCGAGTACTCCCCATTTATCACCATCCTCTGAACTGGCCCTTGTAGCCAGTTTTCAATCTATGTACTCACCCTATGGCAGGGGCGGATCCAGGGGGGCAACGGGGCAATTGCCCCCTCCGAGAATGTGGGTGGGCAGGCATCGCTGCGGGTGAGAGAGCCGACGGATGGCTCCGTTGGTGAGCAGCTATGCGGCTCAGTGATAGTGAGCAGCTGCTGGCCAATCAGGGAGCCGGCGGGTGGGGGAGCAGAGAGATAACATCATCTCTCACCGCCTAGCACCCGCCCTGCTGTTCCGCCCTCACTGTGCAGTGTGCAGGCAGCCGTGGCAGCAGAGAGATTACATCATCTCTCTGCTGCCCCTGGGGCGGGATGCAGCTCTGACACGTCCGCTCAGGATGAGCCCTTTGTGTGCTCTGCTCTCTCTCTCCGCTCTCCCAGCGGCAGCAGCCAGCCCATTCCTCCCCACTGATGTCAGCGCAGGCTAGGAGGGGCGGGGCTGACACTCAGTGCTTAGCCCATGGCAGCTCGGGTAGGTGGTGCTTGTCGAAGGGGCGGGCGTGGCTTGCGTTCAGCACTGTCCTGGGAGATGAGTTAATTCACTGTCACAGGACACAGGGGGCAGCGGCCAGCCAATCAGAGCACGATCTGGGCACAAGGGGGGCAGCGTGCAGCCAATCAGAGCAAGATTTGGACACAGGGGGGTCACCAGTTGAATAAGCCTGACTCTGGGACACAGCAAGAGACAATTATAGCAGGCAAGTGACAATCTGCAACGTGTGGCATGGGACGTGGCAAGTGACAATCTGCAACGTGTGGCATGAGACGTGGCAAGTGACAATCTGCAACGTGTGGCATGGGACGTGGCAAGTGACAATCTGCAATGTGTGGCATGGGACGTGGCAAGTGACAATCCACATCTAGTGACAGGCGACGTGGCAAGTGACAATCCGCAACGTGTGACAGGTGACAGTGGCAAGTGACACGCTGGGGGCTCCAACTGATTCTATGGTGAGTTGAACCATTTCATTTTTTATAAAAATGTAATAATAGTAATAATGCGCTTCAATCACCCTGACACCATAACAACCATGGTGCCGTGATGATTGAAGCGCTAACACCATTAATTTCCCCGTTAAATTTACCCCAAAAAAAGTATTTTCTGGCAGTGCCCCTCCCGAGACTAGGCTCTGGATCCGCCCCTGCCCTATGGTCCATGTCAATGGACCTTATTTTGTACAGTAAACATTTATGGGGAACTGTGTCAAATGCTTTTGCAAAATCCAGATACACCACGTCTATGGGCCTTCCTTTATCTAGATGGCAACTCACCTCCTCATAGAAGGTTAATAGATTGGTTTGGCAAGAAAAATTCTTCATGTATCCATGCTGATTATTGCTAATGATACCTTTTTCATTACTAAAATCTTGTATATAGTCCATTATCATCCCCTCCAGGAGCTTGCATACTATTGATGTTAGGCTAACTGGTCTGTAATTTCCAGGGATGTATTTTGGGCCCTTTTTAAATATTGGTGCTACACTGGCGTTTCTCCAATCAGCTGGTACCATTCCAGTCAGCAGACTGTCAGTAAAAATTAGGAACAATGGTCTGGCAATTACTTGACTGAGTTCCCAAAGTACTCTCGGATGCAAGCCACCTGGTCTCGGTGATTTATTAATGTTAAGTTTCCCAAGTCTAATTTTAATTCTGTCCTCTGTTAACCATGGAGGTGCTTTCTGTGATGTGTGAGAATAAACACTGCAGTTTTGGTTACTGAAGCCCCCCGATTCCCTTGTGAAGACTGAAGAGAAGAATAAATTCAATACCTTCACCATCTCTCCATCCTTTGTAACAAAATGTCCTTCCTCATTCTTTATGGGGCCAATATGGCCTGTCCTCCCTTTTTTACTGTTTACATACTTGAAGAATTTCTTGGGATTTTTTTTAGCTCTCATCCGCTTTGTGTCTTTTTCACGTTCTATCTTAGCCACCCTAATTGCTCCCTTACTGTCAGGGAGCCACTGGCACCTGACCTGGGCGTTTGCATGCGCCTATGCGCCGGCGCACTCCTGTACGAACCTTGCAGCAAGATCCTGCTGTTTCCAGGCTTCAGCGCGGGGCTCGGGCGCGCGTGGATGCGCGGCGCTTGTGCACGGTCGCGCGTTCGCGTTAGCGCAGTTTTGGCGCCAAAGAGCGCATAAAAGTTCCCCTGTGCCTCTGGCACATTGCTGGTTCGTCTCAGCTCTCTGATTCCTGTAAACCTGCATCTGATTGATTGTTACCTGATTTGACCCGGCTTGTCTGACCATCCGTCCCGCTCCTATCAGACCCGGCCTGCCTGACTATTCTACTGCTCCTGCCTGCTACTGTTGCCGATCTCTGCTTGTCTACCTACTCTGCCTCTGCCTGCCATTATTGCCTGTCTTACCTACCTGCTGACCCGGACTGTCTGACCTTGCTTGTGCCTGCTGTTGTTCTTGCTGTTGCACCTTCAGCTTCAGCTCCAGTGATATCTGCATCTCCAGTGTTCCAGCCTGCTGCCTCCAGTCTCCGCCTGATCTGCAGTCCAGCCATCCCTGAGGGATCTCTACCTCACTTCAGCATCAGAGACTCTACTTCAACAGGCACTCCTACCCCACTGCGCTCAGGAGACCACTGTCCCCACTCCAGTGGCTCCTGAACCAGCGTTGTATGAGAGGTCTTCTCCTACAAGTCAGGCTCTACTACCAGCTACCTAACACTTACATTTCTTGTTGCATTCTGAATGCTGATGATGATCCCTCGACCATGTATTTTTTGAAGGCCTTCTCCTTTGCTTTTATATGGATTTTTACATTGGAGTTAAGCCACCCAGGACTTTTGTTCGCTCTTTTAAATTTATTACCCAATGGCATGCATTGGCTAATGCCCTTATTTAATATGCTCTTAAAGCAAACCCATCTCTCCTCCGTGTTCTTTGTTCCTAAGATTTTATCCCCATTCATGTCTTCTAACAAGATTCATAGTTTAGGGAAGTTGGCTCTTTTGAAATTCAGTGTCTTTGTATTCCCTTTATGTTTCCTATTTGTGTGATTTATACTGAATTCAATTGACCTGTGATCGCTGTTTCCTAAATTGCCCCGTATTTCCACATCCGTGATCAGGTCTATATTGTGTGTAATCAGTAGATCCAGTAATGCTTTATTTCTACTAGAACAGCTGAACTTTATTTGGGGTTATTAAGAGGCACTTTAACCACTTACCCACTGGGCACTTAAAGCCCCTTCCTAACCAGACCAATTTTCAGCTTTCTGTGCTCTCACATTTTGAATGAAAATTACTCAGTCATGCAACACTGTACCCATATGACATTTTTGTCCTTTTTTTCCACATAAATAGAGCTTTCTTTTGGTGTTATTTATTCACCTCTGGGTTTTTTATTTTTTGCGCTATAAATGAAAGAAGACTGAAAATTTTGTAAAAAAAAAAAAGCATTTTTCTTATTTTCTCTTATAAAATTTACCAAATTAGTAATTTTTCTTCACACATTTTGGCCAACATTTATACTGCTACATATCTTTGGTAAAAATAACCCAAATTAGTGTATATTATTTGGTCTTTGTGAAAGTTCTAGAGCCTACAAGCTATGGTGTCAATCATTGAAAAATGATCACACCTGATGTACTGATGTAATTTCTTGAGGCCCTAACAAGCCAGGAAAGTACAAATACCCCCCAAATTACCTCTTTTTGGAAAGTAGACATTTCAGAGTATTTAGTAAGAGGCATGGTGAGTTTTTTGAAGTTGTCATTTTTTTCCCATAATTCTTTGCAAAATTAAGATTTTTTTTTTCTTTTTTTCTTTTCATAAAATTGTCATATTAACAGGTTATTTCTCACACATGGCATATGCATACCACAAATTACACCCCAAAACACATTCTGCTCCTCCTCTTGAGTATGGCGATACCACATGTGTAAGACTTTTACACAGCGTGGGCACATACAGAGGCCCAACATGCAGGGAGCACCTTCAAGCATTCTAGGGACATAAATTACACATATCATATCTTGACTACCTCTTGCACTTTTGAAGGCCCTGGAGCACCAGGACAATGGAAACGCCCCAAAAAATTACCAAATTTTTGAAAGCAAACACCCCATGGTATATTCCTTTTAGGCATAATGAGTCTTTTGAACATGTTTTTTTTTGCACAAGTTTTTGAAAAATGTGGAAAGAAAATGAAAACACATTTTTTTTTTTTACACAAAGTTGTCAATTTATACAATATTTCTAACACATAGCATGTACATAGCAAACATTACACCCCAAAAAACATTCTACTACTTCTTCTGAGTATGGCGATACCACATGTGTGAGACTTTTACACAGCCAGGTCACAAAGGCCCAACATGCAGGGAGCAGCAACAGGTGTTCTACGGGCGTACATTTCAAATCTAATTTGAATATCTATTACACTTTTGTGAGGCACTGTAGTGCCACTGATGGGCACTTTAGTGGCACAAATGGGCACTGTAGTGGCACTGATGGGCACTGTAGTGGCATGGATTTGGCACAGATGAGAACAGATATGGCATGGATGAGGCATGGATGAGCATGAATGAACATAAATGAGCCATGAATCAGGATGGAGGAACCATGGATGGGTATAGATGAGCCGTGGATGGGGATGGATGAGCTGTGGATGGGGATGGCTGAGCATGGATGGGGATGGATGAGCCGTGGATGGGGATGGATGAGCCGTGGATGGGGATGGATGAGCCGTGGATGGGGACGGGTGAGCCGTTGATGGGGATGGATGGGGATGACTGAGCATGGATGAGGATGGCTGAGTATGGATGGGGATGGCTGAGTACAAATGGGATGGCTGAGTATGAATGGGATGGCTGAGTTTAGATGGGGATGGCTGAGTTTAGATGGGGATGGCTGAGTATGGATGGGGATGGCTGAGTATGGATGGGAAGGCTGAGTATGGATGGGGATGGCTGAATATGGATGGGGATGGCTAAGTATGGATGGGGATGGCTGAGTATGGATGAGATGGCTGAGTATGGATGGATGGATGAGTGCAGGAATGGGCTCAGATCAGCACTGTGGGCACTACAGATCCAGCCCACAGCGCTGCTGCACCTGATCTCTCCCCTCTCCCCTTGCACTGTACCGATCGGTACAGAGAGGGGAAGAGCTAATCCATGCATGCGCCGGCTTGTTTACAACTGATCGCTCCATAACCCAGATTCACCGCTATATCACTTTTATCGGTGGTGGGAGAGGACCCCCCTCCCGCCACACTCCGGTGCCCTCCACCGCTTACCGAAACCACCGACAGCAGCGGAGGTGATCAGATCCTGTACCCTCTGTTGTATGGATCTGAGTGAGGGGAAGATGGCCCGGTCCTTAAGTGGTTAATTCTGAACATATGTACAATCCCCAGTTATAAATAAAATATTTCAGTTTGTTTTTCAATTTAGTTGTACAGTTTATAGGTCACATTAACCGCTTGCTGACCAGCCGCCATCATTATATGGTGGCAGGTCGGCTCACCTGCGCAAAACGCTGTAGCTGTATGGCGGCTTGCGCAGGCGCGATAGCGGGTGGGTGCGTGCCGCCAGTAGCGAGCACTCGCACCTGCTGCGGGAGCGTGCCCACAGGTTGGGCAGACTCGATGTCTACCGGTGACCAGCGATCGCCTATTACAGAGGCTGAACGGGGAACTGCCTTTGTAAACAAGGCTATTCCCCATTCTGACCGGGAACATGACAGAGATTTACTGTTCCCAGTGATCGGGAACAGTGATCTCTGTCATGTCCCAGGCAGCCCATCCCCCCTACAGTTAGATCACACATGAGGGAACACAGTTAACCTCTTGATTGCCCCCAGTGTTAACCCTTTCCTTGCCAGTGAAATTTACACAGTAATCAGTGCCTTTTTATCAATATACGCCTATTGTGAATTTTTTAACCAAAAATATGTAGAAGAATATATATCGGCCTAAACTGATGAATAAATGAGTTTTTGGATATGTATAATAGTAAAAAGTTTCAAAATGTTTTTTTTTTTTTTAAATTGTCGCTCTTTGTTTATAGTGCAAAAAATAAAAACCACAGAGGTGATAAAATACCACCAAAAGAAAGCTCTATTTGTGGGGGAAAAGGACATAAATTTTGTTTGGGTACAATGTCATGCCCGCGCAATTGTCAGTTAAAGCGATGCAGTGCCGTATCGCAAAAAATGGCCTGGGCATAAAGGGGACAAATCCTTCTGGGGCTGAAGTGGTTAAAAGTGGAAAAAGTTCTGAAATTATTTATGTTTGTCTCATTTTTTTACAGCGCAGAAACCTGACATTTTAACAGGGGTGTGTAGACTTTTTATATCCAATATATATCCAATATATATATATATATATATATATATATATATATATATATATATATATATATATATATATATATATATATATATATATATACACACACACATGCACACACACAGGTGCATCTCATAAAATTAGAATATCATCAAAAAGTTAATTTATTACAGTAATTCAATTGAAACAGTGAAACTCTTAATATTATATAGATTCATTACACACAGAGTGATGTATTTCAAAATTCAGTATCTCAGAAAATTAGAATATTACATAAGACCAATAAAAAAAGGATTTTTAACCACTTCAATACCAGGCACTTAGACACCTTCCCGCTCAGGTCAATTTTCAGCTTTCAGCGCTGTCACAATTTGAATGACAATTGCACGGTCATGCTACACTGTACCCAAACAAATTTTTTATCATTTTGTTCTCACATATAGAGCTTTCTTTTGGTGGTATTTGATCACCTCTGCGGTTTTTATTTTTTGCGCAACAAATAAAAAAAGACCGAAAATTTTGAAAAAAAAAAACAAGTTTTTCTTTGTTTCTGTTAAAATTTTTTGTAAAAAAGTACGTTTTCCTATTCAATGACAGGCACTGATATGGCTGCACTGACGGGCACTGATACGGTGGCACTGATGGGCACAGATGAGGTGGCACCAATAAGGTGGCACTGATGAGGTGGCACTGACGTGCACTGATGATGGGCACTGATAGGCGGCACTGATGGGCACTGATAGGTGGCACTGGTATGCGGCACTGATGGGCACTCATAGGTTGCACTGATGGCCACTCATAGGCGGCACTGATGGGCACTCGTAGGTGGCATTGATTGGTACTTATGGGTGGCACTGATGGGTACTTATGGGTGGCACTGATAGGTGGCACGGATGGGCACTGATGGGCACTGATAGGTGGGCACTGATGACACTAATGGGTGGCATTGCTGGGCATAACTGAAATATAATGGTACCAATCAGTGCCCATTTGTGGGCACTGATTGGCACAGATTGGGCACAGACTGGGCACATTGGGCACATGTGGATGGCCATGGGGCACATACCTGGCCATCCACATGTTGCCCCCTTCCCTGGTGGTCCAGTGTTGTCATCTGGGGGGGGCTGCGCTGATAAACAATCAGCGCAGACCCCCCTGTCAGGAGAGCCACCGATAGGCTCTCCTCTACACATGTCTGTCAGACGCGAGTAAGGAAAAGCCGATCAACAGCTCTTCCTATTGACATCGTGATCTGCTGGAGGCTCTTTACCAAGATCGGTGTAGTGGTGTGTCAGACTGACAACCCGCTCCACCGATTGCCGCGATACGCGCAGCATGTTATCCTGCTGGACATCATATGATGCCCAGTCAGGATAACGGAGCCACCGCCTGGCCTTCAATCTGCTATAGGCCGGGCGGGAAGTGCTTAATACAGAAATGTTAGCTTACTGAAAAGTATGTCCATGTACAGTATAGTATGCACTCAATACTTGGTCGAGGCTCCAATCGGATCAATGCAGCGTGGCATGGAGGCGATCAGCCTGTGGCACTGCTGAAGTGTTTTGGAAGCCCAGGTTGCTTTGATATCAGCCCTCAGCTCGTTTGCATTGTTGGGTCTGGTGTGTCTCATCTTCCTCTTGACAATATCACACAGATTCTCTATGGGGTTTAGGTCAGGCGAGTTTGCTGGTCAATCAAGCACAGTAACACTATGATCATTAAACCATGTATTGGTATTTTTGGCAGTGTGGGCAGGTGCCAACTTCTGCTGGAAAATTAAATCAGCATCTCCATAAAGCTGGTCAGCAGAGGGAAGCATGAAGTGCTCTAGAATGTCCTGGTAGAGGGCTATGCTGATTTTGGACTTGATAAAACACAGTGAACCAACACCAGCAGATTACATGGCTCCCCAAATCATCACTGATTGTGGAAACTTCACACTGGACCTCATGCAACTTAAATTCTGTGCCTCTCCACTCTTCCTCCAGACTCTGGGACCTTGATTTTCAAATGAAATGCAACATTTTCCACAGTCCGTGATGATTTTTTGCACATATTGTTATTAGAATTTATGAAGTATAATTCATGTAATATTTAGCAGCGCTGCACTATAAGAGCATTTAATATTAGTAATTAATTCTTTAGCTGATTACCTCAGCTTAGCCCTTAAATCTTTGCCCTTGAATCTGCATCCTGCAGCCATCTCAGCTGGCCCTCACCTCACTGTAAGTCAGGGATGTCTTCTAACTTGATTCCATCATCCATTACTTTAATGATTTATTATGTATTGGGTTTCCAAGGGGGCTTTTTGGGTGACCATGCTAGCCTAGCCACAGTTTAACACGTTTGAACTTTTTGGCATACTGTTTGTGCCATAAGATAAGACAGAATGTCTATCCATAGAGATGCATTTTCCTACCATTGTCATGGACGCTATGTTAATGGAATGTCATTTGTCTACAGAGCAGCTTGAGAACCCCTGTAATGCTTATTGGGTATGTTTTTTGGAGACGCCTGGAAGTTGCCACTGCTGGTTTTAAAGCTTATCTAAACTCAAACATGAAAACGTAATATATTGCAGCATACCATTCCTTAAATGTGATGACTGCTTTAGTCAGTAACAGAATTCCTGAATTATGGTTGCTACAGTCATTCCTCCACTGTATCTATGGAGAAGCAATATAGCCACCTTTGGACAGTAGCATTGTTGACCTATGGAGGTGGCAGTGTAAGATGGACTAGTAGATTTAAATGGGTTTTACGTAAGTGGCTAACAAATTAAACACTATTGAGCAGTTACAGAATTTTTTTTTATATTTGGGGATAAAAGAGTAAAAGCTGACCATTGTAAACAGGCCAAAATCAATCTGTTTACATGTTTGAGCCGCTGTGGCATATGTTTGGCAGTTGTCTCTGAAACACAGCACTATTATTTTAATATGACATAGCAACTGCCTCATCTCTGGAATGTGGGCATGTGCTTTTGAAGGGTTTTGGTGCACTTTGGGTTGACATTTTGTTAAACATTGTACACCATACCGTGTTATGCTTAAAAGAAGATAACAAGCTATGATAAGTTACTTGTTTTTCCAACATTTGGCTGATGCTGTCTGTGAGAATCTTAATGTTTTTGAAAACCACATAGAACTTTAAGACATGTCACATAGTTACATAGTAGGTGAGGTTGAAAAAAGACACAAGTCCATCAAGTCCAACCTATGTGTTTGATTATGTGTCAGTATTACATTTTATATCCCTGTATGTTGTGTTAGTTCAGGTGCCTTATCTAATAGTTTTTTTAAACTATCGATGCTCCCTGCTGAAACCACCGCCTGTGGAAGGGAATTCCATATCCTTGCTGCTCTTACAGTAAAGAACCCTCTACGCAGTTTAAGGTTAAATCTCATTTCTTCTAATATTAATGAGTGGCTACATGTCTTATTAAACTCCCTTCCGCTGAAAAGGTTTACCCCTATTGTGGGGTCACCAGTGTGGTATTTGTAAATTGAAATCATATGCCCTTTCAAGCGTCTCTTCGCCAGAGAGAATACGTTCAGTGCTCGCAACCTTTCCTCATAACTGTATAAATGGATGGCTCCCGCACTTTATTGTTATATATATGGGATTATATATTTGCAGGTCATATGGGACCTAATTGTCTCCATTTCTCTGAGATTTAGGTTAATAAGCTCTAACGAGCAGGGCCCTCTGATTCCTCCTGTATTGAATTGTATTGTACTTGTACTGTCTGCCCTAATGTTGTAAAGCGCTGCGTAAACTGTCGGCGCTATATAAATCCTGTATAATAATAATAATAATAATATTAATATTTTTTATATTTTTATATTTTTTTCACATATACAATTGATATGGTGTAACGCATGCAAAATGCATTAATACATGTTCACAATATCTGTTTGGTATATTTATGCTCATTAGGGATCAGGTGCACAAACACAATAGAACAGCGCCACATCTACTTCACTTTTTTCTCAGAATAAGTTCAGTGCTCGCAACCTTTCTTCATAACGAACCCTCCGGTCCCTTTATTAACTTTGTTGCCCTTCTCTGTACTCGCTCCATTTGCAGTACATCCTTCCTGAGGACTGGTGCCCAGAACTGGACAGCATACTCCAGGTGAGGTGGGACCAGAGTCTTGTAGGGTGGGAGAATTACCGCTTTATCTCTTGAGTTAATCCCCTTTTTAATGCATGCCAATATTCTGTTTGCTTTATTAGCAGCAGCTTTGCATTACATGCCATTGCTGAGCCTATCATTTACTAGGACCCCCAGGTCCTTTTCCATCCTAGATTCCCCAGAGGTTCTCCCCCCAGTGAGTTTGCCACCCAAATGCATTATTTCACATTTTTCCACATTAAACCTAATTTGCTATATAGTTGCCCACCCCATTAATTTGTTCAGATCTTCTTGCAAGGTTTCCACATCCTGCGGAGAAGTTATTGCCCTGCTTAGCTTAGTATCTTCTGCAAATACAGAGAATGGACTGTTTATCCCATCCTCCAGGTCTTTTATGAACAAATTAATGTCATTGTCATTTGCAGGATTTTTGTATTTTCAGTGTTGCTGTTTAACCCTCTCTATAATTTAAATGTTTTTTTTTACATTCGTAATAGTCCCCCAGACCACTGCCCAACTCCCTGTGACTTTGTGTGATGATCCCTTGCCTATTAACCTAGAAAATGGCCATTAGTGATCTCAAATGTTCAGCTCCCTTTGATTTCAATGGGGTTTGAGTTAGGGATCCATACTTTCATGTTTTCCGAACTGAACCTGGGTATGTTTGCATCAACCCTACTGTTCACCTGTGTTATAAGAGCTATGTTCTGAACTGTTCTGAACTGTTTTACTGAAGTAATGATTCTCAGCTAGACTCTCTGTTGTTAGGGAGTCTGGAGACTATACCACTGAGCAACAGAGACATTGCTGTGAAAAAAAGTCAATCTTTGTGCAGTTTTCATATTTTGTTGTATAATGTTCTGCAGTGTAAGCATGCTCTTTTCCATTTTGACCCCGTTTTGCATTATGGATTTTAACTTTGCACCCATTTTATTAAATTTTATTACAAGTTACAAATACTCCGTGTCTTATCATCCAATTATGCACTCTGTTACACTAGTACTTTGCTGTACCTTACCAAAGTTGTATTATTCACTCATCGTTAGTGCCTAGTGGAGGTCTTCTATAAAAAAATGTGTTTGAATGCATTAATGTGCTGCAAAAAAAAGGAAAATTGCTTTTAAAAATTGTATCTATTCATACTGTAATACTAATAGTTGCGATTAGTGTATCTTTGAAATATCCTTTCTAGAATCCTTCCTTCTATATGCCTTAAGGAAATCCTAATGCTAACGCTTGCTATGATTTTACTGCTCATCATAAAATCATTTTGTAGCATGAATTAGACAAACCTTTTGCTAATATGAAACATTTATCTTAAGGGGATCTTCTGATATTGCCACCAAATTGTCCTGCTCTACAGAGACAGATTGCTATCTATCATATTATCTAAACATAAAGTATTTTTCTTCTTTCTTTAATGCCACATTTACACAGCACATTTGTGAGATTTTCATTTGGAAAGTGTGAATAACATCTTGATAACACTTTCAAATAACTCCTTCAAAAAGCCAGCTCCTAGACATTTCACATTTACAGCTGTAATGGAAAGGAAATTGCCTTTAGCTTTGCAGCAGTGTCTGCAATTCTGATAGAAAAATGCCTAGGATGGTCCCTGTAGGTATGACATCATAAGAGTAATCATTACACCTCCCTGGAGCCTACATAAAGCTTTAAGACTTTTAGTATCAAAGAAATAGCCACCAGGATCCTTTGCTTTAAGTGCATGCTTCCTCATTTATATCTACAATAAAGGAATAGTATGATGATTGATCTACAAACACTACATGAAAGCAAAAAATATGCTCAGCCAACCAGTACTCAATTAGCCTTGTGTTGCTAAATATTGTTTTGGCAAAAAGGCTGACTTATTAGAGTAATGTTCATAATTCAAACATAATGTTGATTATATTTCTAGACAGACAAAAAGACAGAGAAATCCAGCGCAAATAGATCATATTGCAGGAGGTATACAGTGGGGACGGAAAGTATTCAGACCCCCTTACATTTTCCACTCTTTGTTATATTGCAGCCATTTGCTAGAAAAAGTGGCTTCACAACAACTCTGTGACTGTTATTGAATGGCCCAGCCAGAGCCCTGACTTAAACCCAATTGAGCATCTCTGGAGAGACCTAAAAATGGCTGTCCACCAACGTTTACCATCCAACCTGACAGGACTGGAGAGGATCTGCAAGGAGGAATGGCAGAGGATCCCCAAATCCAGGTGTGAAAAACTTGTTGCATCTTTCCCAAAAAGACTCATGGCTGTATTAGATCAAAAGGGTGCTTCTACTAAATACTGAGCAAAGGGTCTGAATACTTAGGACCATGTGATATTTCAGTTTTTCTTTTTTAATAAATCTGCAAAAATGTCAACAATTCTGCATTTTTCTGACAATATGGGGTGCTGTGTGTACATTAATGAGGGGAAAAAATGAACCTAAATGATTTTAGCAAATGGCTGAAATATAACAGAGTGAAAAATTTAAGGGGGTCTGAATACTTTCCGTCCTCACTGTATGTAACTATTATTAATTAAAAAATGTATTGCCTGTTAAAAGTATGAATGGGCTCACAAACATGATGGAAACAGAATGTAGTGTGGTATACTGGCAGCTGATGTGACCACAGGTCCGCTCTGAGGCTTAGGAGTGCAGGGGAAGGCTGGCTGGGCTGGATAGAATGCATGCTGCTGGTACTGGCATCTCAGTGTGTGATGTCATCCAGGAAGTGTGTAGGCACTGACAGGGGTTTTCCACATTTTGTCATGTTACACCCAAAGACTTAAATGTATTTTATGTGATAGACCAACACAAAGAGGCTCATAATTGTGAAGTGGAAGGAAAATGATAAATGGTTTTCCAAATGTTTTAAAAATAAATATCTGAAAAGTGTGGTGTGCATTTGTATTCAGCCCCCCTGGGACAATACTTTGTAGAACCACATTTTGCTGCAGTTACAAATACAAGTCTTTTGGGGTATGTCTATCTAGAGAGTGAAATTTTTGCCCATTCTTCTTTGCAAAATAGTTCAAGCTCTGTCAGATTGGATGGAGAGTGTCTGTGAACAGCAATTTTCAAGTCTTGCCACAGATTCTCAATTGGATTTAGGTTTGAATTTTGACTGGGCCATTCTAACACATGAATATGCTTTGATCTAAGTCATTCCATTGTAGCTCTGGCTGTATGTTTAGGGTCGTTGTCCTGCTGGTATGTGAAACTCCGCCTCAGTTTCAAGTCTTTTGCAGACTCTAAAAAAGTTTTCTTCTAAGATTGCCCTGTATTTAGCTCCATCCATCTTCCCATCAACTCTGACCAGCTTCCCTGTCCCTGCTGAAGAAAAGCATCCCCACAACATGTGTTTCATGGTGGAGATGGTGTATTCAGGGTGATGTGCAGTGTTAGTTTTCCACTACATATAGCGTTTTGCTTTTTAAGCCAAACATTTTTGGTCTCATATAACCAGAGCACCTTCTTCCACATGTTTGCTGTGTCCCCCTCATGGCTTCTTGCAAATTGCAAATTGGACTTCTTATGGCTTTCTTTCAACAATGGCTTTCTTCTTGTCAGTCTTTCATAAAGGCCAGATTTGTGGAGTGCACAACTAATAGTTGTCCTGTGAACAGATTCTCCCACCTGAGCTGTGGCTCTCTGCAGCTCCTCTAGTTACCATGAGCTGCTTCTCTGATTAATGCTCTTCTTGCCCAGCCTGTCAGTTTAGGTGGATGGCCATGTCTTGGTAGGTTTGCAGCTGTCCATTTTCGTATGATGGATTGAACAGTGCTCCGTGAGATGTTCAAAACTTGGGATATTTTTTTATAACCTGACCCTGCTTTAAACTTCTCCACAACTTTATCCCTGAACTGTCTGCCTTCATGATGTTGGTTATTCACTAAAGTTCTCTAACAAACCTCCGAGGGCTTCACAGAACAGCTGTATTTATACTGTAATTAAATTACACACAGGTGGACTCTAGGTACTAATTAGGTGACTTCTGAAGGCAATTGGTTCCACTAGATTTTAGTTAGAGGTATTGGAGTAAAGGGGGCTGAATAAAAATTCATGCCACACTTTTCAGATATTTATTTGTAAAAAAAATTGAAAACCATTTATCATTTTCCTTCTACTTCACAATTATGTGCCACTTTGTGTTGGTCTATCACATAAAATCCCAATAAAAAAGATTTACGTTTTTGGTTGTAACATGAAAAATGTGGAGGATTTCAAGGGGTATGAATACTTTTTCAAGGCAAGTGAAGTGCCTGGGGGGTCCCCTTAGTCTGCCTTTAAAGTGGTGCATCTGCATTCTGCACCGTGTATAGAAATTGCAGCAGCAAAACTGACATTTATAAAGAAAAAAAAATAAATTTAAATACATTTTCCCTGCAAGCTTTCTTTATTTTGTAAACAGCTGGGGAGACAGTCTGTATAATGAGGCCACAATTTAGTGCACTTGGAACAAGATTTTACATTTTTGGCATAAATTCTGCCTCTTTGGTAGAATTTGGATTGAAATAATATTTTTTTTGCACCACAGTGAGCAAACCTTATGTGAAGAAGTAAAATGATAGTAGACTCAGGCCAAGATTACCATTTTTTTAAATAAAGTTCTGGTGTCTGTTTCACAGACTTTGAATAGTAAAAGTAACAGCGGAAAAATTGGGCTTTAGGTGTGGGTGGTCCCTTCACACCAAAACCCTATAGAGGTACTCTTGATGAAAGCAAGAATTGGACTTGCTGTAAAAAAAATTTAAATTTGGTGCCCTTGTCAAACAGTTGTGGAAAAATTGGTCTTCGGGTGTTGGTGGTGTCTTCACCCTGTAACCTTCTAGAGGTACTCTTGATGAAGCAAGAATTGGCTTTGCTGTAAAAAATTTACATTTGATGCATCTGTCGAACAACTGCAGAAAAATTGGTCCTTGGGTGTTAATTGTGCCCATAGACCTACACCCAAAAAAAAAAAAATTACTTCTAGGTAAAATCAACACCCACAAAGCTAGACAGCCTAGACAGTCTTGCAGCGATTTGAGATCCCAATAACATAGTTACATAGTAGGTGTTACATAGTAGGTGAGGTTGAAAAAAGACACAAGTCCATCAAGTCCAACCTATGTGTGTGATTATGTGTCAGTATTACATTACATATCCCTGTATATTGCGGTCATTCAGGTGATTATCTAATAGTTTCTTGAAGCTATCAATGCTCCCCGCTGAGACCACCGCCTGTGGAAGGGAATTCCACATCCTTGCCGCTCTTACAGTAAAGAACCCTCTACGTAGTTTAAGGTTAAACCTCTTTTCTTCTAATTGTAATGAGTGGCCACGAGTCTTCTGCGAAAAAGTTTTATCCCTATTGTGGGGTCACCAGTACAGTATTTGTAAATTGAAATCATATCCCCTCTTAAGCGTCTCTTCTCCAGAGAGAATAGGTTCAGTGCTCGCAACCTTTCCTCATAACTAAGATCCTCCAGACCCTTTATTAGCTTTGTTGCCCTTCTTTGTACTTGCTCCATTTCCAGTACGTCCCTCCTGAGGACTGGTGCCCAGAACTGGACAGCATACTCCAGGTGCGGCCGGACCAGAGTCTTGTAGAGCGGGAGAATTATCGTTTTATCTCTGCAGTTGATCCCCCTTTTAATGCATGCCAATATTCTGTTTGCTTTATTAGCAGCAGCTTGGCATTGCATGCCATTGCTGAGCCTATCATCTACTAGGACCCCCAGGTCCTTTTCCATCCTAGATTCCCCCAGAGGTTCTCCCCCCAGTGTATAGATTGCATTCATATTTTTGCCACCCAAATGCATTATTTTACATTTTTCTACATTGAACCTCATTTGCCATGTAGTCGCCCACCCCATTAATTTGTTCAGGTCTTTTGCAAGATTTCCACATCCTGCGGAGAAGTTATTGCCCTGCTTACCTAAGCATCGTCTGCAAATACAGAGATTGAACTGTTTATCCCATCCTCCAGGTCGTTTACGAACAAATTAAATAGGATTGGTCCCAGCACAGAACCCTGGGGAACCCCACTACCCACCCCTGACCATTCTGAGTACTCCCCATTTATCACCACCCTCTGAACACGCCCTTGTAGCCAGTTTTCAATCCATGTGCTCACCCTATGGTCCATGCCAACGCACCTTATTTTGTACAGTAAACGTTTATGGGGAACTGTGTCAAATGCTTTTGCAAAATCCAGATACACCACGTCTACGGGCCTTCCTTTATCTAGATGGCAACTCACCTCCTCATAGAAGGTTAATAGATTGGTTTGGCAAGAACGATTCTTCATGAATCCATGCTGATTACTGCTAATGATATCATTCTTATTACTAAAATCTTGTATATAGTCCCTTATCATCCCCTCCAAGAGTTTACATACTAATGATGTTAGGCTAACTGGTCTGTAATTCCCAGGGATGTTTTTTGGGCCCTTTTTAAATATTGGTGCTACATTGGCTTTTCTCCAATCAGCTGGTACCATTCCAGTCAATAGACTGTCTGTAAAAATTAGGAACAACGGTCTGGCAATCACCTGACTGAGTTCCCTAAGTACCCTCGGATGCAAGCCATCTGGTCCCGGTGATTTATTAATGTTAAGTTTCTCAAGTCTAATTTTAATTCCGTCCTCTGTTAACCATGTAGGTACTTCCTGTGTTGTGTCATGAGGATAAACACTGCAGTTTTGGTTACTGAAGCCCCCCGATTCACTCGTGACGACTGAGGAGAAGAATAAATTCAATACCTTTGCCATCTCCCCATCCTTTGTAACCAGATGTCCTTCCTCATTCTTTATGGGGCCAATATGGTCTGTCCTCCCTTTTTTCTGTTTACATACTTAAAGAATTTCTTGGGATTTTTTTTGCTCTCCTCCGCTATGTGTCTTTCATGTTCTATCTTAGCCATCCTAATTGCACTCTTACATTTCTTATTGCATTCTTTATAAATTCTGAATGCTGAGGATGATCCCTCAACCTTGTATTTTTTGAAGGCCTTCTCCTTTGCTTTTATATGCATTTTTACATTGGAGTTAAGCCATCCAGGATGTTTGTTCGCTCTTTTAAATTTATTTAAAAATTCAAACCCATATTCAAACCCATCTCTCCTCCGTATTCTTTGTTCCTAATATTTTATCCCAATTTATGCCTTTTAGCAAGGTTTGTAGTTTAGGGAACATGTAATCAGCGACATTGGCATCAGGGGCTTGATAGCTGCTGCTAATCCACGATTCATTTAGACAAATGTCAGACGGTCACAGGAGTCTGTGGACAGACGCACGCTTCTATCTGTCACAAAACCTCTGGCAGCACTGAATGCCCATTCGGAAATCAGGGCAGCCCAGCAGCTTAATTGCATACTGGGAAAGTTCTGGCCAGTGGTCTATTCTCATGACCCAGTAACCCAGTGGATCGTCTACTGGAAAGCTCTCTATATCTGTTTGGCCCCTAGATAATCTTCCACCATATGATGCAGTCACTGCCGATGGGATCTTGAAGCTGACAGCCCTGGGCGCCGAGGACTAAAAAAATGAAATGCATGACTGAGATGGCCCTTCTCCGCCGCTTCTCCTTTGACCAACAGAAGCCTCAAAACTAGCTTTTCCATGAGACTGTAACCTACCAGAATATGAAAAGGTGTTATATAAACTCTTCTTTACGGTGTTCTTAAGATATTTCATCCTGTGCTCCCTCTGTAAGGCTAGGATGAGTTCTGAGACTTTCCACTTGTAATGGTGGTAAAGGAGGGTTGTCAACCAAAGTGATCCTTTTCCTTGATGCCACAAATTATCGGGTCCTTTCGCAGGCTTGAAGAATAAGGGAGCCCATGCACTACTTCAAAAGGCTACAGGCTCTTCTGGCTTGATTTTGAAAAACCTGGGTACCTGTTTAAGAAACGCTGCACCACCAAAATAAGGATATGTGTCAGGCATGGCACGTATGTCAACTTTCCCTGTCGAACGGCTAGTGCCATTATTGCACATCACCATTCCTGGTTCAAGCTTCCATGGTGTGAACCACCTCTTGGCCTGCCCCTGCAGAGCTGAAAGAATCTCTACTCCAGTGTGGCTCCTGTCCCCTAGACAGACCAGCTGAAGCACTGCATGGCATCTTTTAATCTGATTCATTGAATGGCCCCTTTGAACTCTTAGGGGATACTGGCAGTTCATAGGACAATCCAGCAGAGAAGGGCATGGAGGAGGAAGAGGAGGAGGTGGAGCTGACAGATCTTGCATCATCACCACCAGCTGTATTTGCTGACGTGGTAGCAAAAGAAGTTCCAGCACTAAGTCCTGTCCTGCAACCTTCCTAGTTGTAAGCAGAGTTACCCAGTGTGCTGTGAACAAAGATATTGTCCCTGACCATGCTTGCTGGACCACGTGTAAGCAGTAATGTGGACATGGCAGCTGACTGCCTTGCCTAAAGATGACAAAACATTGCCTTCCATGTGATGGTACAGATCCGGAATGGCCTTACATGCAAAGAAATAGCGACTGGGAGCCTGCCATTGTGGTACAGCAAATTCTGCAAATTCATAAAAGGGGGCAGAATCCACCAGAAGGAGAAGCTGGAATTGTAAAGGCAACAATTTGGACAAGCCGGAAATTAGACGCTGGGCATGTGGGTGGCAGTATTTTTTTCAAATTAGCTGCTGGGGCAGAGAAATTTGCCTGGTATACACAGCTGGTGGTGTGCTGCTGGCAGACGTGTTGCAAGGACCTGTGACACCCTTTGCTATACCATCATCCCTGTCAGTGGAGGCTACTGAGAGGTCATGAGATATAGCGGGGGTATACATGAAAGGTGAGGAGTAATGAGGAGAAGAATTGTGTCCCTTGTGTGTGGCTTTCATGTGCTCTTTTGCCAATGGGCTGAGTGGTGGGAGGTTAAATGCCTTGCCAAACATGTGGTACACAAACAGCTGGTGTTTTTGCCACTCTTGATCTGCTTGTGGCAGAGATTGCAAATTGCAAGTGCGGTCGGCTGTACATGTGCTAAAAAAGGCCCAGACAACTGAGCTGTGGGAAGTGGGCCGGGAGATAACAGCTCCACAATCTGATGGAATAGGGTGGTAGCTCTCTACTCTTCCATGATGGCTGCCTCTGGAGTAAATCATCATCATCCCCTCCATCATAACTGGAGCCAACTTGGCAATACGCTGCGACTGTGGGAACATGACTGCTAATTTGTTGTTTATCAGTGTTATCCCCTCTCTGTAGGCTCATGTTACTCCCTTACTCTATAGCAGAACCAACATCAGAATCAAATAATGTCTGTGCATTCTCAAAAAGCAAGTGGCTGACACCAAGCTCAAATAATTCAGCTGACTTCTCCATACATGATGCTGGGGCTATAGCAGTAGTAGCTGTGGACAAGGAGACAGAATAAGTCACTCTGGTAGCTGCTGTGTACTGCGCCCTAGTGTCAGCTTGGGTCATAGAGGATGAGGAGGAGGGGGAGGATGGTTTAGCAAGTCAGTCCACCACCTCCTCTGCATGCTGTGGCTGGACAGCACGGGCAACATAACTAAACAGGTACAAATGTGCTCTGCGGACAGACCATGTCCACCTTTGCCTGTGGACACAGACGCTGCTGGCCCCCTTATAGTGGCATGGGAACATCTGCCTCTCCTTGTTGGCATCTAAAATAATATGGGGGGCTTATTACCCAAAATTTAATAGAAACTGGGAAATGTGTGATTGGATGCACTTTATTGAATGAAAAGTGGTGTCCAGCGCTAGCAATAGGCAAGTCAGGCGGCTGCCTTAGGCGCCAGGGCAGGGGAGGCAGCAAAATCCAGATCCCCAGCCACTCGCTGAGGATTCAGATTATTAAAATACCTGCAAAACTGGCATTTTTATAATACCTGCCTTATTGCGCCAGGCTAGGGGGCGGTGAAGACATCCTGGACTACTCTATCCCCAGCCTGCAGTTCCCACCTAGCAGTGGCAGTGAGAAGAGGAGGGGAGAGAGACAGGACAAAGAGCAGCTGGTCGGAAGTGTTGCATGGTCGGAACCGGCCGGGGCAGATGAGAAGGAAGCCCTGCATGTATCTCTGGGTTTGCCACAATATCCGCTCCCCCCCTCCTCCTGGATGGTCGGGGGTCTGTTGTAGGAGGACAGGCAGCAGCGCCGCTCTCCAGGAGGGAAGCCATCACCGCTAGGAATGGGCAAATGGTTCCGCCCGAGCATAAGTTCGGGCCGAACTCTCGCTGTTGGGTCATTCGGTAAACAGCCAAACAAATGGGTCGTTTGACTGTTTATCCGGCCCCCCAAACCGACCACAATGCATTGCGGCGCTGAACAGTGCATTGCAAGCCCTGATTGGCTGAAGCAGTGAAAGCTTTAGCCAATCAGGGCACAGAGCACTATCAGAATCATGATTGGACACTGTCATCATGACTTTATCCAATCATGGCTCATTCCAGCCCCACGGTATAAAAGTATTCTTTCAATGGCATGCATTTTCAGTGTGATTTCAGCGTGGAGAGAGATAGAACAGGGCTCTGTTCAGTTCTATTAGTTAGTGTGCTATACTGTGCTATTTTGCTTCAATTGTCAGTGTACAATATTAGCTTAGTATCAGTCTAGGGATAGTGTGAGTGTAGTGAGGAGGACCATCATTCAGCTTTACATAGTGTGCAGCTAAAGTAGGGACAGCTCAGATAGTTTCACTGTAGTGTAGTGAGACAGTGTCATTTATACATACATTAGTGTAGGGTAGGGACAGCTCAGATAGTTTCAGTGTAGTGTAGTGTAGTGAGACCATGTCAGTAATCTTGACATTCGTGTATAGCTAGAGTAGGGACAGTTCAGATAGCTTCAGTGTAGTGACGGTTGAACACCGTCTATTTGATTGCGTTACTGCTAGTTTAATGCCATATTGTATTGTGTGCGTTACTGCCAGTTTAACGCCATATAGTTTTGCGTGTGTTACTGCCAGTTTAACGCCATATCGTATTGCATGCGTTACTGCCAGTTTACCGCCATATAGGTTTGCGTGCATTACTGCCAGTTTAACGCCATAGAGTTTTGCACGCGTTACTGCCAGTTTAACGCCATATCGTTTTGCATGCATTACTGCCAGTCAAACGCCATATAGTTTTGCGTGTGTTACTGCCTGTTTAACTCCATATTGTTTTGCGTGAGTCACTGCCAGTTTAACGCCATATCATTTTGTGTGCGTTACTGCCAGTTTAACGCCATATCGTTTTGCGTGCCAGTTTAACGCCATATAGTTCAGTGTGCATTACTGTCAGTTTAACGCCATATAGTTCTGTGTGCTTTACTACAAGTTTAACGCCATATAGTTCAGTGTGCGTTACTGCCAGTTTAACGCCATATAGTTCTATGTACTTTACTACAAGTTTAACGCCATATAGTTTTGTGCGTTCCTGCCAGTTTAACGCAATTTACTTCTGTGTGCATTACTGCCAGTTTAATGCCATATTGTTCTGTGTGTCACTGTACGTTTGGCGCATTATATTGCAGTGTATTATATTGTATCTGGAGTGTGTCTGTGTAGTGTGAGTACTCGAATTAAAGGGCACCAAACACCTCTTTACATTGATTAAAGTGCATCTACGTACAGATTTCAACTTCTCCTTTACATTTGCTTATAAGCACCGCCCCCTCCCTCCCAATAATGTCTGGGAGGACAACAAGGAGAGGCAGACGTTCCCTTGGCACTGTAAGGGGGCCAGCAACAAATGTGTCCACAGGCAAAGGTGGACGTGGTGGTCAGTCCTCATGCAGGGCATCATTTCCTCTGTTTAGTGAGTTTGCCCATGCTATCCAGCCACAGCATGCAGAGGAGGTGGTGGCCTGGCTTACTAAACCTTCCTCATCCTCCTCATCCTCTGTCACACAAGTAGAGACAAGTGTGCAGTCCCCCACAGTTGCCAGAGTGGATAAACCTGCCTCTTTGTCCACATCTATTCCTGCCATAGCCCTAACATCAGCCATTGAGGAGTCAGCTGAGTTATTTGACCACAATGTCAGCCACTTGTGCCTTGATGATGCCCAGCCATTACTAGATTCAGATGCTGGTTCTGAGGTTGAGGATGCCAGGAACATGAGCCTAGAGAGAGGGAGGAACACTGGTAGACAAATTGGCATTCATGTTCCCCAAGCCGCAGCATATTGCCAAGTTGTCTCCAGTGGTAATGATGAAGATGGAGGAGATGGAGATGATGATGATGATGATGTCACTGATGCGACTTGGGTGCCAGATAGAGCAGAGGAGGAAACTGAAGGTGAGGCGGCACAACCCCAAGGTGGTCGACATCAAGAAAGAGTAGAGAGCAGCCACCCTATTCAATCACATTCTGTAGCTGTTATCTCCCGGCCCACTCCCCACAGCTCAGCTGTCTGGGCCTTTTTCAGCACAGGGTGTCCAAGGTCCTAGCAGCTCATCTACCAGCAGCACACCACCAGCTGTAGACTGTAGTCGGCAAATTTCTCTGCCCCATCTTCTATAGTGGAAAAAAAATACAGTCCCTGCCTCCCACATGCCCAGCGCCTGAATGCAAGCTTGTCAAAGCTGTTGGCTCTCCAACTTCTGCCTTTCAGCCTGGTGGATTCTGCCCTCTTCCGTGAATTTGCACAATGTGCTGTACCACAATAGCATTTTCCCAGTCGATACTACTTTTCACGTAAGGCCGTTCCATCTCTCTACCATCATGTGGAAGGGAATGTTCTGGTATCGTTGGGCAAAGCAGTCAGCCATAAAATCCACCTTACTGCTGACACGTGGTCCAGCAAGCATGGGCAGGGACAATATATTTTGTTCACTGCACACTGGGTAACACTGCTGCAACTCGAAAGGATGAAGGATAGGGCTCAGTGCTGCAACTTGTTGTGCCCCCATGTCTCCATACAGCTGGTGGTGATGATGCTAGACCTGTGAGCTCTACCCCCCTCCTCCTCCGCCACCTCTATGCCCTCCTCTGCAGAATTGTCCTATGAACATCAGGTACCCCCTAAGCGTTCAAAGGGATTTTCCCAGAGTCAAGCTAAAAGGTGCCATGCAGTGCCTCATTTGGTGTGTTTAGGGGACAGGAACCACACCGGAGCAGAGATTCTTGCAGCTCTGCAAGGACAGGCCCAGAGGTGGTTCACACCACGCCAGCTGGAGCCAGGAATGGTGGTGTCCGATAATGGCTAGGTTGTGTAGCAAAGTCCAGTCTCCAGCTTACATCCCTGTGGCTACTGTTTCCAGCACCACCTCTTCAGGCACTGCCAGCCTGCCTGGCTGCAGCTGCCCTTTTCACTAGCCCTCCTGGATATTTCTCCACACTCCTCCCAGACTGACACTCTCTCTCTCCACAGTCCTCCCAGACTGCTCACTCACCAGCCCACCCAGCTGACTCCTCAGGAGATCTCCTGGACGTGCTGACTCTCCCGCTGTCCTCACACTTGCTCCTGTGCATCCAGGACAGGATTCCTCCATGTGTTGTAGGGGTTCCTTCCAGCACCCAAGCCCCAGGTCCAAGGTCACCCCCCAGACTAGGGGGCACCCTCAAGGGCCACCGACAGCCTCCTTAGCACTCCATCTCCATATTCCACCCGACTGCCTCTACTGGCATGACCTAAGAGTATTTAAGAGGTGCCTGTCCCCTGCCAGCCCACTTGCTGGGGATTGGCTGGGGCCCTCCTCAATACTCCAAGCAGCTCCTCCTAGACTCCAATTTCTACTTCTGGAAGCTTCTCCAAGGTTCCAGAAAGCAGGGGGAGTTACCAGAGATGCTGCTTTATGAGTCATCCAGCCTCCCTGAGTCACTCATCCCTGACCCGGATTCAACACAGGCCTGGCTCTCAACCAGGCCAATTTACCTACACTAATAACTACAAAACCTACACTAACATCCCTAGCACACTAGAGAGTGCTACATGTTAATGGTACCTAAGGTCTTATGAAACCTACATCTGCCATTATAAAACTCTTTGTATTTTCCTCTATAAAATCAGAATTGTTTTTTGCTAGCAAAGGTCTGGATGACATAATTATGTACATAGTTGTTTGGCAAAATTTGACTAACACTCAGACCCAGTGGCGTATGGGCACTTTGTGGTCGAATAAATTTGCAGCATATCACAACAATACTCAAGATTAGTAGTTCTGGGAAACCACATGTTAATTATAAACCACAATAAAACAAAGCTATCATAGGATTTAGTGTCAATATGCTCACTTAACAGCACTGCTTTTAAATAATACCTAATGACTGAAGACCTGCCTTCATGAAAAATTCAGAACATAAATGCATCACTGGCACATGAAACAAAAGCTGCCTTCACTTATTATAAAGCCTGACTCATTCTCTGCTAATACAAACTCCAGTAGTACTATATGTTTTAAAGAACACATAAAAACCAAATACCAGACTAAAATTAACAGAAAAAAGGGGACACTCAGAGGAGTACAGACAAAAACGGCTGCGCACCCCAAAAGAATTATGTAAAAAACGGGAGACCCCCTAACAGGGCTTTAGTGCAGCCAATAATGAAATGTAGCACAATTCAAGTTAAATGGATGGTCAAGAGGTTTTATTAATATAAAACGAAATTTTTAAACAGAGTTTTACTTAGTGCATTCTGACATATGAAGGTCAGGACATGAACTAGAATATAATTTATAAAATTGGTCAGGGAGCAGTGTACAGTACAATCCACCATGGCCAACAAAGATAAAACAGCATGAATATTAAATCGTAAAATGCTGACGCGTTTCGACCCCAGTGGGTCATCTTCAGAGAATAGGTGTTTGACAGCTGTAGGGATGTAAATATGCATCAAAAAATCTTTCAGAACAAAACAGAACAGAAATAAACAATGTATTGGTATATACAAAACAAGTCGATCTGTTACAACATTACCAGTCAAAATGCTCTTAATGATTGTAGACGGCCAAAGTATGAGGGAGTTACCCTCTCATGTGTCTCCAATTTCCCCGGCGGTAGGTCGGTCCCCCTGGAGAGCAGACGTCTACAATCATTAAGAGCATTTGCCGTTAGGGGGTCTCCCGTTTTTTACACCAGACTAAAATTTATATAGATAAAATATATTATTATTATGAAACAAAGTGAGTGTGGGCTATTGGGTGCATCTGAGTCATGCGTAGCCTTATTCTTGAGTGCTTTTAAATTGGATAGGTTTATGTTTCCATTGTGGTAGGACTATTCCATAATCTGCAAAAGGATAGGATGAACAGGCGTATTTTGATTTTGTATTTGATTGATTTTGAAAATCTCTACAACTTGGACCCCTTGGCTGATCTACTTCTTGAGGAGAGCAAGTTCTAGAGTGTTTGAGCTGCATTAAAGCATACGCACAGGGTCCAGACATCTTTTGGTTGGTTCTTGCCACTTTAAAGTGCATGTTAACTCTTGAAAGACAAAACCAGAGAAAATTCCCAGCTCAACTCAGCAACCAGTCTGCTTACCAACTGAATTAACCTGTCCAACAGTATGCGTTAAAAACAGGGGTTTGCATGCGTAAGATGCAAGGCTCCTTCATGGCACCCTGTATTACTTGCAGTCCTAACCAGTGGCGTAACTAGAACTTTCA
The DNA here is from genome assembly GCA_037952925.1 of Lithobates clamitans. NCBI lineage: Eukaryota > Metazoa > Chordata > Amphibia > Anura > Ranidae > Lithobates > Lithobates clamitans. The sequence continues at coordinate 6,731,216 of JBBGZY010000178.1, read as the reverse complement.
GGGCCCCGGTGCAAGAAACTATGGAGGGCCCCCCTGACCTCCAGCCAGGGCCCTTCCCACTGATCCCGGGGGCAGCAGGACCTGGATAGGAGGGGGAACAAATACCCTTCATTTTCCTCCTGCAGCCTATCAGAGAGAGAGGAGGAGAAGCAGACTTTTAACGGCTGCAGGAAAAAAATTGAGGGGATTTGTTCCTTTAAATGCCCCCCCATCCAGGTGTTCAGGGGCAACATGTGCGTTATTGCAATTGTGACCCCTGTAGTTACGCCCCTGGGATGAGTGGCAGCAGTGGTGGGGGGATAGGATCAGTGGCATCGGTGGTGGGGGATGGGATGAGTGGCAGTGGTGAGGGAGAGATGGGATGAGTGGCAGCGGTGGGGGGGATGGGATCAGTGGCAGCAGTAGTGGTTGGGTGGGAATGGGATCAGTAGTAATGGTGGTGGTGGGGGGATGGGATGAGTGTCAAGGGTTGTAGTTGGGGGGTGGGATCAGTGATAGGGGGGTTGAATAAGATGAGTGTCAGAGGTGGTGGGGGAATGGGATCAGTGGCAAGGGAGATGGTTGGAGGGGGATGGGATGAGTGGCAGCGGTGGGGGACATTGGATGAAATGAGTGGCAGCAGTGGTGAAAGGATGGGATCCGTGGCGAGGGTGGTGGTTGGGGGGGGTGGGATGGGATGAGTGGTGGGGAGTGGAATGGTATCAGTGGCAAGGATGGTGGTTGTGGGATGGGATTAGTGGCAGTAGTGGTCATGGTGGGGTGGATCAGTGGCAGCAGTGGTTGTGGTGGTGTGGGGGTATCAGTGGTGGTGGTGTGGGGGGGAAGGGGGGATCAGTGGCAGTAGTGGTGGTGTGGGGCGTATCAGCGGCAGTAGTGATGGTGGGGGGTATCAGTGGCAGTAGGTGGTGGTGGGGGGTATCAGTGGCAGTAGTGGTGGTGTGGGGGGGTATCAGTGGCAGTAGTGGTGGTGTGGGGGGTATCAGTGGCAGTAGGTGGTGGTGGGGGATATCAGTGGCAGTAGGTGGTGGTGGGGGGGTATCAGTGGCAGTAGTGGTGGTATGGGGGGTATCAGTGGCAGTAGTGATGGTGTGGGGGGTATCAGTGGCAGTAGTGGTGGTGTGGGGGAGTATCAGTGGCAGTAGTGGTGGTGTGGGGGGTGTCAGTGGCAGTAGTGGTGGTGTGGGGGGTATCAGTGGCAGTAGTGGTGGTGTGGGGGGTATCAGTGGCAGTAGTGGTGGTGTGGGGGGGTATCAGTGGCAGCAGTGGTGTGGGGGGGATCAGTGGCAGCAGTGGTGTGGGGGGATCAGTGGCAGTAGTGGTGTGGGGGGGATCAGATGGGTGCCACTCACTTGCAGACCACTTGGTACCCCTCCTTGCTCAGTCTTGCTTGGGCGAACAGAGAGGATGGGCAGAGCCTGTGAGTGAAGCTGGAGAAGATGGACGGAGCGGGTGGGGACTGTGCGGGAGGAGAGGATGGGCGGGGACTGTGCAGTGTGCCCGTGAGTGCAGGCGGGGAGGATGGACGGAGTGGACCAGGATTCCACGTGATTAACTATCTCCTGGGCGGCGGCCGGCCCCCCGACAGTGGCGGAACTCAAGGGCCCAGTCTCAAATGTGACTGGTGCGACTCTGATAATTCCGCCACTGGTCCTAACCTTTGTAAATTTATGAGAGTCTCCGCAGTGGGAGCACATGCATTATAATGGATAGATAAGGGGCAGGTGGGCATGGAGGTAGCCCAATCCTCTTTAAAGGCACAGGGGCACATTGGACACCCAGTGCATAGCACAATGGCAGCAAAGTTGCCCAGTCTGTCCCCTCACCAATATTTACACCAGTAACAAACAGATGGCCCCTGCCCCTCTATAACTGGCCTTCACAGCAAGGAGCACATGGATGGGCAATGCATGAAAGACAAAACCAGAGAAAATTCTCAGCTCAGCAACCTGTCTGCTTACCAACCAAATTAACCCATCCAACAGTATGCGTTTAAAACAGGGGTTTAGTTAGCACACATTTGCAAACACATGCATAAGCTGCAAGGCCCCTTCACAAAACCTTGTATTACTTGCAGTCCTAACCGTCGTAAATTTATGAGGTCTCCACAGTAAAAGCACATGCATTCTGATGAATAAATAAGGGACAGGTGGGCGTGGAGGTAGCCCAATCCCCCTTAAAGAGATTGTAAAGTCTCGTTTTTTTTCCTGTTATACTTACCTGCTCTGTTGCCTCTTCTATGATCCTGGCCCCTCCCTCCTGTTCAGTGCCCCCACAGCAAGAAACTTGCTATGGGGGCACCCGAGCCGATTCACTGCTCCCTGTGTCCATTCAGATATGGAGTCCCGTCCCGGCCCCTTCCCCTCTCTCCCCGATTGGCTTTATGGGGTTATGGGGTTATGGGTTTATGCCAATTCTTTTAGTTTTCACTACCTCTGCTGGATGTTTTCTTTCAGGCTTCCACTACGCTTGATAAATAGTATTTTTCTAATTCTATTCTTGAACTTTCCTTCTGTTAGTTTGAGGTCATGCTCCATTGTTCTTGATCTTGCCTTTCAGGACCTTCTTTAAACCCTAAGGCTGGTTTCACACGTGTCTGGCTGTGGTTTGCATTCTGGAGTCTGCTGTGGTTTTGTTCACCGGTTCAGATGCAATTCAGGTGCACATTTTTACTTGAATTGGCACCTAAACTGGACCCAAAAATGCACAGGACCCTTTTTGGAATGGACTACAGATGCCCTGGACATGTGTGAACCAGCTCCATTCTAACTGGTCCGATTCACATGTCATGCGAGCTGAAAACGGTTAAAAACGCATCCAATTCCCATATGTGAACTGAGCCTAAAAGTATCTAAAGATTTCAGTCTTGTCCTGCTTTTCCCTTCCTTGTTAGAGACTGTACATAGGTCCAATTATAGACCCGTTTCAGCCCTTCCTTGCCACTCCGAGGCTACAGATCACTTCCAGCAGTAATCTATTGACTGCAATTAGTGCTAAACGCTACCAGCACCTGACAGAGTGTCGAGTCCTAGTGCTCTTTAAAAATGGCCTTGGAAAGATGTGGAAGTTGGAAGTTGCTGTGCTGGGTTGAAAGTGGTTATGTTTCTTCCAGTCCGCACGTGTGAAAGGGCCCTTATACAGGCTGTATACTCACTACTTTGCATTGTAGCAAAGTGTAATTTCTTCACTGTTGTCACACGAAAAGATATAATAAAATATTTACAAAAATGTGCGGGGTGTACTCACTTTTGCGAGATATTGTAGGTGGGAGTGACTGGATGACTTCAGGCTATATACTGTAGCATCATGAGTCATTGCAACAGGTAAAACTGAGCTGGACTAATTGATGAAAAAAGAAAAATTAGAGATCAAAAGGCTATCCTTATTTGGTACTAGGCGCTGCTTCAAACCAAAGAATACGTGTGGAACGTTTGAGCACAAAGATCAAAATGAATATGGAAGTGGTGTTCAGAGGTGCTCCGCAGTGGGTTCAGAGTTTACATGGCCATAAGTTGCTATGTCGAATAATTGTATCAGGGCTTCCTTATGACAGTTGCAAGTTTTCTTTTTTTAGTTTTGTTAGAGTGCTTCTTTTTGGATCAAGAACTTTGGGTTTTTGGATAATTTTTAGTGATTTTTTGTTAATGATTTAATTTTTTTTTCAGAGTTACACTTTTTTGCTTTTTATATTTGTGTGTATACCAAGCTGACTTTTATTTGAGGCAATGGCATTGCGTTAATAAATATCAAAAATTACCGCGCTACTCACTGTAGTGAAAACTCAGTTAAAAAAACTAAAAAAGCTGCAGTCTTAATGTGAGGCGTGCACATACTAAACAGAAATAATCAAGAAAAACCGCGCTAAAAGCAATAACTAGTGATGTAACTAATCAAACATGATAAAGTGTATGAAAATGCAATACATCAAAAATAATAAAAAAATGTTTTTTGAATAAGAAACACCAAGACTCTATTGAAAAAGTGACTGGAAAATGAAAGTCCCAAATGAAGATAAAAAGATGACTAGCGTCACAAAAATACACAGTCCTTGGAGCCAAGGCAGATGCAAACAGTGATCATAGACGTGTAACACACAATCCTTGGGGCCAAGGCAGATGTAATCGGTGATCATAAACGTAAAAACACCCAGTGAAAAATCCTCCACCTAATAAGATGTCCGCTTACCAGAGGTAAGCTGTAAATCAGCTTAATAGTAAACCTCCACTCAGGGGAAATCAGCTCCTCAGGTCTCCAACCAAGGAAGGGGGTGGACAGGATCTTTCAATGTAATGGACTCAATCCGCATGGCAGGAGGACCCAAAAGGACAAAACAAATTCTCCATAGTGTAAAACTCCGCTGGGCACACATGTATCGCTTTTTCCTCCTGCAGTATCCCAACCTGCTTCCTTTCACTAGAAGGTCACTAGACCTTTCTGATGTCTAGTGAAAGGAAGCAGGTTGGGATACTGCAGGAGGAAAAAGCGATACATGTGTGCCCAGCGGAGTTTTACACTATGGAGAATTTGTTTTGTCCTTTTGGGTCCTCCTGCCATGCGGATTGAGTCCATTACATTGAAAGATCCTGTCCACCCCCTTCCTTGGTTGGAGACCTGAGGAGCTGATTTCCCCTGAGTGGAGGTTTACTATTAAGCTGATTTACAGCTTACCTCTGGTAAGCGGACATCTTATTAGGTGGAGGATTTTTCACTGGGTGTTTTTACGTTTATGATCACCGATTACATCTGCCTTGGCCCCAAGGATTGTGTGTTACACGTCTATGATCACTGTTTGCATCTGCCTTGGCTCCAAGGACTGTGTATTTTTGTGACGCTAGTCATCTTTTTATCTTCATTTGGGACTTTCATTTTCCAGTCACTTTTTCAATAGAGTCTTGGTGTTTCTTATTCAAAAAACATTTTTTTATTATTTTTGATGTATTGCATTTTCATACACTTTATCATGTTTGATTAGTTACATCACTAGTTATTGCTTTTAGCGCGGTTTTTCTTGATTATTTCTAATGGCATTGCGTTGTCTTGCTGTCCTAATGGGATTTCCTTATGACCCTCAAAACAACACTTCCATACTTACCGTATATACTCGAGTATAAGTCGAATTTTTCAGCACATTATTTAGTGCTGAAAGTGCCCCACTCGACTTATACTCGAGTCAAGCACTTTTCTGCAGCAAAAAATGTCATTTTCCGAACCGACTTTGGGGCCCCGTATCTCAGGGCCACTTGGTGCTAGGAACTCCAAATTTGGTGTGCAAACCCAGTGGACCTGGTACCACAACATATCCAAAGCTGAAGTTCCTAGCACTAAGTGGCCCCGAGATACGGGGCCACAAAATCGGTTCGGAAAATGTCATTCTCTGCTGCAGAAAAGTGCTTGACATTTTCTGAACCGAGTTTGAGGCCCCATATCTCAGGGCCACTTAGTGCTAGGAACCCCAAATTTGGTGTGCAAACCCAGTGGACCTGGTACCATAACATATCCAAAGCTGAAGTTCCTAGCACTAAGTGGCCCTGAGATACAGGGCCCCCAAACTGGTTCGGAAAATGTCATTCTCTGCTGTAGAAAAGTGCTTGACATTTTCTGAACTGATATTTGGGGCCCTGTATCTCGGGGCCACTTGGTGCTAGAAACCCCAGCTTTGGAAATTTTATGGTGCTAGTTCCACTGGGTTTGCACACCAAATTTGGGGTTCTTAGCACTAAGTGGCCCTAAGATACAGGGCCCCAAATTCGGTCAACTGTGTCCATCTGCTGCAATGTCATTTCGGTACCCTTTGGGTTCAGAGACCCCAAATTTTGGCTGCAGCTAGGGGGCATCTAGGAACCCTTAACTACCGAGTTTGAAGTTCAGGGGACCTATGGCTGCAAATAGGCACAGTGAGGCTGCAAATGGGCACAGTGAGGCTGCAAATGGGCATTGTTGACCCTCTTTTCCACTTACAGTAGCTGTGCATTTCTCACCCTCGTCTTATACTCGGGTCAATAAGTTTTTCCCATTTTTTTGTGGTAAATTAGGGCCTCGACTTATACTCGGAACGACTTATACTCGAGTATATACGGTAATTCGATTTTTTTGTTCAAACACTGCACATGTATTCTATGGTTTGAAACAGCACCTGACACCAAGTAAAGATACCCTTTTGATCTCTTTAATTTTTCTTTTCTTTATATTAATTAGTCCAGATGGGCTTCACAGGTCATGATGCTCTGGAGGAAACAAGTTCAAGCAGTTTCTTCATGGATTTTAACTAGGCTGAGTATCTGCAGCTTTGCATAACTTTCATTCACTAGTTTGTGTCAGTCAAGCCTACATCCAACAACATGGAGTTATTAGCTATTTTTTTGTTACTGGTTAGAGCAACACTTATGACTTGATTTGGTGTCCCCAACTGGGGACACACCAGTAGATCTAAAACAGTGCTCTTTAGATCTGTAGATGACTCCTCAGGTCTTTAAAGTTTCTTGTGATAATTCCACAAGCATTACAACATTACAGGAGAAGAAGTTGTAAATAACAACAAAAGACAAAAAACATTGAAAAAACAAGAGCAGACCAAGCTGGCAATTGTTAGAATTGTTAGCAATTGTTAGCCACGACATCGTTATTCATCTTCCTCAAGTAACCTAGCAAAACAAACGTTCAAGTTCACAGATGACGAGAAAAAAGTGTATCATAAAGCCAGTAGATTGACCAATGGGACATGTTTAAATATATATATATATGGATATATTTATATCTATATATAGATACAGATATCTATATATATGTGTATATGTGTGTGTGTTAGTGAGGCTCACATTATAATGCTATATCTCAGTGATATATGATGTAATCAAAGTGAAGGACCACTACCTGCATTGGGTGAAATAAAAAGGATCTGATGCTTCCTCACAGTCTTCCTTTCAGTGACTCTTCAAATGATTGTGTTCACTGCCGTGTTCTTAAGCCATGTAGCTGGAAAAAAAAAAGTATCATAATGGCAACGAAGCTAACCACACCCCTGATGCACTAATAAAAACATACAGACAAAAAAAAATCTTTTTTTTTATATTCTAAATTTAATTCTAATTCTAAAGTAGTGGAAGTACCTGAATTTGACCTGGTGTCATTCTCTTATGCCGCGTACACACGAGCGGAATGTCCGACAGAAAAAGTCAGATGGAAGCTTTTCATCGTATATTTTGATCGTGTGTATGCCTCATCGGACTTTGTTTTTCGAAAATTCGGACGGACCTAGAAATAGAACATGTTCTAAATATTTCCAACGGGACCAATTCCTATCGGGAAAACAGCTCGTTTGTATGCTGTTCTGACGGACCAAAAACGACGCATGCTCTGAAGCAAGTATGAGACGGAAGCTATTGGCTACTGGCTATTGAACTTCCTTTATCTAGTCCCGTCCTACGTGTTGTACGTCACCACGTTCTTCACGGTCAGACTTTGGGCTGTGAACCGAGCATAAGGCTCGGTTCACACTGGTGCGATACGGGAAAACCTGCGAATTCAGTGCAGGTTCCCGCATCGCAGCTGAATTGCTGGCGGTTCACACTACCCTCTGCGAACCGCTGCAGGTGTCAATAGTTAATGACACCCCAGATTGGTTCGCAGATCGCAGTGCGAACTGTGAATTCGGACAGGAATTGGTTCGCATGAGTGTAAGCACCCATGCGCTCTGATTCTGGTGCGGACAAAAAAAGGTTTCTGCACGAGTTTGATCCGAATGCGACGCAAATCCAGCCATACAGTTTGTATGGCTGAATTTGCATCGCACAGACATCGCATGTGATCTGCAGAGCAATACAGTGTGAATCACATGCAATGTCTGGCATCATACCAGTGTTAACCGGCCCTTACAGTCCTGTACAGCAGAATGCAGAGCGGGAGAAGGAGAAGCAGCACCTGGAAATTATCAGAAGAAGCATGCTGATAAGAGGAGAGAGTAGAGTGACAGAAATGAGTTCTACATTTTACTCATTCTTCTCCCATTATCCAACAGGCTGGAGTGGGTCTAGAAGGGCTCAGAGGATGTCAAATGCCCATCAGACTGAGGACATCCAGTCGCAGAATAAAAGTTATTGAAAATCTCTAAGCCTAGGTTCACACTGAATGTGGGTTTGAACTCGATTTCAAACCCGCATTTCAGTCTGACCTCAGGGGCAATTTGAGAGACATCTGTGCGGGTTCATGCACAGATGTCTATTGAAATCGCCCTTGAAGTCGCTAAAAGTAGTGGAGGAACTAGTTTTTGGAATTGGTGCTGCGCTGCAAAGCCGGCGTCACACCGATTCGGTCGGGGCCGTTGTCCGGCAATAGGCTCAGACTTGGCATGCAATTTGACATGTCAAATCGGCCCAATGTGAACTGCGGCTAAATTGCATGTGAGTATTGTAGCAAAAGCTGGTTTTGTTATTTTATCCTTGGGCTCTTCATGTTTATGTTTTTTTGTTATTTTTGGCTGGAGTTCTGTGTTAAAAATATAATTTAGGGCAGATTCACACCTGAATCACACAGGAATGTGTTTCGCATTCCTGTGTCATTCCTATGTGACTCGATTGCGGTGCAATTTTCAGCCCTTTCATTTGAATAGGCTGAAATTGCACTGGATCTTATCAAAAGTAGTGCATGCACTACTTTTCAAAAATGCACTGTACTTTGAAATCCAGTGCAGGCAAACGCACTGCATTTGCGATCTGCGTTTATAATGTTGTTAGGATTATACTGATACCTACAGCAAATTGCACACCCAGTGCATTTTGAGCAGGTAGCGCATATGGAACTGACATGGACATTCACTGTACTGTTCATTTAAGCACAAGAGACTCCATTTTGTTCTCACTGTTGAAATGTGTTCTGTAACCTTCACCTAACACACAGACACATCTCCTACTAAATGCTCTACTTCCCCTCCCTTCTCAAGGTTTTACTTTTGCAATTGTTTTATTCGCTAGCTTTTAATAATATATTTCTATTTGTTAGCTTTCAATAACATATTTCTATTTGTTAGTTTTTAATAACATCTCACACCACCCCTTTCTTATCTATGTATAAAATAATATGTAATAATAAATTCTTAAACGGTACGGACATTTAAATCCTGTGAATCTGTTCCTGCAGCTGCAGTATTAAAGCGGTGACCAAAAGTCCGGCGACCAATCTTTTTTTTTTTTTTTTTAGGTCATTGAGACACTTTGCTAATCCCAAAATAATACTCACAATTTGGATGTAATATTTCCGCCTCTGTCTGTTTTCATACTGAAGAATAACTTAAAAAATGTGATGCTGGCTGTTTCCGTCTTGCTTGTGGGCATGTGAAGCCCACAAGCATTGATTTCCAGGATGCGGTGAATCCTGTTCATTTACAGCTTGTTCTTGTGCATGATCACTGTTTCCGCACTGAATCTTGGGAAGCCTGACACTAAGCTCCCAGGAGACAGTGCGGCGCTGGGGAAAGGCAATAAACACGCCTACTCCCATGGGAGGAGAGACAGGAAGTGCCACAGTAAAGTACAATATAAACGTAATTACAGCAATAAAATTTTTTTTCCGTGCGGCATTTGAACATCTATGCAATTAACTGAAGGGGGTAAGATTAAGCTAAAAATTTGAGTGGAACCCCGCTTTAACTTCTGTTTTAAAGTCCCAATCAGAAATTAGTCATAACAGTTTGGCGAGCCAGCCAGGAGTTTGGCAGAGTCTCCAGAAGGAACCGCACTTCGATTTGGATCATCGGGAAAGCAGACCTCAAATGCCGGCTAGGTAAGCTGCCCTTAGGCTTGCTATATTTCTGCCTTTCCTATGTATCCTATCTGTCGATTCTCAAGGAAACCAGACCACTCTCGAACCTTTCTAGGTTGGGTAACGTGTGTGCGTGTGAATGTGTTTGTGTCCCCCTTCACAGGTTGGACTGTGTGTGGATAGGGAAAATCCTCTGCGGTTCCCTGCGTTGACTCCTTGTGGGCGACCTGGGTCAGAGGCGCATGGTAGGGTCAGATACAACTCACAGAGAAGAGACGAGGAGGGTCTCTTAATGAGTGTTTTGTCTATTGTCATAATCCACGTAGATAAGTGGAGACTTTTCTTGTAAATCTGCAAATTTGCTGTACTATTTGTTTTAGAGGCAAGAGGGTATAGGCACAAGTAGAGAAGACTGCCCAGTCATTATGGGCATTAAATTAATTAAGGGAATGAAGGGTGACAGGCCTTCAGAAAATGCGCAGCGCAAGATGAGCGCTAGAGAATATATGAACCGGAGGTACGGTTTTGCCTATACTGAGCCTACTGTGCAGTGAAGGAACATGGAAAATAGCTTGCACATGGGAGACAGAAGCTAAAGTAGCAAATCAAACTAGCTTGACAGAGATGTTTAATAAAAGTACTGCCCAAATTTACTATGTTTGGCCAGAAGAGGAGGACCCCCTCTGTAGAGGAGGACCCCCCACCTTATGTGGCTGCCAGTTTGGCTTTACGGGGTCCACGCACAAAAGCAAAAGAATTAGATTACATGGAACACACAAAAGATGAGCTGGGCAATATTGTAGGGAGCAGAGGTTTAACAGCTCCATATCAACCTACAAAGAGGGATTTAGCTCGTATCCTAGAAACAGATGATTGGCATAAATAAAAAGGCACATATGCAAAACTAGATCTCTCTGAACTTAAGGCTTTGGCCAGAGAAAGAGAGAGACTCCAAACTTCCAGAGCAAACCATAATTTCCAAATTGTGGCAGCAAGATGATGAGAGAAGGAAGGGAGACGCCACCCCTTCTGCCCCTGGCACAGAGTAATCTGTTGCACTTTATCCTGTCAGAACCCAATTTGTTTTTGAAGGTAATGCTGTTGACAGTAAGTCTCAAATTAAATGGCATGTACCTTTTAGTCCCCAAGATATGAGAGCCATATTAGAGGGATTGGGAGATCCTAGAAAGAATCCAATTGGATTTGCAAACAAACTTAGCGCTGCACAGGAAGCATATGAGGCTTCTGCCACTGACATTCATCAGCTTCTTATTAAAGCAGTGGGAAGCAACATGTTTGGCTATATACTTAAAGAATGTGGCGTAGACGTCAAAAATCTAGGTAAGATGGTTAGTGGACGGGAGGTTTGTGAGAAATTGAAGGAAAAATTGCCCCAAATATATGGACATGCTGAATTTATGAATGCTAAGCAAGGGAAAGAGGAAGCAGCAGGGGCTTATTGGAGGCGGTTAAGTGATATGACTGAGGAAGCAGGCATTAAAATAGAGGAAGAGAAGGCAGGAGAAACTGCAAGTCCATCTACACAACTGGTGAAACAAAGGTTTCTTGATGGTTTAATACCCCAGTGGAAAGAAAAGTTGTTCACAGCAAGGCCTGAGGCAGGCAATATGTCTATTTGAGATGTCCTGCCTATCCTGTTATCCATAGAAAGAAGGATTAACTAAAAAGACAGCAAACCCAAGGTTATGTACATGGGGAAGCAGAAAGGAAGAGGAAGTGGCAAAGGCAATTTCAGAAATCATGGCAATCGGGGATCAATTATATGCTACAATTGTAATGGGGAAGGACACATAGCCAAATTCTGCCATCTTCCTGACCTTAGACTGGAAAAGAGCTTAGAGGCACCTCATGCTGATCCCTGTACTCTGCCAAAAGCAGTGGATCAGGCATAGGAAAATGGCATGCCAGTATCAATCATGTTAAATAGGAGAGACAATGGTCCAGAAGCCAGAGTAAAAGTATTTTTACAAGAACTCCCCTATCCTGGAGGAGAAACAGAATTAACCTGTTTAATCGATACTTGTGTTTTTAATATAGAGGACCTACCTCCAGGATTATTATCTACAAATGTTATCTCTGGTGTTGGCCTAACCGGGACCTCTACTGATTTGGTTGAGTCCAAGCCACTTAAACTCAGGCTAGGACAGCAAACAGAAATTGTCACTAAAGTGTTAGTTTCAGAAACAGTTCCTACCAATCTTTTTGGAGCTGACATTTTGAACCAAATTTTAGCAAACATAGACTACACTCCTACAGGAGTCCAAGTGGTCAGTAGTCTGTCAAGAGAAGTTTTAAATTTTGCCTGTGGAGTATTTTTAATCCAAGACTCCACTTCCCCATTTCCACCATAATTAAAAGTGATTCCCGCTGAATTATGGGCCACCAGCAAATATGATGTAGGTGTGCTGGATTGCATCCCATTCATGATAAAATTTAAACCAGGAGCCCATCTCCCACAGCTTAAACAGTACCCACTGAGTATTGCTCAGACTGATGGGATAAAGGATCAAATCACTCAACTGAAAGCAGCACGGGTTGTTGTACCAATTAGGTCCCAAGTCAATACACCCCTTTCCCAATTGCAAAGAAGCCAGACAAGAAGGGTGGGCAGGTGACATACCTCATGGTGCATGATTTGAGAGCCATTAACAGTATAATTGAGGCAGATACCCCGAATGTGCCCAACCCCCGCACATTACTAAGTAGAATACCTGCCTCCAGCACCTGCTTTACAGTGATTGATATTGCAAACTCTTTCTTTTCAGTGCCCCTGCACCCAGATTGCTGGCACCTTTTTTCATTTACCCATGATGCCCAAAAGTTAGCATGGACAAGATTGCCCCAAGGCTGTGTGAGTAGCCCCTCTGAATATAATACTGCGTTAAAGCAAGTATTGGACCAATGGTCCCCCTCACCCCCAAACACAGTTTTGCTTCAGTACATAGATGATTTGCTTATTTGTTCTGATACAAAGGACATTTGTAGCAGAGAAACAGTAAGCCTTCTCATGTTTCTCTATAACAGTAACAACAACGTTAGCAAAGACAAGCTATAATACTGCCAAGAGAAAGGGTTCTTCCCGGGTCACTCCATTTCACATGGAATCCGCCACCTAACCCCAGATCAGGTTAAAACTCTACAAAATTTTGAAAAGCCAAAAAATGTACGACAACTACGTGCCTTCCTGGGGTTAGTGGGATATTGTAGGGACTGGATTCCAAATGCATCAGAACTTATGGATCCTCTATATGAGGCTACCACTAGAAACCCTTTCAAACTCACATAGGACAATGAATTGCAGATGAAGGAGCTTATTAAAATTTTGTCTGAAGCTCCCGCCATTGGACTTCCTGACTATACTAAAACTTTCTCGTTGTCCTGTCAGGAAGTCAATGGTTTTTCTGCAAGTGTACTCACCAAACTACATGGAGACAAACAGAGGCCTGTGATGTATGTATCAGCCTCATTAGACCCTGTCATCAAAGGCTCCCCCAGTTGTATGCGAGCCATAGCAGTCTGCATTTTGCTGCTAGACAAAGTAACTGAGCTTGTACTAGATTCTGCTCTGATCCTGTATGTGCCACATGCAGTACAGGAAATCATGAATCAAGTAAATACCAGATATGTGTCTGCCAGTAGATTTGACAAGTACCAGTGCTCTTTTTGCTCCATCGAATTTGACAATCAAACGATGTGTCACTTTAAATCCGGCTACTCTTCTCCCTACAATTGATGAGGAAGATGCAACAAATGATACTGATGTAGAACCTGAGAGTTTCTCATGATTGTATGGCTCTGATGGAGGTAAAAAGGGCCTCTGTCACACCAGCAAAAGATGAGCCTTTATCAGATTGTGACACACACTTATTCGTAGATGGTTCCAGGTTTTACACTGATAATGGTCAGCCACACACAGGGTTTGCTGTAACTACTACAGACACCATTTTACATCAGGAAGCATTGACCCCAGATGTCAGCACAGGAAGCGGAGTTGTGTGCTGTAGTCAAAGCATGTCATCTCCTAGAAAATCAAAGGGGAAACATTTACACTGACAGCAGATATGCGTTTGGAATAGCCCATGATTTTGGGCCCATTTGGAAAGCACAGAACTTCCTGACTAGTGCAGGGAAGCCAGTGAGACATGCAAAACTCATAGAGCGGCTATTTGAGGCCTTTCAGAAACCAGCAGAAGTTGCCATCTTGAAGGTAAAAGGGCATGCAAGGGGACATGACAGCCAGAGGAAATGCTTTAGCGTACCAAGTGGCAAAGGATGCTACCCTTATAGCATTTGGAGTCACACCCACTGTAGGGGTCGCCCAGGTAGCGGGGACAGATTCCCCTCATCAAGAGCAGTGGGATGTAGAAACTCTAATTCAGTTGCAGAACCAGACCCCTGATGAAGAGAAGGATGGGCCTGTGGAGCGATGACAACAAGTGGTGTCTACCCAGGAGTTTGTACCCAGTTTTAGCACAACTGGCACATGGCGTCAGTCATCTTGCTAAGGGCGCGATGGTGGCACTTACTGACTGCTATTGGATAGCACCTGGATTTAGTGCATTTGCAGCCAGGTTTTGTGCTTCATGTCTCACTTGTGCTCTGTACAATGCAGGGAGCATAGGTGTTCGCAGCCTATTGCATTAGGGTGTGCACCCCAAAACTAAAACACACATGCCTTTCTCTGCAGCCTCAGCTGCACGGGTCAGCGAATGAATGGGAATTGCTCTTTGCTGAGCGGCTTCCTGTTCATTCATAAATGGAAGCCTAGTAAACACTGTTTACTAGACTTCAGTTATGAATGAACACAGTAAGTGAATGTGTTCATTTAGAAAAGGAAGGGGCCGGTGAATTACATATTTACTAGCCCATTTCCCCGCTCTCTACCCTGATACATCCCCTGCAACAGCCAGGGGGAGAGAAGAGGAGGGAAGCCAGCAGCACTGTAGGGTAGGGGGAGGGCCCAACATTTGAGGAAGTCCAGGCAGTAGGGGGAATTGGCACTGCACATAGAGATTAGGGTGTGCCCAGGCACACCTGGCACACCCCCTGCGCACGCCTATGGCAGGGAGGCCTGTCCATGTTCCCCAAAAGCATTCTCCTAAGCCAGATTTCCCTTTCCTTTCCAAAGAATTAAAATAGACTACATTTAGATGACCAGAATAGGCACCTATGAGTACGCTTTAGTGTGTGTTGACATGTTCACATGTTCTCATGTTCTCAGGTTGGCCCGAGAGCTGGCCAGTAGCTAAAGCAAATGCAAAAACAACAGCAAGGAAAACTTTGAATGAAATCGTTTTTAGATATGGAGTTCCTGAAATTGAGAGTGACAGGGGAACCAATTTTACTGGGGAAGTAATGAAAGAGGTAATGGAAGCCCTTTACATACAGCAAGCTTTCCATACACCTTATCATCCACAAAGTAGTGGTAAAGTTGAGAGGCTTAATGGAATTTTGAAAAACAGATGTGCAAAAATTAAAGCAGATACAGGAAAAGGATGGGTAGAAGCTTTGCCATTAGCCCTATATTCTGTACAAACTACCCCTAAACAACCACATGGGCTGTCCCCCTATGAGATTTTATTTGGAGGGCCACCCAAATCAGGGCTATATTTTCCCCAACATTTGCAGGCTTCTCACTCTAATCTGTTAGAATATGTTCAGATTTTGCAAAGAACATTAAATAAAATACATAAAGGTGTTTATAAATCTATCCCTGACCCAGATTCTGTTTCAGGTATTCACAGATTTCAACCACTGGGTGACTGGGTGGTGGTCAAGCGACACGTCCGAAAGCCGCTAGAACCAAAATTTGACGGACCACAATTGGTGCTTTTGACAACCGGTTCCGCTGTCAAGTTGGAAGGAAAGCCCACCTGGATTCACGCCAGTCACTGCAAGAAAATCCTGAAGTGATATCTTTTGAAAAAATTATGATGATGTTTCTTTTTGTTGTTTGTGAGAACTGAGACATGGAAAAATAACCCTTTCATCCAAATGTTAAAATTGTATGCAACCCATAGCAACGCTAGTAACTGCTGGGTGTGTTCTCACTTACATCCCCAAACAGGAACAATACCCATGATAGCAATGCCTCTCAACTTCACTGATCTAAACAGGACCAGAATAAATGGCTCATACATAGTCTCCACAGCTAATGAGCACAGATCAGTAACTTTGATGGTTTCAAAACAGATAAACACTCCACAGATTTGTTTAAACATTACATGCCCGTTTAACACTAAATGTACATGGCTGGGCAATTCAGATTGCACCGGAGCAAAAATTACAGTTTATGGAGGAAACTATGGTCAATATTATTATATCCCAGATCCAGAACTAAATAGAACCCTTTATAGTACAAATTGCTCACAGTTCCCAATATGTGAAAATATCGGTTACCTGAGATTTCATGTTATTGCTTCCAGTATTTTAGGAGCAGGTATACCATCCATACGTAGAGGGTTATATTATATATGTGGAATTAAAGCTTGCGCCTGACTTCCTACTAACGTTACAGGTACATGTTATATTGGAAAGTTAGCACCTGCTTTGCCTGTTCGCAAAGATACAGTGCGACCAGATCAAAGTCCAGAATACCCATTCGTTTTCAAAAGAGAGCTGTTCACTGAAGGTGACATGGCATGGTCATGATTCCCTACCTGGACAAGATGGGGAATTGAAGCAATGAAAAGAATAAAAAATTACACTAGAATTGTAGATGAGATTATTAACCTTACTACCACTGATATAGGTTTATTAAGTGAAGAAATGGCTCAGCTTAAAAAAGTAGTATTAGAGCACAGATTAACGCTAAATTATCTCACTGCAGCTCAAGGTGGGATGTGTAAGGTATTTCACATTGACTGTTGTATATACATTTCTGATAATGAGGACATTATTAAAGGGCATCTTGCTATGATAAGAGAACTACAGAATATGGCCAGAGATATTGCTAAAGATGGATGGAACCAGGGCAGGACTTAGGGTGGTGGGGGCCCCTGGGCTTGAGTCGATTTCGGGCCCCACCTTCTATACATTACCGTATTTATCGGCGTATAACATGCGTCCCAAGTTTAGGAGGGAATTTTAAGGAGAAAAACTTTTAGGAGGGAAGTTTAAGGAAAAAACTTACATTTAAATGCCCATCAATGCAGCCTTGCACAGCGTCCATCTGGAGCCTTGTCCATCCATCTGTAGCCTTGTCCAGCCTTGTCAGTGTAGCCTTGTCATTGCAGTCTTGAAGTTTAAAAATGGCGCCGCCGAGATACAGAGTCCTGTGTATCTCGGCGGCTCTCGGGTCCTCTCGGCGGCTCTCGGGTCCTCTCGCAGTCCCGAGCGGAGCCTACAGTAGCCGAGTGTTTGGGTACAGCATCACACAACTGCGCAATTGTCAGTTAAATCGACGCAGTGCTGTATCGCAAAAAAAATGATTGAAGTGCAATATTTCTATTATTACATTGTTATATAAATTAAAATAGTTCAACTCACCATAAGCAGAATCAGTCGGAGCCTGAGCGTGTCACTTGCCAACGTCACCTGCCTTCAGATGCGGATTGTCACTTGCCACACATTGCGGATTGTCACTTGCCACGTCACTTGTCAGCAGATGCAGGGTGTCACTTGCCACGTCACTTGTCAGCGGATGCAGGGTGTCACTTGCCACGTCACTTGTTAGCGGATGCAGGGTGTCACTTGTCAGCGGCTACAGGGTGTCACTTGCCAGGTCACTTGTCAGCAGATGCAGGGTGTCACTTGCCAGTGGATTCAGGGTGTCACTTGCCACGTCACTTGTCAGCGGATGCAGGGTGTCACTTGCCAGCGGATGCAGAGTGTTACTTGCCACGTCATTTGTCAGCGGATGCAGGGTGTCACTTGCCAGCGGATGCAGGGTGTCACTTGCCACTTTACTTGCCAGCGGATGCAGGGTGTCACTTGCCAGTGGATGCAGGGTGTCACTTGCCACTTTACTTGCCAGCGGAAGCAGGGTGTCACTTGCCAGTGGATGCAGGGTGTCACTTGCCAGTGGATGCAGGGTGTCACTTGCCAGGGGATGCAGGGTGTCACTTGCCAGGGAATGCAGGGTGTCACTTGCCAGCGGATGCAGAGTGTCACTTACCACGTCACTTGTCAGTGGATACAGGGTGTCACTTGCCAGCGGATGCAGGGTGTCACTTGCCACTTTACTTGCCAGCGGATGCAGGGTGTCACTTGCCAGCGGATGCAGGGTGTCACTTGCCACTTTACTTGCCAGCGGATGCAAGGTGTCACTTGCCAGCGGATGCAGGGTGTCACTTGCCAGCGGATGCAGGGTGTCACTTGCCAGCGGATGCAGGGTGTCACTTGCCAGGGGATGCAGGGTGTCACTTGCCAGCAAATGCAGGATGTCACTTGCCAGCGGACGCAGGGTGTCACTTGCCAGGGGACGCAGGGTGTCACTTGCCAGGGGATGCAGGGTGTCACTTGCCAGCGGATGCAGGGTTTCACTTGCCAGCGGATGCAGGGTGTCACTTGCCATGTCACTTGTCAGCGGATGCAGGATGTCACTTGCCAGCGGATGCAGGGTGTCACTTGCCACTTTACTTGCCAGCAGATGCAGGGTGTCACTTGCCAGTGGATGCAGGGTGTCACTTGCCACTTTACTTGCCAGCGGAAGCAGGGTGTCACTTGCCAGTGGATGCAGGGTGTCACTTGCCAGTGGATGCAGGGTGTTACTTGCCAGCGGATGCAGGGTGTCACTTGCCAGGGGATGCAGGGTGTCACTTGCCAGCGGATGCAGGGTTTCACTTGCCAGCGGATGCAGGGTGTCACTTGCCATGTCACTTGTCAGCGGATGCAGGATGTCACTTGTCACGTCACTTGTCAGCGGATGCAGGGTGTCACTTGCCACATCACTTGCCAGCGGATGTAGGGTGTCACTTGTCAGGGGATGTAGGGTGTCACTTGCCAGCGGATGCAGGGTGTCATTTGCCAGGGGATGCAGAGTGTCACTTGCCAGCAGATGCAGGGTGTCACTTGTCATGTCGTCTGCCACTGGGTCAAAGGGGGCCCCGTCAGGTAGGATATACGGGGGGCCCCATGATTTCTAACATTCAGGGGGGGGCGGAAAACTCCCGCCTGCTAGCCAGTCCGTTTTGTCGGCACCGCTGCTTATTTCACAGGGACCGATCAGGCTTCTGTACTCTCACTTCCTGGTAGCGGTGGAACGCAAGATAGGGCAGATGTAATCAGCCGGAAATGATGCAAGACATGGGAGGCCCTATCTTGCGTTCCACCGCTACCAGGAAGTGAGAGTACACAAGCCCAATCGGTCCCCATTAAATAATAAGTAGCAGTGCCGGCGAAACGGGCTGGCTAGCGGGTGGGAGTTTGCCGTGGATCCGGCCCTGCCCGCCGGGCCCCCTATTAGGCGGGGCTCATGGGCTTGAGCCCAGTCAAGCCCGATGATAAGTCCGGCCCTGGATGGAACCCCTTTAAGGGATTAGGAGGATTTGGTGACTTTTTATATGGCATAGCAACATGGTTACAGAAACTAGGTGCTTACATTGTGATGTTCCTTTTTCTCATATTTGTTATTTACTTCCTCATCAGGCTATGCCTCTGTGTGACTACCCGCTGTATCAACAAATGGTCCACCAGCCCTGATGAACCCATTATTGTGAGAAAGCTAGGAGAGAGCTGAACAGGACGCTGTCTCTCTGCGCCAATGTAACAGGAGTTACCAGCAATCGGCTGAGTGTAACGCGGAGAAGAATGGTGTCAAATAAACAAAAGGAGGAAAATGACATGGACATTCACTGTACTGTTCATTTAAGCACAAGAGACTTCATTTTGTTCCCACTGTTGAAATGTGTTCTGTAACCTTCACCTAACACACAGACACATCTCCTTCTAAACGCTCTCTACTCCCCCCTCCCTTCTCAAGGTTTTACTTTTACAATTGTTCTATTCGCTAGCTTAATAATATATTTCTATTTGTTAGCTTTCAATAACATATTTCTATTTTTTAGTTTTTAATAACATCTCACACCACCCCTTTCTTATCTATGTATAAAATAACATGTAATAATACATTTTGAGACAGAACGGTCATTTTAAACACAGTGATTGAGTTCTGTGAATCTGTTCCTGCAGCTGCAGTATTAGCTTCTGTTTTAGAGTCCCAATCAGAAATTAGTCATAACAGAACATTGATTTCCTGCAACGCATTCCTGTATGAATGAGCCCTTAATAAATATGAAATATAGAAATGAAGATAATGCAAATACCACGCACAGACCTTTGACTTCCTAAAACCTACATTTATAATGAGAGTAGATTGCCACGGAAAAAAATACTTCTTTCTAATTAGAGCATCTGTACAGAACACAGAGCAAATTAGTAAATTTTCTGAGTAATGAATGAGTACAATTAGTGCATAATGAGATAATTTTGGAACCAATTTGGTGAAAAAGCAAACGCTTGTTGCATTGTATAAACCAAAATAACATACCGTATTTATAATGCCGTGTATAACATGCCATGTGAAACAGACTAAAACTTTATATAAATGTACAACACGACAGGTTTGTCAAACAAATATATACACCAGTGGCCAAGATTGTGGACACTTTTGAAGATTGTAGGTACATATTTTCAAATTCAGAGTGATATATTTACTCAAAAAGTGCTGTAACTGGTCATGATATATAGAATTTTATTCCAATTTACTGCTAACTACAGTTTCAAACTATTTAATATCATATCTATTCAAACAGGTATTATACATGCTTTTATTTACAAATAATTGTCAATATCTGGTTGGAAGGCCTTTAGAAGCAATAACAGCTTTGAGTCTTTCTGGCATAGAATGCACCACATTTTTAGGTTCTTCTGGTGCAATACGCCCCTTTTCACACTGATAGACCGATCAGACCATCCATTGCTCTCTATGAAGTGGCGAATGTCAGTGAACATGTGTCACATCCAATCTAATCCTGTCATCTAAAAACAGATGGGTGGGGGTCTGTTCCCTGATCCCTCTGGCAGATTGGATCGGATGACAATCGGACAGAAACGGACAGGCGTGTCTGCGTCCGCTCTGCATCAGCAGAGAGTACTCGGACCTGTCAACTGCCTGCTCAGTGGGGATCAGCGGAAAGATCCCCTGCCGAGCAGGCCGATCCGCTGGCAGACTCTGCCAGTGTGAAAGGGACCATAATATAATACCAGCATTTTATCATAGATTCAGTGAGTTATCATTTGTTGTTTTTCCAACACTACACCTAATCTTGCACAAAGGTTTTCAGTGGGGTTCAGGTCCGATCAGTAACAATAATGTGGTATTAAACCTAAAAACAATACTTTAATGGGTTGTAAAGGTAAGAGTTTTTTCACCTTAATGCATTCTATGCATTAAGGTGAAAAAACATCTGACAATACCAGCCCCCCCAGCCCCCGTTTTTCTTACCTGACCCCTCGAAAGTCCCGTGCTCGCCCCGAACATCCTCTTCGCCGCTCAGCCTGGCCGTTGATTGGTTACAGTGGATGGATTGAAAGCAGTGCAGCCATTGGCTCGCGCTGCTGTCAATCACATACAGTGATGCAGCGTGTTGGGGGTTGGGGCCGAGTGATACAGTGAGCGGCCATGGCCGCCGGCTGTATCACGGGAGCGTGCCCACAAACACTCAACACCATGCGAGAGAGGGGAGGTTGTGTGGGGGGGAGCCGAGACAGCTGCCAAGGGACCCCAGAAGACCAGGTTCGGGGCCACTCTGTGCAAAACGAGCTGCACACTGGAGGTAGGTATAACATATGTGTTATTTAAAAAATAAATATATATATCTTTAGTGATCCTTTAATATATTGCAGCATATCAATTCTGAGATGTGGTGGTTGCATTCACTTCCTTTTTTTAGGCTTTGCTTTCCTTTACTATAACCTGGTGGTCCTGCTAATATGTCTATTATTTTTCAACTTCCTTTAAAGTGATTGTAAAGAGATTTTTTTTAAATCACAAACATGTGATACTTACTATTTGCATTGGTTTTGCACAGCCCCAATCCTACTCTTCTGGGGTCCCTCTGGCTCTCCTGGCTCCTCCCCCCTGCTGAGTGCATCTTTCTTAGGGCACTTGTGCAGACTCAATCTTGAGGCATGCTGTGTGTGTCCGCAGACACACACACAACAAGGTTCGGTCCCGCCCCTGCCCTCTCCTCACATGCTGTGATTGACAGCAACAGGGGCCAATGTCTCTAGCTGCTGCCTCTATGTCCAGTGAGGAGAGAGAGAGCGAATAGAGCTGCTGCTCTCAGGCACAATGCTGGATCGAGATCAGGCTCAGGTAAATATAAGGGGGGGGCTGGAGGGGGGAGCTGCACAAAGAAGGTTTTTTATCTTAATGTACAATATAGATTGCATTAAGATGAAAACCTTCTACCTTTATGTAACACTATCCCTGAAGAAGCCGCTTGGTAATTTGGATTCTCTGTTCTGTGCCTCAACTACAGGAACAACCCCAGCCTCTCTGACACACTTTGAGTGAAAGTTACTGCAAGCACTAATAGGAACACAAGTGTGGATCCCTATAAGTTGTCTGTGAATTAGTACCAGGAAATAGACAAAGGATTGTTTGGTGGTAAATTAACTCAACATATTAGTAAGGGTTAGAATAAATGGAGGTTTCAGCATAAATGAGCACACAAAAGGTAAGTTTAGACACAGTCTTCTTGACAGTATAATCCCTATGCCAAAGTAACTTAGAATATAGTTCTACCACTAGACTGGAATCAACACATAAATCAGAAGAATCAACGATCAGCAGGGCACATAAGCATTAGTTGCAATTTGAATAATAATACTATAACTAATCTAGAGTGCACTCTAGGGGAATGGCTAGGATATAGTGCAAAGTCCCCTGAGAGGTACTTCTTAGCATAGGCAATAGGTGAAGGTCTTTGTGTAGCAGATGTAAAGGGGCAGTTTTTAGTCCTAACTCTTCAACCGGCTAGCGCTGGGGCCCAGTTGTACTGTTGGTGCACATGCGAATAGTCCATGTCAAGCCTGCAGGCAGCAATACGGCTACTAGATGGCTGTATGGTCAGTTCCCAAAGAGCTCAGTCTTTCTCCCTTTCTAGCAGTAGCAACAGATAGTAAATCTCCACAGCAGCAGTTCACCAGTCCCAGTGATATTGCAGCTCATCATCCAGTCACACACAGCAATTAGTCCACTCTCTGCTCTGCACCCAGGTGACTCTGGCTGTTGGCACACCTGGGCTCAGTGCTCTGGATCTTGCCCAGGCCGCCGTTATGCAGCAGTGGTGGTGAACACTGAACAGCAATGTGCACTCTCCGGGCTCCCTCATGGCAAGAGGAAGCTGTGTCCTGTACAGCTTGAGAAAATGCGGCTTTTTCACCTGCTCCTGCCAATCTCCCACTGGGAAATGCAGATAAAAAATTGTTGATTACAGTAGAGTCTCTCTCATCTGGACTACAGTGCAATGCTGCATGACTCAGCAAGTTTAACTCTACCTGCTCAGCAGCTTCCTCCTCTTGCTGATATAGCTGTTAACCAGTTTAACACAGCAGGGCAGCAGCTACAGAGAGAAGCTGCAGCTAGTGTTTCTCTCACTCTCCATTCTTACCCAATCACCTGGCTATATTTACAGCCACTTTAACAAGCCAACCTGCCCCCAAAAGTGGCAATTAGAAGACTGAAACAAACCATTTACCACTGACAACCACTGAAAAGGGTATTTACAATTGTCACAGTTTATTAATTTATGTAAAACCTTTTCCACAAAAGAAAAAACTGCTACTGTAACTGCTTAAAAACTGTTAGCTGGAGTTTGGCTTTAATTTAACTACTTGCAGTCCAGCGCACAATGATATACGTCAGCAGAATGGCACGGCTGCGTAACTGGGCGTACACGTATGTCCACTTTAAATCATGGGTGCCGCGGGAGCGTGCCCACGGGTCCCGTGGACTCTGTGTCCGCTGGTGGCCGCGATCGTGACACGGAGAGGGAGAACGGGGAGATGCCTATGTAAACAAGGCACTTCCCTGTTCTGCCTAGCAACATGACAGGGATCCACTGCTCCCAGTGATCGGCAGCAGTGATCTCTGTCATGTTCTAGTGAACCCATCCCCCCAGTTAGAACACACTGAGGGAACACATTTAACCCCTTGATCGTCCCCTAGTGTTTATCCCCTTCCCTGCCAGTGACATTTACACAGTAATCAATGCCTTTTTATAGCAATGATCTCTGTATAAATGTCAATGGTCCCAAAATAGTGCCAAAAGTGTCTGATCGTCCACCGCAATGTTGCAGTCATGATAAAAAGCGCAGATGGTTGCCATTACTACTAAAAAAGAAAATGAATAATAAAAATGCCATAAATCTATCCCCTATTTTGTAGACGCTATAACATTTGCGCAAACCAATCAATATACGCTTATTGTGATTATTTTACCAAAAATATGTAGAAGAATACATATCGGCCTAAACTGAGGAAAACATTTTTTTTTTATATATATTTTTGGGATATTTATTATAGCAAAAAGTAAAAAATATTGCTTTTTTTGAAAATTGTTGCTTTTTTTTGTTTATAGCGCAAAAAATAAAAACCACAGAGGTGATCAAATACCATCAAAAGAAAGCTCTAGTTGTGGGAAAAAAAGGACATCAATTTTGTTTGGTTGTAATGTCACGCAATTGTCAGTTAAATTGACGCAGTGCCGTCTTACCAAAAATGCTCTGATCAGGAAGGGGGTTAATCCTTCCATGGCTGAAGTGGTTATCTACTAGTGCTGCTGTCCAAGGGTGGCTCTTCCATTTCAGAGTGGAGCCCCCTTTAGACAAGTGTGTAACTGGTGGGATCACCAGGTGTAAATAAAGCAAGGGAAGCCTGAAAAAAAAACGAAAAAGAATGCAGTCACCACAGTTAAAGAATATGTAAACCGAACATTTATTTTCCTGATATGTGCCTGCTGTACCATGTACCTGTATGAAAAAGTATTCTCTTCTCTTTGTATTGCTTCCTTTTTGTGAAATATCTGGTGATCCTGCCAGTCTCTCTGCTTTCTTATTAAAACCTGCCCACACTGGGCATGAAAGCACAGCCTGCTCTCCTCCAATGATCAGACTTATCCTGACATGCCCTCTCCCCTGCACAGCCATTCACTGGGAAATCAGTGTGCTGCTGTTTCTTCTCCCCCCGCTCTCTGAGCTCCTTATGCAGCTGAGAACAGAGATTATGTGAGCACTTATAAAAAGTGAAAAATAGATATGTATAATGAGATGGGTTATTTTACAAGGTGAGGGTTTACATATGCTTTAAGTATTAGTGAACTGGAATATGCACTATATTGCCGAAAGTATTGGGACACCTGTCTTTACACACACATGAACTTTAATGGCATCCCAGTCTTAGTCTGTAGGGTTCAATATGAAGTTGACCCACCCTTTGCAGCTATAACAGCTTCAACTCTTCTGGTATGGCTATCCACAAGGTTTAGGAGTGTTTCTATGGGAATGTTTGATCATTCTTCCAAAAGCGCATTTGTGAAGTCAGACACTGATGTTGGATGAGAAGGCCTGGCTCGCAGTCTCCGCTCTAATTTATTCCAAAGGTGTTCTATTGGGTCGAGGTCAGGACTCTGTGCAGGCCAGTCAAGTTCCTCCACCCTAGCAATACTGATAGCAGGAATATGGCAGGAGTAAGTGGGGGAGTACACACAGCCCACTCTGCTCACACAGCAGAGGGGAGAGAGGAGGCCCACAGGCTGCAACTCACATGGCCGCTGTGTTTACACAAAGCCAATGGAGGGAATGAAGGAGGTGAGTGGCACCAGGGCACACAGCCCGCTTCTCCTCTAGCCAGCAGAGTAGCACAGTGGTGTGTAAATGGGGTGGGGTGGGGGGGATGGGGCAAGTGGGTGGAACACACAGCCAGCAACCCCTGGCTACGCATAATATGATGTGATGAAAACCACTTCTTTACAGCCGTGTCAAGAAGCATTATATCACTGTAAATTAAATTCCTGGAAGGTCTGCAATAATAATTTAGCTGCAGAAGGCCACAGAATGCAAGTGAGTAAAGGTACTTCATGAATTCACTATGACAGTAGCCTGAAAGGTGCCACCAGATCTTGCATTCACTTGCTGGGTCACTGATCTGATATAAGATGGTAAAGGAGCAGCACTATATTGATTGATTGTGCAAAAGTAAAAGGGTCTACAAACTATGGTGTATACTGTATACTGGAATTTTTTTATACTAGTAATGGCAGTGATCAGTGAATTATAGTGGGACTTTGATATTGCAATGGGCAATCTGACACTGACACTTTTGACACTTTGCGGGAACCAGTGATACAGCGATCAGTGCTAAAAATATGAACTGTCACTGTACTAATGACACTGGCTGGGAATGGGTTAAACATCTAGGGCAATCAAAGGGTTAAATGTGTGCCTAACCACTGTTTCTGTGTACACTGTGTGGTGTTTTTACTAAGGGATGTGAAGGATTTTATTCCCTGCAGGTTTCCTTGCAGGGAAACAAAATCTACCGCATGCCTGCTGACAGGACAGAGCTCTGCCTTGTTTACATAGGCAAAGCTGAGTCTTGTGTCTCTTCTCGTTGATCAGTGGATGCCGTGTGCGCTCCCAATGTGGAAGTACAAAATCCTTTATATATATACACGTAATTCTGCACAGAACGGCCGCCCTGTAGCAGTAAATCTGCTATAGAGTGGTCGTTAAGTGGTTATATAAGAAAGGAGGTAACAGGAAAGAAGCTTCACTGCATATGGTATTGTGGGTATTAGAGAACAAAAAATTATGTGGGTTAAGCCAGAAGTCCAATCATTACTAGGCATGTGCTGGGAAACCAAAACAGAGTTTCTGTATCTGGGTGCTTGTGTGTGGTATATAAATAATAATCCTGTGGCCCAGCATTATCACAGGAGGTCAACAGGAATTTGAAAGCTCCTGTGGAATGGTATGTGATTTACCATGACCCATGCCTCTAGGCTTTCCATGTGCATGATATCATTCAATATATAAGCCCAGGAAGACAGTAACAGAGTAACTGTAAATTTGCAGCACCTAGAGTTGGCTGAACCTTGTGAAGAAGTCATGAGAGAAAATCGATTTTACGAACATTGACTTTTCTCAGCCAAGAAAGAGTGAGTAAATGGCAATTAGTTATTCAGAATGGATGTGTTCAGTAGGTTCTCTGAAATTTAAAGGGAGAAAATATTTTTAGGTCAGCTGAGATCTGAATACTTGGGTAAAGAATTGCTGTAGATTGTCATTTAAAGGAGAATGAACTTTAAAGCTATCCAAGAAAAACAGGGGTAAGAAGATATTTAGAACATCTGATTAAGCTGTTTATGTTTTGAAATAGCTCCATGCCCTGAATTTTGAGAATTATTTTAGGATATTAGGAATAGTGGTGGTCAGAGATGTTATATATATAATAAGAGGTTGTCTGTATAGAGGGAGAATTTGTGTTGTGTGGTAATGTTTATTTTTTGGATGGATTGTTGTGTAGCCACATGCTCCATGGTTAAAATAAGCAAAAGGGGGGGGGGGGGACGGGGACAACACTGTCTTATACTGTTTGCAGTTGGTAAGGGGACAGGGGAGAGGCCATTTACACGACTCCTGACTGCTGGATTTTTATATCAAGCCATAACTTGGAAAACAAACGTGTGAACTCCTTCTGTATATCTGTTTGTGAAATAGTAGCGCTAAGGAAAGACCAGTGGACCCAGTCGAATGCCAAACCGAAAGAAGGTAGAGTGTTATAGATCAATGCTAGGCTAGAGACATTAGGTTTATGATTATAGCGGTGTTGCTTTGCTGACAAAGACAAATCCAGTCTTGTCAGGCTGTATCAGGAAAACTTCCAACTAGTGTTAACACATTTTCAAAATGCTAATTCTAAGGATGGCATATAACCTTGATTTATAACATTTATCCCACCATCTCATACAGTATTCCTTGTTTTCTCACATCATCACTCTGTTACATGCAGTACATCTACCTCTGCTAAATCTCCCTTACCACTTGGACCTATCCCTTTTCATTTGAAAACTCTAATGCCGCGTACACACTAGCGGACTTTTCGTCCGGACTGGTTCGACGGACCGAATCCGGTGGACAATCCGACCGTGTGTGGGCTTCATCGGACCTTCAGCTGACTTTTTCTGTTGAAAGTCTGACGGACTTTAGATTTGGAAAATGCAATGCACATAATGAAAGGAAGTTCTTAATGGATGTATAAAAAGTTTTATCCAATATCATGGTTTGAAGTACAGTATAGAGAATCATCTGGTACAGTAACACACATCTTATTCCCCAGTGCAGTAACAAACACATATTAATACACATAGTTAGGTTACATAATGTTACATAAATAGCAAGCCCCGACGCGTTTCGACCTGTATATGGTCTCTTCAGGGGGACAGTTGGATCTAAAAAAGAATTACATAAATTAAATTCAAATAGATAAATGTATATATTATTGTGCATCACTTGGATTAAACCAAGATAATGAGTCTTTACCGCTAAGTGGTGGAATGGGTGTTCTCTAGTCCAGGATATGTGCTGGGGGCCAATGGAAACACCGGAGGGCTCGGGGGGCCACCCTCACTCTCCCAGGAGAGCCAGCCTCAGGGGGCTTACAAGGAGCCACACTTAGCGCGCCCCCCGGGGGGGGGGAGATGAGGGGGAGGAGCCCACACCTGCAACAGAAACCCAAGAATAGCCATGTATTAGTTAGAGGAAGTTTAATAATTAACTTGGTAATGTACTGAGTGTTTCCAATTTGTCTATGTGGAGACTGGCGTTGGATAGGATTTTTACTATGTAAATATATTGAGATGTTAATTCCATCCCATAAATGTGATCGAGAAAATTTAATGATCGTGTGATCCAACAATGCAGTGGTATGGTAGGTCTATTATAATGGATAGGTAAATAAGAAGGATGAAATGGGTGAAAAAGAGGGGGAAAGGTGTGTGTGTAAAAAAAAAAAAAAAAACACAACAACAACGATGGCCTAAATGGAGAGGAGTGCATTATGTGGTGAAGGATAGTGTGAATGAGGTGGTGCATGATGTGGTAACATGACATGGTGCTTGCTTGGTGCCTACTGTGTGAAAACAAAAATGAAAAGTAAACTAAAAAGTAAAAAAAGTCTAAAATTGGGTGAAAAGCCAATCAAAATGTGAAAATGTGTATGTAGGGTGGTGGAAAGTGCTGTGTGGAATAAAGGTGAAATAACAAGAAGTTTACCTTATCAGTTGTATAAATCGTGTAGGCTGGAGGTAATGCTGGACTTGTTGATAAGTTCAATGTGATAAGCTTGGTGGCGATCATGCAAAAATAGGGGCTCTAGTGTAGAAAGAACCTGGCAGCAGTAGCATTGATCCTGGCCTGTAGGAGATCATGATCTGATTGTCAGGCCTCCAGTCTCCCTTTATATCCAAATTCAGGCAAATGGGATAATCATGTGCAGGTGCAAACCCCCCACCCACACCGCCCACAAGAAAAAAAAAAAAAAAACCCGGAAGGATTGGCGCTGGAACCGCTGATGGAGCGGCCCCTGTGTGGCTCCCTCGGCATCCCGGAAGGCCAACAGGCCCCGGCCACTGTCGTCATCTCCGCCACAATGCGCGTGACGTCATGACGTTGTGCGCAAGCCGGGCCCTTACAGGCATGCGCACTCCGCCAAACGTCCGGAGATGAACACGGGACGCCGCCGGCAGGATAGAGCTCACCTTAACTGCAGCAATGAGCAAAAAAGGGGGCACGTAAAGGAAGTCGCATGCCCCCCCTTTTCCTGCCGGGAAGCTGTGAGGGGTCAGACTCACCCCAAGAAGGGAGAGGGGGCACCACCAACACCTGCCAGTCCAAAAAACGGTGGCCCCAGGGCACACGTCAAGTCTGTGGAAAAGAAAATTGGGATCTTAAGGAGTCCATATAATAGGGAGCACAATCTGGTCCAGGAATCCCAGAGATCAAGAGCAGCAGCAGATGACATATATGTCCCCAGGCTGTGGTACTACACCAGCCTGCGTCTTTTGTCAGACCACACTGAAGCCAGGTCATCACTTTCTTCTCTTCGTTGCAGCCTTTACTCCACCCTGCCCTGCACCTTTCCCTGTAGCCTTCCCTCCACGCTGCCCTGCAGCCTTCCTTGGAGGCTGTGGCTCTGGTGGTTGACTTGTGGCAGGAGGAGGCGGAGGAGGGGCTTGCTCATTTATTTGGGTATTGAAAGTTAACTCGCCCTTCAGCCCCTTGTGAAGGACATCAGAAAAAAGTTTTTCACACAGGAGGCGTTGGCCCTTCTCCATTTCGAGCAACCTGCTGGCTATATAGGAGCCATAGGCCTCTTCAGCTTCGGGGGGGCTCTTGAGATAATTTGTAGCTTCTCTCATGAGGCGCGGTGATGCCTCCTTTGTCACCGTCCCCTTTCTGGGCCTTTTTGTATGAAGGCAGAGGGGAGGCACCTGCGATTGTGTGAGACTCCTACTGGGCCTGGCCACCTCCTGGCTAACACTAACCCCTGCCTCCTCCTGGCTGTCACTGGGCCCAGATTCCTCTTGCCTGCCACTTTCCACACCTTCCTCCTGGCTGAGCTCATCCTGTGTATAAAAAAGGGACATAGTTTTAGTTTTTGGTTCATCAATCACACACAATTTTCAGCTCATGACTTGCAAATTCAATGTTAATACATATAAAAGAGTATCATTCTGACACCAGCATTTTTTCAAGCTGGTGACAAACATTTTTGGCCACTACTGTCAATTGATATTTAGACATAATTTTTTGGATAAAATCCTTAATAGGTAATCAATTAGAACATCTAGTTAACATCATTAATATTAGGACACTAAATATGTCTAAAAATAATATACCTGGCTCCAGATGGTCGCATCCGGTTCTTCCAGGATGGAAGTCCCAGGTTGGTCCTCATCAGCTTCCGCTGGGGTGGAGGGAAGGGTGTAGGGAAGGGTGGAGGGAAGGGTCGAAAGTGATTCCCTGGCTTCAGTCTGGTCATCAAGAAAACGTAGTTTATCGAAGTACCACAGCCTGGGTACATACACATCATCTGCTGATGCTAATGATCTCAGGGAAGTCTGGATCTTGTTATGCTCCCTCCTATACATATTTCGCAAGATCCCAATTTTCTTTTCCAAAATTTCCACAGTTGCTTCTGGGATGAAAGTCTGCACAAATGCCAGAAGTCTCTCCAGCGTTGACTTCCTTACTGGTTTAATGTAATATTGAGGGTGTTTGACCTCCCACTGATTCCTCATCTTCCTGTACTTCTCAATAAATGATATCAGAAATTCAGGGTGCTTAAACTTGTTATTCATTTTTGCTGTAACACAATACACAAGACAAAAACACTAATGTCAGCCTAAACTCACATAATCTTATCCCAAACATAAGT